>CM071924.1:63571443-64171443 GCA_016081115.2 Rehmannia glutinosa | reverse complement strand
TTTCCAACCTTAATAATGATTAATTCTTCTTACCTACAAACAGCTTCAATTCCCTGCACACATGAAAATCCATAACAAAATTTAAAAGAAAGAAAACATGCATACATGTGGTTAATTACAACTTAGAAAACAAATTTTCAATTCAAGAAAATAAATTAACCCCATATCTTCTGGTGAGATCTATAAATTCATAATTTTAGTGGAGAATTATGAGAAGAAGAAATTAAAAGGTAAGATAACCTGCTGAAGAGGATAACCTGCTCAAGAGGAAAATGAAACAGTACAATCTTCAGATCTGTGGAGAATATATATATAAATCCAGGTGAATTAAGAAGAGTGAAGTGAGAACGAGAATAGGTGCAAAGGGGTTGCTTTATAATTAAGCTTGCTGGTCCTCAATTAATTACACCAGATTATGTTAGTTACACCATTCTTAAATACACCTTAAATCATGGCCTTTGAAAATCTCTTTCTACATTGGATTGAAACCAGCTTTTCACTTTAATTTCTTCGGGATGGGGCTTATTTATTGTCCTTATTCAGCACTATAATGATGATGCCACTAACCAAATATAAGCAAACCCCATTCAAACGGCTGTAAATTGTAATCTTGTTGCTGAGTTTTGTAATTTGTAATTGAATAATATCTACCTGCTGCTTTTGACTCTGTGCTGCAAACCCCAGTTTGGATTTTAATGTTTCTTTGACAAAAGTATCAAGCAGATAACAAGTGAAAAATTATAGTGTAAAGCAGATAAAACGGCCATTAAAACATTTAGTCCAGACTAAAACTGAATCTTGGGTTTATACCATTGCCGTGTTTCCTTCTTTTTAGGATTATTGTTATGATTTTATGTGGATATTTTCAAATTACAAAAGTGTTGTTTTAATCTCAATTGAACAAACATATATATCTTGTGATGTAGCATACAATTGTTATCTACTGATAATTATTTATGTCGTTAATCAAATATTGAATTCCAAGAATTATGAAATATTCATCTCATTCAAACAATTGAATTAACTGTAAATATTTTTATACTTAACTTGTTTTTGTTATATAATCTAAGTATTTTTATCAAAATAACAACAAATAAGTCATGGCATGCACCTTGAGCACAATAACCCCCTCCGTCATTGGAATAAGATCGAATAGGAACATGGAGATTACATAATTTGGTGTGCTTACTTAAAAAGAGAAATAATTTATTGTCGGTCTGCTACTCGCAGGCATGAGATAACCATTACATTGTTATTGTTATCTCATATTGCATAGGCAATAACTTGATTGTTTATTGCAAGCAAAATCATCTTTATTCCGCAAGCATCACAATTTGTTTTTTGAATGTATATGAAAACTCAAAGTTTTAAAACCGAGAACCACACTCACACCCATCCACTAATGCTTTTCTCATCCCATCATATTTGTTTTCACTATCTGCCAGAGGATGAGTGGAGGGTGAAGAGTTCAATGATGGTTCGGAGTAAATGTTCTGAACAGTACTCCGTGTGGGAGATTGCTCTTGTATAATAAGATAACTTTCATTTATTATGTTTTAAGTTTGATTCCGTTGTATGACTAGACAATGTTATTGACTCTTGTTAGTTATTTTACTTTGATTCTGAATTATTGGGTTGTACTAATTATTCAGAATGGAACCCTATAAATTTTGATGAATGTACTGACTCTTAAGTACTTCAATTATTTAAGGTATGATTGTTCTATTGTTATTTGCGAATTTGTATCACTGCTCCATTTTTATGGTGTGACAATAATGTTATGTTTAAAGGTAACTTTTGTTAGAAGATGAGATTTAGTGAGTAAAGCTTTTTAAAGCTTAAACCGCTATCGACAAAACACAATCCAACAAGAACCGAAAAAATGTAAAAAAATCGCAATCGACAAAATAGAATCCAACTGCTACCGACAAAATATAATAATTAAACCGCAATCGACAAAACAGAATCCAACTGCTACCGACAAAATATAATAATTAAACCACAATCGACAAAAAATACGAAACTATCTCAAACTTTATATATCCAAATCTTTTGTTAACTACCGACCAAAAAAACTGAAAAAAATATATTGTGTATTCATATATTGGTGCATGTCGTGCACATAACTTACTAATTAATTCTATATACTAAAAGAAAAAATAAAGTTGACACATGTCATGATCACTTCATTAATCTTCGACATGCGTCAATTTCTCATTCTCTAAATTTCACATGGCTGCTTCACTTTTATCCATGTGGCATCCCTATGTACAAATATAAAAGCGAATTGATAATATATTTTTGAATTTCAAACATGACAAGTTTGAAAGATAACAAGTAATCCAGAAATCAAAGATTCTATATCTACACTATCTCTTTAAATTTATTACCTTTTAAAGCTTAAATATATTATTATACGTATAAAAAAATGCACAAACGAGCAAGCAAGAAAAAAGAAAAACTCCAGAACTTGTTATCATCTATAAACAAATTTCGTTCTTTATATAACTTACTTTTTCTATTGTATATTAATTTTTTAATTTGAATTTTTTTCCTTTTTCCCACAAATATTCTACTCACATTTCAAACAAATTTCGTTCTTTAACTTACTTTTGCTATTGTATATGTTTTTTTAAAAAAAATCCAGTTTTCCTAGAAATCTACTCACATTTCAAATAAATATCCTTTTACTATTAAAGTTTTATTTGCATAAATAGTAGTGATAATAGAACAACACCCGTGTGTTACACGAGATTATCAAAACACAAAGTTTTGGTGTCCCCAATTTGTTTGTGATAGTTATCGGCTATCCAAAGTACTAATTAGAAATACTAAAAAAGAAATTCAAAATTTAGAAGAGTGTATCATGCAAAATGTTCACTTCGAATTCTGGAAATTTATTTGTAAACTATATTGAATAAAAATATAAAGTATGCCGTCATTGTGTTTTGATATTTTAATAATCAATTAGTTAATTGTGCTAATTTTATTAATAAAAAACTTCCAATTTTTCTAAAATTTCTATAAGATTTTAATATGCAGGCAAATGCTATTTATTTAGCTTTGCAAAAAATTATAAAGGTACACAATATAGCTTTACAAAGAAGTTTTTTCAGAATTTAGAGTATACAATTTGTACGATACTCTTCTAAATTTTGAATTTCTTTCACTACAACATAAATGACATAAGGTAGCACGCAAAAAATGTTACCTAATATCCATTAAACGTTACTATAGACAATAGGTTGCACATTTGATGGTGATGCAGTTGCCCGTGCTACCTATAGTTTAAGGTATTACTTTTAATAGCTTTTAGTGACACTTTTTATAAGCGTTACATTAAGTTCTTTATTTATATCACTTTGAAGAAACACTTCTAAAAGTGTTATATATAATTCATATGCAACACTTTTTAGTAGCACTTTTTCTATATGTAACGCTTTGGAAAAAATACTTCTGGAGTGTTACCTAATAATATTATGTAACACTTTTTGCAGCACTTGGCCTTTTTTCGCCCCCAAAGGGCTTTGAACCCAAGACCTATTATGTTTCGAGGTGGCAATCTGCCACTAAGCTAAGTTGATTTTTATTACAACTTATGCATTGTTTTATATATATAAATATATTATATTATATGTATATATTATATTCTTTATGTATTAAAGATTATGGTTTATAATATATACTAAAAATCATATTGTACACTATATATATATATATTATAATTTATATTATATAGTATATATATATTAAATATTATATTATATTATATATTAAAGGACATAATAAATCTGTTTGGACTGATTATAGGCCCATAAGTCTGTGTAATGTCACTAATAAAATCATCACCAAGATTTTGAACACTAGACTTGCTGATATTCTTCCTCATATTATCTCTCCCAATCAAAGTGGATTTATTAGAAACAAACTTCTTAGTGACAATGTGTTGCTTGCTCAAGAGCTGATTCATACTATTAATCTTAAGACTCAGTCTAAAAATTTGGTGTTTCAACTAGACATGGCTAAGGCGTATGATAGAATTCAATGTAAGTTTTTGCATAGTATGCTTGCCCAAATGGGATTCCCTGAGAGATGGATTTCATGGATTGACAATGCCATCTCCAATTGTTGGTTTTCTATGTTAGTTAATGGCTCCAGTTATGGATATTTTAAGTCCCACTGAGGAGTAAGGCAAGGTGACCCTCTGTCACCTTCCTTGTTCATTCTTGATGCTGAGTACTTCTCCATGGGGATAAATCACCCGTTTCAGCAAAATCCCAGCATGTTCTATCATTCTCAAGGGGATACCTATCTATCATCTAGCTTATGCTGATGATGTGATAGTTTTCTCTAATGATTCTACCTCTGCTCTCACCAAGCTTACCGTTTTTTTGGACTTTTATTGGAATACTTCTGGTCAATCTGTCAATAAAATCAAAAATTATTTTATTGTGGGGACTAATATGGAACAGAGTAGAGTTGGATGGATTGCAACTATTACTCAGTTCCATAATCTATCTCTCCCTATCACCTATCTTGGGGCCCCTTTGTATAAGGGTCATAAAAAGAATCTGTTGTTCCACAGCCTGCTCCTTAAAATGAACAACAAAGTCTATAGTTGGGGCTGGAAATCTCTTTCTTTTAGGGGTAGATTGATGTTAATTAAGAGCACACTTAGCTCTATGTTCCTCCATTTAATTCCAGTCATCAAAGCCCTTCAGAATATTATACATAAGCTTGAGCAAATAATTGCTAGGTTCTTTTGGGGGAACACTAGCACTCATAAAAGACTGCATTGGGTGTCTTGGAAGAAGATTTTTCAGCCTAATGATAATGGTGGATTAGGTGTTAGAAATATTTATGACCATGTCACTGGCTTTACTTTGAAAATATGGTGGAGACTTAGACTTAATAATTTCCTTTTGGGCCAATTTCATGCACCAGAAATATGTGGGGGGGATGCATGTTCACACTGCACATGTGTCCCCTGGTAACAACCTTGTTTGGAAGAGGTTATGTAAAATTAGACATATCACTTAGCTTTCCATTGTTTGGTCTGTTGGTAATGGTAATCTCAGTTTCTGGCATGATGTGTGGTATCGTCAATCTCCTCTTTTTGATGTTATTGATTGTGACAAATATGGTTTGGAAAATGTTTCAATTAACTATTTTTTGACTAACCAAAACTGGGATTTTGATATATTAAACAAAGTTGTAGGCCCTGAGTGGGCTAACCTATTGTGTCAATTGCCCATTTCCATCACTGCACCAAATTATATGAGATGGAAGCATACCCCCAATGGCAAATTCTCATTATCATCTGCAATTGCTCATATACAAAGCCAACCCCTGCAACTTTCCATTTCAAGAAATTCTGGAACACATTGATCACCCTCTCTATCTCTATTTTCTTGTGAAGGCTTATCCAGAACATAATTCCCATTGGTTGTAAGCTACAGGAAAGAAGGACTGCCTTAGCATCTAAATACTATTGTTGCCTAGGTATGCTTCTCCCTTCTCAATCTTCTCAGGCCACTTCCCCTACCACTGAAACTCTTGCCCACTTATTCATTGCTAAGGATCAGGTTCAAAAGGTGTGGAACCATTTTGCTACATGGTTAAGTGTCCATTTGCACACACCCCACATATTTCTTATGTTATCCTTGCATAATTCTTTGGTACATTTGGTCTGAGAGAAACCTTTGCAGACATGAAAACACCAAATTTTTGTTCCACAGAATTATCAGAAATGGTGAATCTCACATTGCTCTTTTGAACAAAACTAATCTCTTTCAAAAGCAACATTGGACAGGCATGCATGACATTGCTCAAGTTGCATGCTACACTTTCAAAGCCTCACCTCACATGCACCACGTCCCTGTGTTATGTTCTAAACCAGCCCCCAATTGGATCAAGTTCAACATTGATAGAGCCTTTAATAGTTTGACTCAAGTTGCAGGTATTGGAGGGGTATTAAGAAATTCTCAAGGTGAAATACTCTGGACATTCTCTGTACCTTTTCATCAATGCCACAACCCCCTTGTCGTTGAATGTCAAGCCCTTGCTACAAGTCTCCAACTCATCTCACCCTGGGAAACTACTCATCTCTGTATAGAGACCGACTCCACCACCTTATGCACCACAATCAAGAACAAGATGCCTGGTCATTGGAGCATCAAAGATGGTCTAACTCTTGTACATAACAGTTTGAAGATAAATCCTTTTTGGTATCCTATGTATATAGGGAAGGTAATAAAGTTGCTGATAGACTTGCTCGTATTGGAATTGTTTCTCATCAGTTAGTTCAATATACTAGTCATACCCTCCCCCTAGTTGTTAAAGGTTTTGCTAGAATAGATCAACTAGAACTACCTTCTTTTAGGATTATTAGGAGAAATTAGTTGTATAGACATTCCCTACTTGTAATTACATGATTCTAATAAAATAGGTTGGGGATGTGACCTCAATCCCCCATCCCACATTGGGATACTTTACACCAAAAAAAAGGACATAATAAAAATAAAAGTACAAAAAATATATAAAATAAAATTATCAACTGATTAATTTTCCATTGATAAAAATAAAAATATATAAAAATATGAAATTAGTTTACTAACAGTAAAAAAAATTCTAACAGTAAAAAAAATTATTTAATAAATAATAAAAAAGTAATTTACTACAGAAAAAAATTGTAAGTAACTACCAACAATATCAATTTTCATTAGTAAATGTTTTCTAAAAAAAAAAAAATTACCAAAGAAATTGGTTTTCGTTAAAATTTAAAATATTAAAAAAGTTAAAATAAAAATAATTATAAAATATTTATTCGGTATTAAGACGAAACTAATTACCTCCGTAAAAAATTTAAAAAAAATAAAAAGACTTTACATAAAGAAATCAAAAATTCAATAAAAAAACATAGTACATTTGTCTTCATCTATTTTGTGTTATCAATTAATTAAATAAATCGTTGGCATTATTTATTAAAAGCAATATAACTTTGTGTTACCAAAATATAGCTAAAAAAAATATTACAATTAATAAAATATAGTGTTACTTAAAGTGTTGTTTAATTAAAGTGACACTTATTTGTGTTACAAAAAAAGGGAAAATTAGCTAATTAGTCCGGTAACTTGGACTACATAGATATTTAGTCCGCTACTATGTGAAGATGGAGTTTTTGCCTGGTAATGTTACTATTTCCAGACATTGAGTTCGACTTCAACCGGAGTAACTCAATTTCGCCTGTAATTGCTGAGTTGGCATACCGGAGTCCTACCTGGTATTTCAATTTGGGGATTTTGTGATTTTGGAGGGAAAATTGACTCTTCAATGATGAGGTGGAAAAAACTCAAAAATAAAAATAAAAAATAAAAAACGTTATTACCTAGCTGACAACATGTGCAAATCACGTGTTGTGACTGTTGGAATCCCTAAAATCCCAAATAAACCCTAACGCAAGATATTTAAAAAATCCCAAATAAATCGCAAAAAACAAAGGGTTGGCAGAATTTCAAAAAAAATCAAAATCACTTGCCTGACAAAAATCGCCATCTTTGAAGATGAATCCAAACGCAAGATAACATAAACCTCACTATGAAGCTTCGAGACCTAGTACAGTTCGATGAGCCCCCACCGGAATATGGTACGATTTTCAATTTTTTGAAGGGTTTAGGGTTTGGTTAGGTCTTATATAGGTAGTGTTTGTATTTATTTGAGGTTGTTGGGAGGGAATAAATATGTTATTCAATGTGTTTTGAGTTGTATATGTGCAGTAGTTTAAAAAGTAAAAAAATCTGGTAGATTCTCTTCTTTGTCTGAAATGGGGGACCGATTTTGTGGGACTTTATGTTCCCAAAACAGGAATCTCACATGGTCCCCCATGTGATATAATGGTATTTTTTAATGGTATTGTACTGTTGTGATGGAATATTAAAATGTTAGGTTTATTTATCCTCAAGATTTTTAATTTTTTTTAATTGCAGATCCACACAGCAAACTGTTCACTTTATGCCTTAACTTTGGGGGTAAGTTCACTTTTAGTCCTACATCTACTTATGTGTGTGGTGAAGAGTATAAATTTGATTATGTAGACATTGACTCGCTTGTGCTA
This sequence comes from Rehmannia glutinosa, assembly GCA_016081115.2. Classification (NCBI taxonomy): domain Eukaryota; kingdom Viridiplantae; phylum Streptophyta; class Magnoliopsida; order Lamiales; family Orobanchaceae; genus Rehmannia; species Rehmannia glutinosa. The sequence continues at coordinate 64,163,330 of CM071924.1, read as the reverse complement.
GAAGCACTTAAAAAAATGGTTGGACATGAAGGTGTTCTTGAACCTATGAGGTTTTACACTAGCCTTGAAGGTGGTGGTTTCTTGCTTGTAAGTACAGACCTTTACTTGCAAAAAAGTGTGTGAAGATAAGCTAAGGACATGTAGGGAGGTACATATATTTGTTGAGGAGTTTTCTAATTTGTGTAGGCAAACTGACTCAAATAGAAAGCCAATTACTTTTGTTGGTACTAGGGATGAAGATTTGGTATGGATTGATGACCTTGAAGTAACTACTGAACATGGGGATGGGGACAGTAAGGCTAAAATGAACTCTGAAGAATATGAAGATTTCTCTGATAGTGATTATATGGTAGAATCAGAACCACATGATGATTCCAAACTTTTTAATGACACTATGGATTTCGATTGTGAATGGCTGAATTTGGATGCTGATATTGAGGGTCAGAATATGGCTGATGATGTTGATAACAAGGGGTAATGAATCTGGGGAAGAAGATTTGGTAAAAAGTGATGATGACTTATTAAGTTATAATGGGTCTGATGGTGATGAAGAAGGGCATGTCTTCCCTAAGTTTAATCCAAGTCAGTTGTATAACTCTACTTTTGCTTTAAGTATGACTTTTTCTACAAAATCTGAGCTTAGAGAGTCAAATACACAGCCATGCCATTAATACAAAGAGGAGTATTAACATAACAAAAAATGACAAAGAAATAATTCATGCTAAGTGTGCGTTGATAAGAGTTGTACATGGAAACTGCATGCATTAAAGAGGGTAAAGGATGAATCATTTCAGATCATGAAATATGATCCTAATCATTCATGTGGTGTAAGGTTTCATGTCAAAAACCTTAAATCTAATTAGGTATCTACAAAGCATGTTCAAAAGTTCAACTCTGACCTTAAAAGAAATGTGAAGGGGTTTAGAAGTGATGTAATCCAAGAACTTAGACGCAATGTTACCAGGTATCAAGCATATAGAGCCAAGACGTTAACTGTTGAAAATTTGCAGGGTAGTTCAGAGGAGCAGTACTCCTTGCTATGGGATTATGCAGAGGAGATTAAAAGGACAAATCATGGTTCTACTGTCACAGTTGGGACTGATCAGTAAATGGGAGAGAATAGATTTGATAGATTTTATGTGTGTCTGTTTGCACTGAAAATGGGATTTTTGGCTGGTTGTAGACCTTTCATTGGTGTGGATGGATGTCTCTTGAAGGGACCTCATAAGGGAGTGTTACTCACAGCTGTTGGTGTTGACCCCAATAATAACATATTCCCTATAACATATGCAGTTGTTAGCAAGGAGAATGGGGATACATGGAATTGGTTTCTAACTCTATTGAAAGTTGATCTGAACATTGAAAATGACTATGAGTTTACATTTATGTCAGATATACATAAGGGTTTAATCCATGCATTTCAGGAGGTGTTACCTAATGCTGAACACAAATTTTGTGTTAGACACATCCATTTTAACTTCAAGAATGTTGGATTTAGGGGTCAAGCTTACAAAAATGCTTTATGGAATTTTGCAAGGGCAACTACAGTCAATGAGTTTAATTGGAGAATGACAGCAATGAAAGAACTATCTCAGAGTGCATTTGAATGGTTTCGATAAGCCACCTCAAGAATGGAGCATGTCTCATTTTACAGACCATTGTAGATGTGACATGTTACTGAATAATGGTTGTGAATCATTTCATTCCAACATTTTAGAAGCTAGGGACATGGAAATTGTATCAATGTGTGAATGGATAATGGAAAATCTAATGCAAAGGATGCAGAGGAATAGAGACAGAGCAAATGAAAAATGGAAATCTGGCACTCTGTGTCCTAAGATTAAGGCCATGCTTGATAAAAAGAGAGAAAAAGTATCTGATTGTTGGCCAATTAAAGCATATGATTATCATTACCAGATTGACTACTCTGATGGTTCCAAATACAGTGTGGATTTGAAAAAAAGGACCTGTGGATGTAGAAAATGGGATATTTCTGGCATCCCATGCAATCATGCTTTATGTGCTATCTACCATCAAGGATGGGACTATTGAGATTATACTCACAGTTGCTATAGGGTTGAGACATACAGAAAAGTCTATGCCCCTGTTATAATGCCAATCAATGGAAATCTACTGGCTTTATTCCTCATTTGCCACCTATTGTTGTGAGGGCTGCTGGAAGGCCTACAATGCTAGAAGGAGAGAACCAAATGAGCCAGTTGAGAAGAAGAAAAAAAGATAAAGAGGGAAGCAACCTTTGATAAAAAATCCAACCCAGATGAGAAGACAACAAAAGACTGTGAAATGTAGCGAGTGTGTGTTTGATACATATTTTTATCTTAATTTTGATGATTTTATTTTTACACCAAAACAACTCCTAAATGATTTGAAATGTTTTTACTATTTATTCGGAGTATTTCTTCAAGATTTATTTTAGATAAAATTGGACAACACTTTTAATGATTTTATGTTAATAAGTTTTTACATCAAAACAAGGTTCCTAAATGTTGTCTAAATACTCCCGATCGGTTTAAAATGTTTTTACTAAATTTTCGGAGTATTTCTTGAGGTTTATTTTCGACAAAAATTGGACAATATTTCTGTCTCTTGGTCGACGGGTCGCCATATAGGGCAACCCGTACCTGAAAATGATTTTTGAAACAAAAAACTGAGATGGAAGGATTTTGACCAGGTCGACCGGTCGACCAGGGTGTCGACTGGTGGCGTCGACCGGTCGACACCCCTGTCGACCGCCTGGGTTTGGTTTTTGAAAAACAGAACACTCTGACTTGATTTTTGAGGGAGGACGACCAGCTGAGGTAGGGGTCGACCGGTCAAAGACCCCCTGGACCGGTCGCCATGTGTTATTTTTTTGTGTATTCTTCTAACGTCTATTTGTGTGCGACCGGTCGCCCTATGTTTTGACAGTAAAATTCTAACCGTTGTGCAACAGACATCTTTTCCTTAAATTGTGGGATTGATTTCTAACAACTATAATCTTGATTTTAATTGCAATTTTTTTGTAGAAATCAGTTCCCAAGAGGAGCCTATCAATGATCAATCATCTCCTATAAATAGAGGAAGATTTGAAGCACAACAACAAGAGAGAACAATACAACACAACAAGAAATACTCAAGCAAACACTTGGTCTTATATTGTCATTATTCTTGTTGTAATTTGCCTAGCTTATCACTTTCACATTCTTGAGGTCTAGGCTTATTTCTTGATTACACTTGCACTCAAATTTGTATTTTTCATTATCGAGTTGTAATCTTGAATTTGGGTTATCATTCAACACAAGATATCCTTGTGAGTGTTCTTGTGGTAAGAACACACTTGGATGATCTAGGTGATAGGTGCAAGAAGATTATGGTGATCTTCTTATTGAAGTGTTGAAGAATTTGGTTCTTCAAGGTTTAAGATTGTGGTAATCTTCACAAGGTGCCGTTGGAGATTGTGGTAATCTTCAAGAGAGATTGTGGTAATCTCAAAGGTGGTGTTGTAGAAGAGTGTGGTGCTCTTCAAGGTGATGTTGTAAGGTGTTGTATTATTTTTGGTAATTAATAAAATCTTTTTTCTTTTTGAAATCCATCCCGGATATACTGGGGTGGTAGAGGATTAGGCCCTAGGTGGGTTGAACCTCTATATATCGATGCGTGTTGTTTATTTCCCGCACCTTTATTATTGTCTTGGCTTGTTTTGTTCGAAAAAGAAGGCAAAATCGAAAAGATGGAGATAATCTATTCACCTCCCCTCTAGATTATCGTAGCCGCTTGGACTTACAAGTGGTATCAGAACCAAACTCTTTGGCAAGCTCGTTTCACATTGCGAGTGAAGAGGAACGATCATCGTCTATGAATGAAGCTTACCTTTCCGGTACCTCCACCACCAAGCCACCTCGATTTGATTCCAAAAATTTTACATTTTGGAAAGAAAGAATGGAATGCTATTTTACAAGGTTGCGGGTTCGATATTTGGAACATCATCATCAATGGAGAATCCATTTCGATGAAAGATACACCATACACCTCCAAAGCTCTCAAGGAGCTCAATGATGAAGAAAAGAAAATCATCTCCTTAAATGGTAAAGCTCTCAAAATTTTATATTGTTCACTTACCAATTTGGAATATGATCTTATTGTAGGAATTCGATCTGCTCATGAAGTATGGCAAAAATTAGAAGCCATTCATGAAGTATATGCAAATGATAGGAGCAACTCAAAAGCATCTACTTCTCAAAGGGATATAAGGTCAAATCTAAGGAACAAGTGTTTTACAACTTCCAACTATGAAGTAGTCGAACAATGTTTTATGGGCATCGAAGAAGAAAACGAGGTATGTGTTAAACCCTCTACTTCCTATGATATTGTTATACAAAATGATTATAGTGATTTGTAAAATGATTTTGATGACCTTCAAAATGAATTCCAAAGCTTACTTGTTAAATACAAAAATTTGAAAAAGGAATTCAATGTTTTGAAAAATGAAAAGGATAGTTTATTTACTTCCTATGAATCACTATCATGTGCTCACACCACCACTCTTGATAAGGTTAGAATCCTTGAAAAAAAAAATAGTACTATTGTTGAGGATATTAATTGTATGAAAAAGGATTTATTAAAATCCCACAAAATGTCCAATGTTGTGAATGTTCATGGTTGTGATAATTTGAATAGTGAACTTGATCATAAGCCTAATATTGTCAATCATATGAAAAAGAATTGAGCTCCTATGCATGTTAGTGATATTACTTGCTTTTATTGTGGTAAGAAGGGACACGCCATAAATACTTGTCGGGCTAGAAATAACTCTAATTATTGTTGGAGACATAAAAGTCTCGAAGTTAGTCCCAAAGGACCCAAACATTTGAGGGTACCACAAAACAATGTCATATTAGGTACCCGACGGAATAATAATCGAAGAAAATTCATACCGCCAAGAAAACATCAAATGACCATTTCATTTGATCAAAGGAGAAGACAACACCACAATGAATTTCCAAGAGAAAGACATTATCAAAAATGGGAAGGACACAAAGCTTGGAAATGGAGCAATTGGAGAAATCATTATCAACAAGACGATTTTCAAAGGGGAAGATATCATAGACAATGGGAACGACACAACCCATGGAAATGGCAAAATTGGTAAACCGTATATTCCTTATATGCATTTTATTTTAGTATGCATGTTTTTATTTGTGGCTTAATTGCAAAATGAGTTTTCAAATTTTTTAAGGTCTTCTATATATATTTTTGTGTTTTTAAAATCCTTTGAAAATGAGACCTTACATGCTATGGACTTACTTAGACTTTTGTGTTTTTAAGGATTTTTAGCATTAGCATTTGTGTGATATCTCTTATTGCTTGGCCTACACTTGTACTATTTTGTCTTGTGCAAGATTTGTTTAAAGATTTGTGTAGGATATATATCTCTCATTCATTGGCTATTACTTCATCAAGAGATTCTTAAACCATCGAAGTACGTTCACTCGTATTATGTTTAGAACTCGATATTTTGTTCATGTCATGAGTATGCACTTCTCTTTCAAACCATTTCATTTCATCCCCTTTAGTGCCACCAAATGATTTTTTGAATTTGTTTTCAAAAGTGCACTACTCGTAAAATCCCGCTTCTATTCGAGTTTAATTTTATGACTCGCATATATTGGATTGCACGTTTGCACGTTTTTAAAACATTTGGGGTTCAAATTGCACTGTTTTTCAAAAAAAACTGGTACCCAGGAGCAGGTACCGGTCGACCACACTAGTCGCGGCCCGTCGACGATCGACCAGGTAAAACAATGACGAGCGAAGGTTTTATTTGAACAGGGGACTATTTCTCTTCATTCCCTCTTTTAAAAACTTCGAACCCTAGCTCTCTCTCACTCCAAAATTCTCACAAAATCTCTCATTACTTCTCAAATTGTTCCATCCGTGAGTTTATATCACTCAAATTCATCTTGTTTTCATGGCACCCCGTCAATTCACAGGACGAAATCCTCAAAAGAGGAGAAGGAAGCAAAGGGGAGAATCTTCCTCCAACCCCCAACAAGATGACATTCCACAAGGAGATAATGAAAACCGGCTTACGGAAGAGGAAATTGTTGAATTGAGAGATGGGATTTCAAAATCGAATATTTATTGGGACACAAGTAAGTTATCACTTCTTTACGAGCCTCCCTCTAGAGCTAATAGATTTCGGTTTCTAAATAAACTTGCGGAGGAGCACTATGAAAATATTGGATTGAACGATAAGAAAATTGCTTGCACTCGTATGGTTCGATTTTTAGCATTTCATGATGAATATCAGTAAATTAGGGCTTACTTTGAAATTCAAGGTTGGGTTTCAATATGGGATAATTCGTGTTTGCATTATGATGATGAGCTTATAAAACTTTTTTATGCAAATATGTGGATTGTTGATGCTACGGAAGATAATCCTTTGGAACTTCACTCATTCGTTAATGGTAGGCATTTTTCGTGGACATTTGCCGATATTTGTAATCATTTTAATGTGCCGAATGATGGAGTTGTAAATGTGGATTGCACTCATTGGGATGATGATCTTTTTGGTGTTTCACTAAATGAGGTAAAAATATTTTTAGGAGTGTTTCCGGAAGTAACCTTCTCGGCAATGCCGCCAAATTATCAGATTGTATCTATTATTTGCTCCTATTGTGTTTGTGGTAAAGAAGTGAAACTTCCGAGTAATCTCAAACTCTTTCTTACCTATAAGATTATCCGAGGAGAAAGAGTAAATTATGCGGCTATATTTGTGTATTGTTTGTCGGAATCAAGAAGGCTCACTAAGAAGAAATATACTTTGGGGAATTTGATTTGTCGACTACTATACCTATCGGGCTATCCGGAAAATGAGATGAATACTGAAATTCGTCACATTGATTATGATAATGACAACATTCTACAAATGGTAAGAATGCGACAAACTTTACCACGGGTTCCCACTAAAGCCGCTAGGGGACGTGCTCGAAATCCACAACAACCTCGGAATGACTTCTTTAATGACAATGAGGTTGAAAATATTGGAAGAGAAAATGTCGAAGAACAAGAAGGAGAACAAGAAGATGGGGAAGAAGAAAAAGTGGGGAATTAAGAAGAGGACTATAATGAAGGAGACGATGGAGAAAATGAAAATGAACCGGATGTTGAGGATTTGAATCTCAAAGAGAGAATGGAAAAGGTGGAAAGAGAGACATTTAGAGATGTTGCATCTCTTAGAAAAGAGCTCCGGGAAGTGAAGGAAGAAAACGCAAAATTGAAGGGCAAAATGGGGAAATTTAAGAAATTCATCAAAGAGCTTCTCCCCGCGGCTTGCTTCTCTTCGGATGAGAATTGATGTCCACACCCCGTGTTTATCTTATTGCCTTTGCGTATTTTACATTATCTTTGATGTATTGATTGTTTTTGTACAACTCTATTGCACTAATGAGATTTGCTTGTTTTTCTTAAAGGGGATAAACTAGCAAGAATGCTAGTAGCTTTTGATTGTTGTGGTATTGGCCTTGGTGGAGTATTTGGTGGTAAAAATACTCTAATTTATGCATTGTTTGATATCTTGGATAAAAGGTTGAAGTACTTGTTGGTAAAAGTGCTTCTTTTAATTTTTGCTTAGTTGGTTGCATTATCTAAATTGGGTTGAACCTTTGAGATTGTGACTTATTTGTTATATTTTTGGAAGCTTCATTTGATTGTGATGAGCTTGTTATCTATGATATATTTACAAGGGCTATATATATATATTCTTCAATTTTTGACGCCCGCCAAGTGTTCGATAAAATGTCTCAATGAAAGACTCATCACCTACATGATTTTCTCATTTTCAAATGTCTTAAATACTTATTGAGATCATGTCTTAGCAAACAAAATGAGCTTATGGATTTTTTCATGATACATTTCTCCCATTTCTTCGTATTCTAAGCCTAATTTTTTCAATGGTTGATAAATCGTATCTTTGGCGCACTTTGATATACTTGTATGATGTTTTTTATCATCCTAACATTCTTTTTGATGATTCCAAAGGGGGAGAAACAGGAAATTGTCTCGTTAGCTCAAAGAAGCTAATAAAAGCTCGATATAAAAGCTATAAGCTATGGCTTCTTAAAGCCATAAGTTGTGGACTATAATTAGTCCAATTGTTGCATGATGGACTTATATACTTGTCTAATGATGTTTTGTTGACAGGGGAAGCATATAAGCTCTTGTACTTAAGATCAATATGGAAAAGCTAAGCTTTTAGCTTGTGGTTGATTGCTTTTGATGTGCTTGTTGATAGGGGGAGCTTGTGCTATCTTGGATAATATTTACTCCCTTTTGGTTGCTTATGTTACTTTGGAAATTTTGGTCGCTTCTAAACAGTTAGATGTTTTTACCGGAAAATCATTTTAAAAAAATTGTCCTCCTAATATTTCTAAAATTGGTTTTGGTTTGTAATCATCAAAAAGGGGGAGATTGTTTGATACATGTTTTTATCTTAATTTTGATGATTTTATTTTTACACCAAAACAATGTTTTTAATTGTTGTCCAAATACTCCTAAATGATTTGAAATGTTTTTACTATTTATTTGGAGTATTTCTTCAAGTTTTATTTTAGATAAAATTGGACAACACTTTTAATGATTTTATGTTAATAAGTTTTTACATCAAAACAAGGTTCCTAAATGTTGTCTAAATACTCCCGATCGGTTTAAAATGTTTTTACTAAATTTTCGGAGTATTTCTTGAGGTTTATTTTCGACAAAAATTGGACAACATTTCTGTCTCTTGGTTGACCGGTCGCCATATAGGCAACCCAGACGAAGATGATTTTTGAAACAAAAAATTGAGACAGAAGGATTTTTACCAGGTCGACCGATCGACCAGGGTGTCGACCATTGGCGTCGACCGGTTGACACCCCTGTCGACCGGTACCTGGGTTTGGTTAATGTAAAAAGTTGTTGGGAAATTTATTGTTTAGATTTTGATTAATGCCATGTAAAACTTAGACTAGAAAGTTGGCACCCCATTTTCTTTGTAATTTGCATTGTAATAGATAGGCTGTAAGAAAGAGTCAAGTCGGCTACGCTGGATATGCAAGAAGTCAATGAAGGCTAAAATGAAGACTCATTGTGAAGCTGTGAAGCAGTATGAGTATGGCAAGGAGGAGAAGTCAAGAACTCGACTGAAGGAGTATCAGCTGGTTAAAGCTGTGAGAAGTGTCAGTAAAGTCAACTCTAGACAGCCAAGTCAAGTTGAAGTGACAGATGAGTCATCCAATGATTGGGAGGCCCGACTCAAGTCACCTGGGAAGTTAAGGAAGCTGATCAAGTCAAGACAATGAAAAGAGTCCGTTGTAGAAGTCAAGAAAGTTACTTAAATAAGTAATACTTCCATCTTTGCAATATTCTAAAGTGCTCGATCCCTAGAAACATGCAAAAGGAATAAACCAATGGGAAGACTGTTTGTGTTAGGAATTTTATTGTTTAGATTTTGATGAATGCCATGTAAAACTTAGAATAGAAAGTTGGCACCCCAATTCTTGTTGTAAAATGCATTGTAATGAATAGAGTGGCCAAAGGCCGAGTCAAGACACTACGCCCTAACATGCAAGAAGACAATCAAGATGGAAGGAAGACTCTGTTGTGAGGCAGTGAGTATGGCAAAAGAAGAGTAGACGGGAACACTCGAAGAAGCGGTGAGATGCGGTGAGTGGAGCATCATCAAGTCAACTCAAGAAAAGCCAAGTCTCAAGTTGAAGTGACAGAAGAGTCATCAAATGATTGGAAGCTGACTCTAAGTCACACGGGGAAAGCAAGGAAATGCGGTCAAGTCAAGATAAGCGTAAAAAGAACGTTGCACGAGAAATCAAGAGATTTACTTAAACAAGTAATATCTCCATACAACCTTTCTTGGAGTGCTCGGTCCCGAGAAGCGTGCAAAAGGAATGAACCAATGGGAAGCACTACACCGTGTCGGAACTCGAAAAGGTGAAAAGAATAATTCATACGAGGAAACGGCAATTCCAAGAAGCGCAAGCCACTTTTTGCAAAGTGACTTTCAAAAACAAGCTATCTATCTCTTCAACGGGCAAATTTTTGAAAGTTCACTATAAAAGGTGAGGAGTTAGTTTGAGAAAAAAATGCATGAATGACACATACGTGAGATACACAAGCACATTAGAAAAGCTGAAACAATCTCAATCCTCAAGCCTACATTTGAAGTACATCAATCAACACTCTTTGTGAAGGAAAGAGAACTTCAATCGAGTTGAAGAGGAAACTCTTGAAGAAAAGGGGTCTACTTTCCAGGAAGGATTGTAGAAAAGTTCAAAGTTGAACTAAGTCTTAAGCATTTGGAGGGCTTCGTGATCAAATCCAAAGAGCTTGAGCAAGTGAGCTGTAGTAGCAAAGCGACTGCCTGTGAAGAAAGGTGAGTCGAACGAGAAGCCGGTGAGTGATCAAGGCGTCTCAGGATCGTGAGTCCCAAAGGATCAAGTCGGCTGTTGTGATCAAGACTTGTATACGGACTACCATTACCACTTTGTAAACTGATCATTACTTAGTGGATTCCTCCGGGAGTTGGAGAAGAGAGGAGTAGAAGAATTACCCCATCTTGAACCTCTATAAAAACTTTCTTGTGTCATTTACATTTCAAAGCATTTAAATTCTGCACTTTTAATTGCTTATATCTGTTGATAAATTTGCTATCCATTTGATAATTTACAAGTACTAAATTAAGCTCTAATATCTTGCTTAATCAAACTTAAGGGTGTTAAGTCTTCATTTGAAAATAAAACCACTGGTGAGTTAAATTGTAGCCAACTTGGTGAGTTACTCCATCAACGGCTCAATTTGAAGTGCATTTGAAAGATTAACTCTCTTGAGTGACTAATTCATTTGTCCATCAAGGACACGGTGTGTAGAATTAACTGTAGATTTAAAAGGACTAAATCGAAAATTTGGTAAGGTTTATTCAACCCCCCCTTCTAAACCTTACACTTACACCCCTTGGGACCTACAAGTGGTATCGGAGCGGTTGGTTCATTGAACCCTCACCGGTTCTTGAACTAGATCTCCAAATTTTTCAAAGTCGCTTTAGTACTTAAACTTTCAAAACTCTTTTTATTAAAAGTCATTATCATGGAAGCAAATCTAACACGCATCCCTATGTTTACCATTGAAGAATTTGATGATTGGAAAATTCGTATGCAGGCTCATCTATCAGCATTACATGATGAGATGTGGATAGTGATAGAAGATGGGCCTCTACAAATATTAAAGGTGAACACAGCTGTACGAAGAGTTGCGCTGAAGGAGAAGAAGATGTTGCTCCTCGACCAGTCATGTTTGAAAAACCAAGAACTGAGTGGACAAATGATGACAGAAAAAGATACAACCTGGATAATGTAGCCAAGGACATCCTCTACAAAACCTTGGACAAAGCCATGTTCAACAAAGTCAAATCATGCAAAACGGCTAAAGAAATCTGGGACAAGCTGACATTGATTTGTGAAGGCTCAGAGCAAATCAAAGAAAACAAATTATCAGTAGCTGTACAGAAGTTTGAAAATTTCAAAATGATCTCAGGAGAGAATCTGGATCAACTGGGCCTTTCGGTTTACAGAAATCACAAATGAGTGTCTACACTTGGAAAGGAATATACACGAGAAGAAATGTGTATGAAGATCTAAAAAAGTCTTCGGTGAATGGGAAATGAAGGTCATGGCACTGAGACATTCCATGGACCTATCAAAGACCTCCAACCATGAACTATTCTCGGACCTCAAAGCCTATGAGTTTGGTGAGAAGAAAAGACCAGGAAGAGAGGCAATTTGTACCCAAAGCGGTTTGCTCTAATTGTCAAAGATGGGAAGAGAGCTGAGGTCAAAGAAGCAATTGACCAGAAGAAATAGCCCACGATGGTTAAAAGATTTAACAAGTTCTTTAACAAGAACTACAAGAGAGGAAAGGGTGAATCTTCCGAGAAGACACTCGGCTCCCTCCAAATCAAGGGATGATAGGCCAACCAAGAGAGCAGATCATCAACAAGTTGAGTATCAAAGGGTGACAACTCAAGAGTAGAAAGAGTGATCAAAAGGTGAATATCTATGTTGGAATTGTAGACAACCAGGTCACTATGCCATTATTTGCTCATATCCTGTAGTCAACAAGTACGGGAATGAAGAAGAAAGAAAGGTCTTGAGAGAAAGAAGACAAGAAAAGAAAAAAGGCAATGATGGCTGCAGAGATCTGCTGAAACAAAAATGCCAAGTCAAGAGAGACAGTGATTCAGAGAGAAAGTGAAGGCGACTACTCGAGTGACTCGATGAAGAAGCCTTGATGCAGCTTAATGGCCAAAGAACAAGATCAAGAAGATGAGGTACAATCTAATTCAACAAGCTCGGAGACACTGGTGATAGTGAGTGTGACACACACACTTCATCACCTCTTGATCTTTATGATTCATTAGGCAAAATGATGAAAGATTTTGAGCACATTAAATCCTCACACACACTATTGAATGAGGAAAACAGACCTACTTAAAAGTCAAAACTCAAAGTGACTAAGAATTTGAGTACTCTAAGTCAAATAGCTGTTGAAAATGAAAGTTTAAAAGGCTGAAAATGCTAAATTAGTAGCAGAAATGCTGCTATAGAAAAGAGGAGAATGACCTCAAAAATGTTATTGCCTCATTCACTAAGGCATCTAAATCATTGGATGATCTTATTATGAGTCAAAGAGAATGTGGAGACAAGGCGGGCTTAGGATTTAATTCCTTTGTGCCATGTCAAACCTCAAGAAGTAATTTTGGAAAAAGGATCTTCAAGTCATGAAGAGTCCGAAAAACCCAAAACTCTAAATGTTGCACACACATTCACTCCAAAGCACAATACTAAGCAAACTGGCCTTGGTTACAAAGGAAAAGGAAAACGACCCGATTGAGTATCTTTGAAAGGCAGTGAGAAGAGATTGGCCGAGTCCCTCAAAGCAAACTCTGAGAAAATACTCTGTAAAGAAGAAAGCAGAGCTACCAAAAATTCCAGAAAATCCATAAAAGAAATACATATGATGGGAATGGTAGAAAATATCCAAGCCAAGTGATTGGAACAATGTGAACTATCGGCATAGACTTATGGAATATAAGCCCAAGTGGCAAAGGCCAGAACTCAACAAAGGCCATTCCAAAAGTATAAGAGCTTTCATCAGCACACACATGCACCTAGGCACTACACTCAAAAGCACCACAATTACCCCAAGGAAGGCAATTGCTAAAACACATATGCGGAGGCATCTGAGACAAAAGAGGCAATTTGTATGAACTAGAATCCCCAAGCAATTTGCGAATTAATTATGATTATGGCAGCGATAGATGGCAACCCCTTAGAGTCAAATCATTTGGCTATAGGTTGGTTGGATCATCTTACAATTCTAACCCCTCGGGACCCAGACAAGTATGGGTACCTAAAACTTAATTTCCTTGATTGCGGGTTCAAGGAGCAGTGAGTGCCAAGGAACCTGGTACATGGATAGTGGTCATTCCCGGACATATGATGAGGAAATAAGAGAAATCTGTCAAAATTCAAGGAAGTCAAAGGAGCCAAAGTCATATTTGGGGAAATGAAGCTCTGGTGAAATAAGAGGCATTGGATCCATCAAGAGGAATGGATTAGAAATCACAGATGTTGCATATGTTGAAGGACTCAACTTCAACCTCATCGAGTATCGATCGATCGGCTGTGACAAGGGCTACAATGTTGGATTCAACATGGGTGTATGCCAAATCAAGGATATTGAATCAAATGAAGTTGTCTTTGCAAGAAATAGAAAGAAGAATATGTATGTAGTGGATTGGTCATTGCAACACCCAAGACTTTGTCTACTAGCAAAAGCACAACTGAATCAAGTTGGATGTGGCACAAAAAAGTGAGTCACACTGAATTTCAAAACAATTAACAAGCTAGCAAGAAGTCATCTTGTAGAAGGACTTCCGGACTCGATATACAAGAAAAGAGAGTATATGTGATGCATGTCGAAGGAAAACAAATCAAGTCGTCATTCAAAGAAAAGACATGCCCATCCTCAACAAGAATATTGCATCTACTTCATATGGATCTATTTGGCCCGGTGGAACCCGGCCAACATAAGTGGAAAGAAATACACCTTGGTGGTAGTAGATGACTACTCAAGATATACATGGACAATATTCATGTGCAAGAAGAAAGAAACCCTACAAAAACTACCACTGGTGATGAAGAGAATTCAAAATGAGAAGAGTCAAACCATTATCAAAATAAGATCGGATAGAGGAAGCGAGTTTGTCAATGGAATAATAACTCGATATTGTATTGAGAATGGTATTGGTCATGAACTATCGTGGCAAGGACTCCACGTGAGAATGGAGTTGCGAAAGAAGAGCAGAACCCTCAAAGAAGCGGCAAGGACCATGTTAGTGAACGGGGTTACCAAAAGATTTTGGTGAAAGCAATTAACACTGACTTGCTACACCCAAAACAGATGTATGATAAATAGACGGTGACAAAGACTCCTATGAGATCGGGTGGAAGAAAACCAAATGTTGCATATTTGAGAATATTTGGATGTAAATGCTTCATCCACAACAATGGCAAAGACAACCTAAAGGCTTTTGATGCTAAAAGGTGATGAAGGTATCTTCTTAGGATACTCGGTGAAAGCAAAGCCTCTGAGAATACTCAATAAAAGAACTATGGTTACGAGAGGAATCCATTCATGTAGTATTCGATGAGCCAAATGTAAATGGAGAAGACATTGAAGAGTCGGTGATAAGTTGAAACATCCAATCATACGAGAAGAGTCCCTACTGAAGGTGAAGCTGGGATTATCAACTCGAGAAGAAGATGAGATATTTGAATCTCAAAAGCGGTGGAAAATTTGCGGCTAAGTGACCACGAAAGAGTGACCACAAACAACACAACCGCAAGCAAGTCATTGAATCGGCTAACTTACTCCAACTTTGATGTAAGATGGCTAAGAGACCATCCACGAGAACTTGTCATTGGAGATATGAGAGAAGGTGTCAAAACAAGATCGAACTCAACAAGAAGCTATGTTCACATGCTTCATTTCGCAAATAGAGCCAAAAGATGTGTCACAAGCATTGGATGACACACATTGGATTCAAGCTATGCAAGAAGAAGAGTGAATCGGTTTGAGAGAAATAAAGTATGGGAACTAGTGCAAAGACCCATACATCAAAATGTTATTGGAACCAAATGGGTATTCGAGAAATAAGATGAGCGAGGAAGGCTCTGTGGTAAGGAATAAAGCAAGACTAGTAGCCAAAGGATATTGCCAAGAAGAAGGGATATATTTTGATGAAACATTTGCCCTGTAGCAAGATTGGAAGCTATAAGGATGTTTCTTGCCCATGCGACTCACAAGAATTTCATTGTATATCGGATGGATGTAAAAGTGCATTCCTAAGCGGTTTATTGGAAGAAGAAGTATATGTTGAACAACCTCCAGGATTTGAGCAGAAGACTCTTGGAGACAAGGTATACAAACTCAAGAAAGCCCTGTATGGATTGAAAGCAGGCACCCGGAGCATGGTATGATACCTGTCACAATTCTAAGCGAGAATGGATTCACAAAAGGAAAAGTAGATAGAACACTTTTGAGAATTCAAGACAAGAAGAGTATCTTTGCTTGTTCAAATATATGTGGATGACATCATCTTTGGATCCACTAACAAAAGTTGTGTGAAAAATTCTCAAACCTCATGCAAAGCAAATTTGAAATGAGCATGATGGGGAAGTGACATTTTCCTTGGACTTCAAGTGAAAAAGCAGTGAAGGATGGAACCTTCGTAAGTCAAACAAAATATACAGAGATTTAATGAAGAAATTTGGTATGGAAGAAAAGTCTTACGTAAAAATACCAATGAACACATCGATCAAAATGGACATGGATGCGGATGGCAAGCTGTAGATCAAACAAGATCTGAGCACTTATTGGATCATTGCTCTATCTCACGGCCAAGCGGGCGGACATCACCTTTCTTTGTAGGTGTATGTGCAAGATTTCAATCTGCTCCAAAAGAGAGCCATATGACAATGACTAAAGCTAAGAGAATATTGAGATACTTGAAAGGAAGCCAAGAAGTAGGCCTATGGTATCAAAGGAAGGTGGATTCAAGCTAATTGGCTATTCGAGACTACGACTTCTTTGGATGCAGTGGACAGGAAAAGCACTTGAGGCACTGTCAAATGCTAGAAAGCAGACTAATTTCTGGTTTAGCAAGAAGCAAAACTCAATAGCCACCTCTGGTGAGGCGAGAATACATAGGCTGCGGGCAGCTGTTGTGCCCAAGTCCTATGGATGAGACAACGGTGAGAGACTATGAAGTTGAAGAAAAAGAAATTCCAATCATGTGTGATAACACGAGTGCCATTGCAATCACTCAAAATCTGTGTTGCACTCAAGAACAAAACATATAGATGTCGGATATCATTTCATAAGAGATCATGTTGAAAATAAGGACATTATCTTGGAATACATCTCAAGCGATAAACAACTAGTGACATCTTCACAAAACCATTATGTGAGTCAAGATTTGAAGAACTCAAGCATGAGTTGGGGTTGATTGGTGGTGACACTCGAGACAAATCAAAGAAGAGCATTAGAGCAGAAAAAAGAAGTGAAAAAGAGTGAAAACAAAAATCAACTCGATAAATCAATTTGTATCGGAAAAACTGACTACACCAAAGTCGGTGATATTTGAGTCACCAAGAAGAAGCTGCGAGGAGTAGAGTTAAATCGGCTAAGAGATAAGTTGAATAACTTATGAGCAAAGTGAAAAACGCGATCGTTTTGACTTAGCGGGAATGTTTTAAGGAACACGTCGGCATAATGATGATGTGTACGGACATAAATAAAGCTGCACACTAAGCTTATGATTGGATATAAATCTTGCCGCATTAAATACGAGGCGTGAAATGCTCAATAGGCGTGCGAAATCCAAGCCGTTGATTTCGATCACAATTCAAAACCGTCTCGCACGTCCTTTCATAAACCATATTTAAACCTTTTTTGTCCGTTTCTCTCTCACACTTCTAAAAAGCTGTTCATCTTTTTTCTCTCAAAAGCAAAGGCAAACTACTCTCGAAACCCTATCAACATTCAAATCAATTTACGAGACTTTTCTTGATATAATTAGAAATGGCACCAACTTACGACTTTACTAAGTTAGGAAAGCAAATCCACACGGTTCGACGGTGGATTTAAACGGAATGGTGAAGCGGGTCAAGCGACACCCTGGTAAAGAAAATCGCGGAAAAGTTAAAGCGTCCAGGACTAAAACCGTTTCTATTTGGAATATCCTATGACCTATGTGGAGGAGGTCGCACAATTCGTGAATCTTTGAGATTCACGACGAAGGAATCAAGTCATCATTCACGGGAAGCGGTGACTATCTGCGCCAAGGATTTGGTGAATATTGCTCACTACTGCGGAAGAGCAAGCTGAGATTAAGGAAAGCGATGTAAACTTGGTGACGCATGGAAAAAATAGCCAAGTCGATCTTTTTGATAAAATTATATACCACGCAAACAAGAGAGCTGGCTGAAGGAGGATTATCACAAATTGTTGGACATAGTTGCCAAATGTATCGACATCAAATTTGGCGACTTTGACCAACTATCAAAGGCAAAAGCTGATTGTGATGGCTGCAATCATCATCGAAAGAAAAGAAGATAAATTGGGCTGAGTTTATCTACAGCAGACTCTGCCGAGAAGCGTGGGAACAAGTCCTTCAAAGAAGATGGCACATTTGGAGGATCCTGGGATATGGCCTAGTGATTGGCCGGCTATTGGAGGTGAAAGGAGTACCTCTTAGACATGGGAAGGCCTTCCATGTTAACAAGAGGATGTTGAGCTAACCTCTCTGGTGCTCGGAAGCGAGCTTATGCCAAGAGAGGCGACACGGTGAGGGGGAATCGGTGACCCGAAGATCTGATTGCTTCCTCTCGGCCAAGAAAGAAAAGTTTGCCCTGCGGTACATCAAGAAAAGCTGCTGCCCCTGCGGCAAAGAAAGAAAACAAACATGCTCTGCCCAAAGTGTCACTGCCCCGGCCGTGTCACTGCCCCTGCGAGAGGTCGAGAAGGACTCACAAATACCTTCTCCGATCGTCAAAAGGAGGAGAAGCCCGGCAAGCCCCAGGACGGCCGGCTCCTCGAGAAACAAACACCGGCCGGCCCCGCCGCCCAAGACTCGAGAGGACACCGCCTCGAACAGAAATTCCACAGTACAAACCAGGAGGCGAAGAAGACTCGTCAAGCGTCGAACAGGAGAAACCGGTGAGTCGATTACTCGGCTAGCACAAATACCGGAGACTCTTTGGAGAAGTAGAGTCTCGGATGTAGTTGATAAAACACCAAAGTCTGCTTGAAGCGTCAGAGAGGCAACCGAAGACACTGATTGTAGCTCACACAATTTGGCTGAAACACAAGAAAGAACCGCCCAAGCGAGATAGTGATGTAATGATCCTATCTCCACCTTACCCGGACATCCAAAATCGTCTGCGTGAGTGGAGAAAATGGAAGTTGAGCAAGTCGAGGAAGCAGTTCCAACGGCCCGAGTTCATAGAAGAAGAAGAAGGCTGCTAAATTTCCTTGGACTAACTCTGTGCTCAAAGACTTGATGAGGACAAGCGCTTAGACATCCTGTAGATCTACAAGGACGGGAGAAAAGCAAAGCAAGCTGAAGAAGCGAGAAGCACGTGAGATGGCAAGCATCCGCCCTATCTCGGCACCACAGAACACTTCCATCCTCTTCTTGATGTCTTCTCGGACGGTGATGAGGATCAGAAAATCTGCTTTGCCTCGAAGAAGAGTTACAAATGCAGCAAGCACTACATGAATCAAGAATTCTTCACGAGCAAAGACTAATGGAGGGACAGGAGAGTCCTCGAACACGGTGAAATCGATCCTATGGGAGTGGTTCAACAAATAGCCAGCGATGTTCTTGCTACCACTTCCCTGACTCACTCGGAAGAAGGCGATATGGGAAATGGCGATGGCGGGCTAGTGGGGACCCAGTCGAGCCAACCCCTATTGAAGGTGTGCTACCACACCGCCCCAACGGCTGAACCATCGATTTGCAACAGCAATAGGGAGCACGGAGGCAGTGACCCCACTCCAAGTCACTCGGTGGTGCGCCGGTGAGGGGAAACTCCCCGCAGCTGCGGCAAGGTCGGAGGATCTTTGCGAGATGACTCCAAAGAAGCAAGGAGGCGAAGAAGAGAAATTACAATCACAAGAAGAAACGACAAGTTGCCATCAACGAAGCTCGAGGCGATTGAGGCTGTCTCGGTGAGAGTGCCAAGCTACTCGAAGGCTAATATGTGGCTGCGATGCGGTCGATCGGCCTGAGGACGGAACGACCACAGGAGTTAACACTACAGGCGATGAAAGTGGAATCCATGGGGTTGAGACTCAATGGATGCCGGCTGTAGAAGACCCTAAGGCAGTGACACTGTCGAAAGGGAGGACCAAGGCCTCACGGCGAGAGAGGCTGCTTTGGAGGAAATGAAGGCCACGGGAGGTTGAGACTTCTCGGGGTAAAGAGGATGAAGTAGAGAACATCCCTCCTGCAATCATCGACCCATCGAGAAGGAGATCAGCGCACTTCATGATTCCCAGGACAACCACGATGTCACTTTTTAAGGATCGAGAAGGCGAAGAAGAAGAAGTGAGTCAACCCCATGACAAATCAAAAGAATCGGTGCGGGTGTTCCAAGTACGAGTAAGTCGATCCCAAGACTACTCGTCAAACTTTTAACTTTAATGATGAGCCACCTCTAGAAATCTCATCATCGTCCGATGTATTATTCTTGATAAGGCCGAGGACAAGTCAATGAAAAGGAAAAATTATTTGAGACCAACGAAGGTGTTAAATATGTTGAGGCTCGGCAAAGCGAGGTCTATTTCACAACCAAACCCGGTGAACCGGCAACCACCCGCTGCTCCGGCTCCTCAAGCCCCGGTGGATCGATTCCCAAAAAAAAAAAAAAAGAACTCCACGCGCACCGCTCATCATTGAAACAGATCGATCGGCGGTGATGAATCTTTGTAGAATCTTTCCCTTTCTCTTTGGAGATACGAGAACTCCACGAAGAGTCGGAAAATGAGCAAGCACGATATCACAGACCACCTCCGTTTTTCACTCAGGCACTATTGTTTCGGCCGATTTTGATTTCGACGTTGTATGGCCATCATCGCAATGAAAGAAGAATCGGTGAAGTTCGAGAAGTGTTCAAGGCACTCTTTTTGAAGTTGAAAAGATGGAAGGCATCGAGGCCTCTTTGGACATGCGCTGGACAATGAGAGATGCCACCCTTACGGTGACTTAAGAGGCATAACTTGATTCGGATAAGGGAATGGTGGCAACAGGACAATCCATGCGTGTGGAGCAGGTGAGATACTTGAGAACCTTATTCAACAAGCTGCTTTGGTGTGGGAAGGCGAGAATGTTGATGCAAAAAGCGAAGGTGAGGAACACATTGAGCATATGCATGAAGCTCACCTTTGCCGAGATCAAGGCTAGCTGCGTGAAGCGGAAATGCAAATGATATCTGCGTTTGGAAGAACACATGACAAGAAAATTCAGCCTTCTCATGGTGAGATGAAGCGATTGTGAGAATCCAACGCTACTCGATGCGAATTCCGTCTTTGCATACAACGCTTGTGAGACTTGAAGCAAAATTCAACCATCGAAGGCTTCGACTTCATGCTTGCGGCATGTTCCTGGGGGTTCCTCTATCCTTTGATGATGCAAAAAAGGGGGAAGAGGAATACCTTAAAGCGACAAAATCTGAATTTGAAAAAAAAGAAAGGAAGCGGTGAGAAGGGAAGCGGTGAGAAGGAAAATCGGTGAGAAAATTTGAAAGCGAAGAAAGGAAAATCTCTTTGAGGGGAAGGATCAAAAGATATGACCTTGATGATTGCACAAACCCCAGCGGGGTCTGTCTGGTGACATTATAAGCGGCAAACTCCGTGACTCTGCCACTCCAAGACTCTTTGTATCTATGGGTGAGAAGAAAAGAAATTGAAGCGAGGGATGAAGGAAGTGGAAGGAAGAATGGATGCCAGGGTGATGAACATCTTGAAAGAACATGGAGGCATTCGGTTAGCGAGAGACACGTATGCCATTTCGGATGTCGGGACGAGAACCACGATCGATTAGCGAATTCAAAACACTTTCGAATCGAAGGATATTTTGCAAATATGTCCATGGCTCAAGCTTAGGACTTATCTTGGGAAAAGGGTCTCACATTGTGTGAAGAAGGCGACGAGACAATGAGACTTAAGCGATCGCTCTGCTGGTCACTCTGCTAGTCAATCATTTTAGGAAGAAGAAGACCCGATCTGATATACGCCTTGAGTAGAGGAAGAAGCGGCGGATGGAGGAAGAAGCTTGGACCTAGGCCTCCGCCCAAGAATATCGAATCGTAGATCCTGGAAAGAAAGGAGGGATCTCTTGAAATTTGGGCTTGACCAAGTGGCAAATTTGCGAGTGGCTAAAACTAGCATTTGAGTATGCAAAGAGAATAGAAGAAGAAAACAAAAGACAAACTTCGGCTATGGCGGGAGAGAGCGGGAAAGACTAAGGAAAGATGAAGGCTGCCGAGGAAGGCATATGAGAAGAAAAAGAAAGCGGTGACGGCGAGAAAAAGAGAAGAAAGAGAAGAAGATCTTGATCAAGATGAAAGAAGGAGGCAATGAAGGAGATGAAGTGTTCTTTGTCCAACCCTTCATGTATTTTATTATGTAAATACATACAATGTAAGTCTTACGTAATAGAGTTATAAATTTTTTTGTGAAAACGATTATATACTACGATACACCTTATGCTTGATTGTGTTAAGTACAAGAATGATATGATCAATAAAAAGATTGATTCTGCGCATACATTCTATGTCAATACACTATCTGTATGTATCTTTGTTATTTACATATTTGTATGATCTAAGTTTTGGCATCATCAAAAAGGGGAAATTGTTAGGAATTTTATTGTTTAGATTTTGATGAATGCCATGTAAAACTTAGAATAGAAAGTTGGCACCCCAATTCTTGTTGTAAAATGCATTGTAATGAATAGAAATTTGTGGTAGTCGAAACAAGACTACGCCCTAACATGCAAGAAGACAAGCTGAAGCTGGAAGGAAGACTCTTTGTGAGGCAGTGAGTATGGCAAAAAAGAAAGAGTAGGCGGGAACACTCTTGAAGAAGCGGTGAGATGCGGTGAGTGGAGCATCGATCAAGTCAACTCAAGAAAAGCAAGTCTCAAGTTGAAGTGTGGAAGAGTCATCAAATGATTGGAAGGCGACTCTAAGTCACTGGGGAAAGCAAGGAAATGCGGTCAAGTCAAGATAAGCGTAAAAAGAACCGTTGCACAGAAATCAAGAGATTTACTTAAACAAGTAATATCTCCATACAACCTTTCTTGGAGTGCTCGGTCCCGAAGCGTGCAAAAGGAATGAACCAATGGGAAGCACTACACCGTGTCGAACTGACGAAAAGGTGAAAAGAATAATTCATACGAGGAAAGCGGCAATTCAAGAAGCGCAAGCCAACGCAAAGTGACTTTCAAAAACAAGCCTATCTCTTCAACGGGCAAATTTTTGAAAGTTCACTATAAAATTTGAGGAGTTAGTTTGAGAAAAAAAAATGCATGAATGACACATACGTGAGATACACAAGCACATTAGAAAAACTGAAACAATCTCAATCCTCAAGCCTACATTTGAAGTACATCAATCCAACACTCTGTGAAGGAAAGAGAACTTCAATCGAGTTGAAGAGGAAACTCTTGAAGAAAAAGGGTCTACTTTCGGGAAGGATTGTAGAAAAGTTCAAAGTTGAACTAAGTCTTAAGCATTTGGAGGGCTTCGTGATCAAATCCAAAGAGCTTGAGCAAGTGGCATGTAGTAGCAAAGCGCCTTGCCCTGTGAAAAAGTGAGTCGAGCGAGAAGCCGGTGAGTGATCAAGGCGTCTCAGGGTGAGTCCCAAAGGATCAAGTCATTTGTTGTGATCAAGACTTGTATACGGGTATTACCACTTTGTAAAGCGATCATTACTTAGTGGATTCCTCCGGGAGTTGGAGAAGAGAGGAGTAGAAGAATTACCCCATCTTGAACCTCTATAAAAACTTTTTTGTGTCATTTACATTTCAGCATTTAAATTCTGCACTTTTAATTGCTTATATCTGTGATAAATTTGCTATCCATTTGATAATTTACAAGTACTAAATCAAGCTCTAATATCTTGCTTAATCAAACTTAAGGGTGTTAAGTCTTAGCTGAAAATAAAACCACGGTGAGTTAAATTGTAGCCAACAAGTGAGTTACTCCATCAACGATTTCGGTGATGCATTGAAAGATTAACTCTCTTGAGTGACTAATTCATTGTCCATCAAGGACACATGTGTGTAGAATTAACTCTGTAGATTTAAAAGGACTAAATCGAAAATTTGGTAAGGTTTATTCAACCCCCCCTTCTAAACCTTACACTTACACCCCTTGGGACCTACACACGCACTGTGTCCGAGGCTCGAAAAGCTGAAGGTTCATTTAATATGAGGAAATGTCAACATCAAGGACTGCAACAAGACAAGCCAACGACCACTAGTGTCTTTTGAAAGTCACCTATCTCTTCAATTTGTGATTTTTGAAACAACACTATAAAAGGC
Organism: Rehmannia glutinosa; assembly: GCA_016081115.2. NCBI lineage: Eukaryota > Viridiplantae > Streptophyta > Magnoliopsida > Lamiales > Orobanchaceae > Rehmannia > Rehmannia glutinosa. The sequence continues at coordinate 64,139,608 of CM071924.1, read as the reverse complement.
AGAGGAATCAATTTGAGAAAAGGTGACCTTGCATACCTGAACTACGAACATTCAAGCTAGCATTCGAGCTGTAACCAAGCAAAATATTCTCAAGTTATTCAAGCAAATCCTCAAGCCTAAACTTGAAGAAATCAATCCAACACCAAGTGTGAAGGAAAGACGACTTCAAAGTTGAAGAAGAGAAAACTTTTGAAGAATCAAAGGGTCTACATTCAAGGAGGATTGTAGAAAGGTTCAGGTCGAACCAGTCTCAAGTTAATGGAGGCTTCGTGATCAAATCTAAGAAGCTTGAGCAAGTGAGCTTAAGTAGCAAGACAGCCGCCCTGTGAAGAAGGCTGAGTCGGGACGAGAAGCCGGTTTGTGTGACAAGGCATCTCAGTGACCGAGTCCCAAAGGATCAAGTCGGTTGTGTGATCAAGACTTGTATCGGAGTGTTAACCACTTTGTACTCTGATCAATACTTAGTGGATTTCTCCAGGAGTTGGAGAAGAGAGGAGTAGAAGAATTACCCCATCTTCGAACCTCTATAAAATTTACTGTGCCATTTACATTTCAGCATTTACTTACTGCACATTCTTTTATATCTGCTGATAATTTGCATTCCAACTGATAATTAACAAAATGCTAAAATCAAGTGTGAAAACAACTTAAACCAAATTCAAGGGTGTTAAGTCTTCCGTTGAAAATCTCATCACAGCCAAGTTAAGTATAAGACTAAGCGACTTAGTTATTCTATCAACGGCTCGATCAGTGTTGAGTGGCTAACTCTGCTGGTTAACTAACTTCGCTGTCCATCAAGGACTTAGTTGTGAAATTAACTCTGAATATATTTAAAAGGACTAAATTTCGAAAAGTTGGTAAGGTTTATTCAACCCCCCCTTCTAAACCTTACTCTCACACCCCTTGGTATCAGAGCGGTTAGTTCATTGAGCCTTCCGCACTGGTTACTGAACTAGATCTCCAATCTTTCAAAATTTTCTTTTAACACTTGTTCTTTCAAAAGCCATTTTACAATATAGCAAAGTTATTATCATGGAAGGAAATTTGACACGAATCCCTATGTTCACCATTATGGAGTTTGATGACTGGAAAATACATATGCAGGCTCATCTATCGGCTTTACATGGTGAGATGTGGATAGTGATAGAGGATGGGCCACTGCAAATAATGAAGGTGAACACATACGCATGGGAAGTCGCTGCCGGTGAAGGAAAGGAGGTCGCTCCTCTAGACTTGATTATGGTTGAAAAACCTAGATTTGAATGGACAAATGATGTGAGAAAAAGATACAATCGGACAATGTGGCCAAGGACATACTCTACAAGACTTTGGACAAAGCCATGTTCAACAAAGTCAAATCTTGCAAGGTAGCCAAAGAAATCTGGGATAAACTAACCTTAATTTGTGAAGGATCTGAGCAAATCAAGGAAAATAAATTATTTGTTGTTGTTCAAAAATTTGAGAACTTTAAAATGCTTGCAGGTGAAATAATGGATCAATTGGATGCTAGATTCACTGAAATTACAAATGAGCTTTCAGCACTTGGGAAAGAATACACACAAAAGGAGATGTGTATGAAGATACTAAGGAGCCTCCCAGCTGAGTGGGAAATGAAGACTATGGCTCTAAGGCACTCGATGGACCTATCAAAAACTTCCAATCATGAACTATTCTCGGACCTCAAAGCTTATGAGTTTGAGTGAGAAGAAAGGATCAAAGAAGATAGTTGTACCCAAAATATTGCTCTCATAGTCAAGGAAGGAAGAAGAAGTGAGACCAAAGAAGTCATTGACCAGGAGGAAATTGCCTTGATGGTTAAAAGATTCAACAAGTTCTTCAACAAGAACTACAAAAGAAATAAAGGTGAATCCTCTAGAAGGCACTCGGCTCCCTCCAAGTCAAGGAAGATAGACTACCAAAGAAGGTGAGTATCAAAAGGTCGAATATCAAAGAGTGACAACCCAAGAAATGAGAGAGCTGATCAAAAGTGAAAACTTGTGTTGGAATTGCGGAGCGGCCCGGGACAACTTCGCTATTGATTTGTCCATATCTGTAGTCAATAAATACTGAGGAATGAAGAAGAAAGAAAAGTCTTGAGAGAAAGAAGACAAAGAAAATAAAAGAGCAATGTTGGCTGCTTGAAGGCTGCTTTGAAACAACAAAGTCGAAAGATCTGATTGAGAGAAAGAAGGCTGACTACTCAAGTGACTACGAAGAACAAGCTTTAATTTGTCTAATGGCTAAAGAACAAGATCAACCTGACCAAGAAGATGAGGTACACTCTAACTCATCTCATTCAGATTCTAGTGATAGTGATTGTGACACACACTTCATCACCCACTGATCTTTATGATTCATTAGGCAAAATGATGAAAGATTTTGAGCACATTAAATCCTCACACACACTATTAAATGAGAAAAACAGTAAGCTCAAAAGCCAAAACTCACAGCTGACTAAGGAACTGAGTACTCTAAGTCACACCAGATGAGAACAAAGAGCTGAAGGCTGAAAATGTTAAACTAATGGCAGAGATAGCTGCTATAGAAAAGAGAGAAAATGATCTCAAAAATGTAATTACTTCATTCACTAAGGCATCTAAATAATTGGATGACCTTATCATAAGCCAAAAAGGATGTGGAGACAAGACAGACATAGGATTCAATTCCTTTGTGCATAGTCAAACTCCCAGAGTGATCTTGGAAAAAGGATCTTCAAGTAATGAAGCTTCTCAAAAATCCAAGTGTTGGGAAATTTGTTGTTTAGATTTTGATGAATGCCATGTAAAACTTAGACTAGAAAGTTGGCACCCCATTTTCTTGTAAATTGCATTGTAATAGATAGGGCTGTACGAGCTGAGTCAAGTCAGCTATGCCTGGATATGCAAGAAGTCAATTGAAGGCTAAAATGAAGACTCTGTTGTATAGCAGCTGAGTATGGCAAGAAGGAGAAGTCAAGAACTCATTGAAGGAGTATCAGCTGATTCTGTGTGAGAAGTGTCGGTCAAGTCAACTCAGAACAGCCAAGTCAAGTTGAAGTGATAGATGAGTCTTCCAATGATTGGGAGGCGGACTCGAAGTCACACAGGGAAGTCAAGGAACTGCGATCAAGTCAAGACAAGCGAAAAGTGTCCGTTCGAGAAGTCAAGAAAGTTACTTAAATAAGTAATACTTCCATCTTTGCAATATTCTAAAGTGCTCGATCCTAGAAGCATGCAAAAGCGAATAAACCAATGGGAAGCATGCACTGTGTCGAGGCTCGAAAAAGTGAAGGTTCATTTAATACGAGGAAATGTAAATTTCAAGGACTGCAACAAGACAAGCCAACAACCACAAGTGTCTTTTGAAAATTAGCCTATCTCTTTGCAGGCTGATTTTCAAAAGAACACTAAAAGCTGAGAATCAATTTGAGAAAAGGTGACCTTGCATACGAACTACGAACATTCAAAAGTTTGTAACCAAGCAAAATATTCTCAAGTTATTCAAGCAAATCCTCAAGCCTAAAATTCGAAGGAAATAAATCCAACACTTACCTGTGAAGGAAAGACAACTTCAAACTGTTGAAGAGGAAACTTTTGAAGAATCAAAAGGGGTCTACATTCCAAGGAAGATTGTAGAACCAGTCTCAAGTTATTGGAGGCCGTGATCAAATCCAAGAAGCTTGAGCAAGTAAGTGTGTAGCAAAGCGACCTCCTGTGAAAAAGCTGAGTTGGACGAGAAGCCAATTTGTGTGACAAGGCATCTCAGGTGAGTCCCAAAGGATCAAGTCATTTGTGTGATCAAGACTTGTATCTGGGTATTAACCACTCGTATATTTATCAATACTTAGTGGATTCCTCCAAGAGTTGGAGAAGAGAGGAGTAGAAGAATTACTGACTTGAACCTCTATAAAATTTATCGTGTCATTTACATTTCAGCATTTCATTATAGCTTATTACATTTTATCTGCTGATAATTTGCATTCCAACTGATAATTAACAAGTGCTAAAATCAAGTGTTAAAACAAACTTAAACCAAATTCAAGGGTGTTAAGTCTTCCGCTGAAAATCTTATCACAACCAAGTTAAGTTTTAGACTAAAAGTGAGTTATTCTATCAACGGCTCAATCAAGTCGTTGAGTGGCTAACTCTATTTGGTTAACTAACTTAGTTGTCCACCAAGGACTTATTTGTGTATTTAACTCACGAAATATCTTAAAAGCACTAAAATCGAAAAGTTGGTAAGGTTTATTCAACCCCCTTCTAAACCTTACTCACACCCCTTAGGACCTACAAGTGGTATCGGGCGGTTGGTTCATTGAGCCTTCGCAGTTCTTGAACTAGATCTCAATCTTTCAAAGAATATTTTTAACACTTGTTCTTTCAAAAGCCATTTTTTTGCAAAGTTATTATCATGGAAGCAAATTTGACACGCATCCCTATGTTCACCATTGAGGAATTTGATGTTTGGAAAATACGTATGCGGGCTCATCTATCGACTTTACATGATGAGATGTGGATAGTGATAGAGAATGGGCCTTTGCAAATAATGAAGGTGAACAATTGCAAGGAAGGAGCTGCGGTGAAGGAGAGAGGTCTGCTCCTCCTAGGCCAGCTATGGTTGATAAACCAAGAGTGAGTGGACAAATGATGTGAGAAAAAGATACAATCTTGACAATGTGGCCAAGGACATACTCTACAAAACTTTGGACAAAGCCATGTTCAACAAAAGTCAAATCATGCAAAGACGACCAAAGAAATGCAGGATAAACTAACCTTAATTTGTGAAGGATCGAGCAAATCAAGGAAAATAAATTATCTGTTGTTGTTCAAAAATTTGAGAACTTTAAAATGCTTGCGGGTGAAACAATGGATCATTTGGATGCTAGATTCTTGAAATTACAAATGAGCTCTCAAAGACAGGAAAGAATACACACGAGAAGGAGATGTGTATGAAGATACTAAGGAGCCTCGGTGAGTGGGAAATGAAGGCTATGGCTCTAAGGCACTCGGTGGACCTATCAAAAACATCCAATCATGAACTATTCTCGGACCTCAAAGCTTATGAGTTTGAGTGAGAAAAAGGATCAGAAGAGATATTTGTACCCAAAACAAATTTGTACCCCAAACATTTGAGACCAAATAGGTCATTGACCAGGAGAAATTGCCTTGATGGTTAAAAGATTTAACAAGTTCTTCAACAAGAACTACAAAAGAAATAAAGGTGAATCCTCGAGAAGGCATTGACTCCCTCCAATCAAGGAAGATAGGCCACCAAAGAGAGCGAGTATCAAAAGGTCGAATATCAAAGAGCGACAATCAAGAAATGTGAGAGATGATCAAAAATTTGAAAGCTTGTGTTGGAATTGCGAGATAGCTTGAGGACACTTCGCTATTATTTGTCCATATCCTGTAGTCAAGAAATACAAGAATGAAGAAGAAAGAAAAGTCTTGAGAGAAATAAGACAAAGAAAAAGAAAAAAGCAATGTTGTTGAAGGCTATTTTTTAAAGCAGACTAAGTCGAAAGATACAACATGATTTAGAGAGTAGTGAAGCGACTACTCAAGTGATTCTGAAGAAGAAGCTTTAATCTGTCTAATGGCTAAAGAACAAGATCAACCTGACCAAGAAGATGAGGTACACTCTAACTCATCTCATTCAGATTCTATTGATAGTGATTGTGACACACACACTTCATCACCCACTGATCTTTATGATTCATTAGGCAAAATGATGAAAGATTTTGAGCACATTAAATCCTCACACACACGATTAAATGAGGAAAACAGCCAGCTCAAAAGCCAAACCTCACAGCTGACTAAGGAGCTGAGTACTCTAAGTCACTTAGCTGATGAGAATAAAGAGCTGAAGGCTGAAAATGCAAAACTAATAGCAGAAATAGCTACTATAGAGAAGAGGGAAAATGATCTCAAAAATGTGATTGCTTCATTCACTAAGGCATCTAAATCATTGGATTCAATTCCTTTGTGCATAGTCAAACTCCAAGAGTGATCTTGGAAAAAGGATCTTCAAGTAATGAAGCATCTAAAAAATCCAAGACACCAAATGTTGCACACACATTCATTCCTAAGCACAATCACAAACAAACTAGCCTTAGTTATAAAGGAAAAGTAAAGCGATCGATTGAGTATCTTTGAGAGGGCGGTGAGAAAACATTCAGCAGAGTTCCTCAACAAACTCCAAACAGAAAGCACCCTGTGAAGAAGAAACAGAGCTACCAGAATACCCAGAAGTTCTATCAAAGGAACACAAATGATGGGAATGGTAGAAACTACCCAAGCCAAGTCCGATGGAATAATGTGAAATATCGACCAAGAGACCTATGGAACACAAGCCTAAATGGCAAAGACCTAGAACTCAGCAAAGGTCATTCCAAAGGCCAAAAAGCTATTATCAGCACACATATGCACCCAAGCACTACACTCAGAAATATCACAATTACCCAAAGAAGGCAATTGCCAAAACATATACACATGCATACAGACAAAAATACAGCCGTATGAACCTAAAGCCACCAAGCAATTTGCCAAAGTTAATTATGATTATGGCACAGATAGATGGCAACCTCTTAAAGTCAAGTCATTTGGCTATAGGTTGGTTGGATCATCTTACAACACTAACCCCTCGGGACCCGGACAAGTATGGGTACTAAAGCGATTTCTTGATTGCGGAGTTCAAGGAAGCGGCTCGGTGCCAAGGAACCTGGTACATGGATAGTGGCTGTTCCAGACATATGACAGGAAACAAGAAAAACCTATCAAAGTTCAAGGAGATTAGAGGTGCAAAAGTCATATTTGGAGGAAATGAAGCTCTAGTGGAAATAAGAGGCACTGGATCCATCAAGAAAAATGGATTAGAAATCACAGATGTTGCATATCTTGAAGGCCTCAATTTTAACTTACTAAGCATCAGTCAACTCTGTGACAAGGGCTATAATGTTGGATTCAACATGGGAGTGTGCCAAATCAAAGATACTGAATCAAATGAAGTAGTGTTGCAAGGATCCAGACAAAAGAACATGTATGTGGTAGATTGGTCAACTGCTACACCAAGCACTTGTCTGTTAGCAAAGAGCACAGCCGAATCAAGTTGGCTGTGGCACAAGAAGCTGAGTCACTTGAATTTCAAGATAACAAGCTTGCAAGGAGTGGTATTGTAGAAGGACTCCCAGACTCAGTATACAAGAAGGAAAGTGTTTGTGATGCATGCGGATGGGAAGCAGATTAAATCATCATTTAAAAGAGAAGTCAAGTCCATCTTCAACAAGAATATTGCATCTCATTACACATGGATCAATTTGGTCTGTTGAGCTAGCTTGATATTAGTGGGAAGAAATACACTCTAGTAGTGGTGGATGATTATTCAAGATATACATGGACGATCTTCATGTGTAAAAAAAGAAACTTTGCGAGAAGTTACCACGGTGATGAAAAGAGTTCAAAATGAGAAGAGTCAAACCATTATAAAGATACGATCGATAGAGGAACGAGTTTGTCAATGGAATAATAACTCGTATTGTGTTGAAAATGGTATTACTCACGAATTATCTCAAGGCAGCTGAGAATGGAGTTGCGAAAGGAGGAGCAGAACTCTCAAGGAAGCTGCAAGGACCATGTTAGATGAAGCGGTACGCTTAAAAGATTTTGGTGAAGCAATAAACACGACATCTATACTCAAAATAGATGCATGATAAATAGCGGTGACAAAGACTCCTATGAGATTTGGACGGGGAAAAGAAAGCCAAATGTTGCATATTTTAGAATCTTTGGATGTAAATGCTTCATCCACAACAATGGCAAGAATAATCTAAAGGCTTTTGATGCTAAAGATGATGAAGGTATCTTCTTAGGATACTCGGTGAAAGCAAAGCCTATAGAGTCTTGAACAAAAGGACTATGATCAGAAGAGTCTATCCGTGTGGTTTTTGATAAACCTAACATAAATGGAGAAGACATTGAGGAGTTAGGCGATAAGGTAAATCGACCTGACTATGTAGAAAAGTCCCTATATTGAAGCTGAAGTGGAGCAATTAATCAAGGTGAAGATGAGATAGCTAAATCTCAAAGACAACTGGAAAATCTGCAGCTAAGTGATGATGGGAGAGTTTGTCAAGATAACATTTGCGCAGTGCAAAACGCAGTGAACCCGGTGACTTACTCAACCTCGATGTGAGATGGGTGAGAGACCATCCACGAGCTAGTTATTGGAGATGTAAGAGATGGTGTAAGAACCAGATCGAGCTCAACAAGAAGCCATGTACACTTGTTTCATTTTCCAAAAAAGAGCCAAAAGATGTGTTCCAAGCATTGGATGATACACATTGGATTCGGAGCCATGCAAGAAGAGATGAATCAGTTTGAAAGAAACAAAGTATGGGAATTGGTTCAAAGACCAACCCATCAAAATGTCTTTGGCACAAAATGGGTTTTGAAACAAGATGAATGAAGAAGGTTACGTGGTAAGAAACAAAAGCAAGATTGGTAGCCAAAAGTGCCAAGAGGAAGGAATAGATTTTGATGAAACATTTGCTCTGTTGCAAGATTAGAAGCAATTAGGATGTTTCTTGCCTATGTTGCACACAAGAACTTCTTGTATATCGAGATGGATGTGAAAAGTGCATTTTTAAATGGATTATTAGAAGAAGAAGTGTATGTTGAGCAACCTCCAGGATTTGTCGGGGAAGACTCTTGGAGATAAGGTGTACAAGCTCAAGAAAGCTCTATATGGATTGAAACAGGCACCTAGAGCATGGTATGATACATTATCTCAATTTCTAACGAGATAATGGATTCACCAAAGGAAAAGTGGAAGAACACTCTTCATAATTCAAGATGGAGAGAGCATATTGCTTGTTCAAATATATGTAGATGACATTATATTTGGATCTACAAACAAAAAAGAGCTGTGTGATAAGTTCTCAAACCTCATGCAAGGCAAATTTGAGATGAGCATGATGGGAGAGGCGACATTCTTTCTAGGACTTCAAGTTAAACAAGCTGAAGGATGGAACCTTCATAAGTCAAACAAAGTACACCTAGGAGATTTAATGAAGAAATTTGGTATGGAAGAGAAATCTTGTGAAGATGGATATGGATGCAAATGGGAAACTGTGGATCAAACAAGATGCGAGCACTCATTGGATCTGCTCTATCTCTGACAAGCAGGCGGATATCACCTGCGGTAGGTGTATGTGCAAGATTTCAATCTGCACCAAAAAGAAAGCCATATGGCTGCTGACTAAGAGAATCTAAGATACTTAAAAGGATCTTTAGGAAGTCGGCTTATGGTATCAAAGGAAGGAGGATTCAAGCTTATTGGTTACTCGGACTCGACTATCTTTGGATGTAGAGTTGACGGAAGAAGCGGTACTTGTCGATGCTTGGAAACTTGATTGGTTTCTGGTTGCAAGAAGCGAAAATTCAATAGCCACATCCACGGTGAAGCGAGTACATCAACTGCGGGCATTTGTTGTGCCCAAGTCTTATGGATGAGGCAAGTGAGAGATTATGATGTTGAAGAAAAAAATTCCAATTATGTGTGATAACACAAGTCTATTCGATCACTCAAAATCGAGTGTTGCACTCAAGTACAAAGCACATTGATGTCGGATATCATTTCTAAGAGATCATGTTGAAAATAAAGACATCCCCTTGGAATACATCTCAAGTCGATAAACAGTTAGTGACATATTCACAAAGTCATTATGTGAATCAAGGTTTGAAGAGCTTAAGCATGAACTAGGGTTAATTGGTGAGTTGATTTTCAGAAGACTCAAGGAGAAGAGATGAAACAAGAAAAGATGAAAATGGAGCTAATTTCTTAAATAGCTAAGTGAATCAATAAGTGTCGGAAGATAGATGCATCGAGTTAGGTGACGGTGAGTACCTATGTGAAAGGAAGGAAGAAGAGTTGAATCGGCTAGGAGTAAGTTTGAATTATTTATGAGCTAAGTGACAAAAACACGATCGTTTTTAATTAGCGGGAATGTTTTTAAGGATAGCGTCAAGCATCATAATAGCGATGCGATCAAAATTTTGCCTGATAAAGCATATGATTGGATATGAATGCTGTCGCATTAAATGCGAGCAATTAAATGCTAATCGGCGTGCTAAATCTCAGCCGTTGATCTCGATCAAATTTTAAAAACCGTATGCACGTTCTTTGATAACCCACATATATACCCTTTCGTCCGTTTGTCTCTCATTCTACACAAACTATTCATCTCTCTCAAAAGAAAAGCAAAGACTGTACTTTTCTCTCGAAACCCTATCAATCTTCAAAGCAAGTTTCTCAAAAATCTTTCAGTAAATCTTCAAGTAAATTTCTAAAAGTTTCATTTGGTAAAAATTCAATTAATGGCATCTACTTACGATTTTGTTAAGTTGGGAAAGCAAATCCACACTGGCTCTACTGTGGATTTCGACGGAATGATCAAACAAGGGTCCGATGAAACCCTTGTGAAGAAGATAGCTGAGAAAGTGGAGAAATCTGGGCTGAAACCCTTTCTCACTATGGAGTTTCCGATGACTTATGTCGAGGAAGTCGCTCAGTTCTACATGAATGCTGAAGTTCACGACGAGGGAATCAAGTCCTCTGTTCATGGAAAAGAGTTTACGATCACTGCTGAGGATCTAGCGAAGCATTGTTTGCTTCCGTCGGAAGGAAAGTCGGAGATATTGGAGGCTGATGTAAATTTGGCTGCTGCATGGAAGGAAGTGGCCAAACGACCATCTTTGCGAAGGTGGTTTTGGTGATAAGAAGGCTTTTGAAGAAGATTACCACAAGTTGATGGATATTGTTGCCAAGTGCGTAGACATCAAATTTGGAAGCTTTAATCAGCTATCCAAAACTAAGCTGATCGTGATGGCTGCGATCATGCAGGAGAAGAAGGTAAATTGGGCTGAGTTTGTATACGGCGGACTCACGAAAATGTTGGAAATAAGTTTTCAAGGAAGATGGATCGTTCGGAGGATCCTTGGGGTATGGCCTTGTGATTAGCGGTGATGGAGGTGAAGGGAGTTCCACTCCGACATGGAAAAGCGTTCCTTGTCAACAAGAAGATGTTACGTCGAATCTTTCGGAGCTCGAGAAGAGAGCTTACGCCGAAGAGAGCGGATACAAGTGATGGGGAATCGGTGACCACTGTAGATCTGTTTGTCTCCTCTCCTCCCAAGAAGAAAGTTGCCCCTGCGGCAGGAAGAAGACTATTTGCCCAAAGAAGAAGAAGAAATGCACACTGCCCCATCGCAGCCGAGTCACCTGCCCCTGTAGCCGTGTCTCCTGCTCCTGCATCCGCAACTGAGAAGGAACCTCAAATACCTTCTCCAATTGTCAAGAAAATGAGGACTGACAAGCCAAGAAAGCCAGCTCCTCAGAAGAAGAAGGTAGCTCAAAGGCCCCCGCCGAGGACTGAGGAAACCATAGAACCAGAAATTCCTCTGGTAAGGACCAAAAGAAGATGACTCTTCAAGCGTTCAGAGCTTGAGAAAACAGCTGAGTCTGCCTCTCAGCTGGAACAGATCGCTGAAACAGCTGGAGAAGTAGAGTCTCCAGAGATAATTGATGAAACAGCCAAGTCTGCTGAGCCGTCGCGAGAGGCAAATCAAGACCAGCTGTGGATAGGGACAGTGAGGATCAAGCGGTGAGACAATTTGAATCTCTTGTCGACAGGACTGCATCTCCACCTGCGACAGATGCTGCTGAGGGTGAAGAGCAGCAAGCTCTACTACCCTCCATTCCTGAGACAGAAGGACAACACGAAGATGATGATGATGATGTGATCATGTTGTCTCCACCATATCCAGACATCCAAAATCGTCTGCGTGAATGGAGAAAGTGGAAGCTGAGTCGATCGAGGGAACAGTTCCAAAGACCTGAGTTTATTGAAGAAGAAGAACTGATGAATTTCCTCGGTTTGACCACAGTGGTCCAAGCATTGGATGAAGATAACTGCATAGATATTTTGAATATCTTCAAAGAAAAGGAGAAGGAGCGATTGGCAGAGGAAGCTGAAGCCCGAGAAAAGGCCAATATTTGTCCCTTCACCGGAACCACTGATCACACGCATCCCCACTTCGATGTTCTCTCAGAGAGTGATGAAGATTTGGACCCTGCTGCTGCGACAGAAGAGATGGAAATGCAGCAAGCCATGCGGGAATCCAGAGTGATGCATGAGCAACAGCTGATGGAAGGACCTGGAGAATCTTCCAAGTCACAGCTGGAGATTGACCCTATGGGAGTGGTGCAGCAAATTGCAACTGTTGTTGCTGCGACCACTTCCCCAGCTCATTCTGATGACGGATCTAAGGGCATTTGCGATGAAAATGGAAATTCGGTGACCCAAGTCGAGCCAGCTGAGGGTGAAACTCCCTCCACTGCAGCTGGTGTGCCAGCTGAGGGGGAAACTCCACATTCCAAGTCACTCAGCTGGTGTGCCAGCTGAGCGGGAAACTCCCTCCACTGCAGCTAGGTCGGAGGTTGTTGCAGATGACTCCACAACGAATCTAGGAGGCGAAGTGGAGAAGGAATAAGAAAAAAAACAACAAGTAGTCATCATGGCCGCATGAAGACGATTAAATATATCTGGTGAAGTGCTAAAGCGCTCTGCGGTGAGGACGCTGCTGATGCAGTCGAGGCAAAGGATGGATCTGCCCTGGGAGTTAACACTCTTGGCAATGAAAGTGCAATCCACAAAGTTGAGACTCCTGTGGATGCCACCGTCGAAGACCCCAAGACAGCTGAGTCTGTCGAAGGAATGTTCCAAGGCCTTTTGTAGTTGAGGCTGCGGGGAGGTATGCGAAGGCCTACGGGAGGTTGAGACTTCCCGAGGTAAAGAGGTAGAAGCACAGAACATCCCTCCAGTTATCATCGATGCATCTGAGAAGGAGATAAGTGCCCTTCATGATTCCCAAGACAACCCTGATGTAACATTTATGGGATCTGAAGGTGAAGATGAGGTTGAGTCATCCCCCGTTGCAAGTCCAAACGACTCAGCTGAGGATGTTCTTCCCAGCACGAGTAAGCCAGCATTCAAGGCTGCTCGTGAAAAGTTCACTTTTGATGATGATCCACCCTTACAAGTTTCATCATCATCCGATGACGCTACTGATACGGCCGAGGACCAGAAATATATATGGAAAAACCAGCTGAGACCGACGAAGCTGTTGAGATAGCTGAGGCTCAGCCAGCTGGGTCAATACCACAACAGACCCCAGTTGAATCACAGTCAAATGCGTAGGCTCCCAAAGCTACAACAGAATCGACTCAACCGGGCACATCACGGCCGCAAAGTCATGATTGAGCAATTCCTATGTCCGTGATGATGCGTTTGAAGAAGCGTTCCCTTTCTCACTAAAGTGCACGATCTTGATGAAGAATCGGCTAGAGATCAACAACGTTTCCATAGACCTGGTCAATCATTCCAACGAGATACCATCGTTCCAACAAACTTTGACTTGACGACGGCTGGCAGCGCTTAGGTGAGACGGAGGTATGATTGAGGTTCGAGAAGTTTTCAAGGCTATATTTGCGGAGATAGAAAAGATGGAAAGGCACCAGGCCTCATTAGGCATGCGGTTTGGATAATCGAGATGCTAATCTTCTGCCCGTCTGCGTGGAATCAAGTCGAGGATCGGGAATGGTGGCAACAAATGACAAACAATGCGCGTTGGAACAAGTTCGATGTTCAAAGCATTGTACAATAAGATGCTAATCTTGGCCCGACAATCTTGACATGAAAGAAGAGGATGCAAGAAAACATTGATAGAATGCATACCTCTCATACCACGAAAATGGAAATGGGCTGCTGCCTTGAATTTCATCGAAAAAGAACCTGCAGCGTAGAGGAGAACATGAATGAAAAATTCAGCATTCTTATTCTTGAATGAAGTTAGTGACCAAATCAACGCCACTCGCTCGACGAATTTTGAGAAGCATACTCCTGTGAGAATCCAAGAACTTCGGCTATCGATCGCCTAGATTTCATGCTTGTTGGCATGTTTCTGGGGTTCCTCTCTCCTTTGATGATGCCAAAAAGGGGAATAGGAATACCTAAAAGGACGTTAAAAAGGATCGCGGCCGAGAAGAAGGGGGATTGGAAGGAAAACAAGTGAAGAAAAAAAAAGAAAAAAAGGAAAATCGTTAAGGGGGAAGGTTCAAAGGATATGACTTTGATGGTTGCTAGAACCCCTCAACAATGACTTATCACGGTGACATAATCGACAAACTTCCGGAGACTCTGCCGCTCAACACTCTGCTTTGTGCCCATGTTCGAAAAAGGAAAATAGTAGAAGCGAGAGATGACGGAGATTGAAAGAAAAATGGATGCCCGTGCGTTGGACATCTGAAACAATGCGGAGGCATTCCGGCGAGGAAGAGACACTGATGCCATTTGAGGCGTTGGAACCGAGCGAGATCCGTTGATGAATTCAAGACGCTCGCATCCGAGGATACTTCGAGAACATGACCATGTCCCAAGCACAGGACTTGTATTGGGAAAAAGGCCTCAAGGCATTTGTGTGAAGAAAGAAGATAAGGCGACGGATTCAGACTCTAGCGATCGCTTCTTGGTCACTCTTGGAAAAGAAGAAGGCCCCGAGTACAATACACACCCGGAGGAAGAGGTAGAAGCAGTGGAGGAAGAGGTTTCAAATCTAGACCTCTACCAAAAACATTGAATACATAGATCCGGGGAAGAAATGGGGATCTATTGGGCTGGATTTGACAAAGTAGCCAACTTGCAAGTGGCAAAGAACAATCTTTGAATATGTAAAGAGAATCGAAGAAGAAAACAAAAGACAAACTCAGCTGTTGAAGAGAGACAAGAAAGAAAAAAGAAAGAGATGAAAGTTTGAGAAAAGCTTATAAGAAAAAAAAGAAGTGAAGAAAGAAGAAGAAAGAGAAAAAGGTCGAGAAGGCAGCGGCTGATGAAGAAAAAGAAGGAAGCGGCGAAAGGAGATGAAGTGTTGTTGTCACCCCTTCATGTAATTTACTATTGTAAATGCATAAATATGTAAGTCTTACGTACATTGAATAAGAAATCTGTAATTTCTCTATTTTTGTAAAGACATAGATGTTTGCTCGATACACTTTGTAAACAATTTGTGTAAAGGACAAGAATGTTATGATCAATAAAAGATTGATTCTACGCATACATTCTATGTTCTTGCACTACTGTATGTATCTTTGATGCTTACATTTTTGCATGTATGTTTTAAGTTTTGGCATCATCAAAAGGGGAAATTGTTGGAAAATTTGTTGTTTAGATTTTGATGAATGCCATATAAAACTTAGACTAGGAAGTTGGCACCCATTTTCTTGTAATTTGCATTGTAATAGATAGGGTTATGTTAGTGAGTCAAGTCGACTATGCTTGGATATGCAAAAAGTCAACTGAAGGCTAAAATGAAGACTCATTTGTATAGCGGCTGAGTAAGAAGGAGAAGTCAAGAACTCGATTGAAGGAGTATCAGCTGGATTCGGTATGAGAAATGTCGATCAAGTCAACTCTAGATAGCCAAGTCAAGTTGAAGTGACAAATGAGTATTCCAATGATTGGGAGCCGACTCAAAGTCACAGGGAAGTTAAGGAAGCGTAGTCAAGTCAAGACAAGCGAAAAGATCCATTTACCTGAGAAGTCAAGAAAGTTACTTAAATAAGTAATACTTCCATGCCGCAATATTCTAAAGTGCTCGATCCTAGAAGCGTGCAAAAGGAATAAACCAATGGGAAGCATCGCACCTATGTCGGGCTTACGAAAAAGTCGCAAGTTCATTTAATACGAGGAAATGTCAATTTCAAGGATCGCAACAAGACAAGCCAACGAACACAAGTGTCTTTTGAAAATTAGTCTATCTCTTCCAGGCAGATTTTCCAAAAGATCACTATAAAGGTGATGAATCATTTGAGAAAAGGTTACTACGAACATTCAAGCTAACCACGAACATTCAAGCAAATCCTCAAGCCCTAAATTCGAAGGAAATCAATCAACACCAAGTCATGTTAAGCAAAGACAACTTCAAATGTTGAAGAGGAAACTTTTGAAGAATCAAAAGAGGTCTACATTCCAATGAGGATTGTAGGAAGGTTCAAGTTCGAACCGGTCTCAAGTTATTGGAGGGCTTAAGTGATCAAATCCATGAAGCTTGAGCAAGTGAGTGAAGTAGCAAAGCGGCAGCCAATGAAGAAAGGTGAGTCGAATGAGAAGCCGATTGTGTGACCAAAGGCATCTCGGACTGAGTCCCAAGGATCAAGTCGGTTTGTGTGATCAAGACTTGTATACGGATCATTAACCACTTTGTACTCGATCAATACTTAGTGGATTCCTCCGGGAGTTGGAGAAGAGATGAGTAGAAGAATTACCCCATCTTGAACCTCTATAAAATTTATTGTGTCATTTACATTTCAGCATTTCATTACGCACATCACATTATATCTGCATTGATAATTTGCATTCAACCGATAATTAACAAGTCTAAAATCAAGTGTTAAAATAAAATTAAACCAAATTCAAGGGTGTTAAGTCTTCCGCTGAAAATCTCATCGCGACCCAAGTTAAGGTTTAGACTAAACAGTTGAGTTATTCTATCAACAACGCAATCGAACGTTGATTGGCTAACTCTCATTTGGTTAACTAACTTAGCTGTCCACCAAGGACTTAGTTGTGTATCTAACTCAAATATTTTAAAAGGACTAAAAATCGAAAAGTTGGTAAGGTTTATTCAACCACCCCTTCTAAACCTTACTCACACCCTTGGGACCTACAAAAGGTCGAATATCAAATTGTTGACAACCAAGAAATGAGAGACGATCAAAAGTGAAAACTTGTGTTGGAATTGCATGACAAAAGACACTTTGCTATTGATGTCCATATCCTCGTAGTCAATAAATACAGAATGAAGAAGAAAGAAAAGTCTTGAGAAAGAAGACAAGAAAAGAAAAGAGCAATGTTGGCTGCTAAAATTTGCTTAAAAACAACTAAGTCGAAAGATACAAAGAGATTCGAGAGTAGTGAAGTCGACTACTCAAGTGATTCGAAGAAGAAGCTTTAATGCATCTAATGGCTAAAGAACAAGATCAACTGACCAAGAAAAGAGGTACACTCTAACTCATCTCAGTCAGACTCTAGTGATAGTGATTGTGACACACACACTTCATCACCCACTGATCTTTATGATTCATTAGGCAAAATGATGAAAGATTTTGAGCACATTAAATCCTCACACACACTATTAAATGAGGAAAACAGGCCCAAAATTAAAAGCCAAAACTCACGGTGACTAAGGAGCCGAAAGTACTCTAAGTCACATAGCCGATGAGAACAAAGAGTCAAGGCTGAAAATGCAAAACTAATAACGGCGATAGGTCGCTATAGAAAAGAGAGAAAATGATCTCAAAAATGTGATTGCTTCATTCACAAAGACATCTAAATCATTGGATGACCTTATCATGAGCCAAAAAGAATGTGGAGACAAGACAGGCTTAGGAACAATTCATTTGTGCATAGTCAAACTCCCAGAATGATCTTGGAAAAAGGATCTTCAAGTAATGAAGCTTCTCAAAAATCCAAGACACCAAATGTTGCACACACAGTCATTCCAAAGCACAATCACAAACAAACTGGCCTAGGGTATAAAGGAAAAGTAAAACGGCCCGATTGAGTATCTTTGAGAGGACGGTGAGAAGAAATCGGCAGTTCCTCGGCAAACTCCAAATAGGAAGTACTCTGTGAAGAAAAAACAGAGCTACCAGAATCCCCAGAAGTTCTATCAAAGGAACACAAATAATGGGAATGGTAGAAACTACCCAAGCCAAGCTGACTGGAATAATGTGAAATATCAGCAAAGACCTATGGAATACAAGCCTAAATGGCAAAGACCTAGAACTCAGCAAAGGTCATTCCAAAGGCCAAAGACCTATGGGAACCTAAAAACTGATTTCCTTGATTGCAGGTTCAAGGAACAGCTGAGTGCCAAGGAACCTGGTACATGGATAGTGGTTGTTCCAGACACATGACAGGAAACAAGAAAAATCTGTCAAGATTCAAGGAAATTAGAGGTGCAAAAGTCATATTTGGAGGAAATGAAGCTCCAGGGGAAATAAGAGGCACTGGATCCATCAAAAAAAATGGATTAGAAATCACAGATGTTGCATACGTTGAAGGTCTTAATTTCAACTTGCTAAGCATCAGCCAACTCTGTGACAAGGGCTACAATGTTGGATTCAACATGGGAGTGTGCCAGATCAAAGATACTGAATCAAATGAAGTAGTGTTGCAAGGATCCAGACAAAAGAACATGTATGTGGTAGATTGGTCAACTGCCACACCAAGCACTTGTCTGTTAGCAAAGAGCACAGCCGAATCAAGTTGGCTGCGGCACAAGAAGCTGAGTAAGTTGAATTTCAAGACAATAAACAAGCTTGCAAGGAGTAATCTGGTAGAAGGATTGCCAAACTCAGCATACAAGAAAGAAAGTGTCTGTGATGCATGCCAGATGGGAAAGCAGATCAAATCATCATTCAAAGAGAAGTCAAGCCCATCTTCAACAAGGATATTGCATCTACTGCATATGGATCTATTTGCTCCTATTGAGCCAACCAGTATAAGTGGGAAGAAATACACTCTAGTAGTGGTGGATGATTATTCAAGATATACATGGACAATCTTCATGTGTAAAAAGAAGGAAACTTTGCGAAGTTACCACGGTGATGAAAAAGAGTTAAAAATGAGAAGAGTCAAACCATTATAAAGATAAGATCGATAGAGGAACCGAGTTTGTCAATGGAATAATAACTCGATGATTGTGTTGAAAATGGTATTACTCACGAATTATCTACAAAGACGGACTCACGTGAGAATGGAGTTGCGAAAGAAGGAACAGAACTCTCAAGGAAGCTGCAAGGACCATGTTAGCTTAAGCAGGGCTACCTAAAAGATTTTGGGCTGAAGCAATAAACACTGCATGCTATACTCAAAATAGATGCATGATAAATAGACAGCTGACAAAGACTCCCTATGAGATTTGGACAGGGAGAAAGCCAAATGTTGCATATTTCAGGATCTTTCGATGTAAATGCTTCATCCACAACAATGGCAAGAATAATCTAAAGGCTTTTGATGCTAAAGCTGATGAAGGTATCTTCCTGGGATACTCAGCTGAAAGCAAAGCCTATAGAGTGCTGAACAAAAGGACTATGGTCACAGAAGAGTCTATCCATGTGGTTTTTGATGAACCTAACGTAGATGGAGAAGACATTGAGGAGTTAGCTGATAAGCCAAATCAGCCAACCATGCAGAAGAGTCCCAATGTTGAAGCTGAAGCTGGAGCAATTAATCAAGGTGAAGATGAGATAGCTGAATCTCAAAGACAGCTGGAAAATCTGCAGCTAAGTGATGATGAGAGAGTTGCTCAAGATAACACAGCTGCAAGACGACTGAACCCAGCTGACTTACTCCAACCTGATGTGAGATGGCTGAGAGACCATCCACCAGAGCTAGTCATTGGAGATGTAAGAGATGGTGTAAGAACCAGATCCAGAGCTCAGCAAGAAGCTATGTTCACTTGTTTTATTTCCCAAATAGAGCCAAAAGATGTGTCCCAAGCATTGATGACACACATTGGATTCAGGCCATGCAAGAAGAGCTGAATCAGTTTGAAAGAAACAAAGTATGGGAATTGGTTCAAAGACCAACCCATCAAAATGTCATTGGCACAAAATGGGTTTTCAGAAACAAGATGAATGAAGAAGGTTCTGTGGTAAGAAACAAAGCAAGATTGGTAGCCAAAGGGTATTGCCAAGAGGAATGAATAGATTTTGATGAAACATTTGCTCCTGTTGCAAGATTAGAAGCAATTAGGATGTTTCTTGCCTATGTTGCATACAAGAACTTCACTGTATATCAGATGGATGTGGAGAGTGCATTTTTAAATGGACTGTTAGAAGAAGAAGTCTATGTTGAGCAACCTCCAGGATTTTAGCAGAAGACTCTTGGAGATAAGGTGTACAAGCTCAAGAAAGCTCTATATGGATTGAAACAGGCACCTAGAGCATGGTATGATACATTATCTCAATTTCTGACAGATAATGGAATCACCAAAGGCAAAGTGGACAGAACACTCTTTAGAATTCAAGATGGAGAGAGTATACTGCTTGTTCAAATATATGTGGATGACATCATTTTGGATCCACAAACAAAGAGCTGTGTGATAAGTTCTCAAACCTCATGCAAGGCAAATTTGAGATGAGCATGATGGGAGAGCGACATTCTTTCTAGGACTTCAAGTTAACAGTGAAGGATGGAACCTTCATAAGTCAAACAAAGTACACCAGAGATTTAATGAAGAAATTTGGTATGGAAGAGAAGTCTTACGTGAAAATACCATTGAATACATCGATCCAAGATGGATATGGATGCAGATGGCAAGCCTGTGGATCAAACAAGATCTGAGCACTTATTGGATCACCGCTCTATCTCATAGCAAGTAGGCGGACATCACCTTTGCGGTAGGTGTATGTACAAGATTTCAATCGCACCAAAAGAAAGTCACATGACCGCATGCTAAGATAATCCTAAGGTATTTGAAGGGATGCCGGAAGTCGGCTTATGGTATCCAAAGGAAGGTGGATTCAAGCTTATTGGTTACTCGGACTACGACTATCTGCTGGATGTAGAGTTGACAGGAAGAGTACTTCGGTACATGTCAAATGCTTGGAAACAGATTGGTTTCTGGTTTAGCAAGAAGCAAAACTCAATTGCCACATCCACAGTGGTGAGTACATAGCTGCGGGCATTGCTGTTGTGCCCAAGTCTTATGGATGAGACAACAAGGCGAGAGATTATGATGTTGAAGAAAAAGAAATTCCAATTATGTGTGATAACACAAGTGCTATTCAATCACTCGAGAATCCGGTGTTGTTGCACTCAAGAACAAAGCACATTGATGTCAGATATCATTTCATAAGAGATCATGTTGAAAAGAAGGACATCACCTTGGAATATATCTCAACTGATAAGCAGTTAGCTGACATATTCACAAAGCCACTATGTGAATCAAGATTTGAAGAACTCAAGCATGAGCTAGGGTTAATTAAGCTGAGTTAACACTCAGAAGACTCAAGGAGAGGAGATGAAACAAGAAAAGATGAAAGTGGAGCTAAGTCTATAAATCAGCTGAGTGAATCAGCCATGTCGGAAAATCAGCTGCATCGAGTTAGCTGACAGCTAAGTACCTATGTGAAAGAAGGGAAGAAGAGTTGAATCAGCTAGGTTGTAAGCTGAATTATTTATGAGCTAAGTGACAAAAACGCAGTCATTTTTAATGAGCGGGAATATTTTTAAGGATGATGTCAGCGTCATAATGACGGGTACAGTCAAAAGCTGCACAGCGAAGCATATGATTGGATATAAATGCTACCGCATTAAATGCGAGCAATTAAATGCTAATCGGCTTTCTAAATCTGAGCCGTTGATCTCGATCAAATTTCAAAAACCGTATGCACGTCCTTTCATAACCCACATATATACCCTTTCGTCCATTTCTCTCTCACTTTACACAAACTGTTCATCTCTCTCAAAAGCAAAGAAAGCAACTTTTCTCTCGAAACCCTACAGATATCCAGAGTAATTTTCCAAAAGTTTCGTTCGGTAAAACCTCAAGAAATGGCATCCACTTACGATTTTGTTAAGTTGGGAAAGCAAATCCACACTGGCTCTACTGTGGATTTTGAAGGTATGATCAAACAGAGGTTGGATGAAACCCTTGTGAAGAAGATAGCTGAGAAAGTGGAGAAATCTGGGCTGAAACCCTTTCTCACTATGGAGTTTCAGATGACTTATATCGAAGAAGTCGCTCAGTTCTACGTGAATGCTGAAGTTCACGACGAGGGCATCAAGTCCTCTGTTCACAAAAAAGAGTTTACGATCACTGCTAAGGATCTAGCGGAGCATTGTTTGTTTCCGTCGGAAGGAAGGCCGGAGATATTGGAGGCTGATGTAAACTTGGCTGCTGCATGGAAGGAAGTGGCCAAACCTGACTATGCTGCGAAGGTGGTTTACACAGCTGATAAGAAGCTGTTGAAAGAAGATTACCACAAGTTGATGGATATTGTTGCCAAGTGCGTATACATCAAATTTGGAAGCTTTAATCTGTCGGCTATCAAAACTAAGTCGATCGTGATGGTCGCGATCATGCAGGAGAAGAAGGTAAATTGGGCTGAGTTTGTATACAACAGACTCTGCCAAAATGTTGGAAATAAGTCTTTCAAGGAATATGGATCGTTCGGAGGATCCTTGGGGTATGGCCTTGTGATTGGCCGGCTGATGGAGGTGAAGGGAGTTCCACTCCGACATGGAAAGGCATTCCATGTCAACAAGAAGATGTTCGATCGAATCTTTGGGAGCTCGAGAAGAGAGCTTATGCCAAGAGAGCGGATACAAGTGAGGGGGAATCAGCTGATCCTGTAGATACAGTTGTCTCCTCCCCTCCCAAGACGAAAGCTACCCCTGCAGCTGGAGAGAAGATTGTTGCCCTAGCAGCGAAGAAGACGAAAGATGCACCTGCCCCTGTAGCCGAGTCACCTGCCCCTGCAGCCGTGTCTCCTGCCCCTGCAGCCGCAGCAGAGAAGGAATCCTTAGTACCTTCTCCTGGTGCGAAGAAAAGAAGAGGACTACCAAGACGAGAAAGCGCTGGGTTGCCTCTAAGATAATGCAAAGCAAAGGCCTTTACCTTCGAGGAACCGGAGGAAGTGGAACCAGGCGTTCCTCGGTGAAAACCAAAAGAAGAAGAAGACTCATCAAGCGTTTAGAGCTTGAGAAACAGTGAGCCTGCCACTCGGTGACAGATTTAAAACAATTTGGAAGTAGAGTCTCGAGAGATAATTGATGAAACAAAGTCTGTCACGAGCCCGATCGATGAGAGGCAAAGTCGAAGACCAGTGTGGACAGGGGCGGTGATGATCAAGCATTTGAGAAAGCTGAATCTCTGTCAAGATCGCATCTCCGCTGCGGCGACGGCGTTCGAGGGTGAAGAGCGGCAAACTCGCTACCCTCCATTCTGAGAAAGAAGTTCGGCGAGGAAGATGATGATGATGATGTGATCATGCTATTTCCACCATATCCGGACATCCAAAATCATCTGCGTGAATGGAGGAAGTGGAAGTTGAGTTGATCGAGGAACAGTTCAAAGACACGAGTTTATTGAAGAAGAAGAAGAATGATGAATTTCCTCGGTTTGACCACGATGGTCCAAGCATTGGATGAAGATAAGCTGCATAGATATTTTGAATATCTTCAAAGAAAAGGAGAAGGAGCGATTGCGAGAGGAAGTCTGAAGCCGAGAAAAGGCCAATATTTGTCCTTTCACGGAACCATCGATCACACGCATCCCCACTTCGATGTTCTCTCGAGAGTGATGAAGATTTGGACCCCGCTGCGGCAGAAGAGATGGAAATGCAAAGAAGCCATGCGGGAATCAGTGATGCATGAGCAACGGTGATGGAAGGACCTGGAGAATCTTCCAAATCACGTTTGGAGATTGACCCTATGGGAGTGGTGCAAAGAAATTGCAATGTTGTTCCGCAACCACTTCGGCTCATTTCGATGACGGATCTAAGGGCATGGCGATGAAACCTGGGAATTCGGGGACCCAAGTCGAGCCAACCCCTATTGAAGGTGTCTTACTACCCCCAACGGCTGAACACTCAAAGGAAACAATAGGGTGTTTGGAGAAGAGTGACCCCACTCCAAGTCACTCGGTGTGTGCGGGGAAACTCCCTCCACTGCAGCCTAGGTCGAGGTTGCTGCGAGATGACTCCACAACAAATCTAGGAGGCGGGTGGAGAAGGAAAAAGAAAAAGAAACACTGACAAGTTGTCACCGACGAAGCTCGGATAGTTTGAGACTTATCTCATCCGAAGTGCCAAGCGCTCTGCAGCGAGGACGCTGCGTGCGGTCGAGGCACGGGATGGATCGCCGGGAGTTAACACTGGCAATGAAAGTGCAATCCACGGAGTTGAGACTCTGTGGATGCCACCGTCGAAGACCCCAAGGCGGTGAGTGCGTCGAAGGGAATGTCCAAGTGCTGCTTTGCCAGTTGAGACTGCAGGAGGTATCAAGGCCTACGGGAGGTTGAGACTTCCCCGAGGTAAAAAGCGAGATACTGAGAACATCCCTCCGGTTATCATCGATGCATCCGAGAAGGAGATAAGTGCCCTTCATGATTCCCAAGACAACCCCGATGTAACATTTCGGGATCGAAGGTGAAGATGAAGGTGAGTCATCCCCGTTGCAAGTCCAAACGACTCGGTGAGGATGTTCTTCCCAAAGACGAGTAAGCGAGAATTCAAGGCGCTTTGCTCGTCGAAGTTCAATTTTGATGATGAGCCACCCCAACAAGTCTCATCATCGTCCGATGACACTCTCGATACGGCCGAGGACCGGACAACTCATATGGAAAAACTAATTTGAGACCGACGAAGCTGTTGAGACAAGTTGAGCTCAACAGGGTCCATACCACAAAAGACCCGGCTAAATCACGAGTCAATGCGCAAGCTCCCAAAGCTGCAGCTAGATCGACTCCACCGGGCACATCACGGCCACAAGTCATAGTTGAACAGATTCCCTATGTCCGTGATGATGCGTTGAACAAACTTTCCCTTTCTCACTAGAGCCATGCGATCTTGATGAAGAATCGCCTAGAGATCAACAACGCGTTTCCATAGACTGATCCGGTCATTCCAACAGATACCATCGTTCAAGACCAAACTTTGACTTTGTATTTAGTAATAATTGGTGAGGTTTGAGAAGTTTTCAAGACTATATTTGCAGAGATAGAAAAGATGGAAAGGCACCAGGACTCATTAGACATGCGGCTGGATAACCGAGATGCTAATCTTACTACCGATCTACGTGGAATCATAGTCAGGATTCGGGAATGGTGGCAATGACGAGACAATGCGCATTGAACAGTTCGATATTTCAAAGCATTGTACAATAAGATGCTAATCGAGAGCCGACAATCTTGACATGAAGAAGAGGATGCAAGAAAACATTGATAGAATGCATACCTCTCATACCACAGAAATGGAGCTGCTGCGCGAATTTCATCGAAAAGAACTTCTGCGCGTAGAGGAGAACATGAATGAAAAATTCAGCATTCTTATGGCTGAAATGAAGTTGTTAACAATTTGAATCCAACGCCACTCGCCACAGAATTTCGAGAAGCATACTCGCAGAGAATCCAGCGAACTCGGCTATCGATCGCCTAGATTTCATGCTTGCTTTGGCATGTTTCTGTGGTTCCTCTCTCCTTTGATGATGCCAAAAAGGGGGAAGAGGAATACCTAAAGACGTTGGAAGGGTCCCACCGTGAGAAAAAGGACTTGTTTGTGAAGGAGAAAAACGATTGAAAAGCGAGAAGAAAGAAAAGGGAAAATCAGTTGAGGGGGAAGGTTCGAATGATATGACTTTGATGGTTGCTAGAACCCTCAACAAGGACATCTGAGATGACATAATCGCAAACTTCGGTGACTCTGCCGCTCCAACACACTGTTGTGCCCATGCGAAAAAGAGGAAGATAGTAGAAGCGAGAGATGTCGGAGATTGAAAGAAAAATGGATGCCCGCGATGGACATCGAAACAATGCGGAGACATTCCGGGAGGAAGAGACACGATGCCATTTCAGGCGTCGGGAACCGAGCCTAGATCATTGATGAATTCAAGATGCTCGCATCCAAAGGATACTTCGAGAACATGACTATGGCCCAAGCCTGGGATTTGTATTGGGAAAAAGGCCTCAAGCTGTGTGAAGAAGGCGACGGACAATGAGACTCTAGTGATCGCTCACTCTGGCCACTCTGCTGGTCACTCTACTGGAAAGAAGAAGGCCTCAGTATAATACACACCCAGAGGAAGAGGTAGAAGCAGTGGAGGAAGAGGTTTCAAACCTAGACCCTCCCAAAAACATTGAATATATAGATCCAGGGAAGAAATGAGGGATCTATTAGGCTGGGTTTGACGAAGTAGCCAACCTGCAAGTGGCCAAGAACAATGTTGAGTATGTAAAGAGAATTGAAGAAGAAAATAAAAGACAAACTCAGCTGTGGGAAGAGAGACAAGAAAGAAAAAGAAGAGATGAAGCTGCCAGAAAAGCCTATGAGAAAAAGAAAGCAGCTGAAGAAGAGAAGAAGAGAAAAAGGTTAGAAGACGACAGAGCTGATGAAGAAAGAAGGAGGCAGCGAAGGAGATGAAGTGTTGATGTCCACCCCTTCATGTAATTTACTTTGGTAAATACATAAGTATGTAAGTCTTTTGTACATTGAATAAAAATTTGTAATTTCTCTATTTTCTTTTTACGTAGACATAGATGTTTGATCTGATACACTTTGTAAACAGCTGTGTAAAGGACAAGAATGTTATGATCAATAAAAGGATTGATTCTACGCATACATTCTCTGTTACTGCACTACCGGTATGTATCTTTGATGCTTACGTTCTTGCATGTATATTTTAAGTTTTGGCATCATCAAAAAGGGGAAAATTGTTGGGAAATTTGTTGTTTAGATTTTGATGAATGCCATGTAAAACTTAGACTAGGAAGTTGGCACCCCATTTTCTTGTAATTTGCATTGTAATAGATAGGGCTGTACGAGCTGAGTCAAGTCAGCTATGCCTGGATATGCAAGAAATCAATTAAAGGCTAAATTGAAGACTCCGCTGAGGAGCAGCTGAGTAAGGCAAGAAGGAGAAGTCAAGAACTCGACTAAAGGAGTATCGGTTGGATCTGTTGTAGAAGTGTCGGTCAAGTCAACTCAAGACAGCCAAGTCAAGTTGAAGTGACGGATGAGTATTCAATGATTGGGAGGCGACTCGAAGTCACCTGGGAAGTTAAGGAACTACGGTCAAGTCAAGACAAGCGAGAAGAGTCCGTTTGCCTGAGAAAGAAAGTTACTTAAATAAGTAATACTACCATCTTGCAATATTCTAAAGTGCTCGATCTAGAAGCGTGCAAAAGGAATAAACCAATGGGAAGCACTGCACCTGTGTCAGGCCATAGAAAGCTACAAGACATTTAATACGAGGAAATGTCAACATCAAGGACTGCAACAAGACAAGCCAACGAACACTAGTGTCTTTTGAAAATCAGCCTATCTCTTCAACGGGCAGATTTTTGAAAGAGCACTATAAAAGGCAGAGGAATCAATTTGAGAAGAAGTGACCTTGCATACCTGAACTACGAACATTCAAGCTAACATTCGAGCTGTAACCAAGCAAAGTATTCTCAAGTTATTCAAGCAAATCCTCAAGCCTAAAATTCGAAGGAAATCAATCCAACACCAAGCTGTGAAGGAAAGACAACTTCAAACTGTTGAAGAGGAAACTTTTGAAGAATCAAAAGGGGTCTACATTCCAAGAAGGATTGTAGAAAGGTTCAAGGTCGAACCAGTCTCAAGTTATTGGAGGGCTTCGTGATCAAATCCAAGAAGCTTGAGCAAGTGAGCTGAAGTAGCAAGGCAGCCGCCCTGTGAAGAAGCTGAGTCGGACGAGAAGCCAGCTGTGTGACCAAGGCATCTCCAGACTGAGTCCCAAAGGATCAAGTCAGTTGTGTGATCAAGACTTGTATCTGGACTGTTAACCACTTTGTACTCTGATCAATACTTAGTGGATTCCTCCAGGAGTTGGAGAAGAGAGGAGTAGAAGAATTACCCCATCTTCGAACCTCTATAAAATTTATTGTGTCATTTACATTTCAGCATTTCATCTCTGCTTATTATATTTTATCTGCTGATAATTTGCATTCCAACTGATAATTAACAAGTGCTAAAATCAAGTGTTAAAACAAACTTAAACCAAATTCAAGGGTGTTAAGTCTTCCGCTGAAAATCTTATCACAGCCAAGTTAAGTTTTAGACTAAACAGCTGAGTTATTCTATCAACAGCTCAATCGAGTCTGTTGAGTGGCTATCTCTGCTGGTTAACTAACTTAGTTGTCCACCAAGGACTTAGCTGTGTATTTAACTCTGAAATATCTTAAAAGGACTAAAATCGAAAAGTTGGTAAGGTTTATTCAACCCCCCTTCTAAACCTTACTCACACCCCTTGGGACCTACAGAGCTCATTGGTGATCTCTGTGAATCTGGCATCCAGCTGATCCAGACTTTCACCTACAATCATTTTAGAATTTTCAAACTTTTGAACAACAACAGTTAATTTATTTTCCTTGATTTGATCAGATCCTTCACAAATCAAGGTGAGTTTTTCACAAATCTCTTTGGTGGTTTTACAAGATTTAACTTTATTAAACATAGCCTTATCAAGAGTTTCATAAAGTATATCCTTAGCAACATTCTCAAGGTTGTAGCTCTTTCAATCATCATTTGTCCATTCACAACGTGGTTTGTCCACTATGGCAGGTATAGGCTCTGCAGGTGCAGCATCTTCTCCTTCAGTAGGAGCAGCCCTTCTTACAACTGTATTGACCTTTAGGATTTGTAGTGGCCCATCCTCAATCACGAGCCAAATCTCATCATGTAGGGCTGATAGATGAGAGATCTAGTTCAGTAACCAGTGCGGAAGGCTCAATGAACCAACCGCTCTGATACCACTTGTAGGTCCCAAGGGGTGATGTGAAAGGTTTAGAAGGGGGGTTGAATAAACATTACCAATTTATCGATTTTAGTCCTTTTAAATAATCTCAAAGTTAACTCAAATCAGCTAAGTCCTTGAGGGACAGCTAGGTTGGCTTACAGCAAATTACCCACTCAACAGACTCGACTGAGTTGTTTTATAGTATAACTTAGTTGTTTTAAGTTAACCCTTAGAAATACAGTTGATTTGGTTTTCCCAGCGGAAGACTTTTCACCCTTAGAGTTTTAAGTTTGTTTTTCAGCACTTGTTTTAGCAATGGTTATTATCAGTAGACTTAAGCAAGTTAACTTATCAGCAGATATAAAATAAATCAAGAAATAAAGTATGTTGAAAAGTAAATAGACACAAGCAGTTTTTATAGTGGTTCGAGGATGGGGTAATTCTTCTGGTCCACTCTTCTCCAACTCCTGGAAAAATCTACTAAGTAACTTGACTTGGTTACAAAGCGATTATACGATGAGTCGACTTTGATAACATAGCCTCTGCTCCGGGACTCGAAACCGCACAAGACAATTGTCATGTTTCTTGACCTCCTTCAAACCCTTGGACTTGATGCGGAACTTCACCGCTTCTCCTTCAACCTTAGAAAGTAGACCCCTTTGTTCTTGGAAACAATTTTTCCTCTTCAACTAATGAAATAGTCTTTCCTTCTTTGAGTGTCTTTGGATTGATTTCCTTCAAAATTAAACTTGAGGATTTCTTTGAAAAGCTTGAGAGATGTTTGTAGGTTATTGCTCGATTTGCTTGTATGCTTGTGTTAAACTCGGTGACCTTCTTTCACTTGCTTCCTCAGCCTGTTATAGTGCATATTTGAAAATATGTCCCTTAAAGAGATATACATAATTTTCAAATCACACTCGTAGGTTGTTGGCTTGTCTTGTCTTGCAGCATTAATGGAGATCGTACCATAAATTAATTGCTCTGCAACCTTTTCTTAATCTCTGCAGGTTTACAGGTCATCTCATTGGTTCCTTGCCTTTTGCATTCTTTCAGAAAAACAGCTTTATTCTTTGCGGCTGACACATGCCTATTTCCAGCAAAACCTTGACTTGTCTTTACAACAGATCTCTTGCAGCTTTCTTCAAGTCTTGTCTGATGCATACCTCTTTAACATTCGATTCCAATCATTTTTGAATGACTTATTGTCGATCGGTGGACCGGGACAACTTTTCTCTCATCACTTGGTCGATTCTTCACTTTACTTCACTCAGCTGACACACAACTGGGTCTTCACTTCAGTCTTCAGTGAGTCTTGTAATCTTCAACTTAGCTGACTTCAACTCAGCTCATACAACCCTAATTTCCTAATCTAAGTTTTACATGGTATCATCAAAATCTATACATTAGTTTCCCAGCATACAAGCAATAGACACATACCTACAAAGCAAGATCAAACTACTCTCAAGCATTCTATTCAATCCTCAAACCTAAAACTCGAAGGAAATTGATCCAACACACTCAGCGAAAGAAAGACAACTTCAAAATTGTTGAAGTGGAAATAATTTGTTGAAAGATAAAGGGGTCTACACATCCAAGGTTAAAAAAAGTGTAGTAAGGTTCCAGTTCGAACCAGAAGCATTGGACTTATTGGAGGGCTGTGTGAACAAATCCAAAAGTTTGAAGGAGTTGAAGTAGCAGGACAACCGTATTATGAAGAAGCTGAGTCCCAGAAAAAGTCAGCTGTGTGATCAAGTGTATCTCGGACTGCCATCCTTTTGTAACAATGTCGCTGTCACTTAGTGGATTACCTTCAGGGGTTGGGCAAGAGTGGATTAGAGGAATTACTCCATCCTCAAACCACTATAAAAATTGCTCTGTGCCTTTTACATTCAGCATTTTAATTCTTGCATATCTTAATTGATGTTTGTTATATTTGGTAAGTCAACTGATAATAACTTAACATAAAAACAAGTGTTGTAAACTTATTTTAACCAAATGGTGAAAGTCTTCCACTGTAAAACCAAGTCTACTGAATCTCTAATAAGGTTAATTGAATCAACTGAGTTATCTTATCAATAGTTCAGTCGAGTCTGCGGAGTGGCTAACTTTACTATGAAGGTCAACTAAGATGTCCACCAAGGACCTAGCTGCCTTGTGACTTAACTATGATTTAAAAAGAACTAAAATCGAAAATTTGGTAAAGTCTGTAAGTCCAAGCGGCTACGATAATCTAGAGGGGGGGTGAATAGATTATCTCCATCTTTTCGATTATGCCCTCTTTTTCGAAACAAATACGCCAAGACAATAATAAAGGTACGGGAAGTAAACAACACACGTCGATTTAAAGAGGTTCAACCCACCTAGGGCCTAATTCCTCTACCACCCGAGTATATCAGGGATGGATTTCAAAAAAAGAGAATTTTATTAATTACCACAATTAATACAAATTCAACTTACAACACCTTGAAGAGCACCACACTCTTCTTCAACACCACCTTTGGAGATTACCACAATCTCCTTTGAAGATTACCACAATCTTCCTTCAACGGCACCTTTGAAGATCACCACAATCTTCAATCTTGAAGAATACCAAATTCTTCAGCACCTCAAGAGCACCACACTCTTGAAACACCTATCACCTAGATCACCCAAGTGTATTCTTTCCACAAGAATACTCACAAGGATGTCTTGTGTTGAATGATGACAAAAATCAAGATTACAACTCAATAATGAATATTACAATTTGAGTGCAAGTGTAATCAAGAAATAAAGCCTAGACCTCAAGATGTGAAAGTGAAATCCTTAGGCTATAAATACAACAAGAGTGTTGAATATGAAAGCTTGGAAATTTGCAGATTTCTTGTTGTGAATTTGCTTGTGTTGTTGTATCTTGTGTCCTCAATTCATCCTCTATTTATAGGGAAGTCTTCACCAACATAGGCTCCCAACATAGGCTCCTTCTTCTTCACTTTTGTCTACAAAAAGAGGATCACAAGATGTAGAAATATTGTACAAAATAGAAAAGCAAATCTTGGCTGTCACAGTTGCAACGGTTGGAATTTTCTTTGTCACAAAATAGCATAGGGCGACGGTTTCCGTATAAGATTTGAACGTTTGAATGAAAATAGTGCGATCCAGGTAGGGGTTGCAGGGGTGCGACGGTCGGAGGAGTCGGCCGGTCGCCCAGTGCGACGGTCGGCCCTCTCCGACCGTCCGTCCCCGATCCATTTTTCAAGTCGGTAAGTTCTGTTTCGTGTTTTCTTTCCTTGGTGCACGGTCGACACTTTGGGATGCATGCGGCCGACCTCCAATTTGAAATGTTGTCCGATTTTTATCAAAAATAAACTTCAAGAAATACTAGCGAAAAATTAGTAAAAATATTTTAAATCATTTGGGAGTACTTGGACAACATTTATAAACATAGTTTTGGTGTAAAAACCAATTTAAACAAAACCATCAAAAGTGTTGTCCAATTTTTATCAAATTAAAAACTCTAAGAAATACTCCAAAAATTAGTAAAAACATTTTAAATCATTTAGGAGTATTTGGACAACATTTATAAACAATGTTTTGGTATAATAACTCATTTAAACATAATCATCAAAATCTTGATAAAAACATTTATCTAACAAACTCCCCCTTTTTGATGATTACAAACCAAAACAATTTTAGGAAGTTGATTTTAAAACAAAACCAATTTTCCGGTCTTAAAACATCAACCATTGCAAGCAAGATTTATCAAGTACAAATACACAAGGATAGGAGCAAAGATTTTTCAAAATCATTTTTGCACAAGTTCCCCCTATCAATATGCATATCAAGAACAAGTATACAAGCAACAACTAAAAGCTTTTACAACTTAAGCTTAAATTCCATGAGCTTATAAGCTCCCCCTGTCACAAAACATCATTAGTCAAGCATAAAAGTCCACAATACATCAAATGGACTAAGCAATATTCACAACTTATGGCTTTTAAGAGCCCTAGCTTATAGCTTTTCTTGCAAGCTTATTTTCGCTTCTTTGAGCGTATGAGCATTTTTCCTGTTTCTCCCCCTTTGGAATCATCAAAAAGAATGTTAGCACGATAAAAACATCATATATTCATATCAAAGTGCGCAAATTTATCGATTTATCGAGCGTTTTGAAAATAGAAGCTTAAATTCCAAATAAAAGGGAAAGATTGATCAATTGACTTGCAAAAGCTCATTTGATTGATAAAACATGATCTCTATAAACTTATAAGACTTTTCAAATCAAGAAAATCATGTTGGTGATGAATCTTTTATTGAAACATTTTGTCGAACACTTGGCGTGCGTCGAATAAAACTAGAAGTATATAACGCCTTTGAATTCATTTAAGCCAAAAATTTTCATCACCAATTCAGTTCAAACAACATTCAATACATCATAAATATTAAGCTCATCACATTCATATGAAACTAGCATCAAGAATTTTGCAAATAAGTCAAAATCTCAAGGGTTCAACCCAATTGAGCAAATGGAGTAGAATTCTTACCATTTATTCGGTAAAGATGAGCAATGATGATGATAATCGAGCTTAATGAAGTCCAAAATATAAAACATATGCAATAAAACAAATTTGAAGTGAAATTTGTGTGATTTTGGCAAAGGGACGAAAAATGGCCAAAATAAGTTAAAATGAAGAATTTCAAGACGAAGCGGTTTTAATCCAATTTTAGGCTTAGAGGCGACCGGTCGAGGTTGAGGGGCGACGGTCGGCGTTGAGGGCGACCGGTTGCCCTCAACCATTTCACCACTTTGTCTGTCGGTTTGTTTTTTTAAAATCCGAATTTTCAACCAAAAATTCGATTTTTCGCTTCGAGTTTTAAAAACGTGCAAAATGCAAACGTAAGCCTCATTCAATATGCATTATGCCTAACCGAGCTCGTATTGACGCAAAAGTCTAGGAAGATAGCGGTTTTGTAAAAATGTCCGCTAATTGATCTTGAGATGGTACAAAAGATATCTCAATTTTTTGTTTTGAAACATAATCCCTTAGAAAATGATGTCGAATCTCAATATGTTTAGTACGGTTATGATGAACCGGGTTTTGAGCAATGTTTATAGCGGATATATTATCACAAAAGATAGGAACACTTTCAAAAGAACATTTATAATCCGCTAAGGTTTGTTTCATCCAAAGAAGTTGTGTACAACAAAATACCGCGGAAATATATTCGGCTTCGGCCGTTGAAAGTGAAACACAATTTTGTTTCTTTGAAAACCAAGATACTAGGCAATCGCCTAAAAATTGACATGATCCGGAAGTACTTTTCCGGTCATCAATATTTCCCACATAATCCGAATCACTATAACCTTTAAGAGAAAAATTTTCATTCTTTGGATAGAATAAACCATATTGAATAGTGTCTTTCAAATATCGAAAAATCCTTTTAACGGCACTCATATGAGATTCTTTGGGATTACTTTGAAAACGAGCACAGGCATACGACATGAAGAATGTCCGGTCTACTTGCGGTTAAATAAAGTAAACTACCAATCATACCTCTATATTTGGATTCATCAACCGACTTGCCTTTTTCATCTTTGTCAATCTTGACATTTGTTGCCATTGGGGTAGAGACGGTTCTTCCTTCTTCAATGTCAAATTTCTTCAAAAGCTCCTTTGTATATTTTGATTGAGAAATATAAATAGGTGCGCGTGAAGTTCCTTTTGGAGTCGAACTCCGCTGCGGCTTGGGAGCTCTTGATTGACTGTTTGGTGGGTGTCATTGTGAAGTGGACCCGACTTGCTTGAGCCTCAGTGTCTCAACCGTTGGTCTCAGTGGTTTCTCCAATTGAGTGGACTGGTCCTCGGCCTTATTAGAAGCGTCATCCGATGATGATGATGAGATTTCCATTGGTGGCTCATCATCAAAATTGAAAGTTTGACGAGTAGTCTTGAGATCAGACTTGCTCGTGCTGGGAACATCCTCAGCTGAGTCTTTTGGATCTTTCACGGGGGATGACTCGGCTTCTTCGTCGCTTTCCGATCCCGAGAAAGGTTACATCAGGATTATCCTGGGAATCATGAAGCGCGCTTATCTCCTTTTCGAGATGGATCAATGATAGCAGGAGGGATGTTCTCTACTTGACTTCTTTACCCGGGAAGTCTCAACCTCCGTGGGCCTTCATTACCTCCTGCAGTCTCGATTGCAGCGAGGCCTTGGACCTCTCTTTCGACAGTGTCACTGTCTTAGGGTCTTTCGTGGTGGCATCCATTGGAGTCTCAACCCCATGGATTGCACTTTCATCGCCCAGTGTTAACTCCCAGGGCTATTCCTTCGTGCCACGAATGCATCGGCAGCGTCATTAGCCTTGAGCGATTTGGCACCTCGGTGAGACGATCTCAATCTATGCGAGCTTCGTTGATGGCAACTTGCTGTTCGTTTTGTGTTTGTACTTTCTCCACTTCGCCTCCTGGATTCGTTGTGGAGTCATCCGACATTCTCCGACCTTGCCTTTGCGGTGGAGGAGTTTCCCCTCGGTGGCGCACCGGTGAGTGACTTGGAATGGGGTCACTCGTCTCCAAACTCCCGGCTGTTTCTCTTGAGTGTTCAGTAGTTGGGGCGGTGTTAAGACACCTTCATTACGGGTTGGCTCAACCGGGGTCCCCACTAACCCGATTTCATCGCGATTCCTTAATTCCTTCTTCCGAGTGAGTGGGAGGTGGTGGCGGAACAACGGTGGCGATTTCTTTGAACCACTCCCATTGGATCAATTTCATTTGTGTTTTGGAGGACTCTCCTGGTCCCTCCATCATGCTCTTCTCATGAAGAATTCTCGGATTCTGCATTGCTTCTTTGCATTTGCAACTCTTCGTGGCGCGAGCAGGTCAGATCCTCATCACTTTCTTATAGAATATCGAAGTGAGAATGTGTATGTTCTCGTGGGTTCCGGTGAGAGGCGAGATGTTGGCCTTCTCTCTTACCTCGGCCTTCTCGCGATCTCTCCTTCTCCTTATCCTTGAAGATGCAAGATATACGTGCAGTTTTTCTTCATCCGATCTTTGAGATCACAGAGGTCAGTCAAGGAAGTTCGATTCCTCTTCTTCTTCGATAAACTCGGGCCGTTGGAACTGCTGTTCCTGGATCGACTCAATTTCCACTTCCTCCACTCACGCAGACGATTTTGGATGTGCGGGTAAGGTGGGGATAGGATCATCACATCACTATCGGCTCTATCGCCTTCTTCTTGTGTCTCATTTGCGCGGACTACGGCTATTTCTTGATTTGCCTCTGCTGATCGTCTTGACAGACTTAGGGTATTTCATCTATAGTATCGGAGACTCTACTTCTCCAGCGATCTCGTATCTGCTCGGTGAGTGGTCGACTCGGCCCGGTTTCTCAAGCTCGGAGCTCTTGATGATTCTTCTTCGTCTCTAGTTTGTACCGGAGGAATTTACGGTTCGAGAGAGTTTCTTCCGAGTCTTGGGCGGGGCGTCTTGGTGTTTTCTTACGAGGAGCCGCCGTCTTGGCTTATCAGTTCTCCTCTTTTGACGATCGGAGAAAGTATTTGAGAGTCCTTCTCGACCGCCCTTTGTGGCGGGGAGACACACCGTGCGGGCGGGAGCGAGTTTGACTTTCTTTCTTTGCAAAGCGTGATCTTCTTAGCATTGCAGGGGGCTTTCTTCTTTGGTGGAGAGGAAACGAGTTGTATCTTGGTCGGTGATTCCCCTCACTCGTGTCGGCTCTCTTGGCGTAGGCTCTCTTTCGTGCGCCGAGAGAGAGGTTTGATCGAACATCCTCTTGTTTACATGGAACGCCTTTCCATGTCTAAGAGGGACTCCTTTCACCTCCATCGGCCCGGCCAATCACGGGCCATATCCTAGGGATCCTCCAAATGTACCATCTTCCTTGAAGGATTTGTTCCCTACATTTTGGCATAGTCTCTTTGTAGACAAACTCGGCCCGATTTATTTTCCTTTCTTCAATGATCGCGGCCATTACGATCAACTTTGCTTTGTGATTGGTCAAAGCGCCAAATTTGATGTCTATGCATTTGGCAACTATGTCCAATAGCTTGTGATAATCCTCCTTCGGCGACCTCTTGTTTCTTTGTGTAAACTTTTATCAAGCATAGTCGGGCTTGGCTACTTTTTTCGAGCGGCGGCCAGGTTTACATCGGCCGTTAATTTTTGATGCTCCTTCCGTTGGTAGTGAGCAGTGTTCACCAAATCCTTGGCGAGAGATGGCGAGCTTCTTTCCGTGAAGCAGATGACTTTATCCCTTCATCGTGAATTTCAAAGCATTCACGAGAATCGTGCGACCTCCTCCACATAGGTCATCGGTATTCCAGTCGTAAACGATTTACCAGGCGTTTCCAATTTCTCAGCAATTTTCTTTACTAAGGTGTCGTCGGACCCCTGTTTCACCATGCCGTCGAAATCCACAATAGACCCGGTGTGGATTTGCTTTCCTAACTTGACAAAATCATAGATTGGTGCCATTTTTCAGGATTTCACCGAAGAAAACTTAGAGGTTGATTTGAAGATAGATAGGGTTTTGAGAGAGTTTTGCCTTTGCTTCTGAAAGAAATGAACGGTTTTGGTAATATGAGAGAGAGAAGAAGGAAAGCTTAAGTATGGTTTATGAAAGGACGTGCGGGTGGTTTTTGAAATGTGATCGAAATCAATGGCTTAGATTTTGCACACCTATTTAGCATTTAATGTCTCGTATTTAATGCGGCAAAGCATTTATATCCAATCATAAGCTTGGTGTGCAGCTTTTGCTGTACACGTCATAATTATCTTTGACGTAATTCTTAAAAACATTCCCGCTTAGTCAAAACGATTGCGTTTTTGTCACTTTGCTCATAAATGACTCGGCTTTTACCCTTATTTGGTTTAACTCTTCTTCTCACAGTTCTCTTTGTGACTCATTTGTCGGTGACTTGGTATAGTTTGTCTTTCCGTCACGGTGATTTACTTAGCTGATTTGTGAGTTGACTCTTTTTCCTTTTTGTGTTCCATTTCTTTTCTTTGATTCTTCGAGTGTCACCAAATTCAATTAACCCTAACTCATGCTTGAGTTCTTCAAATCTTGACTCACATAATGGTTTTGTGAAGATGTCACCAATTGTTTATCGGTTGAGATATATTCCAAGATGATGTCCTTTCTTTTCAACATGATCTCTTATGAAGTGATATTTGACATCGATATGCTTTGTTCTTGAGTGCAACACAGGATTTTGAGTGATTGCAATTGCACTTGTGTTATCACACATGATTGGAATTTCTTTTTCCTCAACTTCATAGTCTCTCATTTCTTTGCCTCATCCATAGGATTTGGGCACAAAAATTTGCCACTATGTGTTTCGTCCGTGTAGAGGTGGCTATTGAATTTTGCTTCTTGCTAAACCAGAAATTAGCTTTGTTTCCTAGCATTTGACATGTGCCCGAGGTGCTCTTCTGTCAACTCGCATCCAAAGATAGTCAGTCCGAATAGCCAATTAGCTTGAATCCACCTTCCTTTGGATACCATAAGCCAACTTCTTGGCTTCCTTTCAAGTATCTCAATATTCTCTTAGTTCTTTGTCATATGGCTCTCTTTTGAGCAGATTGAAATCTTGCACATACACCTACAAAGACAAAGGTGATGTCCGCCGCTTCTTTGTGAGATAGAGCAATGATCCAATAAGTGCTCAGTATCTTGTTTGATCTGAGGCTTGCCATCTACATCCATGTCCATTTTGGTGATGTATTCATTGGTATTTTCACGAAGACTTCTCCTCCATACCAAATTTCTTCATTAAATCTACGGTGTATTTTGTTTGACTTATGAACGTTCCATCCTTGGTTGTTTCACTTGGAGTCCAAGGAAGAATGTCACTCTCCCATCATGCTCATTTCAAATTTACTTTGCATGAGGTTTGAAAATTTTTCACACAGACTCTTTGTTTGTGGATCCAAAAATGATGTCATCCACATATATTTGAACAAGCAAAGATACTCTTTTTGTCTTGAATTCTGAAAAGTGTTCTATCTACTTTTCCTTTTGTGAATCCATTCTCGAGTTAGGAATTGTGACAAGGTATCATACCATGCTCGGGTGCCTGTTTCAATCCATACAAGGCTTTCTTGAGTTTGTATACCTTATCTCCAAGAGTCTTCTCGCTCAAATCCTGGAGGTTGTTCAACATACACTTCTTCTTCCAATAAACCATTTAGGAATGCACTTTTTACATCCATCGATATACAACAAAATTCTTGTGAGTCGCATAGGCAAGAAACATCCTTATAGCTTCCAATCTTGCTACAGAGCAAATGTTTCATCAAAATCTATTCCTTCTTCTTGGCAATATCCTTTGGCTACTAGTCTTGCTTTGTTTCTTACCACGAACCTTCCTCGTTCATCTTGTTTTCGAACACCCATTTAGTACCAATAACGTTTTGATGGGTGGGTCTTTGAACTAATTCCCATACTTTATTTCTTTCAAACCGATTGACTCTTCTTGCATAGCTTGAATCCAATGTGTGTCATCCAATGCTTGTAACACATCTTTGGGCTCTATTTGCGAGATAAAGCATGTGAACATAGCTTCTTGTTGAGTTCGGATCTTGTTTTGACACCTTCTCTTATATCTCCAATGACAAGTTCGGTGGATGGTCTTTCGGCCATCTTACATCCGGTTGAAGCAAGTTAGTCGGGTTGATCTTCTAGCGGCCGGTGTTGCTTTGATCGGCTCTCTCGTAATCACTTAGCCGCAAATTTTCCACCAAGTGCTTTTGAGATTCACTATCTCATCATCTTCTTCGAGTTTATAATTCCATTTTCACTTCAAAGAGATAGGGATTTTTCGTATGCTTGGATTCTTCAATATCTTCTCCATTTACATTTGGCTCATCGAATACCACATGAATGGATTCTTCCGCAACCATAGTCATTTTGTTGAGTACTCAGTAGGCTTTGCTTTCACGAGTATCCCATGAAGATACCTTCATCGCCTTTAGCATCGAAGGCCTTGATTGTCTTTGCCATTGTTGTGGATGAAGCATTTACATCCAAATATTCTAAAATATGCAACATTTGGTTTTCTTCCAGTCCAAATCTCATAGGGAGTCTTTGTCACCATTTTGTCTTTTATCATACATCTGTTTTGAGTGTAGCAATTTGTGTTGATTGCTTCACCCCAAAATCTTTTTGGTAACCCCCTTGACTAACATGGTCCTTGCCGCTTCTTTGAGAATTCTGTTCCTTCTTTCTCGCAACTCCATTCTGCATTGTGGAGTCCTTGCTGCATATAGTTCATGACCAATGCCATTTTCAATACAATCGAGTTATTATTCCATTGACAAACTCGGTTCCTCGTCTTATCTTATTTTGATAATGGTTTGGCTCTTCTCATTTTGAATCCTCTTCATCATTTGTGGTAGTTTTCAGTAGAGTTTCTTTTTCTTTCTTACACATGAATATTGTCCATGTATATCTTGAGTAGTCATCTACTACCACCAAGGTGTATTTCTTTCCACTTATGCTATTTGGTTCCCTTGGGCCAAATAGATCCATATGTAGCGGATGCAATATTCTTGTTGAAGATGGGCATGTCTTTTCTTTGAATGATGATTTGATTTGTTTTCCCTCGACATGCATCACATATACTCTCCTTCTTGTATATCGAGTCCGGAAGTCCTTCCACAAGATTACTTCTTGCAAGCTTGTTAATCGTTTTGAAATTCGGGTGACTCGGACTTTTTGTGCCACGCCCAACTTGATTGGGATGTGCTCTTTGCTAATAGACGGTGTTGGGTGTAGCGGTTGACCAATCTACTACATACATGTTCTTTTGTCTCGCATCCTTGCAACACAACTTCATTAGATTCAGTATCCTTGATTTGGCATATACCCATGTTAAATCCAACATTATAGCCCTTGTCACGAGTTGATTCGATGATTAACAAGTTGAAGTTGAGTCCTTCAACATATGCAACATCCGTGATTTCTAATCCGTTCCTCTTGATGGATCCAATGCCTCTTATTTCACCTCGAGCTTCATTTCCTCCAAATATGACTTTTGCTCCTTTAACTTCCTTGAATTTTGACAGATTTTTCTTGTTTCTGTCATATGTCCGGGAATGTACCCATTTGTCCATGTACCAGGTTCCTTGGCACTCAATTTGTTCCTTGAACTCGCAATCAAGGAAATTAAGTTTTAGGTACCCATATTTGTGCGGGTCTGAGGGGTTAGAATTGTAAGATGATCCAACCAACTTATAGCCAAATGATTTGACTCTAAGGGGTTGCCATCTATCGATGCCATAATCATAATTAATCTTGGCAAATTGCTTGGGGATTTTAGGTTCATACACTGTTTGTCTCTTTTGTCTCGTATGCTTGTGTGTATGTTTTAGCAATCGCCTTCTTTGGGTAATTGTGGTGTCTCGAGTGTAGTGCCTAGGTGCATATGTGTCTTTGATGAAAGCTCTTATACTTTTGGAATGGCCTTTCTTTGAGTTCTAGGCCTTTGCCATTTGGGCTTATATTCCATGAGTCATCTGCGATAGTTCACATCACTCCAATCAGCTTGGCTTGGATATTTTCTACCATTCCCATCATATGTATTTCTTTTATAGATTTTTAGGGTTTTTGGTAGCTCGC
The DNA here is from genome assembly GCA_016081115.2 of Rehmannia glutinosa. Classification (NCBI taxonomy): domain Eukaryota; kingdom Viridiplantae; phylum Streptophyta; class Magnoliopsida; order Lamiales; family Orobanchaceae; genus Rehmannia; species Rehmannia glutinosa. Next base: position 64,098,411 of record CM071924.1, on the reverse strand, counting down.
TTCTTCTTTCTGAGTATTTTTGTTTGGAGTTTCTTTGAGAACTCGATGAATCTCTTCTCATTTGTCCTTTCAGCCGCACTCAACCGGTCAGCTTTCCTTTTCCTTTATAACCAAGGCCGGTTTGCTTGTAATTGTGCTTTGGAGTGAATGTGTGTGCAACATTTAGAGTTTTGGATTTTTAGACTCTTCATTGCTTGAAGATCCTTTTTCCAAAATTACTTTTGGAGTTTGACATAGCACAGAGGAATTAAATCCTAAGCATGTCTTGTCTCCACATTCTCTTTGACTCATAATAAGATCATCCAATGATTTAGATGCCTTAGTGAATGAGGCAATCACATTTTTGAGGTCATTCTCCTCTTTTCTATGGCAACTATTTCTCGCTTATTAACTTAGCATTTTTTCGGCCTTTAAACTTTCATTCTCATCGCCTATTTGACTTAGAGTGCTCGGCTCCTTAGCCTTGACTTTGAGTTTTGGCTCTTGAGTAGGCTGTTTTCCTCATTTAATAGTGTGTGTGAGGATTTAATGTGTTCAAAATCTTTCATCATTTTGCCTAATGAATCATAAAGATTAGTGGGTGATGAAGTGTGTGTGTCACAGTCACTATCACTAGAACCGAGTTTGATGAGTTAGAGTGTACCTCATCTTCTTGGTCGAGGTTGATCTTGTTCCTTGGCCATCAAACGGATCGGGCTTCTTCTTGAGTCACTTGAGTAGTCGCCTTCACTTGCGCTCTCTCTCGAATCGGTTGTCTCTCTTGACTTGGCTGTCTCGGTGATCTCTGCAGCCATCATTGCCTTTTTCTTTTCTTGTCTTCTTTCTCTCAAGACCTTTCTTTCTTCTTCATTCTGTATTTGTTGACTACAGGATATGGGCGATCAATGGCATAGTGACTGTTGCCTATAGTTCCAGCATAGATATTCAACCTTTTGATCGACTCTTTCCATTCTTGGATTGTCAGTATTTTGATATTGACTTTTTGATGATCTGTTCTCTTGGTTGGCCTATCTTCCCTTGACTTGGAGGAGCTGAGTGTCTTTCGGAGGATTCGCCCTTGCCTCTCTTGTAGTTCTTATTGAAGAACTTGTTGAACCTTTTAACCATCGGGCTATTTCTTCCGGATCAATGACTTCTTTGACCTCGGCTCTCTTTCCATCCTTAACAATTAGAGCAAATTGTTTTGGGTACTGTTGTCTCTTCTCGATCTTTTCTTCTCACTCAAATTCGTAGGCTTTGAGATCCGAGAATAGTTCATGGTTGGAGGTCTTCGATAGGTCCATGGAATGTCTTAGTGCCATGACCTTCATTTCCCATTCAGCTGGGAGACTTTTTAGGATCTTCATACACATTTCCTTCTGTGTATATTCCTTTCCAAGTGCAGATAGCTCGTTGGTGATTTCTGTGAACCGAGCATCCAGTTGATCCAAGTTTTCTCCTGCGATCATTTTGAAATTCTCAAATTTTTGTACAGCCATTGATAATTTATTTTCTTTGATTTGCTCTGAGCCTTCACAAATCAATGTTAGTTTGTCCCAGATTTCCTTAGCCGTTTTGCATGATTTGACTTTATTGAACATGGCTTTGTCCAAGGTTTTGTAAAGGATGTCCTTGGCTACATTGTCCAGGTTGTATCTTTTTCGTCATCATTTGTCCATTCGAGTTCTTGGTTTTTCAACCATGGTGGTGCGGGAGCAACATCCTCTTCACCTTCACCGCAGACTCTTCTACAGTTGTGTTCACCTTTAAGATTTGCGGTGGCCCATCCTCTATTACTATCCACATCTCATCATGTAATCTTTGATAGATGAGCTCGCATACGAATTTTCCAATCATCAAATTCTTCAATTGTGAACATAGGGATGCGTGTCAAATTTGCTTCCATGATAATGAATTTTAATGATAAAAAGAGTTTTGAAAGTTTAAGTACTAAAGCGGACTTTGAAAAGTTTGGAGATCTAGTTCAAGAACCGGTGCGGAAGGCTCAATGAACCAAACGCTCGATACCACTTGAGGTCCCAAGGGGTGTAAGTGTAAGGTTTAGAAAGGGGGTTGAATAAACCTTACCAAATTTTTGATTTAGTCCTTTTAAATATTGAGTTGATACTACTACACACAATTTGTGTCCTTGGTGTGACCAATTTAGTTAATCGGAGAGTTAGTCTCTCAACGGACTCAACCGATTTGTTGATGGAATAACTCATTTTGTTAAGTCTAAATTAACTCAAGCGTGGTTTGTTTTCATTGGAAGACTTAACACCCTTAAGTTTGGTTAAGTAGAGATTTAGAGCTTGATTTAGTACTTAGAGATTATCTAATGGATAGAAAATATGTCACAGAATTAAACAAATAAGATGCAAGAATTAAAGTCTTTGAAATGTAAATGACACAATAAGATTTTTATAGAGGTTCGAAGATGGGGTAATTCTTCTACTCCTCTCTTCTCCAACTCCCGGAGGAATCCACTAGGTATTGATCGATATACAAAGTGGTACAGTCCGGATACAAGTCTTGATCACACACGGTGACTTGATCCTTTGGGACTCGATCCGGGAGACGCCTTGATCACTCGGTGGCTTCTCTCGACGACTCGGCTTCTTCACAGGCGGCTTTGCCTACTACTGACCCACTTGCTCAAGCTCTTTGGATTTGATCACAAAGCCCTCCAAAAGCTCAAGACTTGGTTCGACCTTGAACCTTCCTACACTCCTTCGTGGAATGTAGACCCCTTGATTCTTGATAATTTCCTCTTCAACTCGATTGAAGTTATCTTTCCTTCACGGGTGAGTGTTGGATTGATGTTCTTCGTAGTGTAGGCTTGAGGATTGAGCGTTTAATAACTTGAGAATATTTGTGTTACGATTCTAATAATTGCTTGAATGTTTGTGGTTCGGTCACCGCTCTCGAGTCATTCCTCGGCGCTTTTATAGTGATCTTTCAAAAATCGCCCGTTGAAGAGATAGGCTTATTTTTTAAAGTCACTTGTGGTCGTTGGCTTGTCTTGTTGCGATCCTTGGAATTGCCATTTCCTCGTATGAATTGTTCTTCACCTTTTCGAGTTCGACACGGTGTAGTGCTTCCCATTGGTTTATTCCTTTTGCACGCTTCGGGATCGAGCACTTCGAGAAAGGTAGCATGGATATTACTTGTTTAGGTAATTCTCTTGATTTACGCGGCAACGGATCTTTTGATTATCTCGACTTGACCGCATTTCCTTGCTTTCCCAGGTGACTTAGAGTCGACTTTCAATCATGGATGACTCTTTGTCACTTCAACTTGAGACTTGGCTTTTCTTGAGTTGACTTGACCGATACTCCACTGTTTGCATCTCAAATTGCTCCTTGATAGAGTTCCCGTCTTCTCTTCTTTGCCATACTCAATTGTCTCGCGTGAGTCTTCCTTCTAGTCTCGGTTATTGTCTTCTTGCATGTTTGGGCATAGTCGACTTAACTCACTTGACCAGCCCTATTTATTACAATGCGTTTACAACAAAAATGGGGTGCCAACTTCCTATTCTAAGTTTTACATGGCATTCATCAAAATCTAAACAAGTAAATTTCCTAACGAGAATGATTTGAGAAGTTTCAAAAAAAGAAAAGAATGAATGAATTGAGAATGAAATTGTTTTGTCATTGCATTTTTAATGGAAAAATTTTTACTTAACATTTAGAATCATTGAGATATAAAATTAAAATTGCAAGTTAATACTTGTATCTTGTAAGAATATAAGTGCACCAAAATTTTCCTCGTATTTTCTTTAAAATCAAATGAAAGAAAATGTGTCAAAAAGAGGGTCATTGTGGCAAGTAGTTTGCAAAACTCTGATTTGTGCCTAGGTTCGATTCCTACTTGGCTCTCTCTCATTCTAGGATTTATACTAAAAAAATCAAATGTCCAAATATAGAATATCGGGGTTAAAAAAAATTAAGAATATGTCTCTTATAGTACCGTATCACGGTCTTCATCCGTAAAGACGAATCAAAGATCCAGATCCGATACCTCTCTCCCCTTTTTCCCTCTCTTCTCCTTTTTCAACTCTCTTCTCCCGTGGACTCTCTCTATCTCTCTTTTTTTCCTCCTTCTCCCCCACGCTCTCTCTCTCTCCTCATTTTTCTTGTTTAATTTTCCTCCTCCTCCTCCTCCTCCTCTCTCTCGCTCCTTCCTTCTTTTCTTTCCTCCATCCAGGGGCGTAGATAGGCGGAGGCCTCCCCGGTCCCCCGCGCACCCCAAATTTTTTTTTGTCCCATTTTTTCTATGGAAAAAAAATAAAAAAAAAATTATATTTATAAGTTTTAAGGGGAAAAAATAGTTAAGCTAGGGGCAAAAAATTTGGGGCTAGGGGTACTAAGTCGGGCTGGCTATGCCCCTGCCTCCATCCTTCTCCAATTTTTCGATTGTGGTTGTAGCATATATCTCTATTTTTTCGATCCGGCCATGTATTATTGAATTTTGAATTCTATACTGATACAAAATCGTAGAAAAACATTCCTTACAATCATTTTTAGCAACAAAAAAAAACATGATACTTTATCTCAAAAAATGGATACTATTTTGTTGGATAAAGGGCAAAATACTCAGGAGGATCTACTTCGACTTCACCGGCTTAGGGTTAGGGGCCGTCCACCCAAGGTTCCTCGGATTATCCCAGTGCCTTGGTCTCTTCCCCTCCCTGGCTGGATTAAGGTTAATACTGATGGTTGTGCAACGGGAGCCCCAGGATGTATTACGGCGTCAGGCATTTACCGCACCTATCATGGGTGCTTTGTGGAGCAGTGTGGAACGGGCTTTGCTTTCGAGGCGGAACTGGTTGCTGCCATGACGACAATCTACTATGCATTTCACAAGGGCTGGACCAACATTTGGCTGGAATCGGATTCTACCTTTGTGGTGCACCTTCTTCGATCTCGGATTGGCTTCGTCCCTTGGAAATTACTGAATCAATGGCGTTTTACCCTTTTTATGCTTTCTCAGATGAACCTTGTGGTTTCCCACATCTATCGTGAGGGTAATCGTGTGGCGGATCATCTAAGCAAGTACACTTATGACTCGGTTTGGTGGGACGCCCCACCAGTGGACATCATCTCTCTACTCACGGATGATTATGTCGGTTGATCGCGGTATAGATTCGTTAGCTAGTTTTGTGTTATGTGTTTTGGCTATGGTTGTATGGATTTCTTTTCTCTCGCTGGGGTACTCTTTTCCTACTAAGAGTTTTCCCCACAATGGTGGGTTTTACCTTGGTAGGTTTTTAACGAGGCCCCAAACATTGCGCTACCTGGTCAGCTTGTGACCAGGATTTTTCTTTTCTTTTATATATTATTTCGATTCCTATTAAAAAAAACTCATAAAAGTGTTACCTTAATACTGTTATATTTTTTTTTCTTCTTCAATGAAATGAATTCCTAATATGCGGTTGTATTAAAAAAAATGATACTTTATCTCAATAAACGGATACTTTTACTTATAAAAGTGATACTTTAAGTCTGTGATATTTATTTTTCTTTTTCGTTGTACTGAACTACTAACCTGTAACTGTATTAAAAAACATGATAGTCATTTCAAAAAAGGATACTTATACTCATTAAAGTGTTACTTTAACACTGTCATATTTATTTTTCCTTCTTCATTGTGTCGGATCCTGTATGAGAAATATGATACTGTATCTCAAAAAATAGATACTTTTACTCATAAAAGTGTTATTTTAACTATGTCATTTTTATTTTTCATTATTCACTATAATTAATTCCTAGCTAATTTGTGACCATATTAAAAACCATGATACTTTATCTACAAAACCGGATACTTTTACCCATAAAAGTGTTACTTAACTATGTCATATTTATTTTTTACTTTTTCACCGTGCCGAAATTCCTAATATGTTGATGTATTACAAAATATGATACTTTATCTCAAAAATTTGATACTTTTACGTATAAAATATGTAGTTTATCATGCTTATACAGAGAAGGAAGATTGGATGACGAGTTCAGATAAAAGCAATGTTGTAAAAAGCGCTAGGCGCTTGCTAGGCGGCAGACTGGGGCCTAGCGCCTAGGCGGAGCTTAGGCGGGACCTAGGCGGGATTAGGCGGGCCTAATCGGAAAAAAAGTCGTAGACGGACAAGGGGCCTAGCGCCTAGGCGGGGATTAATCGGGACTAGGCGGGGATTTTTACAACAGAGGATAAAAGAGATATGTCATCTTCTTTCTCCTACTTGAAAGTGATGTATCAACTATCAACTACTGGATATAGGAAGAAAGAAGAAGATGCAGAAGAGAAAAAGACGGAGGAAAAAAATGGAGGAGAAAAAGAAAGCAAAAAGAAGAAAGAGAAAGGGAAAAATGGCGTGAAGGGGAAAAAATGCGAGAAGAAGAGAGGGAAAGATCAAAAAAAGATGGAGCAAAATAAGAAAAACATAAAGGAAGAAAGAGAATAAAGAAAACTAAATAAATCTTAAAACCCAAAAAAAGTGGGTCAGGCGGGGGCCCATCTTATGGATAATGACCCATATGGTTGAATATAAGTTTTTTGCCAAGAATTAAACCTACATTAATTACAACATAACCTTTTTGTAATTGGATTAGTAATCCTATCATAAATGGAAGTCAAGCTCCCTAGATTTATTAGTAAGATTCCTCTTAGGTGGACAAACTGGACATGATCAAAATATGTTTACCAACCTGCCATAATACAATTCATATAATTAAAAATCTATATATATATAAAAGCTGAATAGTGATATTTTAAGAAAGTTCCCGCCAAAAACAAGTTTCTATTTTGGGAAACCCTATAAAAAATAAAAAAGTAAATTTATTATTAGTTGTTTTATAGTATCTTTTTAATTTTGTGTATTGAAAACCGAAATCAGGTATTAATATTACAAATTTTCGCCGTATTTTGTCTCGAAGATACCAACAACTCGGTTTTGTTAATGTTTATGTCTACAATGGTAAGGTCCAATTATTAATTGGGTTTGTAAATAACTTTGGCACTAATGCTTAATTCAATAAAATATTTGTACTGCACTGTAAATACACGTCAGATACTCTTATGCATTGGGTAGCCAAAATATTCATACAAAACCTCGAGTATACAACATTTGTATTATTGATTGAAGATAAAATACAGATAATTAAATGGGAAAGCATTGGGCAGCTGAAAAGGCCTCTTTGAAGCCTGCAGTTTAAAAATTAATATACATAGATCCAATCCATTATGAAAAACGCTGAAAAAGAAGATCATGGATGCCTGCAGTTTAAAATCAATATGAATAGATCCAATCTATCATACAAAACACACCATTTGTTAGCAGCTGAATATAAAGAAGAGATAGCTACAGTGCACCATTATTCAGTTTGGTTATGTGCATTAATCAAACAAAATTGCAGTGGGCATTGGCAATCGAACTTCGATTACAACATGTTTATAGTATACTTGCATATGGAGACAACTCAGGTATTTAAAAATTTTAGTTTAGAATGCGTCTTCCATGAAGTAGAGGTATGTTCCTATAATATGATATTTTTCTTTTTTTTTTATAAACTGATATTTTATATAAATATAATATTCATAATCAATATTATTTAATCTGAGATTTCAAGCATTAATTCAAAGTGGAAACAAAATGATTTAGCCAGATTTGCCAGAGTAAAAGAAACATGAAGGTTACAAAAGCTACTGTAATCTGCAAAAAGCGTTAGAAGAAAAATAGTTTAACGGATGGTGAGTATATTTCTTTATTTGCACAGTTTACTTTAAATATAAATAGACATACACACCTAAGATGCAAACAAATTTTAATACAAGTATTGTCATAATACTAAGTAGATGTTACAAGGAAAAATATAGTAGTATCAAAGGCAATACATTTGTATCAATGGATTATGCAATTATATCTAATTATGCATGAAATATGTATGTTTTTTACGATAGGTATTCAGAAATCAAAACATCAAAATTATGATTACATAATTTAAGAAAATGAAATTTGATATATGTAATTTTAAAAAATGACATATAATAAGATGCTTTCCAATAAATTACGGCCCATACAATCACAGAAATCAAAATAGAAACTCCAGACATATTTCAAATAAATCTTTGTAAATTAATAGGTTCCCACAAATCCCATTAACTCAAATTATGTAGGAACCACTTTTTATTTAATTGTTGGCTGCATATCCCTTTTTTTTTAAAAAAAACCTCATTATTGCAAATAAATAATCCAAATTTTCCATCAAATGATACAATACAGTATTTGTTAACCAACATGCCTATATAAACTCATTACATGCTAAATTTTTTAAGTTTTCTAATCACATTTATTCTTTTGCATATTCATTTTCTAAAGCCTCTATACTATCCCTCATAATATTATCTACCCCTTTCTTTACCATACGTTTTCATACATATTAACCAAGAAACTTTTGGAAAAAAATTACCTGAAACCTTAGGCATAGAAGATGAAATTTATATGAATAAGAAATCAGAAACAGACAAAGGCGTGTTCGAAAATGTTCAAATAGTATGAAAATTGCAAAGTCAATAGTCATCTCCAATAAGCGCAAGAAGAATGATAGTTCGTCAAAAGGTGAGTTTTTTCATTTGCTCTATATGTTGAGAAGGTAACACATAAAATCATACTAACCTGTGCATGAGACTTGAGAGTAATGAGTTTCCAGTAGCTTAGCTTCCACCCGAGTGATGCACATATGAATACAGAAAAAAAAACAGTTATGTTAGTTGTGGTAATGGAATTTCTCTATTATATTTGTTTGCTTATTAGATATCAGAAGCATTTTGTTGATAAATTAATTAACATATAAGTTTATATTTGAATTTAGCTGTTTCGAATCCCACACTTATAGAATAGTAAAATTTGTCAGTTCTTAGTCTAGGAAAATGTAACCAGATAAAATATTTCAAAACAAAAAAAGTTTTGTTTACAAAAAAACAGTGAATAGAAGCAGGTGTTTGAAATAAGAACATACTAAGATCAAATTCAAAGAAGCAGGTCTTTTCACAGTTCATTTTTAGATATATATGAACATACTTACCTGTGATGTAAAACAACATCCATCTTTCTGTCTGTTGTAAATTGAATTATAAGTTCGGACTAACATCTTTTAAACAATCTGTTTTGAACAAAAAGAAAAGAAAATATGTTATAAAAGAAAAAAAATTAAATACGAAACAAACCCCCATGAACAATCCAAAAATTGTACGAGAAAGTATGAAATATATCCCTTGGTGATAGTGTTGGTTTGAAGACTGATTGTCGTACAGCTGCATCAGCTTATGCTTCCTATTTGAGTTTTCGAAAACAATTAGAGTTCTTACAAAATTGTTTTCTCATATAAAAGCATATATATCTGAATTTTTTTATTGGATCCGAACAAAAACTCCAAATAAAAAATCAGTACAGTGAGTTTGGTCGTTTTTTGGAGAGGGATTTTCTAAATGTAAGGATGTAAGAAGTGATAAATATCTGATAAAATTTAGTTGAAGAAAAAAACTTTATTTTGAGATATTTGATTGAGAAAATGGGAGAGTAAAACATTGTTCTACACTTCTTTGGAAACTAATTGACAGGAGAAGGTGAAGAAGATTTGTCTTTTTTTTTTTAAGAATGAAGAAGATTTGTTTGTTGAAATGTAATCTTTTGGATTTAGGTTAATGGGCTCATTTACTACGCAAAAGAGAAATAGCAATCCACAGCCACAAATCGGAATTGATTAATTCAACTGGGTTGGTTTCTTTTGCATTACAAATGGTATCCACTCCCACTGGGTTCCTTTGCTCAAGATTCCAATTGGGCTTTTTTAACATTTTTTTTGAGTATTCTTAATTTTTTTTTTTTTGTTAACTTTATGTATTGAAATAAGCTATAATTTGTGCTACTTTTCTTTGTCTCATAATGAATTGAATTTGTAATATTGTGTTAATTAATGGTTGGAAATTTCGACTAGGATATAAAAAAATTGCTCCGAAAATTCAGAAAGAATCAAATTAATTTTTATTGCGTTTGTTTGTTTTATTTTTGAGCTGCAAGGACATCTCCAACCCAACTTCAAATCTTACTTTATTATACCAAATATGCAAAAGTCCTCTCCAACCCAACTCTAAACTACACACAAATTTGGTGTAGTGAATAGTGTTGGAAAATTGAATGGAAATTGTGTTTTTGGCATAATTTCTTGGACACATTTTTATAACAAATAGTTGGTGTAATGCAATATCCACATTTGCCATCAAATTCCCTTCTACTTCAAATTTAAATTTCAATTGTATCCTCTTTTTATATACAATTAATTTATATAATATGATTTTAATAATTAACTAACATTTTCTATAAAGTTAATAATTAACAAATAATTATAATATAAACTAAAAGAAATGCTAATATTAATTATAACATTTAATTTTTTTATATAATTCATTAATGTAATAATAATTAAATGAAATTTTATTGTTAATCAAATTAACAATAATAAAATATATGTAAATGAAATAATTGTATAAATAAATCAATTTGGTTACTATGAAATGAAGAAAAAAAGTATAAAATATTCATTTGGTGTAATGGCTTGGAGATGGTTTTAATAAAATTACATTAAAATACCAAATTTGGTGTAGTTTTTACAATAAATTTGGTGTCATGGGTTGGAGATGGCCTAAAGATTTGTGCTCTGGTTTGTTATTTTTCCTTATTTTTTATATAATAATATTTGGATATTTGAAAGTTCATTTTTTTTTTTTGTTTATTTAGAAAATATTGATTCAACAATGTAGTAATGGCAGGTGTATAAAAAGCAAATATTGACTTTACAATTAAATAATATATTAAATATAATTAATTAAAATGCGTAAAAAATTAAAATTATATTTCCTTAATATATAATCTGTGCATCGCACGGGTGGACTGCTAGTGTATCCTAAAAGGCTGCCAGTATGTGCTGGCATGACGAATTTATGTGGCTGGTAAATCTGAAACAATTAGCCGCCGAATAGTATTATAACACTTGGCCGATTAGTGGGGTAGGCCAATGTCAGAAGTACTTGCTGGCGACTCTTATTACATATCGCAATTCGCATAGAATCATGTTGTGTGTTAAAATTTTGAAGTTGGAACCATGGGTATTTTGGGGTTTTCAGTGCTTGTTTTTAACTAGTAATCACTTGGTGTAAATTGTAAACCCTTTTTTTTGTTATCATTATTCTAATTTATAATTGAAAATTACTCAATTCAATTTATATATATGCAATGCAGTGTAATGGGCTAATTTATTAAACTAAAGCCATTTATTTTTAATTAACCAAATAAGGCCAAAAACAAAAAAAAAAATATTAGGTGAAAACAGAGGTTGCACCTCTGTTTTCTTAATTTTTATTTTTTTTAAATAAAATTTTGTGAAAACAGAGGTTGCCTCTGTTTTTCTTTTTGGAAAAATTTTAAAAAACATATTTTTAATTGAATTAATTTAGTTATAATTTTGATTTTAAAAAAATTAGTTTAACTAAAATTTTATTTTACAAATTTGAAAATATATACACTATTTTTGGGACTGTACCTATTTTTTGCTTAAAATTTGAAAAAATGCTTGAATTTAGAGTGAATTTAAAACACAACTGGAATAGGAAAACGTCAATTGTATTGTAATTGGGTTACATAATAAAATCTAAACCACGCTTACTCGATTGATGATTTAGATTCCAGTTGTAAGACAATTGATGGTTTGCTAATCCAGTTGTGTTTTTAAAGTCATTTTAAATTAAAGCATTTTTTCGAATTTTGAGCAAAAATCAGTTGCACTTATCCGAAAAATGATGTAAGTATTTTCAAATTTATAAAGTAAAAAAAATTAAATATTTTTTTAAATATAATGTTATATTCAATTAAATTAATTTTTTTTACTTTATAAATTTGAAAATATATACATCATTTTTGTTTTTGGCCTTATTTGGTTAATTACATTTTTAAATGGCTTTAGTTTAATAAATTAGCCAGTGTAATGTGAAGTGGTCAATTTTACTTTTTTTTTAAGTACGCGGAGTGATGTGGTCAATTTTATTTATATTTATCCAGGTTGCTTTTGAAATTTTCTAAAGAAGACATTATCACTACTTCTTTCATTTTGAATTTGCAATTGTCAACTACAATTAATCATCATTTCATTAAAAAAAACTCATATAAATTGTTATTATTATACTTTCATTTGACATATATTGACACCATAAGTTTTCTCTACTGAAAATGAAAAATTTGCAATAAGCAAACACAAGCCTTTATCAGTATTATTTCTCGGAAAAAATACAAAAATGGTCATGTAACTTTACATAGTTGGAAATTTTGGTCCTGTCTGATTTGCGTTTTGCAAATTTAGTTCTATAACTCTAAAATTATCGCAATTTTAGTCCTGAAGTCACCGGAGCAACAAAATCCGGCGAAAAATAGCACGTGAGGGGCACATGGCCCATTGTAAGGCTGAGTTGGACCCGTCCTAGTCCGTATGGACCCATTTTTTCATCTGATTGAGCAAAATTGGTCATGTAACTTATTTTAACTCTTAAAAAAACAATAAACCAAATTGACAAAATTGGTTCTGGAACTTATTTAATCACATGAATAAATTTCAAATTGCGCAAAATAAAAACTCTTTTTTTATGAGTTAAAATAAGTTACAGGACCAATTTTGCCAATCTGCTTTATTGTTTATTGTTTATTCTTTTTTTTAAGAGTTAAAATAAGTTACATGACTAATTTTGCTCAATCAGATGAAAAAATGGGTTCATGTGGTGAGAGACAGTCCAACTCGGCATTTTACAACGGGACATGTGCCCCTCACGTGCTATTATTGTTGCTCCGATAATTTCGTGACTAAAATTGCGACAATTTTAAAGTTATATGACTAAATTTGCGAAACGCAAATTGGACAGGACCTAAATTGCCAACTAGATAAAATTACAGGACCATTTTTGCGTTTTTCCCTTATTTCCTCATTAAAAGCATTTGTTAAATAGAAGTATTTTCTTAGTTCTTTTATGATTTTTCATTATCATTATCTTTGTTTTTATGTTTTCCTTTATCCTCCCAAATATTCAAGTTTCCAAAAGGGGACCAAAAATGAAAAAAGGGTGGCGCTATTTGCACCCCAAGAATTGATTTATACACCATATTTCTATATACATCCCACCCCTATTTTACAAACCCATATAATTACTAAATACACCACACCTATATTTCCAATTTTACCATTCTAACTAAAAAACCCTAATTTAACATACACCCCTACACCCCAACCTTTTTTCTCCTCTCTTTTCTCTTTTTTCACCCCAAACCTCACACCCCAATCCCTACAAAAAAATATGTTGACATATTTTAGAAGGAAGAGGAGCACAAGAAATGGACAGGAGGTGGACGCACCGGCAGACGCACCGACGGAGGAGGTAAGTTTTTTATTTTTTTTCTTCAATATTTTGCTGCAATTTAGACTAAGGCTTGAAATTGGGAAGGAGAAGAAGTCCAAAAATAGAGATTCAGTTGATTATTTCTCCTACTCAATCAGATTGACCTAATATTCCCATATCCTTTTTGGGTTAGCTTTCTCTGCTCCCTCAACCAGTCAAGGTACCGGGGTTCTATAGCCAGACAAAGGATTAACAAATCTCAGAATGGATTAATAAGTTCATATAGTCCATTTTTAGCAGAATAAGTGTAATCAGTTTTTAACAACTGAGTCACAAAAGAATCATGAAGAATTTCACAATCATTGGTCAAAACATATATGAATTTTATTAGATAGTTTGCCTCGTATTTTCAGAAATTTTGCTTACAGTGAAAATTTTCTTACTGTTGTGCCTTGCAAAATATGGCACGAAAATATATTTTTTTTCAAAATAATTAATTATCGTGCCTTCAAAAATAAGGCACGAATTATTTTTTTCAGAATAATTAATAATCGTGCCATCAAAAATAAGGCACGAAAATAATTTTTTTTTCAAAATAATTAACTATTGTGCCTTGAAAAATAAGGGACGAAAATAATATTTTTTTTCAAAAAAATTAACTATCGTGCCTTGAAAAATAAGGCACAAAAATAATATTTTTTTTCAAAAAATTAACTATCGTGCCTTAAAGGATTAAAGGATATTTGTAATGATTTGCTATGATTTGCTTCTACTATCGTGCCTTAAAGGATATTTTGTTATCAAATGATATTTCTGTGAAGAATATTTTGTTATCAAAGGATATTTTGCTTCTACGAAAATAATTTAACTATCGTGCCTTAAAGGATATTTCAAAATAATTAGTTATCAAAGAGCTTTTACTATGATTTGCTTCTACTAATATTTATATTGTAGTGCATTAAAGGATATTTGTAATTTTATAAATAGTTGAACTGTTTTAAAATTATGCTAAACTTTTTTTCTTGTTGTTAATAACCCGATTTCTATTGTCAGACAGGTTGAGTGGGCTTGGAAAAGGAGTCCTTTCGGTTTACAAAGCGAAGTTAAATATTTATAGTCGATTATATATTATTTCGGTAATTAGGGATGAATTGAGGGGTATTAATAATGATGTGTACTTGGAGTTTGTAAACTCTGTTTTGGGTTTCTATTGCGTTTGAATTCTAAAGGAACCAGTTGCAATAGTGCTTTGCATTCCCTTTTTGGACATGAGGTGATTAAGGCTGGTGCGAGGGATGACGAGTTGTGGTTTAGAATTGGAGGCGAATTTATTCGATTCTCTAAGTATGAGTATGCACTCGTATCGGGGCTATCTTTTGGGTCTACGACTTTCAACCCTAATAGCCATCATGATCCACCTGAGACAGGATTGTATCATCGCTATTATCCTGGTCGAAAATTGAAGATGGATGAGTTACGCAATGATTTTACAGGGGGGGTTTTCCGAGAATCACCAGAAGATTCATTACGAGTTGCCAAGTTGTTGATGGCTTATTTTTTATTATTCGGATGGGATGGAGGAAATACGGTGATTGAAACATGGGCATGGACATTAATAGAGGATACTGATCAGTGGGAGTCGTTTATATGGGGAAAGTACTCATACCAGATCTTATTGCATTATCTTCAGCACCTGCCCAACGAGCTACCACACGTGGAGTTACCTAAATACCATTTCTATGGATTTGTGTAGATATTCTTGGTATGTGATATTTTAAATTTAATTTCACTCCATGTAATTTTAATAATTTATTTGAGATATTATTAATTATTATATCTTTCATAGGTATGGGCGTACGAGGCGATACCTTCATTGGGGACTGTTTGTGGGATTCCTGCCTTTGATGGGGCCATACCACGTTGCCTCCGTTGGAGATTTCCAAAAGTTAGCATTAACATGGAGGGGTTTCTTTCTCGTCAGGTAGTTAGCATATAATAATTTTATAATGTTTTAAACAAATATCGTGGTATATGCTGACTTTTTCATTTTGAATTTTAGATGGAGGTATACGCGATGTTGGAGCCGAGTGCAGAGGAGCAGATGCAGCCTTTTGGGGAGCATATACATGACGATTTGTCCTCTGGTGTGATTTACATACATCGGGGGAATCCATTGAAGAAAGCAAATAAAACTACACATCCTCCACGCACTACAGGGCGTCCCCGCGGACGTCCTCCTGGACATCCCCGTGTACCCGTAGATGATGTCCCTACCACTACTGCGGCCCCTACCACTCCCCGTGGGCGTCCCCGCGGACGTCCTCCTGGACGTCCCCGTGTACCCGTAGATGATGTCCCTACCACTCCCACATGGCATCCCCATGCACCTCAAGGTGATGTCCCTAGTGCTACCGCCCCCACCACTTCCAGAGGGCGTCCCCGTGGGTGTTCCCGAGCAGCGCCCACCACCATCACAGGGCATCCCCCTGCAGCTCGAGATGATATTCATACCACTCATGTCTCTCCTCGTGATCAGTGCAGTCGTCTAGATGATCCCCCGACCACTTCATCTCGAGGTTTCGAACGAGAGTATGCTTCAGATATTATACGAGAGCAGTTGTCAGCGTTGGTACGAGAACAGTTTCCGACGTATATGATAGCTTTTATGCGTGATATGGCAGCTTATATGCAGAAGGAGATGTCAGCTTATATGCAGAAGGAGATGCCTGGTCGCCAGGAGTTCCGACATACATGCACCAGGGGGGATACCGCCTTATCAGCAAGAAGTTGTGCAGCAAGCAACAACAAGAGGTATATTTAATTAATATATGCATTTCATACTAAATCATCTAATTTCCTATATACACAATTTGATTATTTGTTTCTTTTATCATTCAGGATGCCTAGCCGTCGGCGAGATCAGATGATGACTTCGTGGCATCGTCTTTTCCAGATATACATACCCCTTTGCAAGCTCATGGTTCCCAGAACCCCAGATTCCTTTGTCGACACATGATGCCCCATCTTCTTCTATGCAACTTCGTCGACCGAGGGTACAATCTAGGTATCTACGTAGTCCTTTCACGACTAACGAGCATCGCAGGCGATGCAAATGGAGATGGAGTACGAGACGTTTTTGGAATCAATCGAAAGGTAACTTATAATAGTTAAGCATAATAAACCTTACACTGCATAAAATTGTATTTAATATTTGTCTTTGTATCTCAGTCGCAATGTAGGGTATAAACTTTGCACAATAGGTCCTAGTTAGTTTAAGGAGATAGAGGAACCAAATACTGATATGGAAGATGAGGTAATTTAATTTTTCTTATAACATTTCTCTCATTTATTTTAAAATAATTATGGCTCTTTCAATTTTTTTGCATTTACAGCATATCAATGCATACCTTGCTTTACTACATTGCATGCCTGACTTGGCGAATGCACATATTCACCAAGATATGCAAGGAAACTATGTGTTATTGGATACACATTTCTCTGTAAGTTGTATTTTACTACAGTGTAATTTGCTTCTTGATATGTGTTTATTTGTAAGTCACTTGATTATCCATTTTAAATGCAGGAATTGGTTTTAAAAGTGTGGAATGATTTGCATGGCAAGGACCCAGAAGACATGTATCTTGATCCCAATTTGATAGAGGATGTATCATCGGAGCAAGTTAGTGGACTTGTTGAGTATGTCCACGGGGAGAGACCGTTGTGGGGAAATATTCCACGGTGGAGTGCGGTGGATCATGTAAGTCATATTATTTAAGTTATATGATTGACACCATTTTTTAGCTTTTATCTCATGATTTTTTGACAATGTATTACTACTTGGCCAGGTGATTTTTATTCACAACTACGGGGAGCATTGAGTTGCATGTATGATTTCTCTAAAGTCGTACTCGATCAGGGTTTTTGACTCATACCGCCATCGCCACAATAAAGCAATTCTGATGGAAAGGCACCGTATGTTGACGCCCTTTGCCCGCCTCATTCCTGTAGTATTGCGACATTCAGGTATTGGGACGAGCGTCAAGATGATAGAAATATTTATGCTCCTTCAATTTCCACATAAGTTGCTGCATCTGAGATCGATCGTCTCGTTCAACAACTCTATTCTTCATACGAACATTGTAGATAGTCCGTATTGTGGACTTATTATCTACAAATTTCTTTTGCAAACCAAACAAAATATATTTGGGTCGAGTATTACCCTGTGACATATCCATGACATATTCCTCCTTGTTTTTGGACAATCGACCAACATATGAGTGACCTTCTAAATATTGGGCAATCAGATGATTATGAACACCACATTCAACATTCAAAACCCATTCGTCAATGGAGATTTCCTTACCCTTTAAACGAAATGGACATCCACACTTCTTTTTTCCGGTTTCTCTCCCACGACTTTTTTTTTCAAATTGCTCGAGGGGACATCATCTTTTTCAACATTTTCCTCTTGATGCTTTCCTCGGGTTAATTTTCCACTATATTCACGGTATTTTCCACTACGTTCACAAGCCAACAACATACGAGATCTCCTCTTACCAGCACCACCATCCGACCTACTTATTACTATTACCATGCCATGTTCATTCCCCCGCTCCCGCACCCATTCAAATAACTTCTCACGAGATGAGAAAATTTCGTAAGTTGTGAAAACGTCTGTGTAATCCGTAACAATACTTAGTCTTGGACTTGATTCATTTTATTATTGGTTGGACAAACAACACTTTGTTTGTGATGGGTGTATACTCGATTCTGTCAAAATATTAAAAAAATTCAAAGCAACAAAAAAATTAAACAAAAAATTAAAACATGGCACGATCATACATGGCACGATAGTGCCTTATTTAAATAAGGCACGATAGGGCCACGTATTTAAATACATGGCACGGCGAGTTGCTCTTTATTTAAATACATGGCACGACGATGCCTTATTTTAAATAAGGCACGCGATAGTGCCGCGTATTTAAATACATGGCACGATAGTATCTTATTTAAATACATGGCACGACATGATGCCTTATTTAAATAAGGCGCGATTGCCACATATTTAAATACATGGCACGACAGTGCCTTTTTTAAATAAGGCACGATCGTGCCATGTATTTAAATAAGGCACGATCGTGCCATGTATTTAAATATGATCGTGCCATGTAGAAAATTAGTACTATCGTGCCATGGCGAAATTTGTGCGTAGGGTGCGCGATTCAGTCGAAATTTTGAACGAAAAAAACATGAAAAATAGGAAAATTATGATACTTAAAGCAATAAAGTATTAAAATTCTTACATTATTAATGTCGATGAATTCATTCGGGTCCATATTTGCAGCGAATTTAGGGTTTCGAATTTCTCATTTTTTTTGGAATATTTTGTTGAGAGAAGAATAATGAGAGAGGGTGAAAGAAAAAATAATATTATACGTTTAAAAATAGATGGGGTGTATTTAGAAATTAAAGAGGTGTATTTACACTGTCTTATTTTATTAAGAGTATCATGGTCTTTTTAACTTATGATATTTTTGTAAATATTGGGAGTGGGGTGTATATATCAATTCTTGGGGTGCAAATAACGCCACCCATGAAAAAAATGTCTACATACTACAGTGTGCTGTTATTTTATTTAGGAGAAAAAGGTTTAGAAGAAAGAAAACCGCGTTTGACCTTGTAACCACGTCGTTTCTCCCAAGTCAGTCACCTACTCCATACGTACCCTTTCTTTACCTTTTCTTCTTCTCTGTACAGAAAACATAACTGTAAGAAATTGTAACGATATACGAATTCAGTTATCCTTCGCATATATTCCACCCATCGATTTTTTTTGAGAAATCCACTTGTAAAAATTTATTGGGTTTGTGATCTGGTGGTGTTTGATGGGGGATTTAGTGAAGCAGATCTTAGCAAAGCCGATCCAGTTAACAGATCAAGTGATAAAAGCGGCGGACGACGCCGCAACTTTCAAGCAAGAATGCATCGACCTCAAATCCAAGACCGATAAGCTCGCCACGCTGCTCCGTCAGGCGGCGCGTGCGAGCAACGACCTCTACGAGCGCCCCACTCGCCGCATCATCGACGACACGGAGCAAGTCCTGGAGAAGGCACTTGCCCTGGTGCTGAAATGCCGCGGCCACGGCATCATGAAGCGTGTTTTCACTATCATACCCACCGCCGCCTTCCGCAAGATGTTATCCCAGCTCGAAAACTCTATCGGCGACGTGTCTTGGCTACTCCGCGTCTCCGCTTCCGCCGACGATCGAGCCGACGAGTACCTTGGCCTCCTCCAATCGCCGCCAATGAGCCAATCCTCTGCCTCATATGGGAACAGATCGCCATTTTGTACACGGGTTCGGTGGACGATCGAGGAGACGCGGCCGCGTCGCTCGTGTCTCTTGCTCGAGACAACGATCGGTATGGAAAGTTGATAATTGAGGAAGGTGGGGTTGGACCTCTGTTGAAATTGGTGAAGGAAGGGAAATTAGAAGGGCAAGAGAACGCGGCCAGAGCGATTGGATTGCTTGGAAAAGACCCAGAAAGCGTCGAACACATGATACACGCAGGGGTTTGCTCAGTGTTTGCGAAAATCCTCAAAGAAGGTCCGATGAAGGTTCAAGCAGTGGTGGCCTGGGCCGTGTCGGAGCTCGCTGCTCATTACCCAAAATGTCAAGATCTCTTTGCGCAACACAACATTATTCGTCTGCTCGTTAGCCATCTAGCGTTCGAGACGGTGCAGGAGCATAGCAAGTATGCTATTGTTAGCAAAGCGACGTCGATGCACGCTGCTGTAGTATTAGCGAGTACTAATAATAATAATGATAGTGGGATGAAGGGGAATGATGTGGATGATGACAAGAGCCTATTACCTCATCCTTTGGGGAATAAGCACCCTAATCAGATGTACAATGTTGTTACAAGTACAATGTCGATCAAGGGTAGTAATGGTGTGAAAAACAATGGTGGGAAGGTGAATTCTGTGCACCACCAGAGTCTTTCGTTAGCCGGGGCGAGTAATAGAGCTAGGGAAATGGAGGACCCTGCAACCAAGGCATATATAAAGGCAATGGCTGCTAGAGCCCTTTGGCACCTCGCCAAAGGGAACTCTCCCATTTGCCGAAGCATCACTGAGTCGAGAGCGTTATTGTGCTTTGCGGTCCTTTTGGAGAAAGGGGCAGCAGAAGTTCAGCACAATTCTGCAATGGCATTGATGGAGATAACGGCCGTTGCAGAGGAAGATGCTGAACTGAGAAGATCAGCATTCAAGCCCAATTCCCCTGCCTGCAAAGCCGTGGTCGATCAATTGTTTCGAGTTATTGAGAAAGCGGACTCAGAACTCCTAGTTCCATGTATTAAGGCTATTGGGAATTTGGGTAGGACTTTTAAGGCTACAGAAACGAGGATGATAAGCCCACTAGTGAAGTTGTTGGACGATAGAGAAGCTGAGGTTTCTAGGGAAGCTTGCATTGCGCTCACCAAGTTTGCGTGCTCGGAGAACTATCTGCACTTGGATCACTCTAAGGCGATCATCGCTGCTGGAGGAGCAAAGCATCTCGTTCAGCTCGTCTACTTTGGGGAGCAGATTGTGCAGAGTTGCGCATTGATTTTGCTGTGCTACATTGCTATGCATGTGCCGGACAGTGAAGAACTTGCTCGGGCCGAGGTGCTTACTGTGTTGGAATGGGCGTCGAAACAAGCCTCTTTGATCCAAGTTGAAGTTGTTGAGAGACTGTTACCGGAGGCCAAAGGAAAGCTGGAGCTCTATCAATCCAGAGGTTCCAGGGGATACCATTAACTTCAATTTGTGTATGTGCAAGATTCGTATGTTGTTAAGATGAAGGTTTATCAGTCATTTAATTTTTTGGTTTTTGTCATCTGTTTTCATTCATATGGAGTGTATATACCATTAGTTTATGTCTGTAATTCTTTGGGAGAAGAACCTCAAGAAATTGTTGTAATACATTCGATTCATATGTTAGAATACGGTCATTTCTGGGAATTTTGACAAGAAGCAGATATCTTGTATGATTCAAGTTGAGGTTGGAGAGAGAAATTCTCTTGAATCTAATCTGGTTTCATCATCTGGACGGAAAATTAGGGAGAGCAACAATATGGGGTCAAGGTCTAAAACTTGCCTGTATTAACATATTCCACCTGGGTTCTTTGCCTAACAAGTCCAAGTATCCTAATCATGGGGGTGCAATTTTTGACAACCACGGAAGCATGACACGAACTTAACACATTATAAATGGGTTAGGTTGAGGCTTGACGGATTAGGGACAGAATTGGGTCGGATCCGATAGCACGAAAAATAAACGTGTCATGTTAGAGTTTTTAACCTGATATAACATGTTTTACTTATGTGTGATGTTATTATGCTGCTTTTGTAAGATTTTTGATTGATTGAATATATCGTAGTATAATGATTAATGTTAGGAAATTTTCAAGTTATGTAAATAAAATTTATGGGTTGAAAATTGACATATACAACTAGGGATGACAACTCGGCGGCTTCAAACCCGAACCCAAAATAAACCTGCCCTGTTCCGAACGGGTTTAAACTCAGGCAAGCGAGTCTTGAAGCTGGTAACATGTCCTTTTTTCAAACCAACCCGATTTAGGGCTAGTCTTAAGTTCACTAGACATGAACTCACCCGTTGTATTATTAATATAATTTTTCTTAATTATAATTTTTATATTGTTATTAGTTGTCAAAAGCTAGGTTAAAAGTTTGACCAATTCTACATTTTTTGTCCTATCTCTTTCATGTTTCTAAATCATGTAGCTAACTTTGTTCCAACACAAAAACTCTGTCCCAGATCGTCCGTCTAGGTCGACTGTTAAACGGATCGATCCGCGGATCCGGTGGCATTTCCGTAATATTAGTAGTGGTGTTTTATTAGTTTTCGGGAGGACATGTATTATCGGTCTTACGAAATGTATTAGTCGTCCTTCTAAAACGTATTAGCAGTTCTTCTGAAATTTATTATTAGTTTCCTGAAGAGTTTTTTTAGTATTTCTCCTGAATATACTCTCGAAATGTATTAGCAATCCCTCAAAAAAGTATTAGTAGTTCATCGAAAAAGTATTAGTAGTTCCTTGAAATAAATTAAAATTTTCTCACGAAATGTATTAAAAGTCCTTCTGAAAAGTATTAGTCGTCCTTCTAAAAAGTACTAGCAGTTCTTCTGAAATGTATTAGTAGTTCCGTGAAGAGTTTTTTTAGTATTTTTTCTCATGAATATACTCCCGAAATGTATTAGTTGTCCTTCTAAAAAGTATTAGCAGTTCTTCTAAAATGTATTATTTTCCTAAATATAATTAAATTTTTACCCCAAAATATATTAACGATTTCGAAAAATATTAGTCGTCCTTCTAAAAAGTATTAGCAGTTCTTCTAAAATGTATTAGTAGTTCCCTTGAATATAATTAATTTTTTCTCCCAAAATGTATTAACAGTCCTTCTGAAAAGTATTAGTCGTCCTTCTAAAAAGTATTACTAGTTCTTCTTAAATGTATTAGTAGTTCCCCTGAAAAATATTATTTTTTCCCACTGAAATGTTTTTAGTAATTTTCCTGAATAGTATTAGTTTTTCCAATAAAATGTATCAGTAGTTCTACTGAAAAGTATTAGTTGTTACCTTAAAAAGTATTAGTTTGTCTCTTGAAAAGTAAGTTAAATGCAATTGCAAATCAGAACTCCTTGCGGAGAATTCAAAACAAAACATCAAAAAGCTTCAATTACTGCAGCAACATATATGACATGCACAAAAACCTACACTAACAAGTTTAGCTTTTTTCCCAAATTGATAGCAGCATACACAAAATCCTCGCATCTCGTATATACAGACCCTAAAACATCAGACAAAGCACCAATAATGTCAAAAGACTCTTGCAAATCAGTGGCTGACGTCATGTCGTCTAGCCAAGACAGTAACTCCTTTGAAAAAGCCACCATATCTTTCACGTTCAATAATTTTTCCTTCATCACAACCTCCAAAGCTTCAAACTTATTGTTTTCGTCTTCCCCTTCCGAATCCTTAACGGCCACCGTTGAAGAATTCCTAACCTTGAAATAACACTAAAGCTGCTCAATCAAGCCAGCGTAAACAACCATGGGTTGAACAGTTGAAAATAACTCGTCCGATGTGGCAGTATCTCCTGACGGGCCCATAGTGGTGCTTCGCATAGATCGGCCATGCCGCTGCATGTACGCGTGATATATTCCACGCTGCAAAAAGGAACGGCGATGGTGCAACCAAGAATCGTAAGATTCTGAGAGGAGTTAAGAGAGAGGGGGAGAGGAAACACGCAGGAAATGAGAAAGAAGAAAGGAGATTTGGAGTAGGTCTCGTTTTTTTTTCAAAGATCCGAATTAAGGTGTTGGGGATCCATCTAACATATTTAGATTTGTTAGACCGTCTGACAGGAGACTAGCTCTTGTTCCAATATGGATGCACTAAATTGCCAAAATGTACAGAGAACCTAACAATCTGGTTCTTGCACAACCCATACAAGATGAAATGGGAAGCCGTTTATCATAAAACACAGGTGTTAGCAAATATGGGTCGAAACTTAAATCACATATTTGCACATATAAGGTGGATCGAGTATATCTATTTGCAGCGGAACTGTTAATCCACATAGCCAGGATTAAGCCCGTCTACAAGCCTCCTTTTGATCCATAATTAAGCCATCTACAAGCTCTTGATTGAATCGCGAGCAACGAACAAACCCCCTAATTGGTTGAACCACGAACTAACCATGAACAAGATCACGAACCGTCTTTCTCGTTGGTGTAACTAACTACTAGAGTTAATTACTTTGATGTGCACAACTTAAATCCTTGGAGAACTTTGGTAATGCTCCAAGAAGAAAACGGTAAAGAAATATTTTAGGAGAGAGATTATTCTTTCTATGTGAGGGGAGGGTTTTTCCAGTTAGACTGATATTGTAAGGAGATATATCAATATATATCTCAATCCCATATCCTAGTTAGAGTCCTAATGGGAGAGGTTTCTAGATAAACCTCATTTAAATAGGACTCCCTATTA
This sequence comes from Rehmannia glutinosa, assembly GCA_016081115.2. Taxonomy (NCBI): domain Eukaryota; kingdom Viridiplantae; phylum Streptophyta; class Magnoliopsida; order Lamiales; family Orobanchaceae; genus Rehmannia; species Rehmannia glutinosa. The sequence continues at coordinate 64,073,947 of CM071924.1, read as the reverse complement.
TCTCAAATATGGATGCAACATAATTGCATCCAATATCTCACACTCATACATATTTGACTCGACTCATTCGAATCACATCCTCATAATTCTCATCTCACGTCTCTTCTTTCATACAGGGAATATGACGTGCGACCAAGCGAGAAAGTATTGGTGAGGAGAGTTATATTAAGTCATCAATAAACTAACATAACCCTACAACTCAATAACTCGCTATGTACCCCAAACCAAGTGGTCGCACCCAGTCAAACATCTCTATATCCCTCAATGAAATAAATAGAGCATGCTCGACTCACTCAAATATGTTTCTATATTCATGACTAGTCAAAGATATTTCGACATAGTCGCTCGGGCTATGAATCATAGAACATAAGTGCATTACCAGCTTAATTCTTCCTCGTCCCCACATGCCAATTAGTTTAGTCTTGACAGCTTACCTAGACATGCTCCGACAGACCGAATTACACATAGCCATTGGATACATGCTAAAGTAATGTCATCAAGATTACACCTCATGACATGGTCCAAAGTCCCAAAGGGTACAAGAAAATAATATGGGCTCACACAGTGACGAAGTAGGGACCTATTCAGTCACTTTCCTTAGGCGGTCGGCTCAAAGCACATGTAGTATAAATACATGTTATGATGGAGTTCACACTCAATTTAGGCATGTCATGCTCTAGACATCATACAAACTTAATCCAGTCGCTATTCAAGCGCCCGACCTGCGTACTACTCGTAGTCACTCCCAAAGTGTCATACGATAGTTCGCACGTTCAACTACAAACATGCTTTATGAAGTTTGGACATACTTCATAATCGATCAACTCGGATTTTATCTCAACCTCTAGTTAAGGCGACTGTTAATTATACATATTAACCTTCCTCACTGCTCTAGCGCGAAGGCGATCATTCGCAAACCTCCTTATGCGATACAATCTTTTAAGTCTAATCCTGCTCGCTCTCTTAGCGCCAAGGTGATTTCCCTTGTGAGGCCAATCAAAGCCTGGTGACAACTCACAAACTCAGTACCAAACACATAATGAGAATCCAAGATATCTCATTAATCACAATATGTTCTCACAGGCCACATAATTGATTCTACTTAATCCCTAATGACTTACATGCCTTTGGTGTATATCTCCAAACAAAGGCTCATAAAAGGGATGAGCATCCATATCGCTCGTAGAAGTATGCCTGAGAACAATATTAACTATGCGCAAAAACTCTTAAGTGAAGTAAAGCCGCAAGTATGTTTGGTCTACCATCAATGTTCGGCGCCCAAACCATACACCAGAGTGGTTTTACTATCACTAAGACAACAAAATACATCATGAATGTGCAAGCAATGCGCATCATTTTAAGATGCCAAATTTGCCTCTAGCAAATCATAGACCAAATTGTTAAGATATCTAAGTACCCACATGTCGGCATAGCAATAACGCATGGATCACTTCGATATCCACTCACCAATCACACTGCTAAGTACATAACTTGTTGAGTACGCACATAGCACACATCAAACATTCAACATGTGTTTATATAAACTAGCTAGCATTTCTTTACTTCTTCCTGAGACATCGTTTCTTGACTAATAACATGATCTTTAACCATGGAGTGTAAAGACAACCACCATTGAGTGGCGATAACTCTATATTTTTTCCAGTCATCACATTGTTTCTACATACAGTGAGATACAACTATTGACATATGTTCAATGACTTAATTAACCATTGTAGGCCTACCATAATGATAGCTCGATGAAATCAATGATGATTCAAGTCACAATTGGAGCTTCTTTATCAACAATCAATGCGCTCTTACTCCACTTCTTGAATAAATCGAGTGATTCACATAGATCTCATGATTCAATTTTTACTGAAGTATGTCAACATTAATCATCCAGGATAAACCAGCATTTAAAGTGGCAATAATAGATAACATATGAGGCGAATTGAGGCAATCTCACCACCTAGGAAGAACATCTAAAAAATTTATGCTCTTCTAACATGCGTAAACATTTCGCCCTTGGTCGAGCTACACACATGTCAATCAACTCATCAATATTACACTTAACCTACCGAAACTGCATGTTTCAAATGGTCTGCACCTGGACAGAAGATCAACAAGCTCTTAGACTTTGTTCTTAGTCATTCGACTCATTTTTTCCTTCACAACAAATATCCTCTTAGACAAGTCTTCTCACTAAACAAATATCTTACAAGTGCATTTATCCGAGTAAGACTACATCGACATATCAAGTTGCTCACATCAACTGTTGAGCTTAAGGTGAGTCTTTTTAGCCTCCTCTTGTGCACTCTATTGCTGCACAACCCGATAATAGTCATATACATTTGCTCAATCTCAAACGTATGCTAAGTCAACCAATATCTATCATCCACCCATGGAGAGATCTGAAAATATTAGAGGAAAAATAAGAGAGCAATTAAATAGTCAAACTTCATCTCAGTACATTACGAGCGAAGTTGCCGATCTCATAAGTACACTCAATATATGTTAACACTTAATTGCCTCATTCAATAAAGTGACACGCCTTGTCACTTTATGCATCAATTTATAATTCTAGTTTTAGCTTTTTCTCCCGTTAAACTACATTATGCTTGTTCCAATATTCATCCGAGTTGGTTTATGTTGGTCAGCACAAGCGACAAGTGCACTCACTTTTGTATTTCTCAATTTTTTATAATATGCCTCTAGATAGGCGATTATCATTAATAATAACACAAGCAAGTAATCATCTCCCACCGAATTGAAGATCACAATAAAAATTACTGATCCATGAATAAAGTTATCAACGTCCATAAATAAATTATGCATGCAAATATAAGGTGGATCAAGTATACCTATTTGCAGCAGAACTGTCGATCCACATAGCCAGAATTAAGCTCGTCTACAAGCCTCCTTTGATCCATGACTAAGCCATCTATAAGCTCTTGATTGAATCGCGAGCAACGAACAGACCCCGTAGATTGGTTTAACCACGAACTAACCACGAACAAATCACGAACCATCTTTTTCGTTGGTGTAAATAACTACTAAAGTTATTTAATTTGATGAGCATACCTTAAGCCGTTGGAAAACTTTGGTGATGCTTCAAGAAGAAAACCGCGGAGATAAATTTTAGGAGAGAGATTATTGTTTCTATGTGAGGGGACGGTTTTCCGGTTAGACTGATATTGTAGAGAGAGATATCAATATATATATCAATCCCATACCCAGTTAGAGTCCTAATGGGAGAGGTTTCTAGATAAACCTCATTTAAATTGAACTTCCTATTTTCTCAGACATGGATGCAACCTAATTGCACCAAATAATAGGAAATAAATGTCTTTTACATTTAATTTGTGTGAATTTTTTGTGTAGTTGGAGAGAGAAAGAGAAAATGCATGTATACATGCACCTATACATATATATACATCTATACATACACCTATACATTTAGTTTGCGTGAATTTCTTGTGTATGTGTAGGTACATTTATCTCTTTCTCTCTCTTACTCCATGTTCGCCTTATTTTCATCTTCACCACAAGTGTATAATATAGTTTATAGAATAGGGTTAGCAAGGTCGAATCCAAAGAGACTAATAAATTAATGTACTTAATATTGAGATTGTAATAGTCTTATTTTTATCTAGACGATCGAAATTGGATGATAGGTTTATAAAACTAAGACAAGAATTTATCATAAAAAAACAAAGTAAGAGTTGATTGAAAGATCAAGGAGATGAATGGATTCCAGGGTTATGATTTCAGTTAATATCCCTCTTGTTATCTGATTAATCACAACCAAAGTTATTATTATTCTTCACTATAAGACAATCACGAAAGTATTTTACCCTCTCTCTCGAGATGTATATAAAAACGTTGATTGAATTATCTATGCTAGCATCTCTACTCAACATAAGATATCCAACCCCCAAAAGCACAAAATATTATTAATCCTCACAAATATTCACAGACTTCTCAATCATGCAAATATTCATGTCAAGTACTCAAGATCTAGTATTGAAACTCATCTCTCGAATTATGAATCAATACATCAAAACAAGTTAAACCAATGGCCATTTGATAAAACAAGAAATAAAACAGAGTACACGAATAGGGTATGAAATAATAACTTCGATTGCAATTAAACATCAAACAAAAGTATCCATTAACCTAATCCCAAACCCCGGAATCATAAGGTGTTTAGCCGGACATGGGAAATAAACAATTCATAGACAAATCATTCATGTTCCTGTCTAACTAATCGAAAATAAATGATACAATGGAATGAGAAAACTCAGGGATGTCGATGATCTCTCGATCTATCTTCAATCCTCAAGCGTGTGGTTGCGTCCTCGATCAATCTCTCGAATCCTCCGGTAGAAGGTTGCTCTTTTCTCTGCTTTCTAGGGCAAATATCAGTCTCTCCTTTGTTTAGGGCCGCCTCGTCTCTATTTTCATCCCGTTGGGTTAAAACCTGATTATAATTCGTGAAAACCTGACTTTCTCGCACAGACGCACGGGCCGTGCGCTGACGCACGACTAGCCCGTGTGTTAGAATAATCTTTTGCTGAGTTGACGCACGACCAGGTTGTGCGTCCTGCCGTGCTATAGGCGCACGCCCTGCTTGTGCGCCCCTGCTAAAGGCGTATCTTCTTCGTTCCTTTCCGTTTCTTGCCCGGTTCGTCTGACTTCTTCTCGATTCGACTCCAAACATCATATATTCGCTTGATTATTGGCGGTCCTTTACCGCAATGCTCCAATTTGTCACCAAAATGCTACAAATATCATTTAATTCCTACAAAACGAGCAAAGCGTAATACCTTTTCCACTTTATAAGAATATAGCCCATTTTACTCAGTTAACGCATGCATATCAACTTATTCTAACCACAATTAAGCCCAAATTACATGCAAAACTCATACCAATCAAACCCTCAAACTTAAACTGTTGACAGTCCCGGTCAACGCTTTATAAACAAGGCAAGCACAAATGGGAGTAATGAAGGGCAATCAAGAGCAACACATCAAAATTCATGCCGTTTATCCATAGACGTCAAGCAATAAATCAACCAATCCTCGAACATCTAACACAGAACACATGTCAATTAAAACCATGGCAAATGCTTCGAATCACGACTCTCACAGATCAAGTGTATACTCTCTTCTCAAGAATAATAAGGGGCGTGTTTTCGCTGAAATCATATCAATGTTGAAGAATTATCATAAGCTTGCAAATCGTCTCACATCTCCGCCACTCGAATGTATGCAATTCATAAATCAAAAAGGATTTTTTATTTTGGTTGTAATGAAGGCTCTTTGGTTAGGGTAAGATGGAAAATGTGACTCACTCTTAAGCGTATAGACTAGTAAACACATCTTTCATTCAATCAAATATTCTCATTGTTCGCCTTATTTTTTAGCTTCACCGCAAGTGTACGGTGCCATTTATAGAATAGGGTTAGCAAGGTCGAATCCACAGGGACTAATAAATTAATGTACTAAGTACTGGATTGTAATAGCCTTATTTTTATCTAGACTATCGAAAGTTGAAGTATTGGTTTTGTAAACTAAAACAGAAATTTATCCTAAAAGAAACAAAGCAAAGAGTTGATTAAAAGATCAAGTGGATGAATGGATTCCTGGGTTATGGTTTCAGTTAATATCCCCTTTTATTATCAGATTAATCAAACCAAAGTTAAATGTATTCTTCCCTATAGACCGATCACAAAAGTAATTTACCATCTCTCTCGAGATGCATGTAAAAGCGTTGATTGGAATATCTATGCTAGCATCTCTACTCAACATGAGATATCCAACTCCCAAAAGCTCAAAAGATTATAAAGCCTCACGAATATTCACAGACTTCTCAATCATGCAAGATATTCATGTCAAGTACTCATATATCTAGTATTGAAACTCATCGGTTAGAATTATGAATCAATACATCAAACAAGTTAAACCAAACGCGTTTTGATAAAACAAGAATTAAAGAAAAGTACTTGAATAGGGTTGGAAAACATTAACTTCAATTGCAATTAATCATCAAATAAAAGTATCCATTAACCTACTCCCAAACCCTGGAATCGCAAGAAGTTTAGCCAGACATAGAAAATAAATAATCCATAGACAAATTATTCATGTTCATGTCTAACTAATTGAAAATAAAAATACTATGGAATGAGTGAACTCAGTGATGTTGACGATCTCTCGATCTATCTTCAATCCTCGAAGGTGTGGTTGCGGTCTTGATCGATCTCTCCAATTCTCCGGTGGAAGATTGCTCTTTTCTCTGCTTTCTAGGGCAAAAATCAGCGTCCCTTCGTTTGTGGCCGCCCCGTCTCTATTTATACTTTGTTTTGGGTCAAAACCTAGTTGGAAATCTGTCAAACTCTGTTTTCCCGCATAGACGCACGGGCCGTGCGCCTAGAGCACGCCCAGCCCGTGCTGGGTGCTGCAGAAATTGTCAAATAGCTGAAAGGCGCACGGGCCGTGCTCTAGAGCACGACCAGCCCGTGCGTCACCCAAACGTCCGAATTTGCTTATGGGGTCCTCATAAGGGTTGTAGCCCTCTCTCGTAGCTTTTTTAAGTAGCCACTTGAGTCAGCTCAATATCAATTTTGTAGAGAGATATGACCAATATACTAAATCCCGCGATCTTTCTAGAAATTCCAGACGCGTTTGGACGTTCCTTGAGATAAATCCCCTCGTTGTTTGACCATCCATGCTTCTTTTGACACACAGATCATTACTATGACTCTAGATTCAATATAATTGGCTTCCAATTGGGTGTAATAGCTCGATTCTTGATGCTTCTAGGTCGCAATGCTCGTATTTGTCACAAAATCACTCCAAATATATTAATTCCTACAAACCGAGCAAAACGTAATACCTTTTCCACAAAGAGCGAATATATACCATTTCATATGAGTTATTGCATGTTTATAAATGATTATAGCCATAAATATGCCCTAAAATACATGCAAAACTCACACTAAACACTCATTCAAACCCAATATGCTACCCCAATCACCTCTCGTTCTCATCAACTTTTCGTATTTCCTTTCTCCCCTTTTTCCTTTTCTTTATAGACTCCTCTTTTTTTTTGCCTCACATCACAAATCCCAGCCTACAAGTTTATTCAAAGCAAACTCACTTTTTATAGTCGATTATTTTTTCGACTCTTTCGTGAGTATTCATCATTTCTTTTCCTCCTTTTCTTTCTTTTTTGATTCCCATCAACCAACACTTGCATAATTATCTTAATTCTCGGCATCCTCCCATTCAACCTTATTTAATCCCCTTACTCAATGCTATACACTAAGTCTAGAGTAACATATATATCAAGTTAAGGCTTGAAATGTGGCTTATCAAAAATTAGGCAACAGGCTCAAATTGGCTAACTAGGGCAATTCAATGTCATTAGGTAGACAAAAGGCTTGAAAGGCTTAACGAAAATAGCCTCAAATCATTTTTATAAATCGCATACAACATGTAGCGTTGACAGAGATACCAGAGCAAGTTCTAGAATTCAAATCAACATGAATGACACACTCAATCAACAAACAAGACTGCATAATATGAAAGCAGTAAAATCTGAAAGCTCACAGGCTTGCAATTGCGTAATTCAAAGCATAACAACCATGCTCTCAATATTCGCATGCTCCATATCATCTACTCTCAACAAGATCAATTCACACTCAACACCCAATTCAAAACAACACAAACTGTTTCAAAGATGCTCCCAAGGTCACAACAAAAACCACAAAAACGGTCAACTCACTCCCTAAAGTCCTAATAAAGCAATAAACGTGCTAAAGCAATAAACGTGATAAAATTGTAAACATGTGTCTAATGCAATGCAATCTACATGCTCTAAATGCAACTATATGAATGCAAAAAAATTTCTCTCCACACCCTTCATATCAAAATTAACTATCTTTCCCCCCAAACTTGAATGAAATTATATCGCATACAAGGAAAGATAGAATTTCAATAAAGAAAGTGTGGATTGGGAATGCATACCTGAATTCGCCACCTGATAGTGCTTGCCAAAGACCGACGACGGGCCGTGCCTATATGCGCGCAAGACGGGCCACCCGTGCGTCCATGCAAAGTGATTTTTTTTAACCTAATAAAGCATGGAAATCCGAACTTAGTAAAGGGAAAAACTAAAAAAAAAGAAAACAACAAGCGCTAAATTTAATGTCTATAGCTTGACGCCTGTAATTCTCGATCACTGATCTCGCAAGGTGATGTATGTCACCCCATGCCTTTCTCCTTGCCATTCCAACTTGCATAAATTCGAGCCTCATTTGAATGCTTCTAGTGGAGGGTTCACACGCTACCAAAGGCCATATTTTTCTCGTTTGCATCGTCGGCGCGGCGCAAGACACGCGTGCTTCTAAGATCTTGTCTCTCTTCGTGTGCTTCGCTTTCTCACTTTTCAAGATTTGCCGTGCACATTATCTAAATCACATATACAATCGCTCGAAAGTTAAAAGTGTTAGTACATGAATCAATGATCGATCTGATTTACAACTCTCTATTTGATCTCGAGTTTTCATGCCTTATAGATAGAGAATAACACTTGCTCATCATTAACTCGTAATGTGAGCTCTCCCTTTTGCATGTCTATCAAGACTTTTGCTGTGGCTAGGAATGGACGCCCAAGTATCAGAGGGACGTCTCGATCTTCCTCCATGTCAAGCACCAAGAAGTCCATGGGGAATATAAATTTGTCTACTTTTACGAGCACATCCTTCATGATTCCCTTAGGATATGTGAGTGATCTACCCGCAAGCTGAAAGGTGACCGTGGATGGCTTCACCTCTTCTAATCCAAGTTTCCTGAACAAGAGCATTAAGTTAATACTTGCTTCTAGATCACAAAGTGTTTTATCAAAGAAAACACCACCAATAGCATAAGGGACAGTGAAACTCCCCGGATCATTGAGCTTCTGTGGTAATTTCCTCTGAATGATCGCGCTGCACTCTTCAGTCAAGTTAACTGTCTCGAATTTTGCCAACTTTTTCTTCTTAGACATCACTTCCTTCAAAAACTTCGCATAATTGGGCATCTGCTCCAATGTGTCTGCAAAAGGTATGTTAATATGAAGTTTCTTAAAGATGTCTAAGAATATAGCAAATTGGGCGTCTAACTTTTTCTTTTGAAAACGTTGAGGGGAAGGGAGTGGTATAGAAAACTTTGAAAGGACAGAGTTAGAGAAAGATTTAAGCTTCTCAGCCCCTTTTTGTTCGTCCATATGTCCCTTGTTTCCATTCTCAACCTCAACGTCGCCCTTTGCTACAGTGTGTTCATCTCCCGGGGTCGAAATTACCCGTTCGGTATCACGCACGGGCTGCCCGTGCTTAGACGCACGGGTCGTGCGTCTCATTCCCTGTTCCTGGTCTTCTACGGCACCACGCACGGGCTGCCCGTGCGTCGATGCACGGGTCGTGCGTGGTTCAGATTTTTCATCACTTCCCAGAATTTTCGGCCCCTCGTACTCCGTACCACTCCTAAGACAAATGGCGTTACACTGTTCCCTCAGATTGACTTCTGTGTTACTCGGAAATTGGCCCTTTTGATGCTGTCCACCGATGATCGTCGCTAACTGGCCAATCTGAGTTTCTAGATTTTTCATTTGTGAACCCACAGTGTTGGCCAACTGCGTGACATGTGCTTCGATCTTGTCTATCTTAGCCTCATATTTATTTAACCGGTTCCTCGTTTCATTCATAAATGCGGTGAGGAAGTCCTTCATAGATGGCTTAGCCTCAGAATCAATGACACCACTTGTCACACTAAACCCTGGTGGTGGTTGCATTACGTTCTTCGTATTGGCATAGGAAAAATTTTCATGATTTCTCACACCCGGATGATAATGGGTAGTAGTCTGATTATTCCGGTAATTGTTGAAATTCCGATTATTAACAAGTTAGCTTCCTCCATAGGATCTCGAGGAACTCCCCCATTATTTGCACCCATGTTTACCTCTGTCCCTTGAGTTAGAGCACTCAACTGATTTGTCAATGCTGTCATCTGAGCTGTCAATGCCTTGATTGGGTCTGAATCAGAGACTTCGGCTACCCTTTTCATATTAGTTCTCTCGGAGGGCCACTGATAGATATTCATTGCCATCTCTTCAAGCAAGTTGAATGCATCCTGTGGGAATTTTGCGAGTAAATCACCTCCTGCTGCAGCATCTACAAACAATCTAGTATGTCCCATCAACCCGTTATAAAAGAAGCAAAGATGTTGATCTTCTGGAAACCCGTATTGCAGACACCTCCTCAGTAAATTCCGGAATCTCTCCCAGGCCTCATACAGTGGTTAGGAGTCAAACTGTCTGAACTGCGTGACCTCGCTCTTAAGTTGTAGTGTCTTACTTGGTGGAAAGAATTTAAACAGAAACTTCTGACTCAACTCGTCCCATGTATTCACACTCCCCTGAGTTAAAGTGCCTAGCCAGTTTCTAGCCTTATCCCTTAAAGAGAAACAGAATAGGTGCAGACGTATAGCATCATCAGTTACCCCATTCATCTTGATCGTGTTGCAAATTTGCATGAAGTTCGCAAGATGAGAATTGGGATCCTCGGATGGAAAACCCCCAAACTGGTTCTGCTGGACCATCGAAATCAGTGCTGGCTTCAGCTCAAAATTGTTCGCATTAATTGGGACATTGGCAATTCCACCATAGTTGCGATTTGTCTGAGGGTGAAAGTAATCGCGAATCGCTTGCTACTGGACTGCATGGACTTCTGGTATCGGTAACTCATTAATGACCCTGTTGATCCCCTTGTTACCTCAGTGGTTGCCTCCGTTATTACCCCCGTTGTTTTCTTCCACATCCCCCATAGTATGATCTTGCTGTTTTTCTGCCCGTTTAGTAGCTGCACTAAGTCGCCTAGCAAAAGCCTCAACCTCCGGTATGAACGGTGCCAGTTCTCTCTACTTCGAGCGAGTGTTCATGCACTACCTGAACCAACTAAAAGAAACAAGTCAACACAGTAGGAATAGAACTAAACAAACAATAAAAATAAAAAAAATTGTCTAAATTAAAAATAATTCTATTCATCGCAATATTAGTACTAAAAATTTATTAGTCCCCGACAACGGCGGCAAAAACTTATTCGCCTTATTTTTAGCTTCACCGCAAGTGTACGGTGTAGTTTATAGAATAGGGTTAGCAAGGTGGAATCCACAGAGACTAATAAATTAATGTACTAAGTATTGAGATTGTAATAGTCTAATTTTTATCTAAACGATCGAAATTGGATGATAGGTTTATAAAACTCAGACAAGAATTTATCATAAAAAGACAAAGTAAGAGTTGATTGAAAGATCAAGGAGATGAATGGATTCCAGGGTTATGGTTTCAGTTAATATCCCTCTTGTTATCTATTTAATCACAAGCAAAGTTATTATTATTCCTCCCTATAAGACAATCACGAAAGTATTTTACCCTCTCTCTTGAGATGTATATAAAAACGTTGATTGGATTATCTATGCTAGCATCTCTACTCAACATAAGATATCCAACTCCCAAAAGCACAAAAGATTATTAATCCTCACAAATATTCACAGACTTCTCAATCATGCAAATATTCATGTCAAGTACTCAAGATCTAGTATTGAAACTCATCTCTCGAATTATGAATCAATACATCAAAACAAGTTAAACCAATGGCCATTTGATAAAATAAGAAATAAAACAGAGTACACGAATAGGGTTTGAAATAATAACTTCGATTGCAATTAAACATCAAACAAAAGTATCCATTAACCTAATCCCAAACCCCGGAATCATAAGGTGTTTAGCCGGACATGGGAAATAAACAATTCATAGACAAATCATTCATGTTCCTGTCTAACAAATCGAAAATAAAAGATACAATGGAATGAGAAAACTCAAGGATGTTGATGATCTCTCGATCTATCTTCAATCCTAAAGCGTGTGGTTGCGTCCTCGATCAATCTCTCGAATCCTCCAGTAGAAGGTTGCTCTTTTCTCTACTTTCTAGGGCAAATATTAGTCTCTCCTTTGTTTAGGGCCGCTTCGTCTCTATATTTATCCCGTTGGGTTAAAACCTGATTAGAATTCGTCAAAACCTGACTTTCCCGCACAAATGCACAGGCCGTGCGCTGACGCACGACCAACCCGTGCGTCAGGCCATAGGAATAATCTTTTGCTGAGTTGACGCACGGGTCATGCGTCCTGGCATGACCAGGTTGTGCGTCCTGCCGTGCTATAGGCGCACGCCCTGCTTGTGCGCCCCTACTAAAGGCGTATCTTCTTCGTTCCTTTCCGTTTCTTGCCCGGTTTGTCTGACTTCTTCTCGATTCGACTCCAAACATCATATATTCGCTTGATTATTGGCGGTCCTTTACCGCAATGCTCCAATTTGTCACCAAAATGCTACAAATATCGTTTAATTCCTACAAAACGAGCAAAGCGTAATACCTTTTCCACTTTATAAGAATATGGCCTATTTTACTCAGTTAACGCATGCATATCAACTTGTTCTAACCACAATTAAGCCCAAATTACATGCAAAACTCAAACCAATCAAACCCTCAAACTTAAACTGTTGACAGTCCCGGTCAACACTTTATAAACAAGGCAAAAAACAAATGGGAGTAATGTTGGGAAATTTATTGCTTAGATTTTGATAAATGCCATGTAAAACTTAGACTAGAAAGTTGGCACCCCATTTTCCTTGTAATTTGCATTGTAATAGATAGGGATGTACGAGTTGAGTCAAGTCAGCTATGCCTGGATATGCAAGAAGTCAACTGAAGACTAAAATGAAGACTCCACTATAAAGCAGCTGAGTATGGCAAGAAGGAGAAGTCAAGAACTCGACTGAAGGAGTATCAGCTGGGATACAGCTGTGAGAAGTGTCAGTCAAGTCAACTTAAGATAACCAAGTCTCAAGTTGAAGTGACAGATGAGTCTCTCAATCATTGGAGCAGACTCAAGTCACCTGGGGAAAAGGCAAGTCTAGACAATCAAAAGAATCCGTTGCTACGTAAGTCAAGAATATTACCTAAACAAGTAATACTTCCATCTTTGCCATGTCTTAAAGTGCTCGATCCCGAAGCGTGCAAAATGAATAAACCAATGGGAAGCATCGCACCTTGTGTCGACTCGAAAAGTGAATGTTCATTTAATACGAGGAAATGTCAATATCAAGGATCGCAACAAGACAAGCCAACGAACACAAGTGACTTTTGAAAATCAAACCTATCTCTTCAACGGGCGATTTTTGAAAGTTCACTATAAAAGGCCGAGGAATCACTTTGAGAAGAGGTTACCTTGACAACCCGAACCATTCAAGCTATTATTCAAATCAGTAACTGCAAAATATTCTCAACTTATTCAAACAAATCATCAAGCCTAAATTTCGAAGGAAATCGATCCAACACCAAGTCGTGAAGGAAAGACAAATTCAAATGTTGAAGAGGAAACTTTTGAAGAATCAAAAAGGGTCTACATTCTAAGGAGGATTGTAGAAAGGTTCAAGGTCGAACCAATCTCAAGTCATTGGAGGGCTTCGTGATCAAATCCAAGAAGCTTGAGCAAGTGAGTGAAGTAGCAAGTAGCAAAGCGTACCGCCTTGTGAAGAGCTTAGTCGGACGAGAAGCCGCCTATGTGACCAAGGCATCTCGATCGAGTCCCAAAGGATCAAGTCATTTGTGTGATCAAGACTTGTATCTGACCGATAACCACTTTGTACTTTGATCAATACTTAGTGGATTCTCCAGGAGTTGGAGAAGAGAGGAGTAGAAGAATTACCCCATCTTCGAACCTCTATAAAAATTATTGTGTCATTTACATTTCAAAGATTTACTTTCTCGCATATCATTTTATATCTCACTGATAATTTGCTATCCACTTGATAATTAACAAAGTGCTAAAACCAAGTGTTAAAACAAACTTAAACCAAATTCAAGGGTGTAAAGTCTTCCATGAAAATCTCATCACAGCCAAGTTAAGGTTTAGACTAAACAATTGAGTTATTCTATCAACAGCTCAATCGAGTGTTGAGTGGCTAACTCTATTTGGTTAACTAACTTAGTCGTGTCCTCAAGGACTTAGCGTGTATTTAACTCGTATTATTTTAAAAGGACTAAAATCGAAAAGTTGGTAAGGTTTATTCAACCCCCTTCTAAACCTTACTCACACCCCTTGGGACCTACAAGTGGTATCAGAGCGGTTGGTTCATTGAGCCTTCCGCGATCAGTTCTCGAACTAGATCTCCAATCTTTCAAAGTAGTTTTTAACACTTGTTCTTTCAAAAGCCATTTTTATTAACAGAAAGTTATTATCATGGAAGCAAATTTGACACGCATTCCTATGTTCACCATTGAAGAATTTGATGACTGGAAAATACGTATGCAAGCTCATCTATCAGCTTTACATGATGAAATGTGGATAATGATAGAGGATGGGCCACTGCAAATAATGAAGGTGAACACAGCTGCAAGGAGAGCTGCTGCAGCTGAAGGAGAGGAGGCTGCTCCTCCTAGACCAGCTATGGTTGAAAAACCAAGAGCTGAATGGACAAATGATGACAGAAAAAGATACAACCTTGACAATGTAGCCAAGGATATACTTTACAAGACTTTGGACAAAGCCATGTTCAACAAAGTCAAATCATGCAAGACAACCAAAGAAATCTGGGATAAATTAACCTTAATTTGTGAAGGATCTAAGCAAATTAAGGAAAACAAATTATCTATTGTTGTTCAAAAATTTGAAAACTTCAAAATGCTTGTAGGTGAAACGATGGACCAGTTGGATGCTAGATTCACTGAAATAACAAATGAGCTCTCAGCACTTGGAAAGGAATACACACAAAAGGAAATGTGCATGAAGATACTAAGGAGCCTCCCAGCTGAGTGGGAAATGAAGACCATGGCTCTAAGGCACTCGATGGACCTATCAAAAACATCCAATCATGAACTATTCTCAGACCTCAAAGCTTATGAGTTTGAGCTGAGAAGAAAGGATCAAAAGGAGATAGTTGTACCCAAAACAACTGCACTCATAGTCAAGGAAGAGAAGAGAGCTGAGACCAAAGAAATCATTGACCAGGAGGAAATTGCCTTGATGGTTAAAAGATTCAACAAGTTCTTCAACAAGAACTACAAAAGAAACAAAGGTGAATCCTCCAGAAGGCATTCAGCTCCCTACAAGTCAAGGGAAGAGGCCACCAAAGAGAGCTGAGTATCAAAAGGTCGAATATCAAAGAACTGACAACCCAAGAAATGAGAGAGCCGATCAAAAGTTGAAAACCCGTGTTGGAATTGCGGACAACCAGGACACTTTGCTATTGATTGTCCATATCCTCGTAGTCAATAAATACGGGGAATGAAGAAGAAAGAAGAGTCTTGAGAGAAAGAAGGCAAGAAAAGAAAAGAGCAATGTTGGCTGCCGAGCTCACGATACAACTAAGTCAAAAGAAGCGGCCAGACTCAAAGTAGTAGTGGTCGACTACTCAAGTGACTCGAAGAAGAAGCCTTAATCTATCTAATGGCTAAAGAACAAGATCAACTCCGACCAAGAAGATGAGGTACATTCTAACTCATCTCATTCGATTCTAGTGATAGTGATTGTGACACACACACTTCATCACCCACTGATCTTTATGATTCATTAGGCAAAATGATGAAAGACTTTGAGCACATTAAATCCTGACACTCCACTATTAAATGAGGAAAACAACCAGCTCAGCCAAAACTCACAGCTGACTAAGGAGCTAAGTACTCTAAGTCACATAGCTGATGAGAACAAAGAGCTGAAGGCTGAGAATGCTAAACTAGTAGCAGAGATATCTGCTATAGAAAAGAGAGAAAATGATCTCATAAATGTGATTGCTTCATTCACAAAGGCATCTAAATCATTGGATGACCTTATCATGAGCCAAAAAGAATGTGGAGACAAGACAGGCATAGGATGCAATTCCTTTGTGCACAGTCAAACTCCAAGAGTGATCTGGGAAAAAGGATCTTCAAGTAATGAAGCATCTCAAAAATCTAAGACACCAAATATTGCACACACATTCATTCCAAAGCACAATCACAAACAAACTGGTCTTGGATATAAAGGAAAATGAAAACAACTTGATTGAGTATCTTTGAAAGGACGGTGAGTAGAAATCCAACAGAGTTCCTCAGCAAACTCCAAACAGGAAGTACTCTGTGAAGAAGAAACAGAGCTACCAAAATCCCCAGAAGTTCTATCAAAGGAACACAAATGATGGGAATGGTAGAAACTACCCAAGTCAAGCTGATTGGAATAATGTGAAATATCAGCCAAGACCTATGGAATACATGCCAAAATGGCAAAGACCTAGAACTCAAAGCAAAGGTCATTCTAAAGGCAACAGAGCTATCATCAAGACACATATGCACCCAAGCACTACACTCAGAGATATCACAACTACCCAAAGAAGGCAATTGCTAAAAACACACACACAGCATATAGACAAAAAGAGACAATTTGTATGAACCTAAAGCCCCAAGCAATTTGCCAAAGTGAATTATGATTATGGCACATATAGATGGCAACCTCTTAGAGTCAAATCATTTGGCTATAGGTTGGTTGGTTCATCTTACAGATTAACCCCCAGGACCAGACAAGTATGGGTACTAAAAACTAATTTCCTTGATTGCGGGTTCAAGGAACAGTACCAGTGCCAAGGAACCTGGTACATGGATAGTGGCTGTTCCAGACATATGACAGGAAACAAGAAAAATCTGTCAAAATTCAAGGAGATTAGAGGTGCAAAAGTCATATTTGGAGGAAATGAAGCTCCAGGGGAAATTAGAGGCACTGGATCCATCAAGAAAAATGGATTAGAAATCACAGATGTTGCATACGTTGAAGGCCTCAACTTCAACTTGTTAAGCATCAACCAACTCTGTGACAAGGGCTATAATGTTGGATTCAATATGGGAGAATGCCAAATCAAAGACACTGAATCAAATGAAGTAGTGTTGCAAGGATCCAGATAAAAGAACATGTGTGTGGTAGATTGGTCGACTGCCACACCAAGCACTTGTCTGCTAGCAAAGAGTACAGCCGAATCAAGTTGGCTGTGGCACAAGAAGCTGAGTCACCTGAATTTCAAGACAATCAACAAGCTTGCAAGGAGTAATCTTGTAGAAGGATTGCCAGACTCAGTGTACAAGAAGGAAAGTGTTTGTGATGCATGCCAGATGGGAAAACAGATCAAATCATCATTCAAAGAGAAGTCAAGTCCATCTTCAACAAGGATATTACATCTATTGCATATGGATCTATTTGGTCCATTGAGCCACTAGCATAAGTGGAAAGAAATACACTCTAGTAGTGGTGGATGATTACTCAAGATATACATGGACAACCTTCATGTGTAAAAAGAAGGAAACCTTGCGAAGTTACCTCAATCGATGAAAAGAGTTCAAAATGAGAAGAGTCAAACCATTATAAAGATAAGATCGATAGAGGAACCGAGTTTGTCAATGGAATAATAACTCAAGATTGTGTTGAAAATGGTATTGCTCATGAATTATCTGCGTAGCAAAGGACTCCACGTGAGAATGGAGTAGCGAAAGAAAGAATAGAACTCTCAAGGAAGCCGCAAGAACCATGTTATTTAAATTGGATTGCCAAAAAGATTTTGGGTGAAGCCATCAATCCGCATGCTATACTCAAAATAGATGCATGATAAATAGACGGTGACAAAGACTCCTATGAAATTTGGACGGGGAGAAAGCCAAATGTTGGGTACTTTAGAATATTTGGATGTAAATGTGTCATCCACAACAATGGGAAGGATAATCTAAAGGCTTTTGATGCTAAAGCTAATGAAGGTATCTTCTTGGGATACTCGGTGAAAGCAAAGCCTATAGAGTCTTGAACAAAAGGACTATGGTCACGTAAGAGTCTATCCATGTGATTTTGATGAACCTAATGTAAATGGACAATACATTGAAGAACTAGCTGATAAGCTAAATCAACCAACTATGCAGAAGAGTCCCTATGTTGAAGCTGAAGCTGGAGCAATTAATCAAGGTGAAGATGAGATAGTGAATCTAAAGACAATTTGGAAAATCTGCACTAAGTGATGATGAGAGTCGCTCAAGATAACACAGTACAAGAAGACGATCGAACCGGTGACTTACTCCAACCCGATGTGAGATGGCCGAGAGACCATCCACGAGCTAGTCATTGGAGATGTAAGAAATGGTGTAAGAACCAGATCCGAGTTCAACAAGAAGCAATGTTCACTTGTTTTATTTCCTAAATAGAACCTAAAGATGTGTCCCAAGCATTGGATGACACACATTGGATTCAAGCCATGCGGGAAGAGTGAATCGGTTTGAGAGAAATAAAGTATGGGAATTGGTGCAAAGACCAACCCATCAAAATGTTATTGGCACAAAATGGGTTTTGAAACAAGATGAATAAAGAAGGTTTACGTGGTAAGAAACAAAGCAAGATTGGTAGCCAAAGGATATTGCCAAGAGGAAGGAATAGATTTTGATGAAACATTTGCTCATGTTGCAAGAATAGAAGCAATAAGGATGTTCCTTGCCTATGTTGCACACAAGAACATCATTGTATTTCAAATGGATGTAAAAAGTGCATTCTTGAATGGATTATTGGAAGAAGAAGTATATGTTGAACAACCTCCAAGATTTGAGAAGAAGACTCTTGGAGATAAGGTGTACAAGCTCAAGAAAGCTCTATATGGATTGAAACAGGCACCAAGAGCATGGTATGATACATTATCTCAATTTCGATGAGATAATGGATTCACCAAAGGCAAAGTGGACAGAACACTCTTAATTCAAGATGGAGAGAGTATCTTTTCGCTTGTTCAAATATATGTGGATGACATTATTTTTGGATCCACAAACAAAGAGTCTGTGTGATAAGTTCTCAAACCTCATGCAAGGCAAATTTGAGATGAGCGATGGGAGAGTCGACATTCTTTTTAGGACTTCAAGTTAAACAGTGAAGGATGGAACCTTCATAAGTCAAACAAAGTATACCAGAGATTTAATGAAGAAATTTGGTATGGAAGAGAAATCTTCTGTGAAAATACCAATGAATACATCAGTCAAAATGGACATGGATGCAGATGGTAAACGTGTGGATCAAACCAGATACTGAGCACTTATTGGATCACCGCTCTATCTCACAAAGAAGTAGGCCGACATCACCTTTGTAGGTGTATGTGCAAGATTCCAATCTGCTCCAAATGAAAGCCATATGATCAGACTAAGAGAACCCTAAGATATTTGAAGGGATGCAAGGAAGTCGGCTTATGGTATCCAAAGGAAGGTGGATTCAAACTAATTGGCTATTCAGACTCTGACTATGTTGGATGTAGGGTTGACAGGAAAAGCACCTCAGGCACATGTCAAATGCTTGAACAGATTGGTTTCTGGTTTAGCAAGAAGCAAAACTCAATAGCCACATCCACGGTGAAGTTGAGTACATAGTCTGCGGGCAAACAAGCAGCCCAAGTCTTATGGATGAGACAACAGCTGAGAGATTATGATGTTGAAGAAAAAGAGATTCCAATTATGTGTGATAACACAAGTGCTATTGCAATCACTCAAAATCCTGTGTTGCATTCAAGAACAAAGCACATTGATGTCAGATATCATTTCATAAGAGATCATGTTGGAAAGAAAGACATCACCTTGGAATACATCTCAACTAATAAATAGTTAGCTGACATATTCACAAAGCCATTATGTGAGTCAAGATTTGAAGAGCTTAAGCATGAGCTAGGGTTAATTGAGCTGAGTTGACACTCAGAAGACCCAAGGAGAAGAGATGGAACGTGAAAAGATGAAAATAGAGCAGAGCGTGTGAATCAGCTAAGTGAATCGGCCATATCGGTAAGTCAGCTGTATCAAGTTAGCTGACAGCTGAGTCACTATGTGAATAGAGAGAAGAAGAGTTGAGTCAGCTAAGGAGTAAGCTGAGTCATTTATGAGCTAAGTGATAAAAATGCAGTCGTTTTTAATAAGCGGTAATGTTTTTAAGGATGACGTCAGTAAGCAATAATGACGAAATACATCTGATCAAAAGTCGCATGCGACAAAGCATATGATTGGATATAAATGTTGCCGCATTAAATGCGAGCAATTAAATGCAAATGAGACGTGCTAAATCTGAGCCGTTGATCTTGATCAAATTTCAAAAACCGAAAACACGTCATTTCATAACCTATATATACCATTTTGTTCAGCTTCTCTCTCACACTACTCTAAAATCGTTCATCTCTCCAGAGCAAAGAAGGCATTTTTCTCTCAAACCCTACCAAATCTTCAAAGCAAGTTCATCAAGTTCATTCGGTAAAAATCACTGAAATGGCATCAACCTACGATTTCACCAAACTAGGGAAGCAAATCCACATTGGTTCTATCGTGGATTTCGAAGAAATGGTCAAACAGGGTTCCGATGAAACCCTTGTGAAGAAGATAGCCGACAAAATTGAGAAGTCTGGACTGAAACCCTTTCTCACAATGGAGTTTCAGATGACTTACATTGAGGAGGTAGCATAGTTCTACGTGAACGCTGAGGTTCACGATGACGGCATCCAGTCCTCTATTCACGGAAAGGAGTTTACAATCACTGCCTGAAGATCTAGCGGAGTATTGTTTCTTGCCGTCGGAAGGAGTCTTAGGAGATATTTGAGGCGATGTAAACTTGGCCGCTTTGCATGGAAGGAAGTGGCCAAACCGGAGCAGTGTGCTGCTAAAGTTGTCTACACAAGACAAGAAGCTACTGAAGGAAGATTATTATAAGCTGTTGGATATTGTTGCCAAATGTGTAGACATAAAATTTGGAAGCTTTAATCAGCTGTCCAAAATCAAGTTGATCGTCATGGGCCGCGATCATGGAGGGAGAAGAAGGTAAACCGGACAGAAGTCGTCTACACAAACGGACTCGCGAGAATGTTGGAAATAAGTCCTTCAAGGATGATGGGTCATTTGGAGGATCTCCGGGATATGGCCTTGTAATTGGCCGCTTGATGGAGGTGAAGGGTGTTCCCCTTCGACATGGAAAATCATTCCATGTTAACAAGAAAATGTTTCGGGCTAACTTGTCCGGAGCCCGTAAGAGAGCTTATGCCAAGAGGGCGGACACTAGTGAGGGGAAATCGTTGACCCGACTTAAAAAAGATTGTTGCCTCCCCCTTCGAAGAAGAAAGCTACCCATGCAACTGAAAGAAGATGCTTCCCAAGAGAGCAAAAGAAGATGAAAGATGCACCGCCCCTGCGGCCAAAGTCACCTACCCCCGCAGCCGTGTCTCCCGCCCATGTGCGGCAGCATGGAGAAGGAATCTTTAATACCTTCTCCAGAATGAAAAAGAAGAGGATTTGCTAAGGTGAGAAAGGCAATTTGCCTCTAAGGCGATTCCAAAGGCCTTTACCTTTGAGGAACCGGAGGAAGTAGAACCGGACATTCCTCCGGTGAAAACTAAGAGAAGGAGACGACTTACCGAGGCGTTGAGCTTGAGAAACAGTGAGTCCGCCACTCACCGAAAAGATCTCTCGAGGCTCGCTTTGAAGAAGTGCGATCTCGAAATTATTGATCAAACCGCCAAGTCTCTGCTGAGGCCAATCAGCCAGAGGCACATCAAGACCCAGTGTGGACAAAACAACCGAGGAACAAGAAGAAGCGAGACAAATGAGAATCCCCTATTGACAGGATCGTGTCTCCACTGTCCCGATCTTTCTTTGAAGGAGTTGAGCGGAGAGTATGTTGCCTTCTATTCTTGAAAAGGAAGGGCAACAGGGAGATGATGATAAGGCGATGATGATGTAATTATGTACTCTCCATCGTATCCGGACATCCAAAAATGCGAGAATGGAGAAAATGGAAGTTGAGTCAAGGGAAGTTTGGAGTTTGAACATGGAGTTTATTGATGAGGAAGAGGAACTCTTGAGGTTCCTTGAAGTTGATACGATCTTGCAAGCCCTTGATGAGGATAACTGTATTAATATGCTACAAAATCGGAAGGAGAACGAACATGCTAGAGCAGCAGAGGAAGCAAAAGCTCGTGAGAAAGCCAGCGTTTGTCCTCTCACTGGAACCACTGATCATACTCATCCTCATCTTGACGTACTCTCAAAAAGTGATGTGGACTTGGACCCAGTGGCACGCTCTGAGAGGAGTTGGAAATGCAACAAGCCATGCGGGAATCCAGGATGATGCATGAGCAACAGCTGACGGAAGGACCAGGAGAGTCTTCCAAATCTCAGCTGGAGATTTATCCATTGGGAGTGGTACAGCAAATTGCCACTGTTATTGCTGCAACCACTTCCCTAGCTCACTCAGAAGATGGATCAAGGGGAATTGGCGATGGCGGGAACTTGGGGACCCAAGTCGAGCCAACCCATGTTGAAGGTGTCTTACCACCGCCCCCACGATGAACACTCAAAGGACACACGGGAGTTTGGAGAAGAGTGACCCCATCACAAGTCACTCGGTGTGTGTGGCAGTGAGGGGAAACTCCCTCCACTGTAGCTAGGTCGGAGGATGCTGCAGATGACTCCACCATGAATCCAGGAGGCGAAGTGGAGAAGGAACAAGAAAAAAAACACAACAGGTTGTCCTTGTGGCTCGGGCGGATGAGTCTGTCTCGGTGAAGTGCCAATCGCTCTCAGCCGAGGACGCCCGATGATATAGTCGAGGCACGGGATGGTTACGCCGGGAGTTAACACTGGCACCGAAAGTGCAATCCACGGAGTTGAGACTCCGGTGGATGCCACCGTAGAAGACCCTAAGATGAGTGTCGAAGGGAATGTCCAGGCCTTGCGCGATTGAGACCGCGGGGAGGTAATGAAGGCCTACGGGAGGTTGATACTTCCCGAGGTAAAGAGGCAGAAACACAGAACATCCCTCCTATTATCATTGATGCATCTGAGAAGGAAATAAGTGCCCTTCACGATTCCTAAGACAACCCCGACATAACCTTTCTCGGGATCTCGAAGGAGAAGATGAAGTTGAGTCCTCTCTCTGTTGCTAATCCAAAAGACTCGGTGAGGATGTTCTTCCAAGCACGA
Source organism: Rehmannia glutinosa (assembly GCA_016081115.2). Taxonomy (NCBI): domain Eukaryota; kingdom Viridiplantae; phylum Streptophyta; class Magnoliopsida; order Lamiales; family Orobanchaceae; genus Rehmannia; species Rehmannia glutinosa. The sequence goes on along the minus strand of CM071924.1, from coordinate 64,050,860 downwards.
GTAAGTCGGACCTCAAGGCTACTCGTCAAACGCGTTCAATTTTGATGATGAGCCATCCCTTCAAGTTTCAACATCTTCCGATGACACCACCGATACGGCCGAGGAACATATAACAAAAGGAAAAACCATTTGAGGAGAGAAGAAGGTTGTTAAGACAAGTGAGCTCGGCCACCGGGTCAATACCACAAACGGCCCCATAAATCACGATCAATCACAAGCAGCTCCTAACGCTGCAGCAGATTCGACTCAACCGGGCACATCACGGGCATGAGTAACCGTGGAACATATCCCATATGTCCGTGATGATGCATTTGAAGAAACTTTCCCTTTCTCACTGGAGCTGCCTGATCTTGATGAAGAAACAAGATTAGAGAGCAGAAGACGCTACAACGCCGACCGATCCGATCATTCCCACGTATACCATCATCCCCGCAAATTTTGATTTTGATGCTGCTTGGCCGCCAGCTGAGACAGAGGTGACAACTGAGGTTCGAGAAGTCTTCAAGGCAATCTTTGGAGAAATTGAGAAGATGGAAAAGCACCAAGCCTCATTGGATATGCAACTGGATAACAGAGATGTAAATCTTACAGTCGATCTGCGTGGAATAGTGGTCAGAATCAGGGAATGGTGGCAACAACAACAGACAATGCGTGTGGAACAGGTCCGATATTTCAAAGCATTGTACAATAAACTGTTGATCTGGAGTGCTGATAATGCTAACATGAAGAGGAGGATGCAAGAAAATATTGACTGAATGCATTACTCCCACAATACTGAAATGCAACTGCTGCGTTAATTTCACAAGAAAGAAGTTCTGCGCGTCGATGAGAATATGGAAAATAAATTCAGCCTGCTCATGGCTAAAATGAAGCTGGTGGCAGTTGAATCCAAAGCCACCCGCTCAGAATTCCGTCGGCAAAGATACTCGCAGCAGATTTCGAAGCACAACTTCGCCTATCACCACTGGACTTCATGTTGGCTGGTCTATTCCCAGGGGTTCCTCTCTCATTTGATGATGCCAAAAAGGGGGAAGAGGAATACCTAAAGACGTTGAAAGAATCGGCAGTTGAGAAGAAGGACGCAGTTGTTGAGAAGCAGAAGAAAACAGCTGAAGAGCAGAAGAAAGATAAGGGAAAAGTAGTTGAGGGGGAAGGTTCAAAGGATATGACCTTAATGGTTGCTAGAACCCCTCAACAAGGACTTGTCACAGCTGACATCATAAGCAAACTTCCAGTGACTCTGCCGCTCCAACACTCTGCTGTGGCCATGTCTGAGAAGAGAAAAATGGATGCCCGTGCGATGGACATATTGAAACAATACGGAGGCATTCCGGCAGGAAGAGACACTGATGCCATTTCAGACATCGGAAACGAGCCTAGATCTGTTGATGAATTCAAAACGCTCGAATCCGAAGGATACTTTGAAGGCATGTCCATGGCCCAAGCCTGGGACTTGTATTGGGAAAAAGGCCTCAAGCTGTGCGAAGAAGCTCGACAGTGAGACTCTAGCGATCACTCACTGGAAAAAGAAGGCCCCAGTACAATACACACCCAGAGGAAGAGGTAGAAGCAGTGGAGGAAGAGGTTTCAGACCTAGACCTCTACCCAAAAACATCGAATACATAGATCCAGGGAAGAAAGGAGGGTTCTATTGGGCTGGATTTGATGCCATAGCAAATCTTGAAGTGGCAAGGAAGAATGCTGACTATGTCAATAGGATTGAAGAAGAAAATAAGAGACAAGATCAGCTGTGGGAAGAGAGTCAACGAAGACAAGAAAGGAAGAGAAAAGACGAAGCTGCCAGAAGAGCCTATGAGAAAAAGAAAGCAGCTGAAGAAGAAAAGAAGAGAAAGAGACCAGAAGACGACAGAGCTAAAGTGGAAAGAAGGAGACAACGAAGGCGATGAAGTGTTCTTTGTCCACCCTTCATGTATTTTACTATTGTAAATGCATATGTATGTAAGTCTTCTGTACGTTGAATAAGAATCTGGAATTTCTATATTTTTGCGTAGATATAGAATTCTATGTTTGCTCTGATACACTTTGTAAACAGTTGCGTAAAGGACAAGAATATTATGATCAATAAAAAGATCGATTCTACGCATACATTCTCTATTTCTACATTGTCTGTAAGTATCTTTGCTATTTACATTTTTTATGTATGTTTTAAGTTTTGGCATCATCAAAAAGGGGAAAATTGTTGGGAAATTTATTGCTTAGATTTTGATGAATGCCATGTAAAACTTAGACTAGAAAGTTGGCACCCCATTTTCCTTGTAATTTGCATTGTAATAGATAGGGTTGTACGAGCTAAGTCAAGTCAGCTATGCCTGGATATGCAAGAAGTCAACTGAAGACTAAAATGAAGACTCCGCTATAAAGCAGCTGAGTATGGCAAGAAGGAGAAGTCAAGAACTCGACTGAAGGAGTATCGGGATGGGACTGACTGATGAGAAGTTTCAGTCAAGTTAACTCAAGATAACCAAGTCTCAAGTTGAAGTGACCGATGAGTCTCTCAATCATGGAGCAGACTCAAGTCAAGACAACTGAAAAGAATCCGTTGCACAGAAGTCAAGAATATTACCTAAACAAGTAATACTTCCATGCTGCCATGTCTTAAATCGCTTTCGATCCCGAAGCGTGCAAAAGGAATAAACCAATGGGAAGCATCGCACCTTGTGTCGACTCAAAAGTCAATGTTCATTTAATACGAGGAAATGTCAATATCAAGGATCGCAACAAGACAAGCCAACGAACACAAGTGACTTTTGAAAATCAGCCTATCTCTTCAATGGGCGATTTTTGAAAGTTCACTATAAAAGGCGATGAATCACTTTGAGAAGAGGTTACCTTGACAACCTGAACCATTCAAGCTATTATTCAAACTGTAACCTGCAAAATATTCTCAAGTTATTCAAGCAAATCCTCAAGCCTAAATTTCGAAGGAAATCGATCCAACACCAAGCTGTGAAGGAAAGACAAATTTAAACTGTTGAAGAGGAAACTTTTGAAGAATAAAAAAGGGTCTACATTCCAAGGAGGATTGTAGAAAGGTTCAAGGTCGAACCAATCTCAAGTCATTGGAGGGCTTCGTGATCAAATCCAAGAAGCTTGAGCAAGTGAGCTGAAGTAGCAAGGCAGCCGCCCTGTGAAGAGCTGAGTCGGACAAGAAGCCAGCTATGTGACCAAGGCATCTCTAGACTGAGTCCCAAAGGATCAAGTCAGTTGTGTGATCAAGACTTGTATCTGGACTGATAACCACTTTGTACTTTGATCAATACTTAGTGGATTCCTCCAGGAGTTGGAGAAGAGAGGAGTAGAAGAATTACCCCATCTTCGAACCTCTATAAAATTTATTGTGTCATTTACATTTCAGTATTTACTTTCTGCATATCATTTTATATCTACTGATAATTTGCTATCCACTTGATAATTAACAAAGTGCTAAAAACAAGTGTTAAAACAAACTTAAACCAAATTCAAGGGTGTAAAGTCTTCCAATTTGAAAATCTCATCACAACCAAGTTAAGGTTTAGACTAAACAAGTGAAGTTATTCTATCAACAGCTCAATCGAAATCGTTGAGTGACTAACTCTATTTGGTTAACTAACTTAGCTATCCCTCAAGGAGTTAGCTGTGTATTTAACTCTGTATTATTTTAAAAGGACTAAAATCGAAAAGTTGGTTAGGTTTATTCAACCCCCCCTTCTAAACCTTACTCACACCCCTTGGGGCCTACAAGTAATGAAGGGCAATCAAGAGCAACACATCAAAATTCATGTTGTTTATCCATAGACGTCAAGCAATAAATCAACCAAGCCTCGAACATCTAACACAGAACACATGTCAATTAAAACCATGGCAAATGCTTCGAATCACGACTCTCACAGATCAAGTGTATACTCTCTTCTCAAGAATAATAAGGGGCGTGTTTTCGCTGAAATCATATCAATGTTGAAGAATTATCATAAGCTTGCAAATCGTCTCACATCTCCGCCACTCGAATGTATGCAATTCATAAATCAAAAAGGATTTTTTATTTTGGTTGTAATGAAGGCTCTTTGGTTAGGGTAAGATGGAAAATGTGACTCACTCTTAAGCGTATAGACTGGTAAACACATCTTTCATTCAATCAAATATTCTCATTGTTCGCCTTATTTTTTAGCTTCACCGCAAGTGTACGGTGCCATTTATAGAATAGGGTTAGCAAGGTCGAATCCACAGGGACTAATAAATTAATGTACTAAATTGGATTGTAATAGCCTTATTTTTATCTAGACTATCGAAAGTTGAAGTATTGGTTTTGTAAACTAAAACATAAATTTATCCTAAAAGAAACAAAGCAAAGAGTTGATTAAAAGATCAAGTGGATGAATGGATTCCTGGGTTATGGTTTTGATTAATATCCCCTTTTATTATCAGATTAATCAAACCAAAGTTAAAAGTATTCTTCCCTATAGACCGATCACAAAAGTAATTTATCATCTCTCTCGAGATGAATGTAAAAGCGTTGATTGGAATATCTATGCTAGCATCTCTACTCAACATGAGATAGCCAACTCCCAAAAGCTCAAAGGATTATAAAGCCTCATGGATATTCACAGACTTCTCAATCATGCAAGATATTCATGTCAAGTACTCATATATCTAGTATTGAAACTCATTGGTTAGAATTATGAATCAATACATCAAATAAGTTAAACCAAACGCGTTTTGATAAAACAAGAATTAAAGAAAAGTACTTGAATAGGGTTGGAAAACATTAACTTCAATTGCAATTAATCATCAAATAAAAGTATCCATTAACCTACTCCCAAACCCTGGAATCGCAAGAAGTTTAGCCAGACATAGAAAATAAATAATCCATAGACAAATTATTCATGTTCATGTCTAACTAATTGAAAATAAAAATACTATGGAATGAGTGAACTCGGGGATGTTGACGATCTCTCGATCTATCTTCAATCCTCGAAGGTGTGGTTGCGGTCTTGATCGATCTCTCCAATTCTCCGGTGGAAGATTGCTCTTTTCTCTGCTTTCTAGGGCAAAAATCAGCGTCCCTTCGTTTGTGGCCGCCCCATCTCTATTTATACTTCGTTTTGGGTCAAAACCTAGTTGGAAATCTGTCAAACTCTGTTTTCCCGCACAGACGCATGGGCCGTGCGCCTAGAGCATGCCCAGTCCATGTTGGGTGCCGCAGAAATTGTCAAATAGCTGAAAGGCACACGGGCCGTGCTCTAGAGCACGACCAGCCCGTGCGTCACCCAAACGTCCGAATTTGCTTATAGGGTCTTCATAAGAGTTGTACCCCTCTCTCTTAGCTTTCCGTAGCCACTTGAATTAGCTCAATATCAATTTTGCAGAGAGAGATCTGACCAAAATACTAAACCCTGCTAGTGCTGGAAATTCCAGACGCGTTTGGACGTTCCTTGAGATAAATCCCCTCGTTGTTTGACCATCCATGCTTCTTTTGACACACGAATCATTACTATGACCCTAGACTCAATATAATTGGCTTCCAATTGGGTGTAATAGCTCGATTCTTGATGCTTCTAGGTCGCAATGCTCGTATTTGTCACAAAATCACTCCAAATATCGTTAAATTCCTACAAAACGAGCAAAGTGTAATATCTTTTCCACAAAGAGCGAATATATACCATTTCATATTAGTTATTGCATGTTTATAAATAATTATAGCCATAAATATGCTTTAAAATACATGCAAAACTCACACTAAACACTCATTCAAACCCAATATGCTACCCCAATCACCTCTCGTTCTTATCAACTTTTCGTATTTCCTTTCTCCCCTTTTTCCTTTTCTTTATAGACTCCTCTTTTTTTTGCCTCACATCACAAATCCCAGCCTACAAGTTTATTCAAAGCAAACTCACTTTTAAAGTCGATTTTTTTTTCGACTCTTTCATGAGTATTCATCCTTTCTTTTCCTCCTTTTCTTTCTTTTTTGATTCCCATCAACCAACACTTGCATAATTATCTTAATTCTCGACATCCTCCCATTCAACCTTATTCAATCCCCTTACTCAATGCTATACGCTTAAGTCTTGGGTAACATATATATCAAGTTAAGGCTTGAAATGTGGCTTATCAAAAATTAGGCAACAGCCTCAAATTGGCTAACTAGGACAATTCAATGTCATTAGGTAGGCAAAATGCTTAACAAAAATGGCCTTAAATCATTTTTATAAATCACATACAACATGTAGCTTTGACAGAGATACTAGAGCAAGTTCTAGAATTCAAATCAACATGAATGACACACTCAATCAACAAACAAGACTGCATAATATGAAAGCAGTAAAATCTGAAAGCTCACAGGCTTGCAATTGCGTAATTCAAAGCATAACAACCATGTTCTCAATATTCGCATGCTCCATATCATCTATTCTCAACACGATCAATTCACACTCAACACCCAATTCAAAACAACACAAATTGTTTCAAAGATGCTCCCAAGGTCACAACAAACACCACAAAAACGGTCAACTCACTCCCTAAAGTCCTAATAAAACAATAAACGTGCTAAAGAAATAAACGTGCTAATATTGTAAACATGTGTCTAATGCAATGCAATCTACATGCTCTAAATGCAACTATATGAATGCAAAAAAATTTCTCTCCACACCCTTCATATCAAAATGAACTATCTCTCCCCCCAAACTTGAATGAAATTATATCGCATACAAGGAAAGATAGAATTTCAATAAAGAAAAGTGTGGATTGGGAATGCATACCGGAATTCGCCACCTGATAGTGCTTCAGCAGACTGATGCACGGGCCGTGCCTATGCGCACGGGCCACCCGTGCGTCCATGCAAAGTGATTTTTTTAACCTAATAAAATATGGAAATCCTAACTTAGTAAAGGGAAAAACGAAAAAAAAAAGAAAACAACAAACCATTGGGTTGCCTCCCAACAAGCGCTAAATTTAACGACTATAGCTTGACGCCTGTAATTCTCGATCACTAATCTCGCAAGGTGATGTATGTCACCCCTTCATGCCTTTCTCCTTGCCATTCCAACTTGCATAAATTCGAGCCTCCTTTGAATGCTTCTAGTGGAGGGTTCACACGTCGGTCAAAGGCCATATTTTTCTCGTTTGCATCATCGCGGCGATGGCAAAGACACGCGTGCTTCTAAGTCATTGTCTCTCTTCGTGTGCTTCGCTTTCTCACTTTTCAGTACTTCGTGCACATTATATAAATCACATATACAATCGTTCGAGTTAAAAGTGTTAGTACATGAATCAATGACTGATACAGATTTACAACTCTCTATTTGATCCTGAGTTTTCACAGCCTTATAGATAGAGAATGACACTTGCTCATCATTAACTCGTAATGTGAGCTCTCCCTTTTGCATGTCTATCAAGGCTTTTGCTGTGGCTAGGAATGGACATGTCGGTCAAAGGCCATATTTTTCTCGTTTGCATCGTGCGAGCGGCAGTACACGCGTGCTTCTAAGATGCTGTCTCTCTTCGTGTGCTTCGCTTTCTCACTTTTCAGTACTTCGTGCACATTATCTAAATCACATATACAATCGTTCGAGTTAAAAGTGTTAGTACATGAATCAATGACTGATACAGATTTACAACTCTCTATTTGATCCTGAGTTTTCACAGCCTTATAGATAGAGAATGACACTTGCTCATCATTAACTCGTAATGTGAGCTCTCCCTTTTGCATGTCTATCAAGGCTTTTGCTGTGGCTAGGAATGGACGCCCAAGTATCAGAGGGACGTCTCGATCTTCCTCCATGTCAAGCACCAAAAAGTCCACGGGGAATATAAATTTGTCTATTTTCATGAGCACATCCTCCACGATTCCCTTAGGATATGTGAGTGATCTATCCGCAAGCTGCAAGGTGACCGTGGATGACTTCACCTCTCCTAATCCAAGTTTCCTGAACAAGAGCATTAAGTTAATACTTGCTTCTAGATCACAAAGTGTTTTATCAAAGAAAACACCACCAATAGCACAAGGGATAGTGAAACTCCTTGGATCATTGAACTTCTGTGGTAATTTCCTCTGAATGATCGCGCTGCACTCTTCAGTCAAGTTAACTATCTCGAATTCTGCCAACTTTTTCTTCTTAGACATCACTTCCTTCAAAAACTTCGCATAATTGGGCATCTGCTCCAATGCGTCTGCAAAAGGCATGTTAATATGCAGTTTCTTAAAGATGTCTAAGAATAGAGAAAATTGGGCGTCTAACTTTTTCTTTGAAAACGTTGAGGGGAAGGGAGTGGTATAGAAAACTTTGAAAGGACAGAGTTAGAGAAAGATTTAAGCTTCTCAGCCCCTTTTTGTTCGTCCGTATGTCCCTTGTTTCCATTCTCAACCTCAACGTCGCCCTTTGCTACAGTGTGTTCATCTCCCGAGGTCGAAATTACCCGTTCGGTATCACGCACGGGCTGCCCGTGCTTAGACGCACGGGTCGTGCGTCTCATTCCCTGTTCGTCGGTCTTCTACGGCACCACGCACGGGCTGCCCGAGCGCCGATGCACGGTCGTCGTGCGTGGTTCAGGATTTTTCATTACTTCCTGAATTTTTTCGCCCTCGTACTCCGCACCACTCCTCGCACAAATGGTGTACATCGTTTTTCTCGGATTGACTTACGTGTTACTCGGAAATTGGCCCTTCTGATGCTGTCCACCGATGATCGTTGCTAACTGGCCAATCTGAGTTTCTAGATTTTTCATTTGTGAACCCACAATGTTGGCCAACTGCGTGACATGTGCTTCGATCTTGTCTATCTTAGCCTCATCTTTATTTAACCGGTTCCTCGTTTCATTCATAAATGCGGTGAGGACGTCCTTCATAGATGGCTTAGCCTCAGAATTAATGACACCACTTGTCACACTAAACCCTGGCGGTGGTTGCATTACGTTCTTCGTATTGGCATAGGAAAATTTTTCATAATTTCTCGGACCCGGATGATAATGGGTAGTAGTCTGATTATTCCGGTAATTGTTGAAATTCCGATTATTAACAAAGTTAGCTTCCTCCATAGGATCTCGAGGAACTCCCCCATTATTTGCACCCATGTTTACCTCTGTCCCTTGAGTTGGAGCACTCAACTGATTTGTCAATGTTGTCATCTGAGCTGTCAATGCCTTGATTGGGTCTGAATCAGAGACTTCGGTTACCCTTTTCACATTAGTTCTCTTGGAGGGCCACTGATAACTATTCATTGCCATCTCTTCAAGCAAGTTGAATGCATCCTGTGGGAATTTTGCGAGTAAAGCGCCTCCTACTGCGGCATCTACAAACGATCTAGTATGTCCCATCAACCCGTTATAAAAGAAGCAAAGCTGCTGATCTTCTGGAAACCCGTGTTGCGGACACCTCCTCAGTAAATTCGGAATCTCTCCCGTGCCTCATACGGTGGTTAGGAGTCAAACTGCCTCGAATGCGTGATCTCGGTCTTAAGTCAGTAGTGTCTTACTTGGTGGAAAGAATTTAAACAAAAACTCTCGACTCAACTCGTCCCATGTATTCACACTCCCGAACGAGTTAAAGTGCCTAGCGAGTTTTCTAACCTTATCCCTTAAAGAGAAAGGGAATAGGCGCAGACGTATAACATCATCGCTACTCCCATTCATCTTGATCGTGTTGCAAATTTGCATGAAGTTCACAAGATGAGAATTGGGATCCTCGGATGGAAAACCCCAAACCGGTTCTCGCTGGACCATCCAAATCAGTGTTGGCTTCAACTAAAAATTGTTCGCATTAATTGGGACATTGGCAATTCCACCATAGTTGCGATTTGTCTGAGGGTGAAAGTAATCGCGAATCGCTTATTGGATCGCATGGACTTCCTCGTATCGATAACTCATTAATGACCCCGTTGATCCCCATGTTACCTCCGTGATTGCCTCCGTTATTACTCCCGTTGTTTTCTTCCACATCCCCCATAGTATGATCTTGCTGTTTTTCTGCCCGTTTAGTAGCTGCACTAAGTCGCCTAACAAATGCCTCAACCTCCGGTATGAACGGTGCTAATTCTCTCTGCTTCGAGCGAGTGTTCATGCATTACCTGAACCAACTAAAAGAAACAAGTCAACACAGTAGGAATAGAAGTAAACAAACAATAAAAATAAAAAAATTATCTAAATTAAAAATAATTATATTTATCGCAATGTTAGTACTAAAAATTTAATTAGTCCCCGGCAACGGCGCCAAAAACTTATTCGCCTTATTTTTAGCTTCACCGCAAGTGTACGGTGTAGATTATAGAGTAGGGTTAGCAAGGTCGAATCCACAGAGACTAATAAATTAATGTATTAAGTATTGAGATTGTAATAGTCTTATTTTTATCTAGACGATAGAAATTGGATGATAGGTTTATAAAACTAAGACAAGAATTTATCATAAAAAGACAAAGTAAGAGTTGATTGAAAGATCAAGGAGATGAATGGATTCCAGGGTTATGGTTTCAGTTAATATCCCTCTTGTTATCTGATTAATCACAACCAAAGTTATTATTATTCGTCCCTATAAGACAATCACGAAAGTATTTTACCCTCTCTCTTGAGATGTATATAAAAACGTTGATTGGATTATCTATGCTAGCATCTCTACTCAACATAATATATCCAACTCCCAAAAGCACAAAAGAGAAGCACAAAAGATTATTAATCCTCACAAATATTCACAGACTTCTCAATCATGCAAATATTCATGTCAAGTACTTAAGATCTAGTATTGAAACTCATCTCTCGAATTATGAATCAATACATCAAAACAAGTTAAACCAATGGCCATTTGATAAAACAAGAAATAAAACAGAGTACTCAAATAGGGTTTGAAATAATAACTTCAATTGCAATTAACATCAAAAAAAAGTATGCATTAACCTAATCCCAAACCCCGGAATCACAAGGTGTTTAGCTGCACATGAGAAATAAACATTTCATAGACAAATCATTCATGTTCATGTCTAACTAATCGAAAATAAAAGATACAATGGAATGAGAATACTCAGGGATGTCGATGATCTCTCGATCTAATCCTCAAGCGTGGGGTTGCGTCCTCGATCAATCTCTCGAATCCTCCGGCAGAAGGTTGCTCTTTTCTCTGCTTTCTAGGGCAAATATCAGTCTCTCCTTTGTTTGGGGCCGCCTCGTCTCTATTTGTACTCCCGTTGGGTCAAAACACGATTAGAATTCGTCAAAACCCGACTTTTCCCCACACGCACGGGCCATCGGGCCATTGCACGATGCACGAATAATATTTTCTTGAGGAATAATCTTTTGCCGAAGTTGACGACGAGCCGCAGCGGCCCTGGCACGACCAGGTCGTGCGCGTGACGCCGTAGGACTTGTCTTCACTTGGTGATCACGCACGGGCGGGCGTAGGCGCTATAGGCGCACGCCCTGCCCGTGCGCCCCCGATAAAGGCGTATCTTCTTTGTTCCTTTCCGTTTCTTGCCTGGTTCGTCGACTTCTTCTCAATTCGACTCCAAACATCATATATTCGTTCGATTTAGCGGTCCTTTCATCGCAATGCTCGATTTGTCACCAAAATGCTACAAATATCATTTAATTCCTACAAAACGAGCAAAGCATAATACATTTTCCACTTTATAAGAATATGGCCCATTTTACTCAGTTAACGCATGCATATCAACTTATTCTAACCACAATTAAGCCCAAATTACATGCAAAACTCATACCAATCACTCCATAAGAAATTTATAAAATAAAAACGTAGAGGATCCAAATCCTAAAATACATTCTCTGCATTAACGGAATATAACATAAAACATCCAAGAGTTAGTAGTGGTCATATCTGTGGCACTCGGGGCTGAAGAGGAAGGGGAGTTATCGCCGGTGCAAGAAGGCACGGACAAGAAGCGGCTCCTAGTAGGCTTCTAAATGGATGGAAACATGAATGAATCGATCTCACGCCCTAAAAAGAAGAGATTTTGAGACTGTATAGGTATGGGACTATACAGTTGAGGAGAACTTAAAAGATTTGATAGGTACTACTCATACCAACAAGATGCATCTTCTTTTCTGGTGCTCATCTCATAAAAACTCCAAAGTTAAGCATGTTTGGCCCGGAGTAATTATGGGATGGGGACCCCCAGCAAAGCTGCTCCCAGGGTGCCCGTGAGTGAGGATGAAGCTACCGGAAAGACTCGTGTTGGTTATGGGGACATATGCCGACCTTGAAGGCGGGCAAGTTATAGATGGTATCGAGTGGGACCTCTCCTAGTACGGTGTGGTTCGGGACGAACCAAGCGGTTGGTGGGCGGGTTGAAGAGGGTGGGGAGTGATCACGGTGCAAGAAGGGAGTAACACATAAATGAACTAAACCTACACCCGAAAAAAAGAGGAGATTCTGAGACTATGTAGGTATGGGACTATACAGTTGATGAGAGCTTAAAGATTTGACACGTACTACTGGTACCAACAAGATGCATCTTCTTTTCTAGTGGTCATTTCATAAAAACTCCAAAGTTAAGCGTGCTTGGCCCGGAGTAATTATGGGATAGGTAACCCCCTGGGAAGCTACTCCCACGGTGCGCGTGAGTGGGGACAAAGCGCGCTAGAAATACTCGTGTTGGTTTGTCGGGGCAGTCGTCGATCTAGAAGGCAAACCATTATAATATGTCAGAATGGTGACTTGCTATTACTTCAAACTATTCCACATTATAACAATCCTTACAAAAACATTAAAATGAGGAAAAAGAAAATTGTGTTGGCGGGTCCATAGCCTGATAGGGCGGGAGTGCGTATTGAAGCACGACGGGGCAAGGTGGGTCTCGGGTTCCTTTTTCTTCTACCAGGTGGGCCTCGGGTTTAGTGATAAGTGTGAAATATACGTGCATTTAGAGACTTATTTGGATATATATTAATACATTTGCATGAATATTTAGTGTGTTTTGGTTAGTTTCTTTTGTTGGGCATGATAGTGCATATTCTTGTACACTTTTGCAGGAAAACAGAGCTTAATATGAAAAGATACCAAAGATAACGGACCCGGATAGGAATGTCGGAAGCCAGGAGATGATCAAATACACGAATAAATGATGAATTACCATTCACACGTTTTTGCTCGTGTCTTTTTACACGACCGTGTGTTTTGTATCGTGCCATTTTACATTCCGTGCGACTTGTTTGAGGGAAGAAATTCGGACACCAAGTACATGGACTGCCTGTGTAAAAATACATGACCGTTGGAAATGCTTCAAGCCAAAACATAGAAGAAATTAAGTTTCACGGTCTGACCGTGTGATCTATCTGCGGACTGATTTGTTTCCTAATTTCGTCGGGACTCTACTAGGGATATCGCAAGGCATCTATAAAAGGAAGACCAAGCCCTAAAGTTGAAGACACAAAATTTTAGAGGGATACACAAAATTTTAAAGAGAAACACACATCAAAGAGAGAAAATACACAATACAACGAAGAACAACACAAGACCTCTTTCAACTACGAAGGCGCAAAGGTTGAAGACTGTGAAGACAGATCCATCTACACAAGTGGGTTCTATCATTGTAGGTCTTAAGGGGTGTTTGTGTTAAGTCGGGGGGGTTGAAAGACTTAACTAATTTTTTATTTTAGTTTTTAAATCAGAGTTATACACAAGTAGCATCTTAGTCTTTCAGAGACAACTTAGTTCAACCTCAATAGAAGAGTTAACCCCTCAATAGACTCGACTGAGCTGTTGATAGAGTAACTCAGCTGAGTGAAGTGAGTTTTTAAATATTCAGCTAACTTGGTTTTAACAGCAGAAGTCTTACACCCTTTAGTTAAAATATATTTTCCAACACTTATTTTAGTTAAGTTATTATCAGTTGAGTTTGGCAAATAAATCAATCAACATAATTAAAATATGCAACAAATAAGTGCTGAAAGTAAATAGACACAGAGAAATTTTATAGTGGTTCGAGGATGGGGTAATTCCTCTACTCCACTTTTCTCCAACTCCTGGAGGTAATCCGCTAATGCAATAGTCGTGATACAAAAAGGATAAACAATCCGAGCAAGCCTTAATCACACAGCTAGCTTCACTCCTGGGACTCAGCTCTTCACAAGACAGTTGTCTCGCTACTTCAGTGCCTTTGAATTCTTGGATTTGATCATGAAGCCCTCCAACGAATCCAAAGCTAGTTCTAACTTGAACCTCACCGCACTTCCTTCAATCTTGGATGTACTGACACCTTTGTCTTTAAACAAGTTTCCTCTTCAACAACTTGAAGCTTTTCTTTCTTTCAGTGGAAGTGTTGGTTAGATAGACTTCGAATGTAGGATTGAGGAATAGAGTGTATTGCTTGAGAATAGTTTTGCTTGAATGCTCTTTGCTCAGATTTCTTGAATGCTCTTTTGTATCTTATACTCTCTCACATAAACTCCTTAGCCTTTTATAATGGCAGTTCAAAATTATGTCCGGTGAAGAGATAAACATACTTTCAAACTCCACTTCATGGTCGTTGGCTTGTCTTGTTATGAAGCAATTGATGTTGACTCAACTTTAGTTTAATGCTCTGTAGGTTTGCCTGAAATACAGCAGGTGTTCTACGAACATCTCATTAGTTCCCAACCTTTTGTACTCTATCAGCAAAACAACTTTAAGGTTGCAGTCTGTCTTCTTTCCACTTTGAGTAATTCTTTGATTTTACATATCAACGGACTTCTTCAGCTTTCTTTAAGTCATTTTCCTGTTGAACCATTTTATAAGTCTTCTCCAAACATCCTGGGAGTGACTCATTTGTCGATCCCACTCGACAAAGACAACTTTTGGTATTTGACTAAATATTCTCTTCAACACTCAGCTGCAACTCAGTTGATTCTTCACTTTGTCCATCAGTTAACTTGCGATCTTCAACTTGGCTGTTCGACTCAACATATAGATCCTCTCTATGGCATAGTTGATTTTACAAACGAGAAAATAGGGTGTCAACTTTATAATCTAAGTTTTCTATAGCATCATCCAAATATATACAATAAATTTTCCCGACAATTTCCCTCTTTTTTTGATGATGCCAAAACTTTTAAAATAAAATCATAATGTAAAAAATGCTAAAACCAGAATGAGTGTACGAATGTGTTATTTTATTGAACATCATTTAACACTTTACAAGTATGCACTTACATTATCGTTTATGTATTTAAAATGTGTAAAAATACAACAAAATTTCTTCGCAGTTGTTTCAACGTAGCTGCTGCTTCCTCTTCATCCTCCTTCCTTCTGCTTTCTTCAACCTCCTTTCCTCTTCCTCTTTTCGTAGTTTCTCTTCTGCCTTTCATCTTCTCTCCTCCTCTCTTCGTATTCTCACATGTTTTTTATGTTATCTTCTTCATATTTCTTTGCAAGCTCATCAGTTCACCTGATAGCTTCTCTGTTTGCAAGTTCTCTATAGCCCATCCAGTATAGATGATTCTTTTTGAGCGGATCAACATACGTTATATCTTTAGGTCTTCTTGGTGGAGAATCTTTACCTCTTCCACCAAACCTCCCATCACGTCCTCTGCTTCTACCAGAGTCAGCGCCCCTGGGAATTTTTTGACTGGGTTGAGCCCTTGAAGTCAACTGACTGAGTTTGCTGCCTCTCAGCCATTTCTATAACTCCTAAACCCTTCTCCTAGTACAAATCCCACGCATTTTGAAGATTCAGTCCCTTAAAATATCCTTCTAACATGAGAGTTTCATACTCCTCAAGAGATCTTGCCACTATGTCAGCTGGGGGATCGGATCCTTCAGTTGAGTCCTAGAGCTTTTTTGCTAGTGGACCTTGGAACTGGGCTTTTAGATCTTCTATTCTACCATGCTTCCTTCTATCAACTTCTTCCATTTCGGCACGAGATTTCTAGAGTGTCTCAGCTATTTGAGCATGTTGAAATGCTAATTTTACTTTTTTTCCAGCTGACAACTCTTGCGGTAGCTGAGAGTGGAGAGAGCTGTTAGATGAGCCAATTTGATATTTGAGAATGATTTTAATGGGGGTGGAGGTCTTCTTTATGATTCTTCCCCCTTACTACCACCTTCCCCTTTGCTTTTTCCCCCCTTTTGGCATCATCACCACAGAGAGAGAGAGATTTGGAGTCTGTTGGAGAAGAGAGTCAATGTCATGAGTGATGGAGTGTGTTGTCCTTTGCTCGGATTTTAGAATCTGCACCTCTGCTTTCATTGCAAGAATTTCAGCATGCACAGTGCTTTCTATGCGTTGCAGATCCTGTTTGAATTGAAGTCTGAGCAGCTCCATGTCAGTCAAGTGAGACTTTTCCATCCTGATATAGTTGTCTCTTTGCCTCTACTGAAATTGAGCTTGTTCACTACACCAAACCACAAGCTTTGAGAAAAGTGTTTAGAAATAGCAAACTTGCTCCCTGTGAAGTGCTTTGGTTTCTATAATCCACTCACGAATCCGTAAGACAGCTCCTCGAACGTCTCCTGATATCATTGCATTATGGCTGTCAATCCTTTGGTTGAGTGTAGCAAAACTATGTTCCATGGACTCCATTTCAGCACACATGGATCTGAAGGCTTTTCTGAAATCAGCTGCCTCAGGTGACTGATCTTGAGGAAGAGCGCAATCAAAGTCAAAACCAAAGGGAACAACCTTTAGATCATCTGGAGCATGGAAATCTTCTGGACTTATATGAACTTTGAATCGAGCAACTTTTCAGCAGTGTCGGCCTCCAGTGGAATATCATCAATGTTTGGGAAATCCATCTCATACAAGCAATTAGGCACTGAGGAAGGTCCCACTCCTCCTTCGGGAGCACTTCCCTTAGTTCCCTGGGGAGAAACTCTTTGTGCCTTGGCTGTAGAAGCTTCATCGGCAATCACATCTACGGAAGTTTGCTGAGCTGACTGGCCTTAGCTATCTTAACAGCTTCGTTGGCTCTAGTAGAGTCATCCTTTTGAGTCGTCTGAGCCTCAGTTACCTGAGAAACATCATGGGTAGGTGATGGCACCATATGGGGTGGGCCATCAACCAGTATGAATTTTGATGAGACAACCTTAGCACGGGCCTCCTTCATTCTTGCCTCCAATTCCCTTTCCTTTGGATCGATTGGAGTTGACTCAACTTCGTTCTTAGAGTCAATAAAGTCCAGGGCCACATCATCATCTGAGTCATGCAATGTGTTAGGAAATTTATTTATTAGATTTTGATGATACCATGTAAAACTTAGAATAGGAAGTTGGCACCCCATTTTCCTTGTATTTCTATGTTGTAATAGATAGGACTGAAAGAGCTGAGTGAAGTCAGCTATGTCAAAGAATGCAAGAAGTCAATCAAGACTAGAGTGAAGACCCGGGTTGTGTGTCGAGTTGAGTATGGTAAAGATGGAAAGCAAAGATTCGACTGAAGGAGACCCAACTGAGGAACAGCTGTGTAAAGGATGTGGAAGTGTCAGTCAAGTTAGCAAAGAAGCCAAGTCTAATAGTTGAAGTGACAGTTGAGTCATTCCACATGATTGGAGCAGACTCAAGTCAAATGGGTAAAGGCAGCAGTCAAGTCAAGACAACTGATATTAATCCGTTGGAAGGAAGTCAAGGATATTACTCAATATAGTAATAAGTCCAAGCTGCCAGGTCTTAAAATGTTTGGCCCAGAAATATGCAAAAGGAATAAGCCAATGGGAAACACTGGAGCATGTTCGGACCCTGTAAAGCTGCAGAGTCATTAAATATGAGGAAGGGTCAACATCAGATCTCTGCAGGCCAAGAAAAGATAAGCCAACGAACAAGAAAGTGTCATTTGAAAATAGCCTATCTCTTCAACGGGAAAGTATTCAAAAAGGCTGAGGAATCATTTCAGAAAAGGTTACCTAACGATTTACAAGAACAAGCTATATTCAAGCAAGCATAACCTACAAATATTCTCAAAGCTTATCAAGATATTACTCAAGCCTAAAACTCGAAGGAACTCGATCCAACGCACGCTGTGAAGGAAAGAATACTTCAACCAGTTGAAGAGGAAAAGTTTTAAAGAACGAAAAGGGGTCTACTCTCCTAGTGGAAAGGAGTTGTGGTGAGGTTCAAGATCGAACCAGAAGTTTCAAGCTCGTTGGAAGGCTGTGTGATTAATTCCAAGGGTTTGAAGGGAGCTGAAGTAGCAAGGCAGATGTCTTGTAAAGAAGCTGAGTCGCAGGAGAAGCCAACTGTGTGATCAAGGCTCTCTCTAGACTGAGAACTACTTTGTAACTTGATCTGTTACTTAGTGGATTCCTTTAGGAGTTGGAGAAGGGTGGATTAGAGGAATTACCCCATCATCGAACCACTATAAGTTTGCTTGTGTCATTTACTTTCAGCAATTTACTTTCTTGCTTATATTTCTATATCTACTGATAAGTTATATTGCTATCCAACTGATAATAACAAGTTCTAAAACAAGTGTTAAAAATGTGCTTAAAATTAACAAAGGGTGTTAAGTCTTTCGCTTTTTAAAACCAAATCATCTAAAAGTTAAGTGTTAGCTGACGCAGCTAAGTTATACTATCAACAGCTCAGTCGAGTCTAATGAGTGGGTAACTTTGCTGAAGAAAGCCAACCTAGTTGTCCCCCAAGGACTTAGTTGATTTGAGCCAACTCTATTGAATATTTTAAACGGACTAAAAAGTGAAAATTTGGTAAAGGTTTATTGAGCCAACCTTGGGACCTACAAGTGGTATCAGAGCGGTTGGTTCATTGAGCCTTCTGCACTGGTTACTAAACTAGATCTCAATCTTTTTCAAAAGGTTTAACACTTGTGTTTTCAAAGTATTTCATCAAAGCAAAGTTATTATCATGGAACCCAATCTAACTATATTCCTATGTTTACATGATATTATCAAAATCTGTACATAAATTTTCCCAATAATTTTCCCAATAATTTTCCCTTTCTGATGATGCCAAAACTTAAATAAACATAGAAAAGTAAATAGTGCAGAAAATAAAGAATGATTGTTTAATATGTCATTGTATTGAACATATCATTCTTTGCACTTTACAACACTTTTACAATGTACAAACGTATACAAAATATCAGAGCATTACATGTATCAGGGCATCAACAACTGGTATTAGAGCATTAAAGTACATTTGGCATATACAATGTACTTACAAGTATGAGTATTTACAGTTAAATAAAATACAACATGAAGGGGTTCAGTCGTCTTCAATGCCTCGGCTACTTCCTTCTTCTCTCAGCATCCTCATCTACTCTTCTACGATCCTCCTCTGCTCTTCTTCTATTTCTATCTTCTTCCACCTTTTTCTTCTTTTCATAAGCTCTCTTGGCAGCTGTAACAACCCAATTTTATTAATTTAAAATATTCTAAAAATATTTTTTAAAAAAAACATAATTTTATAAATTAAAGTGATCCCAATAATGATCAAAAAGGTTGATTGAGAAATTTTAATTCTTAAGGAAAAAAAATATAATAATAATAATAATAATAATAATAATAATAATAATAATAATAATAATAATAATAATACATCTTCCAAATTAAAATATCCAACAATTGTTCCAAGCATAAACAGAAAAATTAAAGACATAAATCTAAAATTTAGTAAGGTCATAATTATTTAAAATATAGCATGATTTATTCCACCATCCACAACATCATATCTTCAATAGGATTCCTCAACCTCGAAAGTCATGATAATAATAGGGGTGAGCTTCATCTCGCTTTCAAGAGGGGATATATATGTCAATATTTAATATAACATGAAAAACATTCACATAATTACAACAGTAAATTCATTCATTTCCTCTTTTTCCTCTAACCGGCCAGTTCCTGCATATAGCATTGCGGGTTCACCCCGAAAATACGTTTGATCCCGGACCCTTTTCATGGCCCCTAGCTTATATGAATTTATTTCCTCTTGACATATATTGCAATCAATGAAGTACAATCATGAAACATTAAATAAAGACAAATACTATAGAAATCCCTACCTTAATAATCGCAGATATTCGATGTAGAAAATGAACAGTAAAAGTCCTAATCCTTGACCCCTTCGTTTTCTATATTAAAAAAATTATAATTAATATGTGATTTTAACAAATCAAACTAATTAATGAAAGAATTTGTGAAAAATATTGAAAGAAGCTTGTGAATTTTGAATATATATATATATAGATATATATGAAACTTGAATGATAATTAGAGAGAAAATATAATTACCTTAATAATATGCAAATTTGGGTGTAAATTCGTATGAATTTTTCTAACCTATTTATACTAAATAATCCTACCCCCTAAACCTAACTTTAACCCCTAAAAAGAAACTAACCCCTAATTTTTCCCCTAAAAAGTTATACAACCCCTATAATTAATTAATGGTTATTACATTCTACTCTTCTTAAATATAATTTCGTCCTCGAAATTCGATATCTTATCTGGAATTGAAAAACTTGGATACTTGACACGAATCTCCTCTTCACGCTCCCAAGTAGCTTCATTTCTGCCATGACGTCTCCATTGTACTTTGATCAAAGCAATATCTTTATTTCTCAAATGGTGAATCTTGCGTTCCAAAATAGCTTCTGGTGCTTCCTCATAAGTTAAATCATTGTTGATTGTCGGATCCTTATAATTCACGATGTGACTTGGATCGTGAACGTACTTTCTTCGCATAGAGACGTGAAAAACATTGTGGACACTTGATAGACTCGGTGGTAATGCTAGCTGATAAGCTAAATCTCCAACTCGTGTAAGGATTTCAAATGGTCTGATATATCTCGGTTTCAACTTTCCTTTTTCGCCAAATCGAATAACACCTCTGATAGGAGCTACTTTCAGGAATACTTTTTCTCCTTCATCAAATTGTATATGTTTTCTCCGCCTATCAGCATACGACTTTTGTCTATCTCGAGCCATCTTGATTCGAGCTTGTATCATAGCTATCTTTTCAACAGTTTGCCGAATTAATTCAGGCCCCAAAATTTTTCTTTCACCAACTTCGTTCCAATATAATGCTGATCTACACTTTCTTCCGTACAACGCCTCGTATGGAGCCATCCCAATAGTCACTTGATAACTGTTGTTATAAGCGAATTCTACCAAGGGTAATAATGTTTTCCAATTACTTCCTAAATCGAGCACACATGCTCTCAACATATCTTCCAACATTTGTATAGTCCTTTCAGACTGCCCATCTGTTTGTGGATGATAAGCCGTACTAAAGTTTAGCTTTGTTCCCAAAGCACTTTGTAGACTTTTCCAAAACTTAGAAGTAAAACGCGTATCTCATGCGAAACAATTGACAGGGAACTCCATGAAGTCTCACTGTCTCCTCAATATAAATTTGTGCATATCGTTCCATATTGAACGTCATCTTAATTGGTAGGAAATGAGCTGACTTTGTTAACCGATCTACTACAATCCAAACAACATTGTTTCCCTTGACTGATGGTGGAAGCCCTACCACAAAATCCATAGTTATGTGCTCTCATTTCCATTCTGGAATGTCAAGTGGTTTTGAGCAAACCAGATGGTCTTTGATGTTCGGCTTTAACTTGCTGACAAGTCAAACATTTTTCCACAAAAGTTCCAATATCTCTTTTCATCCTTCGCCACCAAAATACTTCTCTTAAATCTCGATACATTTTTGTACCTCTAGGGTGAGCTGTGTACGGCGTACAATGAGCTTCTTCGAGAATTTCTTTTCTAAGCCTTTCTTCTTTAGGAACACATAATCTCCCTTCATAAGTCAAAGTACCATCATTTGTTATAACAAATCCTTTTACATTCCCTCCACAAGCTTTTTCTTTCATTTTGCTCAAAAATTTATCTCGAGGTTGAGCTTCTTTTATCTTCTCTCTCAGAGTAGGTTGCACCACCAAAGATGCTAGTACTATCTTTGTGCTTTTTGGTGGTACCACTACTTCAATTCTCATCCTGGCGAATTCTCTCACAAGATGTTCTTGTTCATATATCAAACTTGACATTTCTCCTTTTGTTTTACGACTTAATGCATCGGCTACAACATTAGCTTTACCTAGGATGATAGCCGATAGTGCAATCATAGTCATTCACCAATTCCAACCACCTTTTTTGCCTCATGTTTAGCTCTTTCGAGTAAACAAATATTTTAAGCTTTTGTGGTCGGTGAAGATTTCACACACGGATCTTTAATGCATGCACTTTAAATGACTAACTAACTCTAGGTCATGAGTAGGATAATTTAACTCATGTGGCTTTAGTTGTCTTGAGGCGTAGGCAACCACTTTACCATGTTGCATTAGCACGCATCCCAAACCTTGTTTTGATGCATCACTATAGATAACAAAATCTTTAGTGGGGTCAGGAATTGTTAATACTGATGCAGAAGTTAGCCTTCGCTTCAACTCCTGAAAGCTTTCTTCGCATTTCTCATTCCATTGAAACTTCTCCCCTTTTCTTGTCAGTCGAGTCATAGGCGCAGCTATTTTTGAGAATCCTTCAATAAATCTCCGATAATAGCCTGCCAAACCTAGAAAACTGTGAACTTCATTCACATTCGTAGGTGCACTCCATTCGTTGATCGCTTCAACTTTAACCGGGTCCACTTCAATTCCTTGAGCAGTGATTACATGTCCAAGAAACACCACTCGATCTAGCCAAAACTCGCATTTCTTGAATTTTGCATATAACTTTTCCTTGCGAAGTGTTTCTAGCACTATTCTTAAGTGCTCAGAGTGTTGCTCTCTATTCTTTGAATATACAAGTATATCATCTATAAAGACTATGACGAATTGGTCTAGATACAGATGAAACACTCTATTCATCAAGTCCATGAATACTGTTGGTGCATTACTTAACCCAAATGGCATTACTACAAACTCGTAATGTCCATATCGAGTTCTAAATGCCATTTTTGGAATATCACTCTCTTTAATTTTTAACTGATGATATCCGGATCTCAAGTCAATCTTAGACAAAGTGCTGGCACCTCTCAATTGATCGAACAAGTCTTCAATCCTCGGTAGCGGATACTTGTTCTTCACTGTGAGTCGATTAATTTCTCTATAATCGATACACATTCTAAGTGACCCGTCTTTTTTATTTACAAAGAACTGGTGCTCCCCACGGTGATACACTAGGTCTAATAAATCCCAAATCCAAAAGTTCTTGTATTTGAGCCTTTAACTCTTGTAACTCCTTTGGCGCCATCCTATAGGGTGCCTTAGATATAGGTGCTGCCCCAGGTACCAAATCTATTCCAAATTCAACCTGGCGATCTGGAGGAATTCCCGACAAGTCTTTTGGAAATACATCCAAAAACCGATGTCTAATCATGAAAAAACCAATTTTGAAAGCCCTGATGTTAAAGGGGGGTTTTTCAACATCGGTTTTTCACCGATGTCAATAAGTGAACCAACATCGGTTAATAAACGTTGTTGTTTAAGAAACATAAGTGATGTTAAAGCCCCTGTTGTTAAAGTAGGAATTATTTAACAACGGTTTTAACCGATGTTTCCTATTACAACATCATTTTGTAACATTGGTTTTTAACCGATGTTGATACCTGAAACCACAACGGCTTATAAGTGTTGTTGTTTTGGTTTAGTAGTTAGGAAACGACATCGGTTTTGAAAGCGATGTCTATAATAGCATAACTATTGTCGTTACATTTTAAAACATCACTTTATCACCAATGTTGTTTGTTTTTTTCAACTGATTTCATTTCGGTCAACAATATTGTATTTTTTACCCCTCTAATTAACGACAATAGCACCAATATTCACCAATATAAATCAATAAACAATTAAGTACAATCAAAATTAACAAATATAAACTGCATTTAGCCATTCATTCAAAATGTGCACAACGAGTATACGTAAAAGACAAAACGTGGCTAGGCAAACGAGTACTTAAAGGCCAAAATGTTGCAAGATCCTCACAGTTCCTAATTTGTCAACTTACAATGCAAAATCCTTACTAATAAAGTTTTTAAACAAAATCCAACGAGTGCTAATGCTTGTGTATATTATCCGAGTTTAGCAAAACCATACAAGGATCCATTTTACATGGTGATTGAAGGAGCACGACTACCAATTTCTTTTCCAAACTTTCCATCTTTTGAGGTCTGCCAACCATATCTAGATGGGAAATTTTTTGTTTGCACCAGCTCACAATCATATCCAAATGCAACACCTTGAGCAACATCATGATGGGACAATAGAACAACATCTACCTCAATGGGTGATATCTTTTCTTATGTAATATTGGAGAAACATGATGTAATGAAATAACAAACAAAATCAATATAGTTTCATGATATAGAACAAATTCAAGAAGCTAACAAGAAGCTACATGGACAAAACTTAATTTGGTTTTACTGAGAAATATGCATTTTTATAAAAATTTGGATTGTTATAAAATTTGGATTTACATGGACCACTCTCGAGTATAGAAAAAGCTATGGTGGAAATTAGAAAAAAGGGACAAATAAGATTTACTGGAAAAAGAAACACCAGTCATCTAAAGTGACCAACTTCATGAGCCTGGAAATAGATGGCCACATGCACTTCAACTGGCGGATAGCAATTAGCGACCCCATAATCTTAGCAAACCACATGCGTATTGAAATTGCACATTTTCAAATTCAAACTCCAACAGGATGAAAAAAAAATGAAATCACAGGCAATTTATTTGACTAGTCGGACATTAGTGAACTTGGTGCAAAATCACAATCTGACCCCAAAAAATACTTTTCGACGGCCGGTAAGGAGTTAACTAATATGACATGTGATATGTAAAAGCAGGTAATCTAGTACTAGACATTGACGATTGCCCCATTAGTTGTTATTTTAACATGGAGTATATAGACAAATTTTAAAACGCTGATGCACTGAACCTATGTTACTCCACCTAAACACTAGAATGTGAATCAGATAAGTGATAAACATGATTAAGTCTGCATACTGTCAGCTTTTGAATTCTAATATATTGTGATATCAATGACACAACAATTGTAAGAAGATAAATGGTATTTGTTAATCATATAAAGGTTACCTCCACGATTGATCAATTCTTTAATTCTGCCGACAAGATGCAAATATCCATCTGAATCAAAGAACCCCAAGTCTCACGTATGAAACCAACCAAACATGAAAGCTGATTTATTAGCAACCAGTTATTCTTGTAACCTTTTGTCACATTGGGACCCCTTATGCAAACCTTTCCATTTCCATTAGCCCATTGGACCACCCCACTCTCATCCATTATAGCCATGTCCTGGCCAACGGGTTTACCCACCGAACTAGGCTTATGCGGGCGGTTAACCTCGGACTGAGTTGGAAATTGTTGGGTGCAATTAGGTTGCATCCATATTTGAGATAATAGGGAGTCCTATTTAGATGAGATTTATCTAGAAACATCTCCCATCAGGACTCTAACTGATATAGGGGATTGAGATATATATTGATATCTCTCCCTACAATCAGACTAAGTCATTAGAACGTCTCCTACACATAGAAAGAATTATCTCTCTCCTAAAATTTCTCTCTACGGTTTTCTTCTTGGAGCATCACCAAAGTTCTCCAAGAGTTTAAGGTGCGCACATCCAAGTAAATAATTCTAATAATTATTTACACCAACGAGAAAGATGGTTCGAGATTCGTTCGTGGTTCAACCAATCTATGGGGTTTGTTTATTGCTCGTGATTCAATCAAGAGGAGGCTTGTAGATGGCTTAATCATGGATCAAACGGAGGTTTGTAGACGGGCTCAATCCTGGCTATGTGGATCGACAATTCCGCTGCAAATAGGTATACTCGATCCACCTTATATGTGCAAATATGTGATTTGTGATTTAAAGTTTCGACCCATATTTGCTAACAGTGATATCAGAGCCAATAGGGGTCGATCTCGCCTATTTGATGTGCTTGAGTTTAATGATATATGTGGGATTTGATTTTTATTTAAAAATTCCAATCTGATTTTCCATTTTTATATATGCAATATTGGTGTCAACTTGTAGATATCGGAAAGACGATTAATTTGATATATTATGCATGAAAAACGGATTTGAATCGAATAAGTTATGGGGATTCAAAGTTTTTGAGAGAAAACAAAACTTGCCTAGAAATCCGTGCAGTTATATTTTATGATTAACTTGCGCCACCAACCCATGAAATATGTAATCCTGTTTTGTTTGTTCTCTCGGGCTAGTTGGACGCGCGATTAAAAAAAACCAAGAAAAAGTTTAATAATAAAAATACAGCGCGCAACCCCTTTTTTTGTTTTGCGTGTAGACGATGTAATGTGCGTCTATCTCTGTTCAGACCAGTGTTTTTTTTGTTCTGCGCGTTAGACGTTGTGTATTGCGTGCATCTATTTTTGTTCAGCCCAAGTGATGTACGCGGCTGTTGTTGGTCTTACATGAATTTGAACTCAAGACTTTTTGATTTATCATATTAATGTCCACCATTGGACTAAGATGATTGTTTGTTATTAACCCAGTTTGTTTTTTATTTATGTAGAAATTGGATAATAAGTTATTTTTTGCGCGTTGGAACGCTTGCAAAATTTTTTTCGTGCATTTTTTTTGTTATATTATTAATGCATGTAAAAAATATTTTGCGCAATTTAGTGCTTGCAAAAATTATTTTTGCGCATGAGAATGCTTGCAAAATTTTTATTGTGCAATATGATGCATGAATAATTGTTTACTGCACATATGTAGCAATGATGTTTTTTTTTTCTTTCGCATTAGTTGCATAAAAGAAAAATATTTTTTTGCACATTGATGCATGGAATTTTTTTCGCATAAGGTGCATAAAAAAATTATATTTTTGCGCATTGAGGTGCAAGCAAAAACATTCTATGTGATTTTTAATTAATGAGTTGCATGTTTTATTAATTGCTTATGTGTATGCAATTTTTTTTGTGTTGCATTAATTTTGTTGGGACTTATGGACATTGACATATGGGTGCTCATGTATATGAATGTTTACTGTTTTATATTAATATTTTTTGTGGGAGTTAATTTTTGACAATTGTTGTAATTCTATATCCTCATTTACGTTTTTTACTTTTTCTAGATTGATGTAGTAGGCCTTGAAAATATGTATTTTGTTTCGAGGGCATGTATTCATTGAGCTGATTTTGGAGGCTATGTAACATCAATTTTACGAGGATATTTTTTATTTTACCACCATTGGTCCAAATTATCTCCACATGATGCACCATATGTCAATGTCGCCCATGGGGGCTATATTGTTTTTTGGTAATTACTTATATCGCATGGTTACATGCATGATTTATTTATGGACATCGATAATTTTATTCATGGATCAGTAATTTTTATTTTGATCTTCAATTCGGTGGGAGATGATTACTAGCCTTGGTGGCAAATTTTCGATCTCATTGAATTGAAGAAAATAATAAATATTACTTGGATCCGAATAAAAATTTTAGATCGATGACCTAATTGTTTGCGCAAATTATTGAAATGTGTTTAGACCAAACTCACCAACTTTAGTTTAGCCAATTTAGCATGAAAATAGACAAATTATCCAGTATTGTCGCGACTTAGACGCGGACAATATTTTTGTGGATTAAAGAAAGTATTTGCGTTTTATTTGTTTAAGCCGCAAATGTAAAAACTTAATTGCTCGAAATAATCGCAGTCGAGATGCCGATGATATACTTATGGATCAAGAATTAATTTTGCGCTTTAATTTGTTTAGCATACGTTGAGGTTGAGCAAATATGTATGACTATTATTGGGCTGTGCAGCTACAGAGCGCACAAAATGAGGCTAAAAAGAGTCACCTCAAGCTCAATAGTTGGTGTGAGCAACTTGATATGTCGATATAGTCTTACTCGGATAAATGCACTTGTAAGATATTTGTTGAGTGAGAAGACTTGTCTATTTTTTCTTTGTGATGCTTGGCTTTAGATAGTATTTCTTTTAGATCTTCTAATGATATCGTGGTACGTGAGGTTAGGAGGACGACTGTATTAGCTCGAGGAGGCTTCATTGTCTAACTCGCTAAGGTCAATCTCCCTCTGCATAAATATTTTCCAGCGGGATAAGCTTGCTGGAAGAATATAAGATGACTACTTTTCCTTTAAAGCTAAGTCCACTGAATTGAGTACAGACTTATGGGTGTGAGACACAAATAAATGCATTATATTTTCCTTTATTGCTATATATGTTATAAGTTAGTATATCCCCACTCTCATGAGTTAGAAGCGCCAAATTGATTTGAGCGATTCTTAGCAGATGGAGATGCGCTAATAGGAAGCGGGAATAGCGTGTCTAATTAGTTTGGACACACAGTTGAAGAAAATAAAATTACAATTGGAATGATGGTTCTAAACACTTTGCAACTATATGACCTTGCGAAAAAGGGACAATCACTTCGAAATGGTTAGATTTATGATGGCGCAAATTGATTTGTGTATCTTGTTGTTGCCTACATCATAAAATATGTGTCCCCAAATGATTCTTCAACCTTATATGAGCTATAGTTTGATAACAAGTCCAAATTAGTGGGTCTGCCCATGTAAGTTCGAGAATATATGTTCTCACGTGGAGAATCAAGTCGCACGATTTAGTTTTCCCCTCAAAGGGATTTCTTGAGCATATGTGAAGTCTAAAGAGATCTTAAAACTATACGAGTTGCAAGATCCTTAGGAGGCGCTCGTTTCTCTAGCGAGGATGTTGTATTTTATACTCATCTAGTAATCCGGGATAGTGGGAGCTAGAGTCTCATACGTAAAGGATTCTCAAATTCCATGAGTAAAGGAGTGAATATGAAATATTCCCCATCATCTATATGAGATTGAGTGGGTATCCTTCATAATTACTTTTGTGGATGTTGATGAGTCGATAGAATATGTGACTTCACTTAATGCCCTAAGTGGATAGTTGTTGCGAAGGAAACGATGAGTGGAATGGCTAAGAATAAAGTCAAGAGCTTGTTAATCTTGTCTGCAGATGCAAGACCATTTGAAACATGTGGTTTCGGAAGGTCAAGTGCAATATAGATGGGTTGATTAACATGTGTGTAGCTCGACTAAGGAAGAAATATTTCGCTGTTAGAAGAGCGTAAGTTTTTAAGATGTTCTCCGAAGTGGTGAGATTGCCTCGGTCGCCGATATGTAATCTATTATTGCCACTTTAAATGCCAGGTTTTGTCTGGATGATTGATGTTGACATAGTTGGTGAAAGTTGAATCGGGAGATCTATGTGGATCACCCGACAATTCAACAAGTGGAGTAAGAGCGCATTGATTTTTGATCAAGAAGCTTGATTGTGACTTGAGTCATCATTGATTTCATCGAGCTATCATTTTGGTAGGCCTACGATGGTCAATTAATTCACTGAGTATATGTAGAGTTGTATCTCATTGTATATGGCGAAAATGTGATGACTGGAAAGAACATGGAGTTATCGCCACTCAGTGTTGGCTGACTTTACACTCCATGGTCAAAGATCATATTCTTAGTCAAGAAATGATATCTTCGGAAGACGAAAAGAAATGCTAGCTAATTTAAGTAAACATTGTCGAATGTTTGATGTGCGATATGTGCGTATTCAGTAAGTCTTGTACTTAGCAGTGTGATTGGTGAGTGGATATCAAAGTAATCCATGCGCTATTGTGATGCCGACATGTGGATACTTAGATATCTTAATGGATTGGTCTATGATTTGTTAGAGGCAAATTTGGCATCTTGAAATGATGCGCATTGCGCGCACATTCATGGTTTGGGCGTCGGACATGGATGGTAGACCAAACCTATTTACTCGAGGTTTTTCTTCACTTAAGGGTTTTTGCGCATAGTGAATATTGTTCTCAGGCATACTTCTACGAGCGGTGTGGGCGCTCATCCCTTTTATGAGCCTTTGTTCGGAGAGATGCTCCAAAGGCATAAGAGTCACTAGGGATTAAGTAGAATTGATCATGTGGCCTATGAGAACATATTGTGATTATAGTGAGATATGTTCGATTCTCATTATGTGTTTGGTACTGAATTTGTGAGTTGTCACTAGGCTTTGATTGGTCCTCTCACACGGGCAATCGCCCTGGCGCTAAGAGAGCGGGCAGGATGAGACTTAAAAGATTATGACGCATAAGGAGATTTGCGAATGATTGCCTTCGCGCTAGAGTAGTGAGGAAGGTTAATAAGTATAATTAACAGTCGTCTTAACTAGAGGTTAAGATGAGATCCGAGTTGATCGATTATGAAGTATGTCCAAACTTCATAAAAGCCTGTTTGTAACCGAATGTGCGAACTATCGTATGACACTTTGGGAGTGACTACGAGTAGTACGCAGGTCGGGCACTTGAATAGCGACTGGACTAAGATTTGTATGATGTCTAGAGCGTGACATGCCTAAATTGAGTGGGAGCATGTATTCATACTACGTGTGCTTTGAGGCAACCGCCTATGGAAAAGTAACTGAATGGGTCCCTGCTTCGTCACTGTGTGAGCCCATATTATTTTCTTGTACCCTTTGGGACTTTGGACCATGTCATGAGGTGTAAGCTTGATGGCGCTACTTTAGCATGTATCTAATGGCCATGTGTGATTCGGTCTGTCGGAGCATGTCTAGGAAAGCTGTCAAGACCAAGCTAATTAGCATGTGGGGCCAAAGGAAGAATTAAGTTGGTAACGCACTTATGTTCTATGATTCATAGCCCGGGCGACTATGTCGAAATGTGTTTGACTAGTCATGAATATAGAAACATATTTGAGTGAGTCGAGCATGCTCTATTTATTTAATTGAGGGATCTAGAGATGCTTGACTGGGTGCGACCACTTGGTTTGGGGTACATAGCGAGTTATTGAGTTGTAGGGTTATGTTAGTTTGGTGATGACTTAATATAACTCTCCTCACCTTTGCTTTCTCGCTTGGTCGCACGCCTTATTCCCTGTATGAAAGAAGAGACGTGAGATGAGAACTATGAGGATGTGATTCGAATGAGTCGAGTCAAATATGTATGAGTGGGAGATATTGGGTGCAATTGGGTTGTATCCATATTTGAGATAATAGGGAGTCCTATTTAGATGAGGTTTATCTAGAAACCTCTCCCATCAGGACTCTAACTGATACAGGGGATTGAGATATATATTGATATCTCTCCCTACAATCAGACTAAGTCATTAGAACGTCTCTTACACGTAGAAAGAATTATCTCTCTCCTAAAATTTCTCGCTACGGTTTTCTTCTTGGAGCATCACCAAAGTTCTCCAAGGGTTTAAGGTGTGCACATCCAAGTAAATAATTCTAGTAATTATTTACACCAACGAGAAAGACGGTTCGAGATTCGTTCGTGGTTCAACCAATCTATGGGGTTTGTTCGTTGCTCGCGATTCAATCAAGAGAAGGCATGTAGATGGCTTAATCATGGATCAAACGGAAGTTTATAGACGGGCTCAATCATGGCTATGTGGATCGACAATTCCGCTGCAAATAGGTATACTCGATCCACCTTATATGTGCAAATATGTGATTTGCGATTTAAAGTTTCGACCCATATTTGCTAACAGAAATAATTGAATTACAGAATTGGCGGTGGGCAGCGTGGCTAAGAGATGAGGAATATTGAGCTTTCCGGCGGCAGCCTGAGCTGGTTCGTTGCCTTTTTTTGTAGTGAGTAAGAGTTTTGATTCCGAGTCCGATAAGTAAAATTCGAATTCGTCAAAAGTGTACGCTGCGTTCAGCGGCGCGGCCGTTGCTCAGACTCGTATCACGGCCAAAAACATTATAACAAACTGCGGTCAATTTAAAAATAAAATAAATAATAAATTGAGTCAAAATCATGTCTCTTCGTCAAAACCGTTACTTTATAAAAAGAACACGCCACTGAAAACGATGAGAAAAAACAAAACACTTTAGATATCACCCATATGGGAGAATAAAATTGCACTTGCAAATGAAGCACTAGTGGATTATAAGCCTCATGGTCCTCCAAGTATTAGTCATTGCCATCTACATTAGCTAATGGCAAGATTATATCATACTACAAATGTTAACACATGCTTCATTCTTGCTTGCTTTGAAATGGTGGCTTTCCCAAATCTCACTATTGGAAGATCATCTCAACAGTTGAATAAAATGTGTGCCTGTATAGCGTTTTTCCAATCCAATACGAATATCCACATTCTAAAACTAAATTTAATTAACATATAACCTGTGTTAAGTCCAAAAATCTTGGACGCAGATATGTTGGCATTGTTTGTCAAATTAATTATTGAATTTGTGAGTGGTTATTCTGTCATGAGTTTATTTAGTTAATTAAGTTTTTATTTTTAATATGGATAACAAATTCAATGTCTTGTATACAGGGACATGTGAGCAAGAATCCTTGAAAAGAGAAGACTCTTATTTGGTTTAGGAGTATTTATTTTAATAGAAGTCTGTTATGTGTGTTTATTAAAGGTCCAATCTGGTTATGGACCTAAAGTTGAGTTTATTTAGGAGTCTAAATGGTTTAGGATTAGGTTTCTTATTTTATTATATATAGAGCAACAGACAGATTGGAAGTGCAATCTCAGAGAGCATTAATTAGAAGCAGATCTACGTCTTTAACGTTGAGAGAGATAAATATACAGCAGATATATTTACACGATTGAATTGAGAGAGCAAATTGAGAAATTACAATCGTGTGGATTATCCGGGATCTTAAAAGTGCTGCTAGTAGTTTGTTTGTATTGAAATCAAAATCATTCTCGTGTTCAGCATACGCAATACATTCTTCGGGAGGAAGAAGGTGAGTCTTCGGGACGAAGACGATCCGCGATTTGGAGGCGTCCAACAGTGAAGGGATTTCATTGAAGCGGATTTTGGAAGAATAGTTTCGGCGAATATAAAGGGAGTTCAAGAACGGCGACAATTCAAAGAGGGAGTCTTTAAATTGTTTAAGTCCAATTATTGTACTCTGTAACCTTCATTATTAGTGGAATTATTTTTCTCTGGGCGTGGCCTCGTGGAGTAGGATTTGTTAATCCGAACCACATTAATATCTTTGTGTTTTTATTTTCCGCTGTGCATAAATACCGGTGTAAAAAACGGTGTTGTAACATCAGTTACAACATCAGTTGTTCAAGTTGCTGGTATTATTTAATAATTTGGGGCAACAAATTATAACAACCTGGAGTATTATTTATAAAACTAAAATAGCAGAAGGCAATAATTACTAATAAACCACAATTTAGTAAAGAACTAAAACATATCAAGCCAGGAGATTCAACTATGCTACGCCTTATAAATTGTACAAAATAGCATCTCTCCGAAATCACCACAAGAGCGATTAGGACTATAGATCAGTTTCGGAAAGATTTTCTCATAACATTGATTACAATTAAGTGTTTGAGACATAGATCCAACATAGACTTTTATCCTACAACTTACAACAGTAATGCCAATAGAAAACTAGATTATATAGGGAGTGTTTGCAAACTCCAAAAAAAAACGTTTTCCTAAGCTTCTAGGTGATAAAATTACTCAATTTTCACCACATTGCCTGTTTACCATTCTTGTTAATAAGACCAGCCAAACATAAACATAGAAAGCATAAACTAAGCAAATGTTATCTTTATTACTCTTAACATCTGCATAGTGCTTGTTTGTTTGGAAAATTTAGTTAAGCTTTGCTTACCAGAATCATTTGAAACATGATAATCTGGCTAATCGAATACTAGGTTATTTTCAATGAAAAAAAATGCAATAAGAAAAAAATAAACCCTTAATTAGCATCCTTCAGGATTTGGAACATTAGAGATGGTTACACTAGAGAACTTTGATAATAATAGAATCTATTCACATGATGATGATCACGTATTTTCTTAGACACGAATGCTACATGCTGAGTATATGAGTTCTATGCCGGCTATTGCAGAAATCTTATCAATAGTGCAAAGTTCCAATGATGTCATAAAGAAGAAAAGCAAAGCGAAAGAGGGCAATCCATCAACAAGATAAAATGAAAGAGAATTTAGCATGAAATCAGAAACATATTTTGTCAGTCTCAATGAAGAATGAAGGACACAAAATGTCACAGGTCACTTAGCAGATAGGTACCACCATATAATCCACTTTAAACTTTGTTAGCATGAATAAATTATGTGTATATGTTCTTTGATTGGATTCAACTGATTATTACTTCCAAAAAGATGCTGCTTGGCTGATTATCTGGTGATGATTTGGGCTCTTGCCTGTGTGTTTTGATATTTGTGATCCCAAAAGTTCTTGTATTTAGTCTCTAAAAGGACTTAAACTTCCAAATAACCACTAGAATATGCAGGGGAGAGACAATCATATTGGCACTTAAAAAAAAAAAATAACTAGAATATCCAGACCCCAGCTATCTTAGTTACATTATCTCTTCTTAGCCATCTCTCAGGGATCCAATGTCCTAGAAGAGAGAACTTTAAAACAAACCCTTATTTCAATTAATAATTCTCGAAATTATTCAATTCAAAGGGAGGGGAAGGAAAAACAATAGTTGATCTGGAGACAAACATACCATGTAAGGGAGGAGAAAAGGAAGGTTAGTGAGTAAAGTGGTAAAGAACAGGATGGTAGTCATAAATAGGGATAACTTGTTGAAGTATTTGGGCACCATACAACTGATGACTCAAATCTTCATAGTGCTCTTAGGAAAGGTGTCCAGACCCAACTTCCTATTGTTAAGTCTGTTTCTTATGACTACAATCTTCTTTAACTATTTCACAAGGTCAGAGGAAAACAATTGAAGATCCAAAGCCGAAAAAAAGGAGATGTTATACAGATGACAGCTTTATACGAAAATAAAACTTGGACTCCCAGTGAAAAAAAAAAAAGATAAGAGCACTTTATCTCTTGTGCAGCTCACTCAGGGTTGAGTTCACAACAATTAGATATGAAATTCAAGGACTCCAACTGAAGAGGAACATATGAAGATTCTCACAGTTTTTTTTTTGTTTTTGTCCTTTCAACTTTAGACTGAAGCGAAATATACAAAGTTGAATAAGTCCCTTTATGGATTAAACAATCACAACTAGGTTTAATAGATTTCTCAAGGCCATCTTAAAGTTTGGATTTCACATAACGATGACCATACTATAATTTCAACCTATTCTAACTGAACTAATTGCCATACTAACAACATAAGATGAGCACCACCTAAAGCAAACATGTCCATCATCATACCAACTCTATAATATGCATTTTTCCCTCACAACATCATTTGGAATAGTCCTAGTAACCACATTCAACATACAAAACTGAGCAGATACACAATGCAAACCTAAAAATCGTGCTACAATATGGAGATAATGCAATTAAACACTAAAATATAAGCATTACCTGTCATATATGATCACAGTGTCAGTAGTAGCGAGGTTTATTCGTATACCCCCAGCTCTAGTTGATAACAGAGAACAAAATCTTGATGAATTCTTTTCATTAAACCTATCTATTCGAATTTATCTTTCTGCTCCACCAACTTTTCCATCATTCCTTTCATAATGCCATTCCTGAAATTATACAAGAGCATCAATCCAATTCTCATTTACCTTTTCTGGCATATCAAATAAATCAAATAAATTTAAGTCATGCATTCATACCTTATAGTTACAGTAATCTTCTACTAAATCCAAAATATGCTGAAATTGAGAATATATCAGAACTATGTGGCCCTGCTCTTTAAGTTTGACCATCATCTTGTCCAAAAGTTGTAATTTTCCAGAAGTTTCTAACATTTGGCTGAGATAAATATCATTGTGAGCAAAAGAAACTGTTAGAAATCTCCACCTTAATAAAACCAAAAACTATATGATTGAACATCAAATAACACAAAGGCTGTGAATTCAAAGAACACTTTGTACAAAAACAAAAGCAAGGTACTCAAAATAAAAGATATACGATGGACACCAATTATTATTCTGTAAATGCAGATAGTGAATCTATATTTCATTTCAACCAACAAAACGTAAGAACAAATTAGAGTGGCGATGGAAGAACCCTAGCTTTGGAGACGCGGGAGTTTCAGCAGCGTAGGCGATGTCGTGGCGGTGGAAGAACCCTAGCTTTGGAGACGTGGGAGTTACAACAGCGTAGGCAGTGGAAGAACCCTAGCTTTGGAAGGAGAACAACAATCGTCGATCTGAGAGAGATGAGAACGGAAGCTGAGCAGCTATTTTATTTCGTCGATCTCGAGAGAGAGATTTTTATGTTAACCGTGTTAATTAGTGATAAGTTGGGTTTAATTTTGTTATTAAGGATGGAGAAAAACGTGTAATAGAAAATTTGAGAAAAATAACAAAACGTTTTGGCACTTTTATTTTAAAAAAACGCAATGTCAAAATTTCGACATCGGTTCACGAACTCGTTGTCTAAATCCTGATGTTAAACCAACTTTACACATTGTTTTCAAGAAACCGTCGCCACCGCCGATGTCTGTTGGAATAATCTTATGCTTATAGACATTAGTGTACTGAAATGATGTCTATTAGCGGAAAAATACGGTTTATACACATCGGTTATACCAAAAACCATTGTTAAAACGTATTAGACAACGGAAACATTAAAAAAATGTCATTTTGGTGATGTCTATTCGTATTTTTCTTGTAGTGCCCCTTTTTGGCATCATCACCAGGAGGTAGAGTCGACTGAGAGGATACTCCTAGGATAAGATCCAGCTTTTTGTTAGTCCTGTCCATTTTATCATGACTTGCGGAGTGTGTTGCTCTAAATTCTGATCGCAGTGCCTTCGTCTCAGCTGCCATCAGCTTCATCTCGGTCTAGAGCACTATTATTTCTGTTTGCATGGTAGCTTCAGTTTTGAGAAGGTCTGCCTTGTGTTGTGCCTTCAGAAACTCCATATCAGTCTTGTGCGATTGATCTATCCTGAAGATGTGAACCCTTTGTCTTTGTTGATATTTGGCGTTCTCTGCGCTCCAAATTACCATTTTGGCAAATAGAGACTTGAAATATGTAACATGCTCACGCCTCAGTGCTTTTGTATGTATTGTCCATTCTCTTATCCTCAAAATTGTGCCTTGGATGTCTCTTGTGATTGTATCATCTCTATTGTCCAACCGTTGGTTAAGTGATGTGAATCCCTTTTCCATATTTTCTATTTTATTGCAAATGGCATTGAAGGATTTCCTGAAGTCGGTTGCATCGACCTGCTCTTGAGCCACAACATCAAAGTCGAAAGCAAACCGTACCATTGCATAGTCATTAGGAATTCCAATCTCTTCAGCAGGGACTTGGACAGTGTATCTAGCACTCTCAGCAGCTGACTCTTCTTCCAAGGGTACTTCAGCCTCGAACGAGAAGTATTCTACAAATAGGTCCTCAGGGAAAATAGTAATTTCTCCCCCTTCTACTTCGGGAGCTTTACTTTTCCTTTCAAATGTTCTTCAAACCTTTGTGTGCCTCGGTACATCTCGATATCATCGGCATCTTTGCATTTGTGTTAGCTTCTTGGCCGTGACCTCGTTTGTCTTAACAACTTCATTGGCATCAGTTGATTCTTCCATATGAGTAGTTTGTTCCTTAGTTGACTTATCAGTGTCATGGGAAGGTGATGGCACCATAGGTGGTGGGCCATCAACCAAAGTGAAATTTATAGGGGAAGTTTGGTCACTAGTTTTTCTCCTATGTGCCAAGGCCTCCTCACAGATGGGTCCTCTTGGGTTTGTCTTTAGGATTTGGACTCGGCCTCGTCATCCATCTCCAAAATTTTAACGTCGATGTGTTCTTGTGAGTCATGATGGTCACTTATTTACTCTTCTTCCATGGAATCTTCCGAGGAGAAGGAACTTCTTCTTCGCCTTTATTACCCATGGAAGTCTCAACTTCCATCTTGGACTTCTTTGCCCTCAATGATCTTAACCTTTGATGGGCCTTTATCACTCTCTTTTGCAGTCTCAGCTACAACAGGGTCTTCAGTCATCCCTTCAGCAGACTAAGTTGCTTTAGGGTCTTCTGTGGCATCCTTTGAGGTCTTAACCTCACGGATTTCACTTGCAGAGCTAGGAGTCTCAACTCCCATGGCTTACATTCCATCTTTTGCATTGGCTGCATCAGCAGCTTCATCGACCTTAAGGGCAGCTTGATTTCAGCTGAGACAGTCAAAACCGCCTGAGCCTCGTCAACCCCACTCTTTTGTACATTTAATTCTCACCTTCGCCTCTAATCTCCTTTTGAGTGGTGTCTCCCACAACCTCCTCTGACCCGACTGTGGTGGTTTGAGTTTCCCCCTTTAGGCTGCTTTTTGGTGAGTCTCGGCAAGAGAGGCACTCGAAACCCGAGAGTTGGTTTCTTGTCCAATTGAGTGAGCAGCCAATAGGGCAGGTGTCTCAACACCTTCTTCAGGGTTAGGCTTGGCTAAGGTGCCCTCTTCTACTCCTTCCTTAGCTTCATCGCCAATTCTCCTGGTATCTTTGTCCTATGAGTGCAATGGTGAGGTAGCAACATCAATCACCCTAACCATCTACATAATGTCCGGGCTA
The DNA here is from genome assembly GCA_016081115.2 of Rehmannia glutinosa. Taxonomy (NCBI): domain Eukaryota; kingdom Viridiplantae; phylum Streptophyta; class Magnoliopsida; order Lamiales; family Orobanchaceae; genus Rehmannia; species Rehmannia glutinosa. The sequence continues at coordinate 64,012,449 of CM071924.1, read as the reverse complement.
GGAGAGATTAGAATAGAAGAAGACTCTCCTAGGCCTGTTTGCAATCTCTTCTCGTGCAACTCTTTGAATTCCTTTAGTGCTTGCCTTAGCTCAGCTCTTTCCACCTCATCAGCAGGGTTTAATTCTTCCACGTCACTGTTACTGCTTGAAGCTGGCAATAAGGCATGTTCGGGGGCATCTATGAAGGCACAAGAATAAGGCTTCTCCGATTCTACAATAACCTTAGCCTTCTCAATTGCTTTAAGCCTTTCATTCTCCTTCCTGTCAAACAGAATGTTGATGTAGTTGTCTTCATCCAGAGTCGTGCGTACACCACCGTCCCCCAAAAACTATAGGAGGTATTCTTCCTCCTCAATGAATTTTGGGATTTTAAATTGGTGCTAGGCCAAGCTCAATTTCCAGGCCCTCGAAATTTTAAGCCTCTCTTGTATGTTCGGATATGCAGGAGACAACATCACAAGATCATCGCCATCCTCCTGAATGGGCTCAAGAGGAGCCCTCTCCTACTCAGCTATTCTAGCATCCGTTTGAGGGGATCGTACATATAACTCCTCTTTATGGTCAGCTGTTTCAACTTCCGTTTCTTCAGTTGTCTTTCTAACAGCTGTCTTCTCCAAACTCTGTTGATCTCCACCAGCAGTCTCTTCTTCCCTCTGTTGTCGCTAACAGTAGTCTCCTTTTCTTTCTCAGTGGTCTCCACATCACTCTTCTCTTGTACAGACTGTTGTTCTTCCTCAGTAGTCTCCTTCACAATATTTCTGCCAGACTCGGCTGGCTTGACCAAAGCGGATTGTCTCACTAATCACCTTCTCTTTGTTCGGACTAGAGGAACCTCTTCCTCTTCCTGATCCTCTTCTATGGCAGCGGCTCTGCCACTTTTATCTTCTTTGCTGCAGCTGGCTTCCTCGGCACAACTGGGCATTTCTTCTTCACGAGAGGAGAAGGTGCAGGGGATTCCTTCTCTTTCTTGGCTCCTGGGGCAGGTGCAGGGTCTTCCATGGTTGCAGGGGCTGGTGCCGACTTTGCTGCAGGGCCTTCTTCTTCTTCTGCACAGGTTTGGGAGATGGAGTCTTAGCAGTTGTAGTTGTGTCCTCGGGGAAAGGGTCAGCTGACTCCCCTTCACTTGTATCAGTTTTCTTGCATGCACTTGTCTTTGGGCAGCTGATAAGTTAGCCTTAAACATTTTCTTATTCACGTGGAAGGGTTTCCCATTCCTGAGAGGAATGCCCTTCACCTCCATTAAGTGGCCTATCACCAGGCCATATCCCAGCGAGCTCTCAAACAATCCAGCATCATTGAAGCTCTTGTTCATCACATTCTGGCACAATTTGGCAAATATGAACTCTGCCCAGTTCACCTTCTTCTCTTCCATTATAATAGCCATCACTGTCAGCTTAGTCCTTGATCGCTGATTGAAACTGCTAAACTTCATGTAGATGCACTTGGCTACCACGTCCATGAGTTTGTGGTAGTCCTCCTTGATTAGAGATTCACAGCTGACTCTGGCTTTGCAATCTCCTTCCATGCAGCAACCAGGTTTATGTCTTTCTCTATAATCTCCTTCAACCCAGACAAAGGCAGATGACAGTGAGCAGCTAAGTCCGCATCAGTTATCTTTATGTCCTTGTTGTGCACGAAAGAGAGGATTTCACTGTCGTGAACCTCAGCATTCAGTTAACACATCGCCACTTCTTTGAGATAAGTGTGCGAGAACTCCATAGAGGGAAACTCCTAGAGACCTGATTCCTAAAGTTTCTCAGCAATCTTTTTGGCCAAAGCTTTGTCGATCCCTTATTTGACCAGACCTTCAAAATCCACCGTAGCTCCAGAGTGGATTTTCTCAGCCATCTTTACATAGTCATACGTCAATGCCATTTCTGAGTCTTGAACTTGAAACTTGAACGGACAAAGAAACTAGGGTTTTGCTTGGTTTGCAGAGAAAAAATATTTTTGCTTGAGAGAGATGAATGTTGTGTAAGGAGAGAGAAATTAAATTTCTTCTATAAATGGGATGTGAGAGGATGGTTTTTGGAATTCAAAAAGTTCGAATATGATCAACGGTTGAGATCGTGCCTTGAACCCGCATTAATTTTCCCGCATTAAATGCAACAGTATTTATATCCAATCATAGGTAAAATAGGTATAGGCTTTTTACTAACACCATTATTATTGCTGACGTCAAGCCCTAAACATTCCTTTCATTAAAACGACATTGTGTTTTGTCACTTAGCTCATAAATAACTCATCTATCTTCTATAAGTGACTTGACACTGCTTCTCTCTTCACATAATAAGCACTCAGTTGTCCAGCTAACTCAATACAGCTGACTAGCCGTCTTGACTGTTTCACTTTGCTAAAAAATAAAACTTTGCTGATTTCTAATATTCTCTTCTATAACTCTGCTGATTGATTCTTCTGAGCCTCCTTACTCAGTTCAATCAACCTAAGTTCATTTTTAAGCTCTTCAAATTTGTATTCACATAATGGCTTAGTGAATATATCAGCCAACTGCTTATCAGTTGATATGTATTACAAAGTGATGTCTTCCTTTTCAACACGATCTATTATGAAATGATATCTGACATCAATGTGCTTGGTTCTTGAATGCAATATTGGGTTACGAGTAATTTGATAATGGCACTTGTGTTATCACACATAATTGGAATCTCTTTTTTCTATATCATAGTCTCTCAGTTGTTGCCTCATCCATAACACTTGGGCACAACAGCTGCCTACAACTATGTACTCTGCTTCAGTTGTGGATGTAGCTATTGAATTTTGTTTCTTGCTGAACCAATAAACCAATCTATTTCCAAGCATTTGACAGGTACCTAATGTACTTTTTCTGTCCACTCCAGATATAGCATAGTCTAACTAGCCAACTAGCTTGAATCCTCCATGCTTTGGATAGCATGAGCCAACTTCTTGGGCATCCCTTCAAATACCATTGGATTCTCTTGGCTGCAGTCATGTGACTCTCTTTTGGTGCAGATTGAAATTTGGCTCATACACCTACATCAAAGGTGATGTCTGGCCTACTTGCTGTTAAATAGAGCAATGATCCAATAAGGGCTCTATATAACAGTTTTGCCATCTGCATCCATGTCCATTTTGATTGATGTATTCATGGGAATCTTCACTGATGACTTCTCTTCCATACCAAATTTCTTCATTAAATCTCTGGTATATTTTGTTTGACTTATGAAGGTTCCATCTTTATGAGTTTGGAAAATTTGTCACACAGCTCTTTATTTGTGGATCCAAAGATATTGTTATCCACATAAATTTGAACAAGCAATTTGCTCTCCCCATCTTGAATTCTGAAGAGTGTTCTATCAACTTTGTCTTTGGTGAATCCATTGTTAATAAGAAACTGGACAATGTATCATACCAGGCTCTTGGTGCTTGTTTCTATCCATACAATGCCTTCTTGAGCTTGCACACTTTATCTCCAATAGTTTTCTGCTCAAAACCTAGAGGTTGCTCCACATAGATTTCTTCTTCCAAAAGTCCATTAAAAAATGAACTCTTCACATCCATTTGATAGACATTGAAGTTCTTGTGTGCAGCATAATTAAAAAACATCCTAATTGCTTCCAATCTAGCAACATGGGCAAACGTTTCATTAAAATCTATACCTTCCTCTTGGCAATACCCTTTGGCTACCAATGTTGCTTTGTTTCTCACTACTGATCCCTCTTCATTCATCTTGTTTCTAAATACCCACTTAGTACCAATAACATTCTGGTGGGTAGGCCTTTGAACTAATTCCCAAACTTTATTTCTTTCAAACTGATTCAGCTCTTCTTACATAGCTAGAATCCAATGCGTGTCATCCAATGCTTGTGACACATCTTTAGGTTCAATCTAGGAAACGAAACAAGTGAACATAGCTTCATGTTGAGTTCTGGATCTGGTTCTCACTCCATCTCTAACATCTCCAATGATAAGCTCTGGTGGATGGTCTCTCAGCCATCTCACATCTGATTGGAGTAAGTCTGTTGGGTTCAGTCGTCTCCAATGAACAACTTCCACATCACCATTCAGCTGCAGACCTTCCAGATGTCTCTGAGATTTAGCTATCTCATCTTCATCAGGTTTGAGTCCTCTTATATCTGCCTCAACATAAGGACTCTTCTGAATAGTTGGCTGATTCATCTTGTTAGCTAACTCATCTATGTCTTCTCCATTGACATTAGGTTCATCAAAAACCACATAGATAGACTCTTCTGTGACCATAATCCTCTTGTTCAGTACTCTATAAGCTTTACTTTCAGCTGAGTATCCCAAAATGATACCTTCATCAGCTTTAGCATCAAAAGATTTCAAGTTGTCCTTGCCATTGTTGTGAATGAAGCACTTACATCCATAGATATGAAAATATCCAACATTTGGCTTCCTCCCTGTCTAAATTTCATAAGGGGTTTTGGACAGTTGCATGTTTATCATACACCTATTCTGAGTATAGTAAGCAGTATTAATGGTTTTAGCCCAAAATCTCTTAGGCAATCCAGCTTCAGCTAACATGGTCCTCGCAGCTTCCTTGAGATTTTTGTTCCTGCTTTCAGCCACTCCATTCTACTGTGGAGTTCTTGCAGCTGATAACTCATGAGCAATACCATTTTCTATGCAATATTGAGTTATAATCCCATTGACAAACTCAATTCCTCTGTCAGACCTTATTTTTATAATGGTCTGACTCTTCTCATTTTGAACTCTTCTCATCAGCTGAGGGAGCTTCTGCAAGGTTTCTTTCTTTTTAGATATAAAGATTGTTCATGTGTATCTTGAATAATCATCTGCCACTACTAGGGTGTATTTCTTTCCACTGATGCTAGATGGTTCAACAGGACCAAACAAATCCATATGCAATAAGTGCAATATCATGGTTGAAGAAGGACTTGGTTTGTCCTTGAAAGAAGACTTAATTTGCTTTCCATTTGGCATGCATCACAAATGCTTTCTTTTCTTGTATATCTCGAGTCGAGGCAATCCTTCCACAAGATGACTCCTTGCAAGTTTGTTGATTGTCTTGAAATTCAGGTGACTCAGCTTCTTGTGACTCAACCAAATTGATTCAGCTATACTCTTTGCTAGCAGACATGTGCTTGGTGTAGCAGTTGACCAATCCACTACGTACATGTTTCTGCCTTGATCCTTGAAGCACAATCTCATTTGATTCAGCATCCTTGATTTGACATAAATCCATGTTGAATGCCACATTGTAGCCCTTGTCACAGAGTTGGCTGATGCTCAGTAGATTGAAGTTGAGGCCTTCAACATATGCTACATCTGTGATCTAGAGTCCATTCTTCCTGATGGATCCAGTGCCTTTGATTTCCCCTAGAGCTTCATTTCCTCGAAATATGACTTTAGCACCTTTGATTTCCTTAAACTTTGAAAGATTTTTCTTGTTGCCTTCCATGTGTCTGGAACAACTTGCAATTAAGGAAATTAGTTTTTAGGTACCCATACTTGCTTGGGTCCTGAGAGGTTAGCACTATAAGGTGATCCAACCAACCTATAGCCAATTGATCTGACTCTAAGAGGTTGCCACCTATCAGTTCCATAATAATAATGAACATTTGCAAATTGCTTGGGAGATATAGGCTCATACAGCTGTCTCTTTTATCTGTATGCATGTGTGTGTGTGTTTGAGCATTTGCTTACTTGGGGTAATAGTGGAACTTTTGTGCATATTGGGCTTTGTGCTTTGGTGCGTGCTAGTTATAGTTCTTTTGCCTTGGGAATGACCTATGTTGAGTCCGAGACCTTTGCCACTTTGGCCTGTATCCCATTGATCTTGGCTGATGTCTCATTTGATTATTCCAATCAGCCTCGCTAGGGTAATTTCTACCATTCCCATCATATGATTTTCTTTGCTGAAATCTCTGGGGATTTTGGTAGCTCTATTTAGATTTTACAGAGTATTTCCTGTTTGGAGTCTACTGATGGACTATTCTGAATTTTGTTTCAGCTGTCCTTTCAGCATACTCTACTGGCTTTTTGCCTTTTCCCTTGTATCCAAGGCCAGCATGGTTGTGATTATGTTTTTGAGTGGGTGTGATGCAACATTTTGCGCTTTGGATTTTTGGATTGCCTCATTACTTGAGGATCGTTTCTCCATAACCACTCTTGGGACTTGAGCTTGCACAAATGAATTGAATCTTATACATGTCTTATCTCCACCTTATTTTTGAACCATTATAAGTTCATCCAATGATTTAGATTCCTTAGTGAATAATGCAATCACGTTTTTAAGATCTTTTTCCCTCTTTTCTGTTGCAGCTAAGTCTACTTGGATCTTAGCTATTTTAGCCTTCAGCCTTGTATTCACATCAGCTATGTGACTTTTACTCAGCTCCTTAGTTAGCTGTGAGTTTTGGCATTTGAGCTAGTTGTTTTCTTCATTTAGGAGTGTGTGTGAGGTTTTTATGTGCTCAAAGTCTTTCATCATTCTGCCAAAAAAATCATAAAGATCTGTGGGTGATGAAGTGTTTGTGTCACTATCACTATCACTTGAATCAGAATGAGATGAGTTAGAGTGTACCTCATCTTCTTGATCTTTGGAGTCTTGTTCTTTGGCCATGAGGTATATCAAAGCCTCTTCCTCAGTGTCACTGGAGTAGTCAGCTTCACTGCTATCTGACTCTACTGGTTCTTTGCACTTAGTTGTGTCAGCAGTCTCCGCAGCCAACATGGATTTCTTCTTTCCTTCTCTTCTATCTCTGAAGACTTTTCTTTCTTCTTCATTCATGTACTTGTTGACTGGTGGTTAAGTACAGTCAACAACAAAGTGTCCTGGTTGTCTGCAATTCCAACACAGGTTCTCAGCTCTCTGCAAGTCAGCTCTTTCAGCTCTCTGATACTCAGTTCATTGATGATTATCTCTTTTAGGTGGTTTGTCCTCCCTTGCTTTGGAAGGTGCTTTGTGTCTCCTGGATGATTCACCATTGTTTCTCTTGTAGTTCTTATTGAAGAACTTGTTGAATCTTTTCACCATTAGGGCAATCTCCTCCTGGTCCATGGCTTCCTTGGATTCAGCTCTCTTTGCTTCTCCAGCCATGAGTGCAGCTGTCTTTGGTATCTGTCTCTTCTTGTTATTTCCTTCTCAGCTCAAACTCATATGCTTTAAGATCATAGAACAATTCATAGTTGGATGTTCTGGTAAGATCCATGGAGTGTCTCAAAGCCATAACCTTCATTTCCCACTCAACTGGGAGAGACCTTAGAATCTTCATACATATTTTCTTTTGTGTGTATTCTTTCCCTAGAGCTGAGAGCTTGTTGGTAATCTCTGTGAATCTGGCATCTAGCTGATCCAAACTCTCACCTGCAATCATTTTAACATTTTCAAAATTTGGAACATCAACACTCAATTTGTTTTCCTTAATTTGGTGAGACCCTTCACAAAGTAAGGTGAGTTTTTCCCAAATCTCTTTGGGTGTTTTACAAGATTTGAATTTATTAAACATGTCCTTATCAAGAGTTTTATATAATATATCCTTGACAACATTGTCCAAGTTATATATTTTCCTGTCTTCATTTGTCCACTCGCAACGTGGTTTCTCCACCATGGCGGGTCTAGGCTCTGCAGGTGCCCCATCTTCTCCTTCAGCAGGAGCAGCCCTTATTACAGTTGTATTAACTTTTAGGATTTGTAATGGCCCATCCTCAATCACGAAACACACCTCATCATGTAGGGCTGATAGATAAGCCTGCATATGTATTTTCCAATCATCAAATTCTTCAACAGTGAACATTAGAATGCGAGTTAGATTTGCTTCCATGATAATAACTTTGCTTTAGATATAAAATCTTTAAAAACTCAAGTGTTGATACTTTGAAAAAGAATGACATCTAGTTCAGTAACCAGTGCAGAAGGCTCAATGAACCAACCGCTCTGATACCACTTGTAGGTCCCAAGGGGTGATGTGTAAAGTTTACAAGGGAGGGTTGAATAAACTTTACCAACTTTTCAATTTTAGTCCTTTTAAACAATTTCAGAGTTGACTCAAGTCAGCTAAGTTCTTAAGGGACAGCTAGGTTGGCTTACACAGCAAAGGTACCCACTCAACAGCCTCGACTGAGTGGTTGATAGTATAACTTAGTTGTTTTCAATTAACACTTACAAATGCAGTTGACTTGGTTTTACCAGCGGAAGACTTTCACCCTTAGAGTTTTAAGTACGTTTTTCAACACTTGTTTTAACAATGTTATTATCACCAGACTTAAGCAATTTAACTTATTCGCGGATATGAAAATAATGCGAGAAATAAAGTGCGCTGAAAGTAAATAGACACAAGCAATTTATAGTGGTTCGAGGATGGGGTAATTCCTCTAGTCCACTCTTCTCCAACCCCTGGAGGAATCCACTAGGTAAATTAACTTGATTACAAAGTGGTTAAAAGTCCGAGTCAGATTTGATCACACAGCATGCTGCTCATGGGACTCAGTTTCTTCACAAGATGGATGTCCTGCTAATTCAGCTTCCTTCAAACCTTTGGACTTGATCACTTATCTCTCCAACATGTTCAAAGCTCTGGTTTGATGGAATCTCACCACTTCTCCTTCAACCTTAGAGAGTAGACCCCTTGTTCTTGAACATAATTTTTCCTCTTCAACTGATGAAGTTGTCTTTCCTTCACTGAGTGTGTTGGATTGATTTCCTTCGAATTAAGGCTGGAGGATTTCTGTGAAAACTTGAGAGCTATTTGTAGGTTATTGCTTGAATGTTTGTATGCTTGTTCGTAGATTGGCTAACCTTCTCTCAAATGACTCTTCATCCATTTATAGTGCACATTTGAAAATATGTCCGTTGAAGAGATAGACATATTTTTCAAACAACACTTAGTAAGTTGTTGGCTTGTCTTGTCTTGCAACATTGATGGGGACCGTACCTTGAATTTAATGCTCTGCAGCCTTTCCTTAGCCTCTGCAGAATTTCAGGTACATCCCATTGGTTCCTTGCTTTTTGTACTCTTTCAGCAAAACATCTTTATTGCTAGCAGCCTAACACATGCCTATTTCCAGCAAAACTTTGACTTGTCTTGACAACGGATCTCTTTCAGCTTTCTCGAGTCTTGTCTGCTGCACACTCCTTTGACATTCTATTCCAATCATTTTGGAATGACTTTGATGTCAGTCAGCTGACTAAGACAGCTTTTCGTCACTTGACTGATTCTTCACTTCACTTCACTCAGCTGCCACACAGCTGGGTCTTCACTTCAATCTTCAGTCGAATGTTGTAATATTCAACTTAGTTGTCTTTGACTCAGCTCATAGAACCCTATCTATTACAAGTTGAATTACATTTGAAATGTGGTGCCAACTTCCTAATCTAAGTTTTACATGGTATCATCAAAATCTACACATAAATTTTTACAACACTTTTGGTACTCATATTTGTTTGGGTCCTGAGGGGTTAGCACCATAAGGTGTTCCAACGAGCTTATAGCAAAATGATCTGACTTTAAAGGGTTGCCACCTATAAGTTCCATAATCATATTGAATTTTAGCAAATTATTTTGGTGTTTTTGGTACATACAATAGCCTCTTTTGTCTGTATGTCTGTGTATGCATTTGTGTATTTGATTTTCTATGAAAATACGGAAACTGTTGTGCATGTTGTGCATTTTGCTTCGGTGCATATGTGTGCTGATTTCTCTTCCTTGGGAATGACCTATAATGATTTTGAGGTCTTTGCCACTTGGGCTTGTTTTCCTTAGGATTCTGTTGATATTTCATTTGTGGATTCCAATCAGCTTGAATTGGATAATTTCTACCATTCCCTTCATATGATTTCTTATGTTGAAATTTCTGGAATTTTTGGTAGTTCTGTTTGGACTTCACATAATATTTCCTATTTGGAGTCCGCTGATGAACTTTTCTGAATTTTGTTTCAATTGTACTTTCAGCATATTCAGTTGGCTTATTTCCTTTCCCTTTATAACCAAGGCCAGCATGTGTGTGTTTGTGATTATATATGGGTGCAACATATGGTATTTTAGATTTTTGGACTCCCCCATTGCTTGAGGATCCGTTTTCTAAAATCACTCTTGGAGTTTGGGCATTTACAAAGGAATTGAATTATAAGCCTGCTTCGTCTCCAATTTCCTTTAGGATCATCATCAATTCATCCAGGGTATTAGATGATTTGCTGAGTGATGCAATCACACTTTTGAGTTCATTTTCCCTCTTTTCTTTGGCAGCAAGTTTGCTTTTACCTTTGCTATCTCAGCCTTTAACTCCTTGTTCTCATCAACTATGTGACTTAGAGTACTTAGCTCTACAGTCAGCTTTGAGTTTTGGCTTTTGAGTGGTTGTTTTCCTCATTTAAGAGTGTATGTGAGGATTTAATGTGCTCAAAGTCTTTCATCATTTTGCCTAATGAATCATAACGATATTGGGTGATGATGTGTGTGTATGTGTCATCATCACTATCATCAGAATTTGAATCAGATGAGTTAGAGTTTACCTCATCTTCTTGCTCTTTAGCCATGAGACAAATCAAAGACTCTTCTTCAGCATCATAAGATAGTCAACTTCACTGCTGTCTGACTCAACTGTTTCTTTGCACTTAGCTGTCTCAGTCTCTGCAGCCATGATTGCTTTCTTTCTCTCATATCTTCTTTCCTTGAAGACTTTATTTTCTTCATCATTTTTGTACTTGTTGACTGGTGGATAGGGGCAATCAACTGCAAAGTGACCTGGTTGGACTGGTTGTCTGTAGTTCCAACACATATCTTCAACTTTCTTCTCAGCTCTTTTGGGGGTTCTCTCCTCTTTTCCTTTAGAGGGACCTGAGTGCCTTCTAAAGAACTCTTTGTTGTTCCTCTAATAGTTCTTGTTGAAGAACTTGTTGAACCTCTTGACCATCAAAGAAATGTTTTCTTTGTCAATGATGTCTTTGGAATCAGCTAACTTAGATTCTCCACCTATCAATACAGTTGTCTTTGGTGCAGCTAACTCATCTTGCTCTTTCCTCTTGATCTCAAATTCATAAGCCTTCAAATCAGAGGATAGCTCACGGTTTGATATCTTGGTCAAATCCATGGAATGTCTTAGAGCCATCACTTTCATTTCCCACTCAGTTGGGAGTGCTCTCATAATCTTCATACACATTTCCTTCTATGTATATTCATTGCCTAGAGCAGACAATTCATTTGTGATTTCTGTAAGCCTTGCATCGAGTTGATCTAATGACTCTCTAGTCATCATTTTAAAGTTTTCGAACTTTTGAACTACAACTGTAAGCTTGTTCACTTTTGTCTGCTATGAGCCTTCATAGATTAGAGTCAGCTTTTCTCGAATTTCTTTGGTTTTCCTACAAGATTTAACTTTGTTAAACATGGATTGATCTAAAATTTTATACAATATATCCTTAGCCACATAATCCATGTCGTATCTCCTTTTATCTTCATTTGTCCATTCGCTCCTAGGTTTGTCAACCTCAGCAGCTCTCTCAGCATCATCTCATGTTGCTTTTACAACAGGATTCACCTAGTGATTCTAATGGGTCCATTTTCAATGACAAACCACATTTCATCATGAAGTGCAGACAGATGTGCCTGCATGCGAATTTTCCAGTAATCAAATTCCTCAATGGTAAACATATGAATATGGGATAGATTTGCTTCCATGATAATAACTCTGAAAAACTTTTGAAAACTCAAGCTTTGATGTTTTGAAAAGAAATGAGATTCTAGTTCAGTAACCAATGCGGACGGTTCTTTGAACCAACCGCTCTGATACCACTTGTAAGTTCCAATGGGTGAGAGTAAAGTCTAGAAGGGGGATTGAATAGACTTTTCCAGATTTATCGATTTTGAATAAAATAACAGTTTTATGAGAAAACAACTAAGTCTTTTGAACGACAGTTGTGTTAAGCTTTAGCAGAAGAGTTAACCACTCAACAAACTCTAAAAGAGTTGTTGATAGAGTAACTTAGCTGAATGAAGTTAACTTTTTGAAAACCAGTTTTCTTGATATACAGCGGAAGTCTTACACCATTTTTAAGGCTTGTTTATCAACACATACTTTTGTTTGGTTATATATCAGTTGGATAGAAAATATAACAAGTAAATAAGATTGCAGAGATTAAAGAGCAGAATTGAAATAACATAGAATTTATAGTGGTTCGAGGATGGGATAATTCTTCTACTCCACTCTTCTCCTACTTCAGGAGCAATTCACTAATGCAACGTGAACTTTGTTGCAAAAGTACAATAGTCTAAGATGGCTTTGATCACACAACCAACCAATCTTCTGGGACTCAGCTCTTCGCAAGGCAGCTGCCTAACTATTTTAGCTCTTTAAATCTTCAGGAATTGATCACACAACCTTCCTTCAGATCTGAATCTGGTTCGACCTTGAACCTCACTATATTCCCTTCACTTATTGGAAATATGGACCCTTTTGCTTTTCAATAGATGTTTTCCTCTTCAACTTTGAAGAACAATTTATATCTTCCACGTGAGAGTGTTGTATAAAGTGTCCTAGAATCAGGCTTGAGGATATGAGAATTTTCACTTGAGAGAGTATTTTGCTATTCTTGCTTGAATGATTTTCAGTTTTGTGTCTTCCTTAATTGCTCTCTATTTGTCTATGAAAATTCCCCAGTCTTTTATAATAGGAGTTCAAATTTTGTCCATTGAAGAGAGAGAAAAAAAATCAAACTCTTATTAAGTGTTCGTTGGCTTGTCTTATTTCTGCAGCTTTGATGTTAACCCATCATTTGAAATTTGGAACTTGCAGGCTCCTGAAAAAGATCCGAGTTCTGCAAGCTTCTCATTGGCTCAAGCTTCTTGCACTCTTTCAGCAGGAACATTTTAAGGTTGCAGGTTTGTCTCCATTACCAAAACAGTTAACCTCTTAAGGTTGTAGGTTTGTCTCCATTACCAAAACAGTTAACCTCTTTGTCTTTCAACACAACGAGCTTCTTCAGTTGACTTTGAGTGCTTCAGCTTCTTTAACCACTGAGTTGAGTCATCTCCATCATTTCTTGGTTGACTCTTCTGTAAGTCTTCTGAAAGACTTTGTTGATGTATTGACAGAAGATCTTCTGATCCACTCAGCTGCGACTCAGTTGATTCTCCTATGCATTCTTTAGCAAGACTTCTGCATATCGTACTTAGCTGTTATTTAACTCAGCTAATTTATCTAACTAATACATAGTAGAATTTACATACAGAATTGGGGTATGCCAACTTTCTAACACAAAATTTTCTAAGCATCATAAAGATCTATACAATAAATTTCCTAACTTCCCTATTCTTCTTATCCAACATCATTTTTGTATAACTTCCATTAAGAGCTTGAGAAACTGAAGCATCATCTAAAAATTTGAGAAGCCATTCCTCTTCTCCAATTATCTCTGGGCGCTCAAATTGATATCTACTTTTGCTCAACTTCCAATATGTCCACTTTTTTATCCTTGCCTCTACATCAGGATAAGTTGGATAATGTTCTTTGAATTATTCAGCTGTGCCTTGTGAGGATTCAACAATAGTGGTAGGTAAGTTTTCTCCTTCAATGAGCCTTACTTCCACAACTGATTTGCCAATAGTTTTTCCAACTGTCTTTTCAGTGTTCTTGGTAGTTGTTTCTTCAGGGGTTTGAGCAATCACATCTGAAGGTCTATCTTGAGTTCTCTTTGACCTTCTTTTTAGATGAACTTCAACAAATTCTGTATTCTCTGAGTCAGCTCTAATAGCGGACTCATCGGGCTCATCACGCGACCTCTCTCGAGTCTTGACTTTTTCGGTCTGTTGGCTACCTCGGGGTAGCTATTCTCTTTCTTTGAATCGAGCGGTGGGGACGGCCCCAGCTTTGTCCCCTTCGAGAAGTGCCCTTTTTATTTTCGTGGGCCTTCCACATGCGATTCTGAGTTTCCCCTGAACAACCTTTTGTTCACATGAAAGGGCTTCCTTTCCTCAAGGCTAATCCTTTTTCTCAAGTAGATACCCAAGGACTAGTGCATAGCCCCATGTACTCTTAAACATCCCCTCACCACCTCAACATTCAACATATTTTGATAGAGCTTATCATGTAGGATCTCTGCCTAATTTCTCTCCATCTCCTCCATAATAACAGCTATGAATGTCAGCTTAGTCATTGACAATTTATTATGTGATCCAAATTTGATGTGCAGGCACTTAGACACCATATCCATCGGGTTATGGTATTCTTCCTTCAATACCGCCGCCGTGGTGATGTATTGTAGTTCTCACTTCGTAAATCAAATGTATGGTCCTTGACTCATTTAGACTAGACTTGGGAGTTTCAAAGAGCTTACTCACGTCGGCATCGATGCGACTACATCTTTTCCATTCACGGAAGAATGGATTACATGATTGTAATCGAGCATTTACATAGAATATGGCGACTTTGTCTTAATATGTTTGGGGCATCTGTAGAGTCAGGAACTCGATCAACTTTGATTTCTCCATATTTCCAATAATTGTTTTAGCCCTAGCTGGATCAGCAAAGTGATTGACTAAACCTTACACATCAAGTGCAAAGGAGTACACTCTTTCGGACATTTTTACGAAATCAAGAGCGGAGCTTGAAGATTTCTTATGTTCCATTTGAGAGTATGAGGAATTGATAGAGTTTTCACATAAGAGTATTTTGTAGAGAGTTTCGGAATTTTGAGAGAGAGAATATGAAAGTGTGAGAAGAGAGAGAATCTTTTCGAGGTATGTAAGGGATGTGATATGACGTGATGATGATCGTCAATTTTGAATTTTTATCAACAATTGAGATTTATCCTTGAAATTCGCTTTAATATTAGCATTAAATGCCCGCAACATTTATAGTCAATCATAAGTCTTTATGTGCGGCTTCTTTTATGACACATTAAATGATGTTGGCATCATTTCAGAAAATACCCCTGCTTCATTAATACAACCTTTTTTTTGTCCCTTAGCTAATAAATATGTCATAACCTGAAATATTGCATCTAAATTACCACTGTTAATCATTTATAAGCATAATAACATGTATTTTAATATTTCATATTCACATTGAAATGCATATAAGATCATGAAACTTCAAATCTTGGCCTAATTACATTAGGTTACTCGAGCTTTTTTCTATTTAAAGAGTTAAGCGATTTTATTAAACAGTTCATTTTATTAATAAAAGTGAATTTCATAACTGTGGTACTAGACATGATATCATGTGATTGAGATGTTATATTACAATGTCTAAATTTTTATTTAACAATATGAATACAACTTAAATAATCAAGCAAGAATCAGTTGTTAATCGGGCGAAAACCCTAAAAAAGAGGGTTATGAATTTAGCTTAGAAATTATATATGATTTAACGTTGTTTAAGGTAGGTTGTAACCAAGTAAATATGTGTTGAAATAAAACCTGATTGAGGCAAAAGATAGAGATGAGAAATCTGATTTTAACCATAAGTTCACACCTCCAACTTGCCACCTCATGCTTAGACTATTCTAAGCTAACACCTCAAGCTATCCTTCACCATTAAGCTATCAGCCACATATTAGACCTTTCTCTGCATCATTTCAGCTCCCAAACACATTGGTCAAGCTTTTCAAACAATCCCTAAGTGATCCTAATTGAAAATTGAAGCAAAACAAGCAAAAGAGAAGAACAATAAACAAGTTCAAGTAGAGAATTGTGCAAGGTAAATTTAACTTCCGATTTTTCTTTAGGATTTAGAATTTTTTTAAAGGGTTTATGATCTATCATGGTACCTATATTGTTTATAAATAAGGTGGGAGTTTATTTGTCAGATCATGGTGCGTAAAAGAAGGATTTTGGGTTGTAAACACTCAATAGAAATTACATGTAGCAGACTGGTAACTTGCTGAGTTTTTATGTATATGGCTTTAAAAAGGGATGATATGTTGGATAACACTTATATTTATTAAATATATTATGTTTTTAATTGAGGTAAGAGTATGGGGGTAAGTTTTCAGAGGTAAGATGTTTTTTAAAATATACTTAAAACAGTTACTGTAAGATTTCAGTTTCACTAACTTGTGAAAATGGCTGATTTCACCAAGCTATATGGATTGTCTTTGCAGGTTTTATGATATAGTTATCTTTACTCACATGTATTGTGTGTGGTAAAGATTTTAGAGTAAATGAATATGTTTAAAAGGATGTGAAATTCTACATTAAATATATTATGACAGCAACGTGCTCTGTTCGCGGCCATCAGCAGGTTGATGTTGTTTTGTGCACTTTTGACCATTGTATGTTCCGAATTAAGAAATCTTTGAAACATGAAAGTGGTAGGACATTAAGTTGGCTTTCCAAGAGGACTTCAATCATACAAATGTCATTTTTGTACATGAAATTATGAAGTACGAAAGGCTGCCAAACTAAAATCCTTTATACGTTTTGAAAAAAAAAAATCGCAGTTTGGCTTTGTTAACTTTTGAAGGAGGCGGGGAACTAAATAAAAGAAGCTTTACAAGTTTTTAATGAGTTAATTAAGGTTCATACCAATTAGAATTTCACTGCATGCATAGTTCCTAAGTAAAATATCCATGATTCATTATAGTTAAAGAAAAGATTTAGAAAAATAGTTATGTATTTTGACATTAATAGGTCAAAATCCCTACAGAGGAGCAAATGAAGCCAACTAGGAAAAGTCATCGAGATAAGGAAACCACTTGTCAGTATAATCTTTTAGCTTGTTATTGGACTTCTGTGATTATATAAATGATTTTTTGGAGTGAATTGGTTATTTGTTTGTCTGTAATGATTAAAAGCTTACCATGCTCCAAGCGTGAATTGTATGATTCGATTTGGTGATATTGTGATGAGATTGAGATATAAGATATCTATGCGATGAGGTTGAAATATAATTGAGATATGTGATCCCCACTGATGTTATTGATATGGAAATGATATATATGATTATAGAAAGTGCAATTTCATAAGTTATTAATGGATCTTGTTATGGCCGCTAATGACCTCGAATCATATGTTATAGAATTACACACATCCATAAATTCTGGATTAGAGTACCGTACGGCCACCCCTAGTTCATTAAACTCATACATGTGTTATGAATTACAGAGTGCCATGGCCATAACAGTAAAAGAATATGATCAAAGATATGCATTTGTGTGTTTTTTGAATGATATGAGCAGAGGATGAGAAATATCTATTGGTGATGTGCCTATGTGAGGTTAAATAACTCGTTACTGATTATACTTGCTGAGTTTGCAACTCACCAAATTCAATGTTGCCAATTTTAGTTGTTGTAGATAAAAGTTGATCTGTGGAGTGTGACAGAAGTTTAAAGAATGGATCAAAGATCGGCCGGCTGGATTCCCATCCTTCTCCCTCAGCTCATCATTTCAATTTCATATAGGGAGTTTTGTTGTGATCTGCATATAAAAGGGCATGGTCGTCGATGTCCTGTAATATGGATAAATGCTCTTGTGTGAATAAGTGTTGTTAAATATTTTTAAGTGAACGCTTCTGCTCATGCAAAAAGGGTTACAGTTCATGATTAACATGTTAATCTCATGTGCAATACAGTTGTGCTACCTATGAATTATAGTTTTATAATTTATGAATGCATGTTACAAGGGTAAAGGTGTTAAAAAAATACGTCTACTGACATACACTTAGCTAACCAGTGACTCTTCTACTCTCAAGTCAACTGGTGTCTCCCAACTATTCAGTTGACTTAACTCTGAATGTCCAATACTGCTGATTTTATTCTGCTAAAAGAGTAAAACTCTTCCAAAATGCAATTTTCTCCACATTGGACTCTTCTGAACGACTCTTCTGAATTAGTTAACTCAGCTCAATCAATCCAAGTTCATTCTTCCACTCTTCAAATCTTGATTCACTAAGGGTTTTGTGAATATATGAGCTAACTGCTTCTCAGTTGACACATATTCTAACATAATGTCTTTCTTCTTAACATATTTCTGATAAAATGATATCTGACAACGATGTGTTTTGTCCTTGAGTGCAACACTAGATTTTGAATGATTACAATTGCACTTGTGTTGTCACACATAATTGGAACTTCATTCTCCTTAACGTCATAGTCTCCCAACTGTTGTCTCATCTATAGCACTTGTGCACAATAGTTGCCTGTAGCTATGTACTCACCTCAGCTGTTGATATAGCTATTGAATTTTGTTTCTTGCTGAACTAAGAAACCAATCTATATCCAAGAAGTTGACATGTACCAGATGTACTCTTTATGTCAACTTTACATCCAACATAGTCTAAATCCAAATATCCAATAAGCTTGAAGCTTCCTTCTTTAGGATACCACAATCTAACTTCTCGACTTCCATTCAAATATCCCAAAATCTTCTTGCTGCAGTGAAATTACCTTTTTTGGTGCAGATTGGAAACTTGAACATACACCTATTGTAAAGGTGATGTCAGGTCTGCTGGCAGTCAAATAGAGCAATGATACATTGAGTGCTTTGTATCTATTTTATCCATTGGTTTTCCTTCTACATCCATATTTATCTTGATTCATGTGTTCATTGGTTTTCCTTCTACATCCATATTTATCTTGATTCATGTGTTCATTGATTTTCCTTCTACATCCATATTTATCTTGATTCATGTGTTATCTGGTATTTTGATAGATCACTTTTCTTCCACACCAAACGTTTTCATCAAATCCCTTGTGTAATTAGTTTGACTTATGAAGTTCCATCCTTCATCTGCTTCACTTAAAGTCCTAAGAAAAAAGTTATTTCTCCCATCATACTCATCTCAAACATTCCTTATATAAGTTTTGAGAAGTTATCACACAAGTCCTTATTTGTGGATCCAAATATTATATCATCTACATAAATTTGCACAAGCAAGATGCTTTCTCCATCTTGGATTCTGAATAAGGTTTTGTCAACCTTTCCTTCAGTACAAGAAAAATGCTCAAAGACATCGTTTTTTAGACGATGTCTATGTGGAAATTTACTGATGCCATAATCGATGATGTTAAAAGTCTTCATATTTAACATTGGTTCTAAGCATGTCAAAAACGAAGTTGTTACAACGAAAAACATCGTTTTACAACCGATCTTGTTAACATTTTGGGATGTTAACCTAAACATCGTTTCCTTTAAGAGACATCAGTTTTAACTAATGTTATTGGCAACCTTTTAGATTAGTTGAGTCACTGATTTTGTTGAATCAAATAGTCAGTTTATCATGGTAGGTCGAACATTAGTTTTGTTAGAAACAAAATCGGTTAGAACTCGATGTGTTAATGTTAAGAAAATGGCCTTACATCGATGTTATTCATATTGAAACATTTGTTTTATATATTTTAGATGTCGGTTTAAAACCGATGTCGAATATTTAAAACAAAGTCAAGTTATTAGTTTAGAAAATGTTGCTTGCCATTTTATTAAACAATCATCTCCTCACATTTATACAACCATTTCATACACTATCAAAGCAAGAATTAACCATCCCATCATCAAAGCAAGAAATAACCATCCACCATTAATTATCCAAGCAAGAAATAACAAATCACTTGAAATTAAACATTACTATTTATCCGATCTACATCAAGCTCATTTCCAAAAGGATAATACTAGTGTCAACAACTCCAAACAACGCAAATACTAAGCGACACAAGCTAAAAGGGTCAATATGTAAGTCCAAGTGGCTACTATAATCTAGAGGGGGTGAATAGATTATGCTCATTTTTTTTGATTATGCCCTCTTTTTCGAATCAAACAAGCCAAGACAAAAATAAAGGTGCGGGAAGTAAACAACACACGTCGATTTATAGAGCTTCACTCCACCTAGGGACTACGTGCTCTACCACCCCAGTATATCTGGGATGGGTTTCGAAAAAGAAAATGAATTTTATTAATTACCACAATTAATACAACATCACCTTACAACACCTCTTTGGAGATTACCACAATCTCCCTTGAAGATTACCACAATCTTCAACGGCACCTTGTGAAGATTACCACAATCTTCCGACTTGAAGAACACCAAATTCTTCAACACCTCAAAGAGCACCAAACTCTTCAACAAGAAGATTACCACAATCTTCTTACACCTATCACCTAGATCACCCAAGTGTGTTCTTACCACAAGAACACTCACAAGGATATCTTGTGTTTAATGATGACCACAAATCCAAGATTACAACTCGATAATGAATAATACAATTTTGAGTGCAAGTGTAATCAAGAATCAAGCCTAGACCTCAAGATGTGAAAGTGCAAGACCTTAGGCTATTACAACAAGAATATTAAAAATAAAAGAACAAGTATTTGCTTGAGTGTATCTTGTTGTGTTGTATATCAATTGGTTATATTGTTGCTCCAAAACTTCCTCTATTTATAGGAGATGATTGATCATGAATAGGCTCCTCTTGGGGATTGAAAATCTACAGAAAAATACAATTAAAATCAAGAATATAGCTGTTAGAAATCAATCCCACAATTTAAGGAAGAATTGTCTGCTGTCAACGGCTAGAATTTTGTTGTCAAAACGATAGGGCGACCGGTCGCGTAGAAATGAGAAAATAAAGAAAATACTGAATTTTTACACAGGCGGCACGGTCGACGGGGCCCGGATGGTCGACCTCGTGTTGGACCGGTCCACCTCATTAAATGGCAATACAAGGAGTTTGTTGACATCCCAGACACCGGTCGACCACCAGGTCGACCAGTCGACCTCCTGTATTTTACTTCAGTCCCATTTTTGTGTTTCAACATACATCTTCAGGTACGGGTTTCCCTAGAGGGCGACCGATCCAACACGAGGCGGAAGTGTTGTTCAATTTTTATCGAAAATAAATTTCAAGAAATACTCCAAAAAATTAGTAAAAATATTTTAAATCGATCGGGAGTATTTGGACAACATTTTGAAACATTGTTTTTGTGTAAAAATACTTTAAAACAAAATCATCAAAATCATGATAAAAATATTTATCAAACACAATATACCACATCAAGTCCAAACACGTACATCAATATATACAATACCATCAAATCCAAGAGAAAAAGTCTAATATCATTTTCCCATTCTAACACATGCAGCAAAAGATTCTCCAAATTCACTAACTTCTCTACATTCATGCAAAATCAAGTTGAATCATCCAGGAGTATTAAACCTAAAACTACACCTTCTACTCACCTACAAGTAAAATAATACAATTAAAATATTATAACTTAAAAGCAGGAAACAATTCAATTTTTTAACACATACAAAATAAAAAACTCGAAATAAATTCATCTAACATGTATAAGTATTCATCAATACCATAGATGATACTAACCAAGACATATTCCTAGCAAGCCTTTCGCCTACTCATTCCACACATCATTGATTTCTTTGGTAGTGTATTCACCCTTTGTCAGCTATGAACAAAACATGTGGATATTTTTAGTAAAAACCAAGTGTAGATAATTTCAAACTATTTGAAACATGAAATACAATATTGAGGGTTTTATTACTAATGAGTGTAGTGAAGTCTTGTCAATGGTTGCAATTTTCTGAAATATTATTTCTCTCAAAAATGCATGACATAAAAGCCACATTGTTTCACATCCAGTTGCTGAGGTGTCTATGTAAAAAAGATTTAATAATTACTAATCAAAATACAAGCTTAATTGATACTAATTAATAACAATGACATACCTTGATAATTTCCCACACTTGTTGTTTCTTTTCCCTCTCCGTCCCTTCTCCAAATTAAATAGTGTTAAGGTCATGCATAAAGATTATATATGATAGAGAGCAAAAGAAACACTATTCCTAGAGGAAATTGTGAAATATTATGAAGACCTTATCTATCGACAATATATTTTCAGTCATTATCATGGATCCGGTGAGAAAGAGGATCCATGTAAGCATAGGCATCATTGTAAGGGTCTATCACCATCAGAATCCAATGTTCACTATGAACAATACATATAATTAGTGCATATTTGCTGCAAATTAATAAAATACACAATGTTTGTCATCAGAACTATACAACAAGATAAAGACGCTATAGAGACAAGCATACTCTTGCATTTCTCTGTATCTATGTATTCTTTATTTCAAGTTTCCTTTATTTATTGTAAGTTGCTGCCAGCTTTGTAGCTTTGGATAAGTGATTTTGGCTATGGTTCAATCATTTACCAGTTACGTTACAAGTGGTCCTTGGGGATGAGAATACTGTACAAGTATAAATGAACACATATACAGTACAAGTTACATTACAGGTGGTCCATGGGGATGAGAATATTAGAGATTGAGTCAGCAGAACGACCTTTCTATACAAACCAAACCTATATGCAAACCAAAAATGAACAGAATACCAAACGTATGAGTAACAACAAATAGACACACTGAAGCCTTGAATATTGTAAAATCATATACACCCACAATTTTGACTTTTTTTATGAGGTTAATTCACTTACCTACTATAATAGGGCACCACATAATTTTAATAGATGTACAATATATTATAATATAATATATACAATTTAAAGCTTACTCACCCCATGTTACATGGAACGAGTTGATTTGGTGAGGTATCAAGCAATCTCTTTGCTAAAAAATATGCCCTTTTGTCCAAATTCTCCTGGTGCAGTGACA
Source organism: Rehmannia glutinosa (assembly GCA_016081115.2). Classification (NCBI taxonomy): domain Eukaryota; kingdom Viridiplantae; phylum Streptophyta; class Magnoliopsida; order Lamiales; family Orobanchaceae; genus Rehmannia; species Rehmannia glutinosa. The sequence continues at coordinate 63,989,866 of CM071924.1, read as the reverse complement.
TGTCTTGCAATCCCACATGTGCTACCCCACTTCGATTCACAAATTTGTAATCTCAGAGCTTGTTTCTTCCTCTAATTTTTTATATAAATACCTACCAAAAGGAAAAATAAAATAAAATGAGTATGTACTAGTTGATAGAAAAAACAATAGAAATCCAACCGTACTCCTTAAGTTACCAGATGTACACAACAATATAGGTGCCAAAAATTGCCTCCAACATACATAATTGAGTAACGTCATTCAGGAAGACATATGGTCTGTAAATTTCGCCAAACATATAATTTTCTAAATTTTGCATCAGACCATGCCCATTGGTAACATCATCTTTACGATAACCAGACAGGATAGCAAGCATTTTTGGCATATTGTCAAAATCAAGAACTTAATATTTTTTTCAATTTTCTGCCAACTTGGAACTTGTTGACAAGCTCCTAATCATGGAAAGGATACATAAGTTAGACAATATTAGGAATGCCCAAAATTTGATAATTTAAATAGATATATAACTTCACATATACCTCATCTTGCATATGAATCAAATGCACTGGCCAAACTACATGGCTACCTACAGCATCACCGATATTCTCACATGTACCTAGGATTTGCATAGTTAACAAGGCATTGTAGGTCCCAAGGGGTGTAAGTGTAAGGTTTAGAAGGGGGGGGTTGAATAAACCTTACCAAATTTTCGATTTAGTCCTTTTAAATCTCTGAGTTGATACTCACGGATGTGTCCTTGATGGACAAATCAACTTAGTCACTCAAGTAGAGTTAATCACTCAACAAACTCAATCGATTTGTTGATGGAGTAACTCATTGTTAGCTCTAAATTAACTCGATTTGTGGTTTTGTTTTATTGGAAGACTTAACACCCTAAAGTTTGATTTAGTGCTTGGTTTTAGTACTTATAATTTATCAAGTGGATAGCAAATTTATCACAGATATAAGCGATTAAAATTGCAAGAATTAAAGTCTTTGAAATGTAAATGACACAATAAAATTTTTATAGAGGTTCGAAGATGGGGTAATTCTTCTACTCCTCTCTTCTCCAACTCCCGGAGGAATCCACTAAGTAATGATCGGTTTCTGAGTGGTAACAGCCCGAGATACAAGTCTTGATCACACACGGTGACTTGATCCTTTGGGACTCGATCCGAGACGCCTTGATCACTCGGTGGCTTCTCGCACGACTCGGCCTTCTTCACAGGCGCGCTTGCCTTGCTACTGACTCACTTGCTCAAGCTCTTTGGATTTGATCACGAAGCCCTCCAAAAGCTTAAGACTTGGCTCAACCTTGAACCTTTCTACAATCCTTCCCGGAATGTAGACCCCTTGTTTTCAGGTGATTTTCCTCTTCAACCGATTGAAGTTATCTTTCCTTCACGGTGAGTGTTGGATTGATGTTCTTCGTAATGTGGGCTTGAGGATTGAGAATATTTCAGTTTTTCGATATGCTTGTATATCTCACATATGTGTCATCTATGTGTCTCTTTTTCTCAACCAAACTCCTCGGCCTTTTATAGTGAACTTTCAAAAATTTGCCCGTTGAAGAGATAGGCTTATTTTTTAAAGTCACTTGCGATCGTTGGCTTGTCTTGTTGCGCTTCTTGAGTTGCCGTTTCCTCGTATGAATTGTTCTTTCACCTTTTCGAGTTCGACACGGTGTAGTGCTTCCCATCGTTCATTCCTTTTGCACGCCTCGGGATCGAGCACTCCAAGAAAGGTGGTATGGAGATATTACTTGTTTAAGTAAATCTCTTGATTTCTCGGCAACGGTTCTTTTACGATTATCTCGACTTGACCGCATTTCCTAGCTTTCCCAGGTGACTTAGAGTCGACTTCCAATCATGGATGACTCTTGTCACTTCAACTTGAGACTTGGCTTTTCTTGAGTTGACTGATCGATGCTCCACTCACCAGCATCTCACCGCTTCTTCAAGAGAGTTCCGTCTACTCTTCTTTGCCATATTCATTGTTTCACAAAGAAAGTCTTCCTTCCAGTCTTTTGTCTTCTTGCATGTTATGGCGTAGGCCGATTTAACTCGGCAGCACTCTAATTGTAACAATAAATTTTACAAACAAGAATTGGGTGCCAACTTTCTATTCTAAGTTTTACATGGCATTCATCAAAATCTAAACAATAAAATTCCTAACAATTTCCCCCTTTTTGATGATGCCAAAACTTAAACCATTCGAAAATGCAAAAAAGAATGATACATACAGATAGTGTATTGACATAGAATGTATGCTTAATCAATTCTTTTATTGATCATATCATTCTTGTTCCTTAACACAATCAAGCATGTGGTGTATCAGAGCACATAATTGTCTTCACAAAAGAAATAAAGAATTTATAGCTTTATTACGTAAGACTTACATTGTATGTATTTACATAATAAAATACACGAAGGGTTGGACAAAGAATACTTCATCTCCTTTGTCTCCTTCTTTCATCTTGTTCAAAGATCTTCTTCTCTTCTTCTCTTCTTCTCATCGTCACCGCTTCTTTTTCTTTTCATATGCCTTTCTCGGGCGCCTTCATCTTTTCTTATTCTTTCCTGTCTCTCCCGCCATAGCCGAGTTTGTCTCTTGTTTTCTTCTTCTATTCTTTTGCATACTCGGCGTTAGTTTTAGCCACTTTCAAATTTGCCACTTGGTCAAGCCCAGAAAAGAGATCCCTCATTTCTTTCCCCGGATCTACGTATTCAATATTCTTGGCGGAGGCCTAGGTGCAAGCTTCTTCCTCCACTATCGCTTCTTCCTCTACCTGCGGGCGTATCTTTGATCTTGGGGTCTTCTTCTTTCCGGTGAGTGACCCAGCAGAGCGATCGCCGGTAGTCTCGCTGTCGCCTTCTTCACATAATGTGAGACCCTTTTCCCGAGTACAAGTCTCAAGCTTGAGCCATGGACATATTTGCAAAGTATCCTTGATTCGAGCGTTTTGAATTCAGCCAATCGACGCGCTCGTCCCGACATCCGAAATGGCATAAGTGTCTCTGTCTCCGGAATACCTCCGTGTTCTTTCAAGATGTTCATAACTCGCATCCATTCTTCCTTCCACTTCCTTCATCCCTCGCTTCAATTGTTTTTCTCTTCTCGGCTATAGATACAAAGCAGAGTGTTGGAGTGGCGAGTCACGGGGAGTTTTCGCTTATAATGTCATTGTGTGAGGACCTTGTTGGGGGTTTGTGCAATCATCAATGTCACATCCGTTGATCCTTCCCCTCAACAAGCTTTCCTTTCTTCTCGTTTTCAAGACTTCCTCACGGTGATTTTCCCTTCTCACCGCTTCCTTTCTTTTCAAACTTGATTTTTTTGCTTTAAGGTATTCCTCTTCCCCTTTTTGGCATCATCAAAGGATAGAGGAACCCCAGGGAACATGCTTTGGCAAGCATGAAGTCGAGCCTGCGGATAGTCGAAGTTCTCGCTTCAAGTCCGCTGCGTTGTAAGCAAAGACGGAATTCAGATCGAGTAGCATTGGACTCACTGAAATCGGCTTCATCTCGGCCATGAGAAGGCTGAATTTTCTAGTCATGTGTTCTTCCAGACGCTGAGATCATTCGTATTTTGCTCACGCAGAGCTTTATCTCGGCAGATGAGCTTCATGCATGTGCTCAATATGTTCTCTCAGCCTTCGTTTTTGCATCGAGCATTTTCGCTCTTCCACACCAAAGAGCCTTGTTTAACAATGTCCTCAAGTATCTCATTGTTCCACACGCATTGTTTGTCTTTGTTGCCACCATTCCTTATCCGAATGTTATGCCTCTTAAATCAATTTTGTAAGGGTGGCATCTCTCGTTGTCCAATCGCATGTCCAAAGAGGCCACGATTGTTAGGAATTTTATTGTTTAGATTTTGATGAATGCCATGTAAAACTTAGAATAGAAAGTTGGCACCCCAATTCTTGTTGTAAAATGCATTGTAATGAATAGAGTGGCAAGCCGAGTTAAGTCGCCTACGCCCTAACATGCAAGAAGACAATCAAGACGGAAGGAAAACTCACGCGAGACAGTGAGTATGGCAAAGAAGAGTAGACGGAACTCTATCAAGAAGAAGCGGTGAGATGCGGTGAGTGGAACATCGTCAAGTCAACTCAAGAAAAGCAAGTCTCAAGTTGAAGTGATGAAGAGTCATCTAATGATTGAAGTCGACTCTAAGTCACCTGGGGAAAGCAAGGAAATGCGGTCAAGTCGAGATAATCAGTAAAAGGACCGTTGTACGTAAATCAAGAGATTTACTTAAACAAGTAATATCTCCATACCACCTTTCTTGGAGTGCTCATCCCGAAGCGTGCAAAAGGAATGAACCAATGGGAAGCACTACACCGTGTCGAACTCGAAAAGGTGAAAGAACAATTCATACGAGGAAACGGCGATTCTAAGAACTCGCAAGCCAACGATCGCAAAGTGACTTTCAAAAAATTAAGCATATCTCTTCAACGGGCAAATTTTTGAAAGTTCACTATAAAAGGCCGAGGAGTTTGTTTGAGAAAGGGGATGACACACACGTGAGATATACAAGCATATTAGAAAAATCGAAACATTCTCAATCCTCAAGCCTACATTACGAAGTACATCAATCCAACACTCACTGTGAAGGAAAGAGAACTTCTATCGGTTGAAGAGGAAATCGTTGAAAACTAGGGGTCTATATTCCGGAAGGATTGTAGAAAGGTTCAAGGTTGAACCAAGTCTTGAGCTTTTGGAGGGCTTCGTGATCAAATCCATAGAGCTTGAGCAAGTGAGCTGTAGTAACAAGGCACTGCCCGTGAAGAAGCCGAGTCGCAGAAGCCATTTGAGTGATCAAGGCGTCTCAGACCGAGTCCCTAAGGATCAAGTCATTGTTGTGATCAAGACTTGTATCGGATGTTACCACTTTGTAAACCGATCATTACTTAGTGGATTCCTCCAGAGTTGGAGAAGAGAGGAGTAGAAGAATTACCCCATCTTCGAACCTCTATAAAAACTTTATCGTGTCATTTACATTTCAAAGATTTAAATTCCTCGCACTTTTAATCGCTTATATCTCACGATAAATTTGCTATCCATTTGATAATTTATAAGTACTAAATCAAGCTCTAAAATCTTGCTTAATCAAACTTAAGGGTGTTAAGTCTTCCTGAAAATAAAAAAACAAAGTTGAGTCAAATTATAGCCAACAACTGAAGTTACTCCATCAATCACCACCGAAATCTGTTGAGAGATTAACTCTTGAAAGTGACTAATTCGATTGTCCATCAAGGACACAAATTGTGTAGAATCAACTCAGAGATTTAAAAGGACTAAATCGAAAATTTGGTAAGGTTTATTCAACCCCCTTCTAAACCTTACACTTACACCCCTTGGGACCTACAAGTGGTATCGGAGCGGTTGGTTCATTCAACCCTCCGCACCGGTTCTTGAACTAGATCTCCAAACTTTTCAAGTCTCCGCTTTAGTACTTAAACCTTCAAAACTCTTTTTATTAAAAGCCATTATCTTGGAAGCAAATTTGACACGCATCCCTATGTTCACTATTGAAGAATTTGATGATTGGAAAATTCGTATGTGCTCATCTATCAAAGATTACATGATGAGATGTGGATAGTGATAGAAGATGGGCCTCGCAAATATTAAAGGTGAACACAAATTGCATTTGACGAAGAGTTGCAAAACAAGGAGAGAAGAAGATCGCTCCCGCACAGTCATGGTTGAAAAACCAAGAAGCGAGTGGACAAATGATGACAGTAAAAGATACAACCTGGATAATGTAGCCAAGGACATCCTCTACAAAACTCGACAAAGCCATGTTCAACAAAGTCAAATCATGCAAAACGGCTAAAGAAATCGGGACAAGCGACATTGATTTGTGAAGGCTCGAGCAAATCAAAGAAAACAAATTATCAATGGCGGTACAAAAATTTGAAAACTTCAAAATGATCTCGGGAGAGAACCCGGATCAACTAGACGCTTCGGTTTACGTAAATCACAAATGAGCTGTCTACACTTGGAAAGGAATATGCATGAGAAGGAAATGTGTATGAAGATCCTAAAAAGCCTTCAAATTGAATGGGAAATGAAGGTCATGGCACGAGACACTCCATGGACCTATCAAAGACATCCAATCATGAGTTATTCTCGGACCTCAAAGCCTACGAGTTTGAGCCGAGAAGAAAAGACCAGGAAGAGACAGTGACCCAAAACAAACAATTTGCTCTAATTGTCAAAGATGGGAAGAGAGTGAGATCAAAGAGGCAATTGACCTGTAAGAAATAGCCCCGATGGTTAAAAGATTTAACAAGTTCTTTAACAAGAACTACAAGAGAGGAAAGGGTGAATCTTCGAGAAGACACTCGGCTCCCTCCAAATCAAGGGAAGACAGACCAACCAAGAGAACAGATCATCAAAAAGTTGAGTATCAAAGGGTCGACAACTCAAGAATAGAAAGAGCGATCAAAAAGTTGAATATCTATGTTGAATCAGACAACCAGGTCACTATGCCATTGATTGCTCATATCCTCGTAGTCAACAAGATGGGGATGAAGAAGAAAGAAAGATCTTCGTGAGAAAGAAGACAAGAAAGGAAAAAGGCAATGATGGTGCAGAGAGGCTAAAACAAATGCCAAGTCAAGGAGACAGTGATTCAGAGAGCAAATGAAGTCGACTATTCAAGTGACTCAAGAAGAAGCCCCGATCCGCTTGATGGCCAAAGAACAAGATCAAGAAGATGAGGTACAATCTAACTCAACAAACTCGACACTAGTGATAGTGATCGTGACACACTCACTTCATCACCTATCGATCTTTATGATTCATTAAGCAAAATGATGAAAGATTTTGAACACATTAAATCCTCACACACACTATTGAATGAGGAAAACAGCCTACTCAAAAGTCAAAACTCAAAGTTGACTAAGGAGCCGAGTACTCTAAGTCAAATAGCCGTTGAGAATGAAAGGTTAAAAGGTCGAAAATGCTAAATTAATAGCGTAAATTGCCGCTTATAGAAAAGAGGAGAATGACCTCAAGAATGTTATGCTTCATTCACTAAGGCATCTAAATCATTGGATGATCTTATCATGAGTCAAAGAGAATGTGGAGACAAGACAAAGCTAGATTTAATTCTCTCGTGCCATGTCAAACCTCAAGAGTAATTTTGGAAAAAGGATCTTCAAGTCATGAAGAGTCCGAAAAATCCAAAACTCTAAATGGTGCACACACATTCACTCCAAAGCACAATACTAAGCAAACGGCCTTGGTTACAAAGGAAAAGGAAAACGACCCAGTTGAGTGTCTTTGAAAGGATATTGAGAAGAGGTTCACCGAGTCCTCAAAGAAACTCCAAAAAAAATACTCAGAAAGAAGAAGCAGAGCTACCAAAAATCCTTAAAACCCATAAAGAAATACATATGATGGGGATGGTAGAAAATATCCAAGCCAAGCTGATTGGAATAATGTGAACTATCAAGATAGACTTATGGAATATAAGCCCAAATGGCAAAGGCCTAGAACTCAAGAAAGGCCATTCCAAAAGTATAAGAGCTTTCATCAAAGACACATATGCACCTAGGCACTACACTCAAAGACACCACAATTACCCAAGGAAGGAAATTGCTAAAACACATATGCAGCATACTGAGACAAAAGAGACAATTTGTATGAACCTGTAGAATCCCCAAGCAATTTACCAGGATTGATTATGATTATGGCATCGATAGATGGCAACCCCTTAGAGTCAAAACATTTGGCTATAGGTTGGTTGGATCATCTTACAACTCTAACCCCTCGGGACCCGGACAAGTATGGGTACCTAAAACTTAATTTCCTTGATTGCGGTGTTCAAGGAAGTGAGTGCCAAGGAACCTGGTACATGGATAGTGGTCATTTCGGACATATGACAGAAATAAGAGAAATCTGTCAAAATTCAAGGAAGTCAAAGGAGCAAAAGTCATATTTGGGGAAATGAAGCTCCTGGTGAAATAAGAGGCATTGGATCCATCAAGAGGAATGGATTAGAAATCACAGATGTTGCATATGTTGAAGGACTTAACTTCAACTTACCGAGTATCGATCACTCGTGACAAGGGCTACAATGTTGGATTCAACATGGGTATATGCCAAATCAAAGAAATTGAATCAAATGAAGTGGTGCCGCAAGGATGTAGACAGAAAAATATGTATGTAGTGGATTGGTCAACCGCAACACCCAAAGACTTGTCTACTAGCAAAGAGTACAAATTGAATCAAGTTGGGCGTGGCACAAAAAGCCGAGTCACCCGAATTTCAAAACACTTAACAAATCGGCAAGAAGTCATCTTGTAGAAGGACTTCCAGGACTTAGTATACAAGAAGGAGAGTATATGTGATGCATGTCGGAAGGGAAAACAAATCAAGTCGTCATTCAAAGAAAAGACATGCCCATCCTCAACAAGAATATTGCATCCGCTTCATATGGATCTATTTGGCCCAAAGGGAACCGGCCAAAGATAAGTGGAAAGAAATACACTTGGTGGTAGTAGATGACTACTCAAGATATACATGGACAATATTCATGTGCAAGAAGAAAGAAACTCTACAAAAACTACCACTGGTGATGAAGAGGATTCAAAATGAGAAGAGTCAAACCATAATCAAAATAAGATAAGATAGAGGAACCGAGTTTGTCAATGGAATAATAACTCAGTATTGTATTGAGAATGGTATTGGTCATGAACTATCAACAGCAAGAACTCCACAAACAGAATGGAGTTGCGAGAAAGAAGGAATAGAACCCTCAAAGAAGCAAAGAAGGACCATGTTAGTCAAGCGGGATTACCAAAAAGATTTTGGTCAAGCAATCAACACAAACTTGCTACACCCAAAACAGATATATGATAAAAATAACGGTGACAAAGACTCCTATGAGATCCTGGATGGAAGAAAACCAAGTGTTGCATATTTCAGAATATTTGGATGTAAATGCTTCATCCACAACAATGGCAAAGACAACCTAAAGGCCTTTGATGCTAAAGTCGATGAAGGTATCTTCTTAGATACTCATTTGAAAGCAAAACCTCTGAATACTCAACAAAAGAACTATGGTTACAGAGGAATCCATTCATGTAGTATTCGATGAACCAAATGTAAATGGAGAAGACATTGAAGAGTCGATGAGTCAATCATCCAACCATACGTAAGAGTCCCTATCTTTCAAGTCAAGCCGGAATTATCAATTGGAAGAAGATGAGATAGTGAATCTCAAAACAAATTGGAAAATTTGCGGCTAAGTGATAACGAGAGAGTCGACCACACCAACACAACAAGCAAGTCGATCAATCCAACTAACTTACTCCAACCGATGTAAGATGGCCGAGAGACCATCCACCGTAACTTGTCATTGGAGACATAAGAGAAGGTGTCAAAACAAGATCCGAACTCAACAAGAAGCTATGTTCACATGCTTCATCTCATAAATAGAGCCAAAAGATGTGTCACAAGCATTGGATGACACACATTGGATTCAAGCTATGCAAGAAGAGTCAATCAGTTTGAGAGAAATAAAGTATGGGAATTAGTGCAAAGACCCATACATCAAAATGTTATTGGAACCAAATGGGTATTCGTAAATAAGATGAACGAGGAAGGCTCTGTGGTAAGAAACAAAGCAAGACTAGTAGCCAAAGGATATTGCCAAGAAGAAGGGATAGATTTTGATGAAACATTTGCCCTCGTAGCAAGATTGGAAGCTATAAGGATGTTTCTTGCCTATGCAACTCATAAGAATTTCATTGTATATCGATGGATGTAAAAAGTGCATTCCTAAATGGTTTATTGGAAGAAGAAGTGTATGTTGAACAACCTCCTGGATTTGAGCAGAAGACTCTTGGAGACAAGGTATACAAACTCAAGAAAGCCCCGTATGGATTGAAACAGGCACCCAGAGCATGGTATGATACCCTGTCACAATTCCTAATCAAAATGGATTCACAAAAGGAAAAGTAGATAGAACACTTTTCGTAATTCAAGACAAGAAGAGTATCTTTGCTTGTTCAAATATATGTGGATGACATTATTTTTGGATCCACTAACAAAGAGTCGTGTGAAAAATTTTCAAACCTCATGCAAAGTAAATTTGAAATGAGCATGATGGGAGAGCCGACATTCTTTCTTGGACTCCAAGTGAAACAATTTGAAGGATGGAACCTTCATAAGTCAAACAAAATACACCGAGACTTAATGAAGAAGTTTGGTATGGAGGAGAAGTCTTCCAGTAAAAATACCAATGAACACGCTACCAAAATGGACATGGATGCGGATGGCAAGCCAGTAGATCAAACAAGATATCTGAGCACTTATGGATCATTGCTCTATCTCACGGCTAGAGCCGGACATCACCTTTGTCAGTAGGTGTATGTGCAAGATTTCAATCGCTCCAAAAGAGAGCCACATGACAAAGAAATACTAAGAGAATATTGAGATACTTGAAAGGAAGCCAAGAAGTAGGCCTATGGTATCCAAAGGAAGGTGGATTCAAGCTAATTGGCTATTCAGATTTCGACTATCCGGATGCAGTGGACGAGTGACAGAAGAGCACTTCAGGCACATGTCAAATGCTAGGAAATAGACTAATTTCCTGGTTTAGCAAGAAGCAAAACTCAATAGCCACCTCTGGTGGGAGGAATACATAGTGCTGGCACATTGCCCAAGTCCTATGGATGAGACAAAGGTGAGAGACTATGAAGTTGAAGAAAAAGAAATTTCAATCATGTGTGATAACACAAGTGCCATTGCAATCACTCAAAATCGTGTTGCACTCAAGAACAAAACATATTGATGTCGATATCACTTCATAAGAGATCATGTTGAAAAGAAGGACATTATATGGAATATATCTCAACCGATAATCAACTAGCCGACATCTTCACAAAACCATTATGTGAGTCAAGATTTGAAGAACTCAAACATGAGTTGGGGTTAATTGTGAGTGACACTCGACAAATTAAAGAAGAGAAATGGAACAGAAAAGGGGGAAAAAGAGCTGAAAATGTAAATCACCAAGAATCACCATCGGAAAGACAACTACACCGAGTCGGTGATAGCCGAGTCGCTAAGAGAACTGTGAGGAGTAGAGTTAAATCGCCTAAGAGATAAGTTGAACAACTTATGAGCAAAGTGACAAAAACGCAATCGTTTTGACTTAGCGGGAATGTTTTAAGGAACACGTCAAAGATAATGATGATGTGTACGGACATAAAGCCGCACACCAAGCTTATGATTGGATATAAATGTCCGCATTAAATACGAGACGTGAAATGCTCAATAGCGTGCGAAATCCAAGCCGTTGATTTCGATCACAATTCAAAACCGCACGCCCTTTTTCATAAACCATATTTAAACCATTTTCGTCCGTTTCTCTCTCACACTTCTAAAATGTTCATCTCTTTCTCTCAAAAGCAAAGGCAAAAATACTCTCAAACCCTATCAACTTTCAAATCAATTTCGAGTTTTTCCTTGATATAATCCCGAGAAATGGCACCAACTTATGACTTTACCAAGTTAGGAAAGCAAATCCACACCGGTTCGACGGTGGATTTTGACGAATGGTGAAGCGAGGGTCCGACGACACCCTGGTGAAGAAAATCGCCGAGAAGTTGGAAACGTCCGGACTAAAACCGTTTCTAACTTTAGAATATCCGATGACCTATGTGGAGGAGGTCGCACAATTCTACGTGAATGCCGAGATTCACGATGAATGAATCAAGTCATCTGCTCACGAAAGCAGATGACTATCTCGCCAAAGATTTGGCTGAATATTGCTCACTACCTGCCAGGAAGGAGCATCCGAGATCAAAGAAGCTGATGTAAACTTGTCGACGCTGGAAAGAAATAGCCAAGTCCGACTTCCCCGATAAAATAATATACACAAGAAACAAGAGATCTGCCAAGGAGGACTATCACAAGTTGTTGGACATAGTTGCCAAATGTATCGACATCAAATTTGGCGACTTTGACCAATGTCAAAGGCAAAGCTGATTGTAATGGCCGCAATCATCGAAGAAAAGAAGATAAACGGGCTGAGTTTGTCTACAGGACTCGCGAACGTGGGGAACAAGTCCTTCAAAGAAGATGGCTCATTTGGAGGATCCCAGGATATGGCCTAATGATTGGCCGGCTATTGGAGGTGAAAGGAGTCCTCTTAGACATGGGAAAGCATTCCATGTTAACAAGAGGATGTTCGAGCTAATATCTCTCGGCGCTCGAAGCGAGCTTACGCCAAGAGAGCGACACAGTGAGGGGGAATCACCACTTAAGAAGATCTGTTGCTTTCCTCTCCACCCAAGAAGAGAGCGCCCGTGCCAGCCTACTAAGAAGATCACGCTGCCCCGCAAAGAAAGAAAACAAACATGTTCCTCGCCCATGCATGCAGAGTCACCGCCCAAAGAAATGCGTGTCTCCCGCCTATGCAGCAAAGCCGGTCGAGAAGGACTCACAAATACCTTCTCCGATCGTCAAGAAGAGGAGAATCGAGAAGCCACGACGGCCCGCTCCTCGAGAAAAAGACACCAAAGACTGCCCCACCGCCAAGACTGAGGATACCGCCTCGAACAGAGAAAATCCCCTGGTACAAACCAGAGACGAAGAAGACTCGTCAAGCAAAATCCGAACAAGAGAAACCCGGTGAGTCGGTTCTCGGCCTAGCACAAATACGGAGACTACCGGAGAAGTAGAGTCTCCAGATGTAGTTGATGAAATAGCCAAGTCTCGCCAAGGCAATCGCCAGAGGCAACCCAAGACACGGTGTAGTAGCTCACACACCGGGTTAAGCACGAAAGAACTGCGAAAGCAGATAGTGATGTAATGATCCTATCTCCACCTTACCCGGACATCCAAAATCGTCGCGTGAGTGGAGGAAATGGAAGTTGAGCAAGTCAAGGGAACAGTTCCAACGGCCCGAGTTCATAGAAGAAGAAGAGGAACCGCTAAATTTCCTTCGATTAACTCATCGTGCTCCCGGCTACGGATGAAGACAATCGCACGGACATCCCGCAGATCTACAAGGACAGGAGAGAGAAAAGCAAGATAAAGAAGCCAAGCACGTGAGAAGGCAAGCATCCGCCCTATCTCCCGCACCACGTAACACACACATCCTCTCCTTGATGTCTTCCTGATGTGACGAGGAACCGTAAAAATGTCCGCCACGAAAAGAGTTGCAAAACGCAAAGAAGCATTGCACGAGTCAAGAATCCTTCACGAGCAAAGACTAATGGAGGGACCAGGAGAGTCATCCGTAACACGTGACCGAAATTGATCCAATGGGAGTGGTTGACAAATCGCCAATGTTGTTGCCGCTACCACTTCCCCACCACTCGGGAAGAAGGCAACAAGGAGTCGGCGATGAATCGGGCTAGTGGGACCCCAATCGAGCAACCCCTATTGAAGGTGTGCTACCACCGCCCAACGGGTGAACAATCTATCCAAACAGCCGGGAGTTTGGAGACGAGTGACCCCATTCCAAGTCACTCGGGTGCGCCACCGAGGGGGAAACTCCCTCCACTACAAAGAAGGTCGGATGATGCTGCAGATGACTCCACAACGAATCAAGGAGGCGAAGTAGAGAAACTACAAACACAAGAAGAACAAAGCAAGTTGCCATCAACGAAGCTCGGACGCTTGAGACTGTCTCACCGAGGTGCCAAATCGCTCCGAAGGCTAATGACGCTACGCCGCCGATGCAATCGAGGCACAAGAAGGAATGTACCCGGGAGTTAACACTGGCGATGAAAGTGCAATCCATGGGGTTGAGACTCCAATGGATGCCATCGTAGAAGACCCTAAGACAGTGACATCGTCGAAAGGGAGGACAAGTGCCTCGCAGCAAAGAGAGACCGCCGGAGGAAATGAAGGCCCACGGAGGTTGAGACTTCCCGGGGTAAAGAAGTTGAAATAGAGAACATCCCTCCCCGCTATCATCGACCCATCCGAGAAGGAGATCGCGCACTTCATGATTCCCAGGACAACCCCGATGTCACTTTTCCGGGGATCAAGGCGCGAAGAAGAAGTCGAGTCATCCCCATGACAAATCCAAAAGACTCACCGCGGGTGTTCCAAGCACGAGTAAGTTCGATCCCAAGACTACTCGTCAAACCTTTAACTTTGATGATGAGCCACCAATGGAAATCTCATCATCGTCCGATGACGCTCCGATAAGGCCGAGGACCGCCATCGAAATGGAAAACCAGTGAGACCAACGGTTAAGACAACCGAGGCTCAAGAAGTTTGGGTCTACTTCACAAAATGTAACCAAACCAACAAGAGACCACCGCATGTGCTCCTCAAGTCGCAGCAGATCGATTCCCAAAAGAACTTCACGCGCACCGCTCATCATCGAATGCATCCCGCCGGCGGTGATGAATCTTTTGTAGAATCTTTCCCTTTCTCACTGGAGATACGTAACTCCACGAAGAGTCGGAAAATGAACAAGCACGCTTATTACAAAAGCCCCTGTTTCTTCCAATGCAGACACCATTGTTCGGTGATTATGACTTCGATGTTGTATGGCCATCACCGCAATAGAAGAATCAGTGAAGTTCGAGAAGTGTTCAAGGCACTCTTTGCCGAGGTTGAACGGATGGAGAGGCATCAGCCCTCTTTGGACATGCGCCCGGACAACAGAGATGCCTCCCTTACACCTGATTTGAGAGGCATAACATCAGATAAGGGAATGGTGGCAACAAAGAAAGAATCAATGCGTGTGGAACAGTGAGATACTTTAACCTTGTTCAACAAGTTGCCGGTGTGGAGAGTCGAAAATGCCGATGCAAAAACGAAGCCGAGAGAACACATTGAGCATATGCATGAAGCTCACACCGCCGAAATCAAGCCGCTGCGTGAGCAAAATACAAATGATATACGTTTGGAAGAACACATGACTAGAAAATTCAGCCTTCTCATGGCCGAGATGAAGCCGATTTCAGCAGAGTCCAACGCTACTCGATCCGAATTCCGTGTTGCTTACAACGCACAGACTTGAAGCGTAACTCGACTATCCGCAGCTCGATTTCATGCTTGCCAAAGATGTTCCCCGGGGTTCCTCTATCCTTTGATGATGCCAAAAAGGGGGAAGAGGAATACCTTAAAGCAACAAAATCAAGATGAAAAGAAAGGAGTGTTTGAGAAGGGAAAATCACCGAGGAAGTCTTGAAACAGGAAGAAAGGAAAGCTTGTTGAGGGGGAAGGATCACAGATGTGACATTGATGATTGCACAAACCCCAACAAGGTCCTGTCACACGGTGACATTATAAGCAAAGAAACTCCCGTGACTCGCCACTCCAACACTCTTTGTATCTATGGCCGAAAAGAAAAGCAATTGAAGCGGGGATGAAGGAAGTGGAAGGAAGAATGGATGCCAGGGTGATGAACATCTTGAAAGAACATGGAGGCATTCCGGTTGACAGAGACACGTATGCCATTTCGTATGTCGGGACAGAGCCACGATCGCCTCGGTTAATTCAAAACGCTCGAATCAAGGATATTTTGCAAATATGTCCATGGCTCAAGCTTGGGACTTGTCTTGGGAAAAAGGTCTCACCTTATGTGAAGAAGCCGACAGCGAGACTTCCGATACCACTCTGGTCACTCGCTAGTCACTCAAATTTGGGAAGAGGAAGACCCCAAAGACAAAGATACGCCCAGAGGTAGAGGAAGAAGCGATGAGTGGAGGAAGAAGCAGGACCCAGGCCTCCGCCCAAGAATATTGAATACGTAGATCTAGGAGAGAAAGGAGGGATCTACTGGCCTGGGCTTGACCAAGTGGCAAATTTAAAAGTGGCTAAATCTAACGCCGAGTATGCAAAGAGATTAGAAGAAGAAAACAAGAGACAAACTCGGCTATGGCGGGAGAGACAGGAAAGATTAAGAAAAGATGAAGTCGCCAGAAGGCATATGAAAAGAAAAAAAGGAAAGCGGTGATGACGAGAAGAAGAGAAGAAGAGAAGAAGATCGAACAAGATGAAAGAAGGAGACAGCGAAGGAGATGAAGTGTTCTTTGCCCAACCCTTCATGTATTTTATTATGTAAATACATACAATGTAAGTCTTCGTAATAAAGCTATAAACTCTTTATTTTTTTTTGAAGACAAGTATATACTCCGATACACCTTGTAAACAGTTGTGTTAAGTACAAGAATGATATGATCAATAAAAAGATTGATTCTCGCGATACATTCTATGTCAATACACTATCTCAGATGTATCTTTGTTATTTGCATCTTTGTATGGTTTAAGTTTTGGCATCATCAAAAAGGGGGAAATTGTTAGGAATTTTATTGTTTAGATTTTGATGAATGCCATGTAAAACTTAGAATAGAAAGTTGGCACCACAATTCTTGTTGTAAAATGCATTGTAATGAATAGAGCTGGCCAAGCCGAGTTAAGTCGCCTACGCCCTAACATGCAAGAAGACAATCAAGATCGGGAAGGAAAACTTCACGCGAGACAGTTGAGTATGGCAAAGAAGAGTAGACGGGAACTCTATCAAGAAGCGGTGAGATGCAACAGTGGAACATCGGTCAAGTCAACTCAAGAAAAGCCAAGTCTCAAGTTGAAAGTGAAGAGTCATCTAATGATTGGAAGTCGACTCTAAGTCACCTGGGGAAAGCAAGGAAATGCGGTCAAGTCGAGATAATCAGAAAAAGAACGTTGTACGTAAATCAAGAGATTTACTTAAACAAGTAATATCTCCATACCACCTTTCTTGGAGTGCTCACCCGTAAGCGTGCAAAAGGAATGAACCAATGGGAAGCACTACACCGTGTCAAAACTCTGAAAAGGTGAAAGAACAATTCATACGAGGAAACGGCGATTCCAAGAACTGCAAGCCAACGACTGCAAAGTGACTTTCAAAAAATTAAGCCTATCTCTTCAACGGGCAAATTTTTGAAAGTTCACTATAAAAGGCTGAGGAGTTTGTTTGAGAAAGGGGGATGACACACACGTGAGATATACAAGCATATTAGAAAAACTGAAACATTCTCAATCCTCAAGCCTACATTACGAAGTACATCAATCCAACACTCACCGTGAAGGAAAGAGAACTTCTATCAGTTGAAGAGGAAACCGTTGAAAACTAGGGGTCTACATTCCAGGAAGGATTGTAGAAAGGTTCAAGGTTGAACCAAGTCTTGAGCTTTTGGAGGGCTTCGTGATCAAATCCAAAGAGCTTGAGCAAGTGAGTCAGTAGTAACAAGGCAAACGCCAGCGTGAAGAAGCCGAGTCGCACGAGAAGCCACCGAGTGATCAAGGCGTCTCCTGATCGAGTCCCTAAGGATCAAGTCAAATTTGTTGTGATCAAGACTTGTATCCGGACTGCTACCACTTTGTAAACCGATCATTACTTAGTGGATTCCTTCAGGAGTTGGAGAAGAGAGGAGTAGAAGAATTACCCCATCTTCGAACCTCTATAAAAACTTTTTGTGTCATTTACATTTCAAAGATTTAAATTCTCGCACTTTTAATCGCTTATATCTCACGATAAATTTGCTATCCATTTGATAATTTATAAGTACTAAATCAAGCTCTAAAATCTTGCTTAATCAAACTTAAGGGTGTTAAGTCTTCCAATAAAATAAAACCACGAGTTGAGTCAAATTATAGCCAACAAATGAAAGTTACTCCATCAATAGCTCAAATTGAAGTCTTGAGAGATTAACTCTCTTGAGTGACTAATTCGATCGTCCATCAAGGACATTTGTGTAGAATCAACTCGAGATTTAAAAGGACTAAATCGAAAATTTGGTAAGGTTTATTCAACCCCCTTCTAAACCTTACACTTACACCCTTGGGACCTACACCGATGCCTCTCCATCCGTTCAACCTCAAAGCAAAGAGTGCCTTGAACACTTCTCGAACTTCGATTGATTCTTCTCATTGCGGTGATGGCCATACAAAGATCAAAATCATAATTATGGAACAATGGTGTCGATGGAAGAACAGGAGCTAGTTTGTGATAGCGTGCTTGTTCGTTTTTCGACTCTTCATGGAGTTTCGTATCTCCAAAGTGAAAAAGGGAAAGATTCTACAAAAGATTCAAAGACCGCCAACCGGGATCTGCTTCGATGATGAGCGGTGCGCGTGAAGTTTTTTTGGGAATCGATCCCGCTGCAGACTTGAGGAGCTCGCTCGGTGGATGCTTGTTGGTGGGTTTTGTTGTGGAGTAGACCCGCTTGCCGAGCCTCACTGCCTTAACAGCCTTCGTTGGTCTTAGCCGATTTTTCCATTTGATGAGATCGGTCCCTCGCCTTATCAAGCGTCATCGGACGATGCTTGAGATTTCCATTGGTGGCTCATCATCAAAGTTAAAGGTTTGACGAGTAGTCTTGGGATCGACTTGCTCGTGCTTGGAACATCCGGTGAGTCTTTTGGATTTGTCATGGGGATGACTCGCTTCTTCTTCGCCTTCCGATCCCGCAAAAGTGACATCGGGGTTGTCATGGGAATCATGAAGCGCGCAGATCTCCTTCTCGATGGGTCGATGATAGCAGAGGGATGTTTTCTACTTGGCCTCTTTACCCCGGAAGTCTCAACCTCCCGTGGGCCTTCATTACCTCCAGCAGGTCTCTCGCTCCGAGGCCTTGGTCCACCCGTTCGACAAAGTGTCACTGTCTTAGGGTCTTCAGATGGCATCCATTGAGTCTCAACCCCATGGATTGCACTTTCATCGCCCATAGTGTTAACTCCTGTGGTCTGTTCCTTCCTCGTGCCTCGATCGCATCGCAGCCGTCATTAGCCTTCAGAGCAGCTTGGCACCTCACCGAGACAGTCTCAATCGCCCGAGCTTCGTTGATGGCAACTTCGTTTCTTCTTGTGATTGCAATTTCTCTTCTTCGCCTCCTTGATTCGTTGTGGAGTCATCTCGCAAAGATCCTCCGACCTTCTTTGGAGGAGTTTCCCACCGGTGGCGCACCACCGAGTGACTTGAATGGGGTCACTCGTCTCCAAACTCCGGCTGTTTTGATTGATTGTTCAGCCGTTCAAAGCGGTGGTAACACACCTTCAATAGGGGTTGGCTCGATCGGGGTCCCCATTGTCCCGTTTCATCGCCATTTCCCATATCGCTTCTTTCGAGTGAGTCGGGAAGTGGTAGAAGAACAACATTGGCGATTTGTCAACCACTCCCATTGGATCGATTTCAAGTGTTCGGAGGACTCTCCTGGTCCCTCCATTAGTCTTTGCTCGTGAAGGATTCTTGACTCGTGCAATGCTTGCCGCATTTGCAACTCTTTCTCGTGGCGGCAGCAAAGATTCTCTCCGGATCCTCATCACCGCCCAAGAAGACATCAAGGAGAGGATGTATGTGTTTCAGGGTGCTAGGAGATAGGGCGATGCTTGCCTTCTCACGTGCCTCGACGGCTTCCTCAGCCTTGCTTTTCTCTCTCCTTTTCCTTGTAAATCTGCAGGATATCTAAGCGATTGTCTTCATCAAGTCTTTGGGGCACAATTTTTAGTCCAAGGAAATTTAGCAGTTCTTCTTCTTCTATAAACTCGAGGTTGTTGTTGGAACTGTTCCTTGACTTACTCAACTTCCATTCCTCCACTCACGCAGACGATTTTGGATGTCCGGATAAGGTGGAGATAGGATCATTACATCACTATCCGCTCGCGCAAAGTTCTTCTTGTGCTTCTTGTGTGTGAGCTACAGTTGTGTGTCTTCGGTTGCCTCTCTCTGATGACGCTTCAAACAGATTTTGGCTGTTTCATCAACTACATCCGGAGACTCTACTTCTCCGTAGTCCCAGATTTGTGCTAGCCGAGTAATCGACTCACTTGGTTTCTCCGATTGGGATCGCTTGACGATTCTTCTTCGTCTCCCGGTACATGCACGGGGAATTTCTCGGTTCGAGATGTTGTCTCTCGAGTCTTGTGCGGCCGGGGCCAGGCCGTGTCTTTTTCGAGGAGCGGGCCGTCGTGGCTTCTCGGTTCTCCTCTTCTTGACGATCGGAGAAGGTATTTGTGAGTCCTTCTCGACCGCTCGCCGCAGGGGGAGACACGGCCTGGGGGGCAGTGACTCTGCTGCGCAGGGGGGAGCATGTTTGGTTTTCTTTTGCGCAGGGGCGTGATCTTCTTAGCAAAATTGCAGGGCGCCTTTCTTCTTGGCCGAGAGGAAACAACAGATGTATCTTGGTCACCGATTCCCCCTCACCGATGTCGCCTCTCTTGGCGTAAGCTCTCTTCTCGTGCGCCGAGAGAGGTTTGCTCGAACATCCTCTTGTTAACATGGAATGCCTTCCCATGTCTAAGAGGGACTCCTTTCACCTCCAATAGCCGGCCAATCACTGTGCCATATCCTAGGGATCCTCCAAATGAACCATCTTCTTTGAAGGACTTGTTCCCCACGCTCGGGCAGAGTCTGCTGTAGACAAACTCAGCCCAATTTATCTTCTTTTCTTCGATGATTGCAGCCATTACAATCGGCTTTGCCTTTGACAGTTTGGTCAAAGCCGCCAAATTTGATGTCGATACATTTGGCAACTATATCCAACAACTTGTGATAATCCTCCTTCGCAGTCTCTTGTTTTTGTGAATATTATTTTATCGGCAAAGTCGGACTTGGCTATTTCTTTCCATGTCGCCCCAAGTTTACATCGCCTTCTTTAATCTCGGATTCTCCTTCGCCGGGTAGTAAGCAATATTCACCAAATCCTTGGCGAGATAGTAAGTCGCTTTCCGTGAACAGATGACTTGATTCCTTCATCGTGAATCTCAAAGCATTCACGTAGAATTGTGCGACCTCCTCCACATAGGTCATCGGATATTCTAACGTTAGAAACGGTTTTAGTCCGGACGTTTCCAACTTCTCGCCGATTTTCTTCACCAGGGTGTCGTCGGACCCCGCTTCACCATTCCGTCGAAATCCACCGTCGAACCGGTGTGGATTTGCTTTCCTAACTTGGTAAAGTCATAAGTTGGTGCCATTTCTCGGGGGATTATTTCAAGGAAAAACTCGAGAAAATGATTTGAAGATTGATAGGGTTTCGAGAGTATTTTGCCTTTGCTTTTGAGAGAAAGAGATGAACAGTTTTTAGAAGTGTGAGAGAGAAACGGACGAAAATGGTTTAAATATGGTTTATGAAAGGACGCGGGTGGTTTTTGAATTGTGATCGAAATCAACGGCTTGATTTCGTGACGCCTATTGAGCATTTCATGTCTCGTATTTAATGCGGCAAAGCATTTATATCCAATCATAAGCTTGGTGTGCAAAGCTTTATGTCCGTACACATCATCATTATGCCGACGTGTTCCTTAAAACATTCCCGCTTAGTTAAAACGACAAGCGTTTTTGTCATTTTGCTCATAAATTATTCAACTTATCCCTTAGCCGATTTAACTCTACTTCTCAGTTCTCTTAGTGACTCATTATCACCGACTTGGTGTAGTCATGTCTTTTCCGATCTGGTGATTATCGGTGATTTGCATTTTCGGCTCTTTTTCACCCTTTTCTGTTCCATTTCTCTTCTTTGATTTGTCCGAGTGTCACCACTCAATTAACCCCAACTCATGTTTGAGTTCTTCAAATCTTGACTCACATAATGGTTTTGTGAAGATGTCGGCTAGTTGTTTATCGCTTGAAATATATTCCAGGATGATGTCCTTCTTTTCAACATGATCTCTTATGAAGTGATATCTCGACATCAATATGCTTTGTTCTTGAATGCAACACAGATTTTGAGTGATTGCAATTTCACTTGTGTTATCACACATGATAGGAATTTCTTTTTCCTCAATTTCATAGTCTCTCACTTTGCCTCATCCATAGGACTTGGCACAAAATTTTGCCGCAGCCTATGTATTCTCGCCTCACCATTTGAGAGGTGGCTATTGAGTTTTGCTTCTTGCTAAACCAGAAATTAGTCTGTTTCCTAGCATTTGACATGTGCCTCGAAGTGCTCTTCCCGTCCACTCGCATCCAAAGATAGTCGAATCGAATAGCCAATTAGCTTGAATCCACCTTCCTTTGGATACCATAGGCCTACTTCTTGGCTTCCTTTCAAGTATCTCAATATTCTCTTCTTTGTCATGTGGCTCTCTTTTGGAGCAGATTGAAATCTTGCACATACACCTACAAAGAAAGGTGATGTCCGCCCGCTAGTGTGAGAGATAGAGCAATGATCCAATAAGTGCTATGTATCTTGTTTGATCTACAGTGCTTGCCATCCGCATCCATGTCCATTTTGATCGATGTGTTCATTGGTATTTTTACGAAGACTTCTCCTCCATACCAAATTTTTTCATTAAATCTCTCGGTGTATTTTGTTTGACTTATGAAGGTTCCATCCTTCAAATTGCTTCACTTGGAGTCCAAGGAAGAATGTCGCTCTCTCCCATCATGCTCATTTCAAATTTACTTTGCATGAGGTTTGAAAACTTTTCACACAAACTCTTTGTTTGTGGATCCAAAGATGATGTCATCAACATATATTTGAACAAGTAGAATACTCTTCTTGTCTTGAATTTCGAAAAGTGTTCTATCTACTTTTCCTTTTGTGAATCCATTTTCGATTAGGAATTGTGACAAGGTATCATACCATGCTCGGGTGCCCGCTTCAATCCATACAGAGCTTTCTTGAGTTTGTATACCTTGTCTCCAAGAGTCTTCTCGCTCAAATCCTGGAGGTTGTTCAACATACACTTCTTCTTCCAATAAACCATTTGGGAATGCACTTTTTACATCCATCGATATACAATGAAATTCTTGTGAGTCGCATAGGCAAGAAACATCCTTATAGCTTCCAATCTTGCTAAAAGGGGCAAATGTTTCATCAAAATCTATCCCTTCTTCTTGGCAATATCCTTTGGCTACTAGTCTTGCTTTGTTTCTTACCACAGAACCTTCCTCATTCATCTTATTTCTAAACACCCATTTGGTTCCAATAACATTTTGATGTATGGGTCTTTGCACTAATTCCCACACTTTATTTCTTTCAAATTGATTCAGCTCTTCTTGCATAGCTTGAATCCAATGTGTGTCATCCAATGCTTGTGACACATCTTTTGGCTCTATTTGTGAGATGAAGCATGTGAACATAGCTTCTTGTTGAGTTCTGGATCTTGTTTTGACACCTTCTCTTATATCTCCAATGACAAGTTCGTAGATGGTCTCTCAACCATCTTACATCAGTTGGAGTAAGTTATTTTGGATTGATCGACTTGCAGATGTGTTCTTTGTGGGTCGCTCTCTCATAATCACTTAGCCGCAAATTTTCCAAATTGTTTTTGAGATTCACTATCTCATCTTCTTCTCGAATTGATAATTCGACTTTTGACAAAGATATGGACTCTTCAGATGGTTGGATGATTCAAATTTTATCGGTGACTCTACAATGTCTTCTCCATTTACATTTGGCTCATCGAACACTACATGAATGGATTCTTCAGAGCCATAGTTCTTTTGTTGAGTATTCTCAGAGGCTTTGCTTTCGGTGAGTATCCTAAGAAGATACCTTCATCGCCTTTAGCATCAAAGGCCTTTAGGTTGTCTTTGCCATTGTTGTGGATGAAGCATTTACATCCAAATATTCGAAATATGCAACATTTGGTTTTCTTCCAAATCCGGATCTCATAGGAGTCTTTTTGTCACCGTCTATTTATCATACATCCTGTTTTGGGTGTAGCAAGTCGTGTTGATTGCTTCACCCAAAATCTTTTGGTAACCCCGCTTACCTAACATGGTCCTTCCGCTTCTTTGAGGGTTCTGCATTCCTTCTTTCTCGCAACTCCATTCTCATTGTGGAGTCCTTGGCGATAGTTCATGACCAATACCATTCTCAATACAATATCGAGTTATTATTCCATTGACAAACTCAGTTCCTCTATCTGATCTTATTTTGATAATGGTTTGACTCTTCTCATTTTGAATCCTCTTCATCAATTTGTGGTAGTTTTTGTAGAGTTTCTTTCTTCTTGCACATGAATATTGTCCATGTATATCTTGAGTAATCATCTACTACCACCAAGGTGTATTTCTTTCCACTTATCTTTGTTGGTTCCACTTTGGGCCAAATAGATCCATATGAAGCGATGTAATATTCTTGTTGAGGATGGGCATGTCTTTTCTTTGAATGACGACTTGATTTGCTTTCCTTCCGACATGCATCACATATACTCTCCTTCTTGTATCATCGAGTCCTGGAAGTCCTTCTACAAGATGACTTCTTGCCACTTGTTAATTGTTTTGAAATTCAGGTGACTCGACCTTTTTGTGCCACAACCAACTTGATTCAAATTTGTGCTTTTTTCTAGTAGAGGCAGTCTTGGGTGTTGCGGTTGTCCAATCCACTACATACATATTTTTTGTCTACATCCTTGCAAAGACAACTTCATTTGATTCAATATCTTTGATTTGACATATACCCATGTTGAATCCAACATTGTAGCCCTTGTCCGAGAGTTGATCGATGCTTAGCAGGTTAAAGTTGAGTCCTTCAACATATGCGACGCGTCTGTGATTTCTAATCCATTCCTCTTGATGGTTCCAATGCCTCTTATTTCGCCAGAGCCTCATTTCCTCCAAATATGACTTTTGCTCCTTTAACTTCCTTGAATTTTGACAGATTTTTCTTGTTTCTGTCATATGTCCGGAACGACCACTATCCATGTACCAGGTTCCTTGGCACTCAATTTCACTTCCTTGAACCGCAATCAAGGAAATTAAGTTTTAGGTACCCATACTTGTCCGGGTCCGAGGGGTTAGAATTGTAAGATGATCCAACCAACTTATAGCCAAATGATTTGACTCTACTAAGGGGTTGCCATCTATCGATGCCATAATCATAATTAATTTCGCAAATTGCAGGGATTCAGGTTCATACAAATTGTCTCTTTTGTCAGTATGCTGCGATATGTGTTTTAGCAATTGCCTTCCTTGGGTAATTGTGGTGTCTTTGAGTGTAGTGCTAGTGCATATGTGTGCTTTGATGAAAGCTCTTATGCTTTTGGAATGGCCTTTCTTTGAGTTCTGGCCTTTGCCATTTGGGCTTATATTCCATAAATCTGTCCGATAGTTCACATTATTCCAATCAGCTTGGCTTGGATATTTTCTACCATTCCCATCATATGTATTTCTTTTATGGGTTTTCTGGGATTTTTGGTAGCTCGCTTCTTCTTTGAGTATTTTTGTTTGGAGTTTCTTTGAGGACTCTATTTGAATCTCTTCTCACTGCCTTTTCAAAGACACTCAACCGGTCATTTTTTCCTTTTCCTTTGTAACCAAGGCCGCTTTGCTTGTTATTGTGCTTTGGAGTGAATGTGTGTGCAACATTTAGAGTTTTGGATTTTTCGGACTCTTCATGACTTGAAGATCCTTTTTCCAAAATTACTTTTGAGGTTTGACATAGCACAGAGGAGTTAAATCCTAAGCCATGTCTTGTCTCCACATTCTCTTTGACTCATGATAAGATCACCCAATGATTTAGATGCCTTAGTGAATGAGGCAATAACATTCTTGAGGTCATTCTCCCTCTTTTCTATAGCAATTTCGCTACTAATTTAGCATTTTCACCTTTAAACTTTCATTCTCATCGCTATTTGACTTAGAGTACTCGGCTCCTTAGTCGACTTTGAGTTTTGACTTTTGAGTAGGTTGTTTTCCTCATTCAATAGTGTGTGTGAGGATTTAATGTGTTCAAAATCTTTCATCATTTTGCCTAATGAATCATAAAGATCGTGGGTGATGAAGTGTGTGTGTTCAGTCACTATCACTAGTGTCCGAGTTTGTTGAGTTAGATTGTACCTCATCTTCTTGATCTTGTTCTTTGGCCATCAAGCGCAGATCAAGGCTTCTTCTTCTTCTTGAGTGAGTAGTCGCCTTCACCGCTCTCTGAATCATTTGTCTCTCTTGACTTGGCATTTTGTCTCGTGATCTCTCGCAGCCATCATTGCCTTTTTCTTTTCTTGTCTTCTTTCTCTCAAGACCTTTCTTTCTTCTTCATCCCTCGTACTTGTTGACTACAGGATATGAGCGATCAATGGCATAGTGACCTGGTTGTCTACAGTTCAACATAGATATTCAGCCTTTTGATCACCTCTTTCCATTCTTGAGTTGTCACCCTTTGATACTCAACTTTTTGATGATCTGTTCTCTTGGTTGGCCTATCTTCCCTTGATTTGGAGGGAGCCGAGTGTCTTCCTCGGAAGATTCACCCTTTCCTCTCTTGTAGTTCTTGTTAAAGAACTTGTTAAATCTTTTAACCATCGTGGCTATTTCTTCCGGGTCAATTACCTCTTTGACCTCGGCTCTCTTCCCATCTTTGACAATTAGAGCATTGTTTTGGGTACATTGTCTCTTCCTCGGGTCTTTTCTTCTCGGCTCAAACTCGTAGGCTTTGAGGTCCGAGAATAACTCATGGTTGGATGTCTTTGATAGGTCCATGGAATGTCTCGGTGCCATGACCTTCATTTCCCATTCAGTGGAAGACTTTTAGGATCTTCATACACATTTTTTCGTGTATATTCCTTTCCAAGTGTAGACGACTTATTTGTGATTTCGTAAACCGAGCGCCTAGTTGATCCAGGTTCTCTCCCGAGATCATTTTGAAGTTTTCAAATTTTTTGTACCGCCATCGATAATTTGTTTTCTTTGATTTGCTTTCGAGCCTTCACAAATCAATGTCAACTTGTCCCCATTTCTTTAGCCGTTTTGCATGATTTGACTTTGTTGAACATGGCTTTGTCAAGGTTTTGTAAAGGATGTCCTTGGCTACATTGTCCAGGTTGTATCTTTTTTTGTCATCATTTGTCCACTCAGTTCTTGGTTTTTCAACCATGACCGATGTCCGGGAGCAACATCTTCTTCTCCTTCACCGGCTCTTCGCATGTTGTGTTCACCTTTAAGATTTGCGAGAGGCCCATATTCTATCACTATCCACATCTCATCATGTAATCTTCGATAGATGAGCTGCATATGAATTTTCCAATCATCAAATTCTTCAATAGTGAACATAGGGATGCGTGTCAAATTTGCTTCCATGATAATAAATTTTAATGATAAAAAGAGTTTCGAGAGCTTAAGTACTAAAGCGGACTTTGAAAAGTTTGGAGATCTAGTTCAAGAACGCCATGCGGAGGGTTCAATGAACCAACCGCTCCGATACCACTTGTAGGTCCCAAGGGGTGTAAGTGTAAGGTTTAGAAGGGGGGTTGAATAAACCTTACCAAATTTTCGATTTAGTCCTTTTAAATCTACTGAGTTGATACTCCACAATGTGTCCTTGATGGACAAATCAACTTAGTCACTCGGTAGAGTTAAT
This sequence comes from Rehmannia glutinosa, assembly GCA_016081115.2. NCBI lineage: Eukaryota > Viridiplantae > Streptophyta > Magnoliopsida > Lamiales > Orobanchaceae > Rehmannia > Rehmannia glutinosa. Next base: position 63,962,610 of record CM071924.1, on the reverse strand, counting down.
CACTCAACAAACTCAATCGCGAAATTTGTTGATGGAGTAACTCATTGTTAGCTCTAAATTAACTCGATTTGTGGTTTTGTTTTTCGGGAGACTTAACACCCTAAAGTTTGATTTAGTGCTTGGTTTAGTACTTATAATTTATCAAGTGGATAGCAAATTTATCGCCAGATATAAGCGATTAAAATTGCAAGAATTAAAGTTTGAAATGTAAATGACACAATAAAATTTTTATAGAGGTTCGAAGATGGGGTAATTCTTCTACTCCTCTCTTCTCCAACTCCGGAGGAATCCACTAAGTAATGATCGGTTTCTGAGTAATGCTTGATCCAGGATACAAGTCTTGATCACACACCGGTGACTTGATCCTTTGGGACTCGATCCGAGACGCCTTGATCACTCACGGTGGCTTCTCGTGACGACTCGACTTCTTCACAGGCGTATTTGCCTTTGCTACTACACTCACTTGCTCAAGCTCTTTGGATTTGATCACGAAGCCCTCCAAAAGCTTAAGACTTGGCTCAACCTTGAACCTTTCTACAATCCTTCCCGAATGTAGACCCCTTTGTTTTCAGTATTTTCCTCTTCAACCGATTGAAGTTATCTTTCCTTCACGGGTGAGTGTTGGATTGATGTTCTTCGTAATGTGGGCTTGAGGATTGAGAATATTTGAGTTTTTCGATATGCTTGTATATCTCACATATGTGTCATCTATGTGTCTCTTTTTCTCAACCAAACTCCTCAGCCTTTTATAGTGAACTTTCAAAAATTTGCCCGTTGAAGAGATAGGCTTATTTTTGAAAGTCACTTGATCGTTGGCTTGTCTTGTTGCGATTCTTGGAGTTGTCGTTTCCTCGTATGAATTGTTCTTTCACCTTTTCGGAGTTCGACACGGTGTAGTGCTTCCCATGGTTCATTCCTTTTGCACGCCTCAGGGATCGAGCACTCCAAGAAAGGTGGTATGGAGATATTACTTGTTTAAGTAAATCTCTTGATTTTTCGGCAACGTTTCTTTTACGATTATCTCGACTTGATCGCATTTCTAGCTTTCCCAGGTGACCTAGAGTCGCCTTCCAATCATGGATGACTCTTCTGTCACTTCAACTTGAGACTTGGCTTTTCTTGAGTTGACTTGTCGATGCTCCACTCACCGCATCTCGATTTGCTTCTTGTAGAGTTCCCGTCTACTCTTCTTTGCCATATTCAATTTGTTTCACAAAGAAAGTCTTCCTTCCAGGTCTTCAACTGTCTTCTTGCATGTTATGGCGTAGGCGACTTAACTCACCTTGGCCGACTCTAATTGTTACAATAAATTTTACAAAGCAAGAATTGGGGTGCCAACTTTCTATTCTAAGTTTTACATGTCATTCATCAAAATCTAAACAATAAAATTCCTAACAGGCATTTTCATCCATTGCCTAGTCAGCCGAGAAACACATGTAATTGGCGGGCAATGGAATTCTACCAAGAAACTACCCAGGTCCATTGACATAGATAATTGTCCCATATCCTAAAATATCATTTTTTGATTCAATTGAAAATGCAACTGTTTTGCCTGCTGAGTTGTGAGCCAAAACGATAAGTTCAGAAAGACTATGTAAGACTCATTAAAACCAATATTGATCTTAACATTTAATTTGACGACCTTCTCATGGATGACATGGTCATGTAATTTCTCATTATTCGACAAACTCTTCTCACATTTAATTTCATCTTTGATGTCACATTGAAATTTCACTGTGCAACTAGCTTTCTCTTCATGTTTAATGTCTTCCTTATTATGACCACTGTACAACAATGCTTCTACTTTTTATAATCATGATTCACATTCAGAAACTTTTTTCCTTCTCCCTATCAAGTCTTTATGTTGTGTAATATAAAGATATGGTCAACTACCTTCTTGCCTCTACAACACCAAAGTAAATAGACTGTGGGACTTCCTCCAATTCCCCTCACACGTCCAAAATGTTCTTTAGAATTTAGTGTCATGGAAGCTCCCTCTCCTTCTCTATGAATCATATTGACACATTCACATTAACAAAGAAGAAGTCATGATCTAAAGATGGTTTCTTATCATACATCAACATGTCAAATACAAACTGTATATCTACATTTGTTTGCTTACTATCTTTTTCACTGTTTCTTGCTACTCCTCGCCTTTAAATATCCCTTTCTTGTGGCATCTACTCATCTTCCAAAGGACAACTCTATTTATATCTTCATATCACATAATTCATTTTCCTACAAATAATAGGAAATTATTACCTCTGTTCAATAGTAACACAAATAAATACGAGCTTGCAAATTCAGAAAACTTAATGAGAAAGCAATGAATTGAATATGAGTTATCATTGGTTTCAGTTTATAAATGTTTACTTTGTCTTTTTCCAATCTGCCATATCCTTTGTGAGAGAGGTGATGGAGGTACTTGTTTCCCTTTTGTGTTTCTCTTTGCAGCTCACTCAGTGAACAAGTATTAATAAAACAATACCTAATAAAATAGTATAAATTGCTTAACCTCAGGGGTAGTTTTTGTAATTATCTCTAATAACTATTTCTTGCATTTTAGAAATGGATATAAAGATTCTAAAAGAAAACGTAAGAGATGTTATATGTGGAAAACCATGAAAGAATCACAGTGACAGTCCAGATATAAATCTCCATTTTGAAAACCAACACAGACTGTAGGCAGGCCAAAATGATATTAACCAGCATCGAAGAATAAGAAACGTAAGTAATGCACTTTATTCTATTTAGTATGTATTGATTTTCCTTTTTTGAAAGTAATTAATACTTGAGTTAATTGATTCTTTTATCATACCATGAAATCTTTGGACAAGCGCGAAAGGACAAAGGAGTTCCAATCTTCCTCTATAATATAATAGCTCTTAGAAGCTTTGGTCAAATCATCTCCTCTTAATTTAGCTTTCTTTACAATCTTCCTCATCAGACAATGTTTCTTCCACCTTCAATCCACATCATATATAACTACAACAATTAAAAGAAAATTTGTAATTTGTATATAGAAGCATATGTCAAGGGGGTTTTGTAATTTAGAAAGAAACATATGAAAATTGAACTTTGCAAAGAAAAAAATATCCTCCTTTTCACAGATTGTGTTGCAAGCCACTGACTCGATTCGTGGTTCAGAAAGTTCAGAAGATGTAAAACAAAAATCTTTAAAATTGGTTACTAGTGAAGCTCTCGGTACATAAAACAAAACTCTCCTTGGAAAGAGGTGAAACAGAATGTTCCACTTAAATTGTCCATACTTGAGAGATTGGTGGCAATTTTTTTTTATTACTTCATTGATACTATTTTGCTTCTTACAGTGTCTTTTTAGGATTTTGTGGAGGCAAAATCAGTCAGTGATGCTACGCATGCATAACTAGAGTTAGTGAAATACAAGGAGTCTCAAAGTGCTTTATACTTACATGCATTGACTCCTATATCATATCTTTTACGTCATTCGGCACATGCTTCCATGAAGGATAGATAATCCTTACTTTATCCCGAACTTGAACACCTATATAACTTTGCATCAGAGTTCTTACTTTTCATAGGGGCTATCCACGACTCTTAAATTAGATGGTCATTTTAACCCCTTTAATTCTTGGAACAGTAATGTCCAAGTATCTTGCTACAATCTCATCATCTGATTCTCAAGTTGCCTTGTCCTGGCTCAATTGTGTCCTAGTAATTGTTGTTATAAGCAGACTCCACTAAAGGTGAATATGCGTCTCAATCATCCCTCAAAACCAAAATACATGTTCTATAGAATTGCATTGTTCCTTCAGTGTGCCCATCCGTTTGTGGATGACAGGTTGTAGTAAAACTTAACTCTATTCCCATGAAATTTTTCGAGCTTCTCCAAATATTTAAGGTGAACCTAGTATCCATATTCAATAGTCTCACTATTTCTCTTGTGTACAATTGGGCAAATTGCTCTAAACCATATGTCATCTGTAGAAAGTGTGTAGATTTGGTCAATCAGTCAAAAATAACCCACATCATGATTTTTCCTAGTAGATCGCAACTAACTTACAATAAATTCAATATTTATATGCTCTCAACTTTCATTCGAGGGTATCAAGTGTCTTAACAAAAATCTAGACAATCGCTGAGCTTGATTTTAACTTGTTGACATGTAATTCATCTATCTACAAAGTTCCAATATTTCCTATCATATCCCTTCACCAAAATATATTTTTCATATCTTGATAAATCTTCGTAACTCGTGGGTGAGTGGTGTACGATGTACCATGTGCTCATTCTAATATCTCATTCTTAGTTATTCCTCCTTGGGTATAGCCAATGTTCCTTCGTAGCCTAATGCACCATTAGAAGCTAAAGCAAATATGTTGAGGTTTTCGAGTAGATCATGGTTACTCATCTTGCATAAAACTTATAAGTCACTTGTGTCTCATTAATCTTATCTCTAAGTACAAGTTGTTCAACCATTATTGCAATAATTGATTTCAATCCACTAAAAGGTGTTAAGATCTCGATTCTCAACTTAGAAATCTATTAGTCTATCATGTGGAATCCCAAATATTTTTAACTCTTAAATGTTCAACCATTCTCATTAATTGTACATTTAACTCTTATAATTCCGTCGTCTCCATTCTATTTGGTGAATTTCATATCGTGTAGTCCAAAGTAAATAGTTAATGGTGAAATCTAATAGTCTATCATGTGGAATCCCAAATATTTTTTTTTATAAAATATATTACATAGTCTCGAATAACTAACACATTGACCATTATCAAATCAAAGATATGGTAGTTTACAGCAATATCCAAATACCTTACAATTTCTTTTCTTAAACTCTTCCTTCTTTCCTGACATAAATCAGGGTACTGTACTAGCCTTTGCTCTGTAGAAAAATAAACTCATGCATTAAAACATTATCTTCTTATGTACTTTATTGACTCTTATGAAGTTAGTGCATCCTTAAGATCATCAAAATCTCTCATTCCTATAACATATAAATCCACTTCTAAATCATTTCTATTAACCTTCAGTTTCATGACTTTAGACATCCGAACAAGAATTATGGTCTTTCCAAGTGATATACTAACACCATAACTATATTAATGTATTATTATTAACTCTTGAAAAATGAACATGGCGTAAATCATGAATATTCAACTCAAAAGCCACTAAAGTCTATCCATAGTCTATGTTGCTAGTAATCTACTCATAGTCAGTCCTAACATTCTCGATCGCTTATAAATTTGTAATGAATATCATGTATTGTATCACAAGGGTCCTCTTCCAAATCCTCTAGAATCTATATTATCCTTTCCATATTCCCATACAGTATATCCAAACCTTGTAGTCACTAGCTCCATGGTACATGTGTATGCATCAGCAAATTATTATTATTTTTTTTTACGCGAGGAGCCAGCCTAGAGTTCGTTCCTCTAATATAGCAAGTACACATCCAATGAGGAGTATGAAATAAAAGCAATAAGGCATAATGACATGAATAATATGTGTTGCATAATATTGTGATATGGCACAACATGAATAAATTGAGTAATAACATAATAAATTTGCATACCTTAAGGAATCCCCGAGATATGGCGGAGGTGGATGTTACTATACTATTTTTTCCTTTAAATATTTAAAAAGACACATATTTTTTAACAAGTCTAGAACCGTAGACCGCTTCCGATACCACTTGTAATGCCCAGCTTTTTAAAATACAGGAGTAACTTAATTTAATAATAAAGAGTATTTAAAAGCTTATGAATAAGACACGTCTCAAAAATAAGCGGAACCATTTTATTAATAAACCCCAAATAATTCCTGACTCTTCCGCTGCGCCACTCTGATTTCATAAAATATAGTCTAATTGTAAAATTTTGCGTCCAAATAAACAAAAGTACTTTAATTCAAACCCAGACAATAGTCATCCAAAAATAAAATAGTAACTAAAAATCCGTTAACAAAATAAAATATTCCTAAAGTTGTAAGATAAATAAAATTATTGACTTGCATCCACCGCCTCCAATCCTCGCTCAGACTCCTCAACTTGAAAAGTGTTAATAAATATGGGGTGAGCTTTCAACTCGCTCAATGGGGACACATTTGTCATAATTAAAAACAACAATAGGCATAGTCATAAACATTCAACATGTACTTTAACTTTTATTTTGACTGGCCAGTTACTTTATAGTACTGCGGGTTCACTCCGAGGATACTTTTGATCCCGGACCTTCTTACAGCCCTTGACTAAGTATTGCGGGTTCACCCCGAGGATGCTTTTGATCCCGGACCTTCTTACAGCCCCAGACTAATTATAACACTGCGGGTTCACCCCGAGGATACTTTTGATCCCGGACCTTCTTACGGCCCCTGGCTAACATGATTTCTTTTATTCCACATTTCACATAAATGAATACACATATACGAAGTATTTAAAAATGACAAATAATAAGTGAATAGAAATATCCCCACCTCGAAACTTTGCTTGAAAAATAGTGAATAATTTGATGCAATATCCCTATTGAACTTCAGAACACGCCATCCTCGTCGCCTAACATGGATATATATACATCTTAGTTCCTAGAAGTCAAAACTTAAGTATTAACCTCGATATAGGAAACACTAAAATAACATTCTTGGAAGCTCACGGTATATTCCTAAGGTTTAGGGTTCAACTTGGTAGGTTTGAACAATACTAAATCTCTATGCAGTTGGATCGAATAATATTTTCTCATAAACAGTTTAATATAATTATTCAATATATTTACAGTAGATAATAGATTTAAAAATGGATATCATATAAAAATTTCACAAATATTCAATATGTTTAGCTATGAGTTTTGAATTTGTGAAACTAAAATTACTGTAACACAAAATCCTGCACAACTATGGAAGAAAAATCATATTTAAATAAATATAGTACTATAGGATCTGGAATTTTAATTACGTATAATAAACATACCATAGTATAACATATCCAAAAATAATAATATTTAAAATTCGTTAACTTTAGGTTTTGAATTTCATAAACTGAATCTTTTGTCATAGCTAAAACTATAACATTTTGGAAACTAGTTAATATTTAAATAAATATAAGTTGTAATAATCTGATATTTTACCATACTATAGTATACATTACAATACATAACATATACAAAATTCAAGTATTTGTAAGGTCTTTATACATGGTTTCTTGAATTTATAAATCAAAAACTAAGTATACTCAAGATTTGGAAAGCGTGAATGCAAATTCTATATAAAATAAAATACATCTCCAAAGTATATGAAATTTTAACTGAATATTATAAACATGTGTTAACATAACATATTAAAATTTCACTAGTTTTGGATTTGTATAAATAGGGTTTTGGACTTTCTAAAACGAAAACAGGGAATAACATAAAATCTGGCATCTTAGTTTGAAAATTCAATAACTACATATTAAAATTTCATAAAATTTTGAACTGTATAGCTTGGGTTTCGAAATTTATAAGTAGTTGAGAATGAAATAGGGAAGGCAAATTGAAGGATCATGGCGTTGAAGAGAAACTTCGTCGAGGTTGTATGGTAGACGATGGGTGATGGCGCAGAGAAAAGAGCTGGAACATTTTGTTTTTGTCCTCTCTAATGTGGTATAATAAAACCCTAATAACGAAAGAGTCCTAATATAATTACCCTAGCTAGTTTCCCAAGCACCTTAAGATTCTTCATGGGCCATGTAATTGGATAATAAATCCAATAATAATAAAAATTCACTAATGGGCTATATAACTAATTAAATACACATATTTTTTTTTCGGGTGTTACACATCAGTTTCATGAACATCCATTGATGATATTTCTCTGGTGAAACACTAAGGGTGGTGTAGGTCCCAAGGGGTGAGTAGTAAGGTTTAGAAGTGGGGGGGTTAAATAAACCTTACCAAATTTTTCGATTTAGTCATTTGAAATATTTTCAGAGTTTTACACAAATCAGCTTAGTACTTGAGGGGCAGCTAGGTTGGCTTACTCAGCAAAGTTACCCACTCAATAGACTCGACTGAGCTGTTGATAGTATAACTTGGCTGCTTTTAGCTAACACTTAAAATAACAGTTGGTTTGGTTTTTGTTCAGCGGAAGACTTTTCACCCTTGTTGTTTTAAACTTGTTTTAAAACACTTGTTTTAGCAATTGTTATTATCAGTTGAGTTCAGCGATTATAACTTAGCAGCAGATATAAAATTATATGCAAGAAATAAAAGTGTTGTAAGTAAATAAGGCATAATAAATTTTTATAGTGGTTCGAGGATGGGGTAATTCTTCTAATCCACTCTTCTCCAACTCCTGGAGGAATCCACTAAGTAACATTGACTTTGTTACAAAAGGATGGCGTCGAGACAACCTTGATCACACAGTTAGTTGGCTTCTCCAGGACTCAGCTTCTTCACAAGACGGTTGTCTTGCTACTTCAAGCAAAACCTTGACTTGGGTTGACAACGGATCTCTTTCACTTTCTTCAAGTCTTTTCGCTAAACACCCTTTGAAATTCAATTCCAATCATTTTGGAATGACTTAGCTATGTCGTCACCGACCGAGATAACTTTTCTATCACTTGATCGAACCTTTGATTGACTTCACTGGTGACACACACGGTGGGTATCCACTTCAATCTTAAGTCGACTCTTGTAGTCTTCAACTTAGCCGACTCCAACTCGCCTTATTTATTGCCCTATCTTTACAAGTTGAATTACATAGAAAATGGGGTGCCAACTTCCTAATCTAAGTTTTACATGGTATCATCAAAATCTAAAGTAAATAGTGCAGTAATAAAATTGATGATGCCAAAACTTAAATAAATACAACAAAGTAAATAGTGCAGTAACAAAGAATGTATGTGTAGAATATGTCAATTTTATTTGAACATATCATTCTTGTACTTTACAAACGCACTTTACAAAGTTTTTACAAAGTATAACATATACATTGTATCAGAGCTATACATGTTTATACAAATGTATCAGAGCTATGACGATTTCGTACAAATTGTATCAGAGCATGAACTCAAAATTTACAATAGGTATCAGAGTTTCAAGGCATTACAGAATACTTACAAATTTTGTATTTACATCTAAGTAAAATATACTTGAAGGGGTTTCAGCCATCTTCAACGCCTTGGTTGTTTTCTTCTTCTCTCTTCATCCTCAGCTCTTCTCCTCTTCATGTCTTCTTCTTCTCTCTTCCTTTTCTCATAGGCTCGTTTAGCAGCAGGGTCCTCCCTTCTCTGCCTTTCTTCCCATTCACGCGTGAGCCTTTCATTTTCAGCTTCATGTCTCCTCCTAGCTTCTTCGTTCTTTCTTTCCACTTCAATGTTGGGAAGAGTATCATACCTAGCCCAGTAGTTGATTCCCTTCTTCTGTGGATCAACATATCTAACATCTGTAGGTCTTGGCTATGGTGGAGTACCTCTGCCTCTTCCACCACTTCCAAACATTCCCTTTTCTCGGTGCGACTCAGCTCCTCCTCTAGGAGTGTACTGTACAGGTGATTTGCCAGTCGACTGACTGCTTGAACTCTGCTACCTATTAGCTGATTTGCATAAGTCCAGTCCTTTCTCACAATACAAGTCTCATGCATGGGGTAGAGTCATGTTCTTGAAATAACCTTCTGCAACTAGAGTTTGAAACTCCTCTAGGGATCTTGGTGCAGATCCTGCATCAAGTATTGTGATTTCTTGAGGGGGTCTTACAGTTGGGGAATCTTTGCGCTATCCGGGGGGCATCATACCTTGATTTTATATCTTTGATTCTTCTAGAGTGTTTTTTCAGCTACCTTTTTTAATTCAGCTTCAATGGCTTGTCTTGATTTTTTGTATGTCAAATCAGTTTTCTCTTCTAAGGACAGTTCTTTCGGTAGTTGGCTGAGAATTGAGGTTGTCACTTCACTCTGTTGAGGGGTTTTAGCAAACACAATCTTCAAGGGTGGCTTCTTAACTTCACTGCCTTCCCCTTGCTTGCTTCCCCTTTCTTTCCATCCTTATCACTCATTTGTTGTTGCTTACTTTCATCTTCCCCCTTTTTGGCATCATCACCAAGGGGTAGAGCCAACTGAGGGAATACTCCACCAAGGAGTAGATAAATCTTTCTATTTGTCATATCTTGCTTGTCGTGAGTCGTGGAGTATGGTGCTCGAAATTCTGATCTCAGAGCCATTGTCTCAACTGCCATCAACTTCATCTCATTTTGGAGCACCTTAATTTGTTGTTCTAAGTTGGCCTCCATCTTCTGAAATTCTAACTTATGTTGAGCCTTGAGCAACTCCATGTCACTCTTGTGAGATTGATCCATCCTAAACATGTGGTCCCTCTGACGCTGCAGAATTTGGCATTGTCTGAGCTCCAGATCACCATTTTTGCAAATAAAGACTTGAAGTAAGTGACCTGCTCACGCCTCAGTGCCTTAGTATGCCCAATCCATTCCCTTATTCTCAAAACTGCTCCTCGGATATCTCCTGTGATGTTTGCATTCGCGGTTATCAAGTCGTTGGTCGAGTGCTGCAAATTTATGCTCTATATTTTCTATCTCTACACAGATGGCCTTAAAGGCTTTGCGAAATTCGTGCATCAGTGGAATACTCTTATGGCCATACAACATTAAAACCGAACCTAATTGACACCATAGTATTATCAGCAGGAGTTCCAAGTTCTTCAGTTGGGACTCGGATGGTGTATCTAGCACTTTTTGCAGCTGACTCTGCTTCCAAAGGCACATGCGCCTCGAAGGGAAAGTAGTCAGCAAAAAGATCCTCAGGAAAAATAGGAATTTCCATGTCCTCGACTTGTGTAGCCTTTCCCTTTTCCTTTAGAATTTCTTAAGCTCTTTGTGCCTCAGTTGTCTCAGCGTCATCGGCATTTTGTGTAGATGTGTTAGCCTACTGAGCTGACTGATCCTTAGCTATCTTAACAGCTTCCTCGGCATCAGTTGTATCTTCTTTTTGAGTAGACTTGTCCTTAGCTAATTTATCAGCGTCATCGGAGGGTGATAGCACCATTGGGGGTGGGCCATCAACCATTGTAAAATTCATAGGAGCAGCCTTTTCACTGGTTTGTCTCCTTTTTGCCAGTGCCTCCTCAAAAGCTTTGTCCTCGGATGATTTATCAATGGGGTTGGACTCAGCTTCATCATCAGTTCCCAATAACTCAACATATACGTTCTCTTGGGAGTCGTGAAGAGCACTGATTTCCTCTTCTTCAGTGATTTCTTCATGATGGGTTGGCACTTCTTCAACAACTTTCTTACCTAGGGAAGTCTCAACCTCCTCTAGGCCTTCATTACCCTCAGCAGTTTCAACCGTTGATGGGCCTTCAGCATTCCCTTTTGCAGTCTCAACTGCAGCAGGGAATGAGATGTACCTGAAAACCTGCAAAGATTAAGGAAAGGCTGCAGAGCATTTAATTCATGGTATGATCCATATAAATACTGCAAGACAAGACAAGCCAACAACCTACAAATATGATTTGAAAATTATGTATATCTCTTCTACGGACATATTTTCAAATATGCACTATAAAAGGCTGAGGAAACAAGTGAGAGAAGGTGACCCAATCTACGAACAAGCATACAATCAATCAAGCAATAACCTGGAAATATCTCTCAAGCTTTTCAAAGAAATCCTCAAGCCTAACTTCGAACGAACTCAATCCAACACACTCAGTCAAGGAAAGAGTACTTCATCAGTTGAAGAGGAAAAATTATTTTCAAGAACAAAGGGGTCTACTCTCCAAGGTTGAAGGAGAAGTAGTGAGGTTCTAGATTTAACCGGTGCTTTGAACCTGTTGGAGGGCTAAGTGATCAAATCCAAGGGTTTGAAGGAGGCTGAAGCAATAGGACAGCTGTCTTGTGAAGAAGCTGAGTCCCTGGAGCAGCAGGTTGTGTGATCAAAGCTGATTCAGACTGATAACTGCTTTGTAACCAAGCTAAAGTTACTTAGTGGATTCCTCCAGGAGTTAGAGAAGAGTGGACTAGAGGAATTACCCATCCTCGAACCACTATAAAACTGCTTGTGTCTATTTACTTTTCAGCATACTTTATTTTTTGCTTTACTTTATAACTACTGATAAGTTAAACTTGCTTAAGTCTGCTGATAATAACCATTGCTAAAACAAGTGTTGAAAAGCTTGCTTAAAAACATAAGGGTGAAAAGTCTTCCGCTGACAAAACCAAATCAACTGAATTTCTAAGTGTTAGCTGAAAATAGCTCAGTCAAGTCTGTTGAGTGGGTAACTTTGCTGTGTAAGCCAACCTAGCTGTCCCTCAAGGACTTGGCTGATTTGAGTTAACTCACAACATATTTTAAAAGGGCTAAATTCGAAAAGTTGGTAAGGTTTATTCAACCCTCCCCCTTCTAAACCTTACACATCACCACTTGGGACCTACAAGTGGTATCAGAGCGGTTGGTTCATTGAGCCTTCCGCACTAGTTACTGAACTAGATCTCATTCTTTTTCAATGAATCAACACTTGAGTTTTTAAAGCTTTATTTTCAAAAGCTAAGTTATTATCATGGAAGCAAATCTAACTCACATTCTAATGTTCACTGTGGAAGAATTTGATGATTGGAAAATATGTATGTAGGCTCATCTATCAGCCCTGCATGGTGAGATTTGGCTAGTGATTGAGGATGGGCCACTACAAATCGTAAAGGTCAATACTGTTGTAAGAAGGGCAGTTCCTGCTAAAGGAGAAGATGTTGCACCTGCAGAGCCCAGACATGCTATGGTGGAAAAGCCACGTTGAATGGACAAATGATGATCAAAAGAGATACAACCTTGACATTGTTGCCAATGATATACTTTATAAAACTCTTGATAAGGCTATGTTTAATAAAGTTAAATCTCGTAAAACAGCCAAAGAGATTTGGGAAACACTCACTTTGATTTCTGAAGGGTCTGGTCAAATCAAAAATAAATAAATTAATTGTTACTGTTCAAAAGTTTGAAAATTTTAAAATAATTGTAGGTGAAAGTCTAGATAAGTTGGATGTCAGATTCACAGAGATCACCAATGAGCTTTTAGCTCTAGGGAAGGAATATATAAAAGGAGATGTGTAGGAAAATCCTAAGGTCTCTCCCAGCTGAGTGTGAAATGAAGGTCATGACCCTGAGACATTCCATGGATCTCACCAGGAATCAAACCATGAGTTGTTCTCTGATCTTAAAGCCTATGAGTTTGAGCTGAGAAGGAAAGAAAAAGAAGAGACAGTTGTACCCAAGACAATTTGTACTCATGGCATTTGGTGAAGTAAATAGAGTTGAATCCAAAGAGACCATAGACCAAGAAGAGATTGCCCTGATGGTGAAAAGATTCAATAAGTTCTTCAATAAGAACTACAAAAGAAATAAGGGTGAATCATCAAGAAGACACTCAGCACCCTCCAAAGCAAGGGAGGACAGACCACCCAAGAGAGCTGAACATCAAAGAACTGAGTATCAGAGAGTTGATAACCAGAGAGCTGATAGAGCGACTTGCAGAGAGTTGAGAACCTGTGTTGGAATTGCAGGCAACCAGGACACTTTGCTGTTGACTGCCCTTATCCACCAGTCAACAAGTAAAGAAACGAATAGAATAGGAAAGAAAAGTATTCAGGAAAAGAAGACAAGAAAAGAAGAAAGCCATGTTGTCATGGAGATCATTAAAATGACCAAGTGCAAGGAAAGGAGCAGAGTCGGATAGTAGACTATTCGGTGATATAGAGAGGAAAAGGCTTTGATATGCCTCATGTCCAAAGAACAAGACTCCAAAGATCAAGAAGATGAGGTACACTCTAACTCATCTCATTCTGATTCAAGTGATAGTGTTAGTGACACAAAAACTTCATCGCCCATGGATCTTTATGATTCTATTGGTAAAATGATAAAAGATTTTGAGCACATAAAAACCTCACACACTCCTAAATAAGGAAAACAGCCAGCTAAAATGCCAAAACTCACAGCTGACAAAATAGTTGAGTACTCTAAGTCATGTAGCTGATGAGAACACATAGTTGAAGGCTGAAATTGTCAAGATCCAGGTAGACTTAGTTGCTATAGAAAATATGGAAAATGATCTTAAAAATGTGATTACTTTATTCAATAAGGCATCCAAATCATTGGATGAGCTTATAATGATTCAAAAAAAAAAGCGGTGACAAGACAAACATTGGATTCAATTCCTTTGTGCATGCCCAAGTCCCAAGAGTGGTTATGGAAAAAGCATCCTCAAGCAATGAGGGAGTCCAAAAATCTAAAGCACCATATGTTGCACCAACACCCACTCAGAAACAAAATCACAACCATGTTGGCCTTGGTTACAAGGGAAAAGGCAAGAAGCCAGCTGAGTATGCTGACAGGACAGCTGAAACTACATTCAGAAGAGTCCATCAGCAAACTCCAAATAGGAAATACTCTATAAAATCACATGATGGGAATGGTAGAAACTACCCTAGTCAGGCTGATTGGAATAACCAAATGAGATATCAGCCAAGACCTATGGGATATAAGCCTAAGTGGCAAAGACCTCAACCTCATCACAGGTCATTCCCAAGGAGAAAGAGTTATAATCAGCACACATATGCACCCAAGCACAAAACCCAATATGTACATAAGTTCCACAATTACCCCAAGAAAGAAAATGCTCAAACACACACACAAGTGTATAGACAAAAGAGACAGTTGTATGATCCTAAAGCCCCTAAGCAATTTTCTAATGTGCATTATGATTATGGAACTGATAGGTGGCAACCTCTTAGAGTCAAATCATCTGACTATAGGTTGGGACACCTTATAGCACTAACCCCTCAGGACCCAGGTAAGTATGGGTACATAAAAACTAAATTCCTTAATTGCAGGTTCAAGGAACAGCTGAGTGCCAAGGAACCTGGTACATGGATAGTGGATATTCCAGACATATGATATGGAACAAGAGAAATCTGTCAAAGTTCAAGGAAATCAAAGGTGCTAAAGTCATATTTGGAGGAAATGAAGCTCCAGGGGAAATCAAAGGGACATGATCCATCAAGAAAAATGGACTAGAGATCACAGATGTTGCATATGTTGAAGGCCTCAACTTCAATCTGCTAAGCATCAGCCAACTCTGTGACAAATGCTATAATGTTGGATTCAACATGGGTCCATGCCAGATCAAGGATACTGAATCAAATGAAATTATGCTTCAAGGATCAAGGCAGAAAAAACATGTATGTAGTTGATTGGTCAATCACACCAAGCACATGTCTGAAGAGCACAGAGTACAGCCAAATCAAGTTGGTTGTAGCACAAGAAGCTGAGTCACCTGAACTTCAAGATAATCAACAAGCTTGCAAGGAGTCATCTTGTGGAAGGATTTTCTGACTCAGTATACAAGAAGGAAATCATTTGTGATGCATGCCAGATGGGAAAGCAAATTAAATCATCTTTCAAGGACAAGTCAAGTCCTTCTTCAACCAAGATATTGCATATATTGCACATGGATTTATTTGGTCCTGTTGAACCAGATAGTATCAGTGGAAAGAAATACACCTTAGTGGTGGTGGAAGATTATTCAAGATACACATGGACAATCTTTATGTGTAAACAGAAGGAAACCTTTTAGAAATTACCTCAGCTAATGAGAAGAGTTCAAAATGAAAAGAGTCAATTCATTATAAAGATAAGGTCGACAGGGAACCGAGTTTGTCAATGGAATTATAACTCAGTATTGCATTGAAAATGGTATTGCTCAAGAGTTGTCAGCTGCAGGAACTCCACAGCAAAATGGAGTAGCTGAAAGAAGGAACAGAACTCTCAAGGAAACTGCAAGGACCATGTTAGCTGAAGCTTGTTTTCCTAAGAGTTTTTTTGGGTCAAGCCATTAATATTGCTTGCTACACTCAGAATAGGTGTATGATTAACAGGCAGTTGTCTAAAACTCCCTCTGAAATTTGGACAGAGAGGAAGCAAATGTTGGATATTTTCGGATCTTTGGATGTAAGTGCTTCATCCACAACAATGGCAATGACAACTTAAAAGCTTTTGATGTTAAAGTTGATGAAGGTATCTTTCTGGGATACTCAGCTGAGAGTAAAGCTTATAGAGTGTTGAACAAAAAGACTATGGTTACAGAAGAGTCTATCCATGTGGTTTTTGATGAACCTAATGTTAATGGAGAAGACATAGATGAGTTAGCTGACAAGAGAGATTAGCCAATTGTGCAGAAGAGTCCATATGTTGAAGCAGATGTAAGAGCACTCAACCCTAATGAAGATGAGATAGCTGAATTTTAGAGACAGCTGGAAGGTCTACAGCTGAATGATGATGAAGAAGTTGTTCAAGACAACTTAGCTGCAAGACGACTGAACCTAGCAGACTTGCTCCAACCAGATGTGAGATGGTTGAGAGACCATCCACCTAGTTAATCATTGGAAATGTTAGAGATGGAGTAAGAACAAGATCTAGAACTCAACATGAAGTTATGTTTACTTGTTTCATTTCCCAGATAGAGCCTAAAGATATGTCACAAGCATTGGATGACACACATTGGATTCTAGCTATGCAGGAAGAGCTGAATCAGTTTGAAAGAAACAAAGTTTGGGAATTAGTTCACAGGCCTACCCACCAAAATGTTATTGGTACTAAGTGGGTATTTAAAAACAAGATGAATGAAGAGGGATCTGTAGTAAGAAACAAAGCAAGATTGGTAGCCAAAGGGTATTTCCAAGAGGAAGGTATAGATTTTGATGAAACATTTGCTCTTGTTGCTAGATTGGAAGCAATGCTCCATACAAGAACTTCACTGTTTATCAAATGGATGTGAAGAGTGCATTTTTGAATGGACTTTTGGAAGAAGTCTATGTGGAGCAACCTCCATGCTTTGAGCAGAAAACTATTGGAGATAAAGTCTACAAGCTCAAGAAAGCATTGTATGGATTAAAACAAGCACCAAGAGCCTGGTATGACACATTATCTTAGTTTCTTATTGACAATGGATTCACCAAAGGTAAGGTTGATAGGACACTCTTCACGATTCAAGATGGAGAGAGTATATTACTTGTTCAAATTTATGTGGGTGATATCATCTTTGGATCCATAAACAAAGAGTTGTGTGATAAGTTTTCAAAGCTCATGCAAGGTTAGTTTGAAATGAGCATGATGGGAAAGCTGACTTTCTTTCTAGGTCTTCAAGTCAAGCAAATGAAGGATGAAACCTTCATAAGTCAAACCAAATATACCAGAGATTTAATGAAGAAATTTGGTATGGAAGAGAAGTCATCGAAAGATTCCCATGAATAAATCGTCAAGATGGATATGGATGCAGATGGCAAAGTTGTAGATCAAACCAGATATAGAGCCCTTATTAGATCATTGCTCTGTTTCATAGCAAGTAGGCCAGACATCACTTTTGTTGTAGGTGTATGTGCTAGATTTCAATCTGCACCAAAAGAGAGTCATATGATTGCAGCAAAGAGAATCCTAAGGTATTTGAAGGGATGCCAAGAAGTTGGCTTATGGTATTCAAAGGATGGAGGATTCAAGCTAGTTGGCTACTCAGACTCAGACTATGTTGGATGTACAGTTGACAAAAAAAAAGTACATCAGGTACCTATCAAATGCTTGGAAATAGATTAGTTTCTTGGTTCAACAAGAAACAAAATTCAATAGCTACATCCATAGCTAAAGCACAGTACATAGCTGCAGGCAGCTGTTGTGCCCAAATATTATGGATGAGGCAACAGCTGAGAGACTATGATATAGAAGAAAAAGAGAATCCAATTATGTGTGATAACATAAGTGCTATTGCAATAACTCAGAACCCAGTATTGCACTCAAGAACCAAGCATGTTGATGTCAGATATCATTTCATAAGAGATCATGTTGAAAAGAAAGACATCACTTTGGAATACATATCAATTGATAAGCAGTTAGCTGACATATTCACTAAGCTATTATGTGAATTAAGATTTGAAGAGCTTAAAAATGATCTATGATTGATTGAGTTGAGTTAGGAGGCTCAGAAAACTCAATCAGCATATCAACTGTATCGAGTTAGCTGGACAGTCGAGTGATCTTTATGAGAAGAGAGAAGCAGAGTTAAGTCACTTTTGGAAGATAGCAGAAGTTATTTAAGAGCTAAGTGACAAAACGCAGTCGTTTTCTGCGAGCGCGAATGTTTTGGGCATGACATCAGCAGTAATTATGGTGTTAGTAAAAAGCATGTACCCGTTTGGCCTATGATTGGATATAAATGTCGTTGCATTTAATGCGGTGAAATTAATGCAATTTCAAAACTTAATCTCAAACGTTGATCGTGATCAAACTTTTTGAATTCTAAAAACCATCCCCTCACATCCCATATATACTCTATTTTCATTTTTCTCTCTCCTCACTTTACATTCATCTCTCTCAAGCAAGACTGAAACTTTCTCTGCAAACTAAAAGCAAAAACCCTAGTTCGTACTTCATTCAAAGTTCAAGTTTCCAAGTTTTTATATTAGAAATGGCTTCAACATATGATTTCATAAAGATGGCTGAGAAGATCCACTCTGGTTCGATGGTGGATTTCGAAGGAATAGTTAATCAAGGTGTTGACAAGGCCCTTGCCAAGAAGATTGCTGAGAAACTGGAGAAATCCGGCCTGAAGGGATTTCTCACGATGGAGTATTCGCACATCTATCTTGAAGAGGTAGCCATGTTCTATGTGAACGATGAGGTTCACGATAGAGAAATCCGTTCTTTTGTCCACAGCATCGACATTAAGATAACTGTTGTGGATTTGGCTGCTAACTGTCATCTTCCTTCGTCTGGGTTGAAGGAGATCACAGAAAATGACATCAACCTAGCTACGGCATGGAAGGAGATTGCCAACCCAGAGTCTGCTGCTAAGGCTATTTACACAGCCAAAAAGTCTCTAATCAAAAAGGACTACCACAAGCTCATGGACATGGTGTCCAAGTGTGTGGAAGCTTTAATCAGCTGTCGAGGACCAAGCTGACGGTCATGGCTGCTATTTTGGAGGAGAAGAAGGTGAACTGGGCTGAATTCATCTTCAACAGAATCTGTCAGAACGTGATGAACAAGACCATTAACGATGTTGGTGTGTTTGTCAATTCGCTGGGGTATGGCAAGGTGATTGGCCATTTGATGGAGGTGAAGGGAATTCCTCTCAGGAATGGGAAACCCTTCCACGTCAACATGAAGATGTTCAAGGCGAACCTCTCAGCTGCTCAGAGGTAAGCCCATGCAAGAAGAGTTGACACCAGTGAAGGTGAGCCAGCTGATCATGTCCCCGAGGACACTGCTGCAACTGCAAAGGCACCATCTCCAAAGCCTGTGTAGAAGAAGAAGAAAGTTGATGCAGCAAAGCCTGCCCCTGCCCCTGCAGCCATGGAAGACCCATCACCTGTCCCAACAGCCGAGATTGAGAAGGATTCCATGGTTATGCTATCTCCAGCATACTTGGATGTATAGGAGAGGCTGATGGTATGGAGGAACTGGAAGTTGAGCAATGCTAGAGCTCAATTCCAACACCCGGTGTTCAAAGATGAGGAAGAATAACTCTTGAGTTTCTTAGGGAATATTCCAGTTCGTTCTGCCCTGGACCCTGATTTCTGTATGACCATCCTCTTTGAAAAGAAGGATGAGGAGAAGAGCAAGGCAAAGGCCAAGGCTATTGAGGAATCCAAGTAACCTCAACCCTACCCCTTTGAAGGAGTGCCTGAAAGTGCTTTCGTGCTAGCTAGCAGCAGCGACAATGAGATGGACCATGCTGATGCAGTGGACAAAGTTGAGCTATAGCAAGCACTGAAAGAATCCAAAGAGCTACACGAGCAAAGATTGCAAAAGGGACAAGGAGAGTCTTCTTCAATTATGATCTCTCCTAGCCCAGATATTATGGAGATGGTGAGGATGATTGATGCCACCATATCCCCTGTGCACTCGGAGAATGAAAATACCAGGAAAATTGGCGATCAAGCTAAGGATGGAGTAGAAGGGCACCTTAGCCAAGTCAATCCCTAAAGAAGGTGTTAAGACACACCTCTATCGGTGCCGATCACTCAAAGGGAAAAGAAGCCAAGTCTCAGGTTTTAGTGACCCCACTGTTCGAGACTCAGCTGGTGCGCCAGCTGAGGGGGAAACTCAAACCACCACAGTCGGGTCAGAGAAGGCTGTGGGAGACAACACCAAAACAAAGTTTGGAGGCGAAGGCGAGACCATTGACATACAGCAGAGTGGGGTTGATGAGGCTCAAATGGTTTCGACTGCCTCAGTTGAAATCCCAACTGCCACGCAGGCCGATGAAGTTGCTGATGCAGCCAAGGCAAAGGATGGAAGTGAGGCCATGGGAGTTGAGACTCTTGGACCTGAAAGTTCAATCCAAGGAGTTGAGACTCCGACGGATGCCACTGAAGACCCCAAAGCAGCTCAGTCTACTGAAGGGATATCTATAGAAGACCCTGATGTGGTTGAGACTGCAAATGGGATGCCTGAAGGCCCATCAGCGGTTAAGACTGTTGAGGGTAAAGAAGGCCCAGAGGAGGTTGATTCTTCCCTGGTTAAGAAAAGTGAAGAATAGGTGCCTGCCCCTCAGGAAGAATTCATGGAAGAAGAAGAGATAAGTGCTCTTCATGATTCTTAAGAAAATGTTGATGTAGAATTCTTGGGAACAAACGCAAAGCTGAGTCCAGTCCAATTGAAAAATCCTCAGAGGGCAAAGAGGAGGCAAGCAAGTGACAAAGTTGTTCCTATTAACTTTACATTGGTTGATGGCCCACCTCCCATGGTGCCATCACCTTCCCATGACACTGATAAGTCAGCCGAGGAACAATCTACTCAAAAAGAAGATTCTACTGATGCCAATGAAGTTGTTAAGACAGCTAAGCATCAGTCAGCTCCGCAGGCTAACACAGCTGCACAAAATGTCGATGACACTGAGACAGCCAAGGCACAAAGAGTTGAAGAACTATTGAAGGAAAAGGGTAAGGCTCCAGAAGCAGAAGGAGTGGAGATACCTATTTTTCCAGAGGATTTATTTATTGACTATTTCCCTTTCGAGGCTCATGTACCCTTGGAAGCAGAGTCAGCTGCTGAAAGTGCAAAGTACCATGTCTACGTCTCAGCTGAAGAACTTGGAACTCCTACTGAAACCTAGATGGTGCCGATTAGTTTTGATTTTGATGTTGTGTGGCCAGAAGAGCAGTCCACTGATGCAGCCGACTTCAGAAAAGCCTTCAAGGCCATCTGTAATGAAATTGAAAATATGGAACAAGGATTCGCAACACTCAACCAACGGCTTTACAATAGAGATGCAAATATCATAGGAGACATCCGAGGCACGATCTTAAGGATAAGGGAATGGATTGGGCAGACAAAAGCACTAAGGCATGAGCAGGTCACATATTTCAAATCTCTTTTTGCCAAGATGGTGATCTGGAGCTCAGAAAACACCAAATTTCAGCAGAGACAGAGGGATCATATCTTCAAGATGGATCAATCACACAAAAGTGATATGGAGTTGCTGAAAGCACAGCACAAGACAGAACTTCAAAAGACAAAGGCCAACATGCGTACAGAGATTATGATGCTCCAAACATAGATGAAGCTGATGGCAGCTGAAACGAAGGCTCTGCGATCTGAATTCAGAACAGCATACTCCAATAGTCATGATAAGATGGACATGACCAACAGCAAGATTGATCTACTCCTTGGAGAAGTATTCCCTCAGCTGGCTCTACCTCTTGGTGATGATGCCAAAAAGGGGGAAGGATATAAGGGGGAAGGAAGTAATAAGGAAGGAAGTAAATGAAGTGAAAGTAAGGGGGAAGCAAGGGGAAGGTAGTGAAATGAAGAAGCCGTCCTTGAAGATTATGCTTGCTAAGACCCCTCAACAAGGTGAAGTTATAGCCTATATCCTTAGTCAACTGCCTCAAAACCTATCCGTTGATGAGAAAGCTGATTTGGCCTTCAAGAAAACTCGAGAGGCCATTGAAGCAGAATTTGATCAATTAGCTGAAAGGCAGCAATGCAGGATAGAGAGCATAAAAGCAAAGTAAGATGGCCCCCCAACTGGACTGCTAAAGGATTCCCCAGCTGTGAAACCCCCTCGTGAGCTAACTTTACCTGATGCAGGATCTGAGCCAAGATCCTTAGAGGAATTTCAAACTCTAGCATCAGAAGGATATTTCAAGAATATGACTCTACCTCAGGCGTGGGATCTGTATTGGGAAAAAGGATTGGATTTGTGAAAATCAGCTAAAAGGCAACAGAGTTCAAGTAGTCAGCAGACTACCAAGGCACCCGTACAGTACACTCCAAGAGGAGGAGCTGAGTCACATAGAGGAAGGGGAAGGTTTGGCAGTGGTGGAAAAGGCAGAGGTACTCCATCACAGCTGAAACCTAAGGACGTTTGGTATGTTGATCCGCAGAAAAATGGGATAAACTATTGGGTTGGGCTAGATACACTTGCTAATATTGAAGTTGAAAGAAAGAATGAAGAAGCAAGGAGGAGAGCTGAAGAAGAAAATGTTAGGCTGGATCGAGAATGGAAAGAAAGACAGCAAAGGCAGGACCCTGCTGCCAAAAGAGCCTACGAGAAGAAGAAAAGAGAGGAAGAAGATAGAAAAATGAGGAGATCTAAAGAGGATAGAAGGAGAGCTGAGGAGAATGAGAGAAGAAGGAAGCAGCCGAGGCGTTGAAGACGGTTGAACCCCTTCAAGATGTATTTTTACTTAACTGTAAATACACACGATTGTAAGTATACCTAAATGCTCTAATACTTATACTCTGATACATTTGTATAGATACATATGTATAGCTCTGATACATTGTATAGGTTTATACTTTGTAAAAAGCTTTGTAAAGTGCGATTGTAAAGTACAAGAATGATATGTTCAATAAAATTGACATATTCTATACATTCAGTCCTTGTTACTGCACTATTTACTTTGTTGTATTTATTTAAGTTTTGGCATCATCAAAAAGAGGAAAATTGTTGGGAAAATTTATGTATAGATTTTGATCATACCATATAAAACTTAGATTAGGAAGTTGGCACCCCATTTTCTATGTAATTTAACTTGTAATAGATAGGCATGTATAAGCTGAGTTGAAGTAAGCTAAGTTGAAGATTACAAGACTCGACTGAAGATTAAAGTGAAGACCCAGTTGTGTGTCAGATGTGTGTAGTGAAGTGAAGACTCAGACAAGTGACAGAAAAGTTGTCTCAGTCAGCTGACTGACAGCTAAGTCATTCCAAAATGATTTGGAATCGAATGTCAAAGGGGTATGTAGCAAACAATACTTGAAGAAAGTTGAAAGAGATCCGTTGTCAAGACAACTCAAGATTTTGCTGGAAATAGACGTGTGTCAGGCTGCCAGCAATAAAGCTGTTTTGCTGAAAAAGTGCCAAAAGCAAGGAACCGATGAGATGTACCTGAAAACATGCAGAGATAAGGAAAGGATGCACAGCATTTAATTCATGGTACGATCCACATCAATGCTTCAAGACAATACAAGCCAACAACCTACGAGTGTAATTTGAAAGTTATGTTTATCTCTTTGACGGACATATTTTCAAATGTGCACTATAAAAGGATGAGGAAGCAAGTGAGAGAAGGTGACCCAATCCACGAACAAGCATACAAGCAATCAAGCAATAACCTACAAATATCTCTCAAGCTTTTCAATGAAATCCTCAAGCCTAACTTTGAAGGAACTCAATCCAACACACTCAGTGAAGGAAAGATTACTTCATCAGTTGAAGAGGAAAAATTGTTCTCAAGAACAAAAGGGTCTACTCTCCAAGGTTGAAGGAGAAGTAGTGAGGTTCCAGATTGAATCGGTGCTTTGAACCTGTTAGGGGGCTAAGTGATCAAGTCTAAGAGTTTGAAGGAGGCTGAAGTAACAGGACAACTGTCTTGTGAAGAAGATGAGTCCTAGGAGCAGCAGGTTGTGTGATCAAAGCTGACTCAGACTGATAACTGTTTGTAACCAAGCTAAAGTTACTTAGTGGATTCCTCCAGGAGTAAGAGAAGAGTGGACTAGAGGAATTACCCCATCCTCGAACCACTCTAAAACGTGCTTGTGTCTATTTACTTTTCAGCATACTTTATTTCTTGCTTTATTTTATAACTGCTGATAAATTAAACTTGCTTAAGTCTGCTGATAATAAGCATTGCTAAAACAAGTGTTTAAAAACATGCTTAAAAACATAAAGGTGAAAAGTCTTCCGCTGACAAAACTAAATCAACTAAATTTCTATGTGTTAGCTGAAAACAGCTAAGTTATACTATCAACAACTCGGTCAGTGCATTGAGTGGGTAACTTTGTTGTGTAAGCTAACCTAACTATCCCTCAAGGACTTGGGTGATTTGAGTTAACTCTGACATATTTTAAAAGACTAAATTCAAAAAGTTGGTAAGGTTTATTCAACCCCCCTACACATCACCCCTTGGGACCTATACTCTGTTGTCCCATATGTGTGTTTTCTCATACAGACTTGGTAATTGCTGCCAACAACCTGAATTGCCCAACATAAGTACTAAATGACTTGGACTATGACATTGAGTCATATACGATAATTACTTTTTCATTCAAGTTCGACTCATATAACACCCAATGGTTTCAGGTGACGTGTTTTATGTCATAGACCTTGTCAGTTTCTGCCCATGATTTCCCAATGTCGTCTAATGGAAATTTCCCATCAAGTATTCCATTAAAGTATCGTCAATAATCCACAAAGACAAATTGTCCTTTTCCTTTGTTGTTTTTGCTTTTACCCAGGCTCTAGCCCATTTTGTTGTTAAATTATTCTGTAAAAGTAAGGTAAATCAATGTGAGAAACAAATTGATATGAAAACAACAGTCAACATATTTGTGTAAATGCACCCAAAATACCAAATCAATGCATGTCCAGTTTGTCAAGAAACGGCCAGGGCATTTTTTTGCTTTGTACATGACAAGACAAATCAATTAATCCATTTGTTGTAATGCCAAATGCGTAAATTTAATAAAACAATTTCAGAAACAACGAACCATATAAAAAAAATTGGAAGTGGCAGGAGGGTATGTACAGAAGTGGGCACACATGTGGGCAGGAAAAATGTGAGTGGTTTAGTTTGCATACCACATCATCAAGCCATCCTTATGGATCACAAATATGGACGAGCCACGCAGCACAAAGTGAGTGGTCTTCCTCAACTGAGCAAGAAACCATTACGTCCTTGTTATCCTTATTTTCAGACCACCACTTCTCAAAGTCTTCAATAAAATGTTGTGGATAAATGCCCATTGGATCATAAACTTCTACCGGACGACTTTCAGGAACATTAGGAATGATCTTGGTCTTCTTCTAGGGCTGGACGTGATGACTTGGGTCAGTATAAGGCCATTTCAGTTTGCACCCAGGTTTTGGTCCTTTTCTCATATACGATGCGATCCTTTTTTGGAGCTTCTCCTTTCAGAGGACTAACAATATCCACATAAGTGACTGTGACGTTGTCACCATCACTTTCAGATACACCTTCATCACCCACATCCTCAATTGATGGGTTTTAACCCACCACCTCAGTCTTTTGAACCACAAAAAGTATTAAATCAAGTTTCGAAGGGTTCGAAATCAGTTGTGCAAATTCTTCGTGGGGGACATAGATAATGGGCTATGCAAAAATGTCGGCTGAAAGGTCGGAAGGAAACATGGCAAATTGGTTGTGTATATCAGTTTTTAACTCATCCGAACTAGAAGGATCACCAAAGATAAGGCCACCTTCATGTCTATGTGATTTCATGGGAGATTGGGAGGTAGGAGAGGAAGCAAGAGGGGAGGAGGGTGGGGTGCCAGTGGGTTGCTTCAATGTGTCATTCACCTCACTACAAGAAAAATGCAAATAGGCATCACTAAAACGACAACGGTTTTTTTAACTTTGCTGCTGTCTTTTCCCCTATAACAGCAATTTTCTAAGAAACCGGTGTCTAATTAGTGCTGTCTTTTGATAATAAACCGCAGTTTTCCAAAACCGATGTCTCTTGTAAACAAATCTCCAAATATACATTGGTTTTGGCATCAAATTTACGGAACCACTATCGATTTATACTAATTATTTTTCAGATTAGACAATAGCTGTTTTGGCATTGTTCTAAAACCGGTGTCTTTAATTATATAGAAACCATATCTTTAGACACCGGTTGCCAATCTAGTGTCTAATTGTATCCTTATTACACTAGTCTAAAAAATTGGTGTGTACTTATATATTTTTGTTGGACCTCAAGCACTTTTCTGGATTGATGATTGTCCTCACAAGCCAACACGAGTATTTTCTAGGACACTTTGTCCTCACTCACGCGCTCCGTAGAAAACTTCCCAGGAGATCACCCATCCCATGTCTACTCCAGGACAAGTACGCCTAACCTCAGAGTTTCTATGTAATGGGCACCAAAAAAGAAGATGTATATGTTGGCATAGGTAGTCCATATCAAATCCTTTTAAGCTCTCTTTTAACTGTGCAATACAGCGCTCATGAGTTCGAATCGCGGGCCGTACCTCGCGCCTCTTTTAAAGCCAATTGCAGGCAGGATGCTAGACCAAATCTCAAAAATACCAATCCCAGCACCTGTCAGCATCTCTGCCCAGTGCTTGGAAACCTCTGTTGCCCGCCGAACTTCCTCAATTCTAACGCTGACTTCTTCAGTTCAAATGTCACGTCACGCCAGCCTCTCAGTTCCGCCTACAGCAACCTACACCTTCAGTTTCAGTCTATTTACCTCAGTTCCGACCACCTAGCAACCTACCTTCAGTTCTAGTCCGTTTTACCTCCGCTGCGCCAGCATCTCAGTTCCACCGCTCGTGGCAACCTCCACTGCAACGTGCTTCCAAGGGAATTCGAACGCGTGACCTGCTCTGATACTAGTTGTTGGACCTCAAGCACTTTTTCTCGGATTGACGATTTGTCCCCATAAATCTACACGAGTCTTTTATAGCACGCTTTGTCTACTCATCCCATGTCTACTCCAGGTCAAGCATGCTTAACCTTAGAGGTTTTATGTAATGGGCACCAGAAAAGAAGACGGACCTGTTGGTATAGGTAGTCAATATCAAATCTTTTTAAGCTCTCCTTTAACTGTGCAATCCAGCGCTCACGAGTTCGAATCGCGGGCTGCGCCTCGCGCCTCTTTTAAAGCCAATTGCAGGTAGGATGCTGGACCAAATCCCAACATTTTTTTTATGTTGGCTCTTTAATTAATTAAGTGTTACTTAGTCTAATATTATACCAAAATCTCTCCTCTGCCTCTCTCCTCGTTGTCTCTCTCCCCTCCGCCGCTCGCGCACCGCCTCTCCCGCTCCGCCGCTTGTTTTCATACTCGATGTCTATTTATAGAATTCTTACGATTAACACCAATTTTTTAGACATAGGATCCAAAACTGTTGTCTAATTGCATAATGTATTTTTCAAATTTTAGACAAAAAGTTGTAAATTCCAACTTATTAGCAAAATCCCATATTTTACTATATCCTCCCTCTCTTTTTATTTTTGGCCATTCTCTCCCTCTCAAAAACATTATCTTCACTGCATCCACACCAGAAGTGACTACCCACGCCGGTCGGAGTCCACAGCAGGCGGGATTCCATGGTATATTGTGCTAAGAGCTGACGGGCATTACAGAGGTATTTAAATTCCTATATCTTCTAAAAATCTGGGTGGATTACAAGGATCTATAAAACCCTATTCCTATATAATCATAATCTTTATTTCCAAAATGAATCGTGTCTCCAAGCATAGTGTAAGGGAGCCCGATCTGTTTTCAAGTCCCACATCCACCACCCTAAAGGTCCGACTCATTTCGGCTTCCTCGACTTCAGCGGTTGTGACCGCTATCTCAATAGCATCATCACTGAGGTTACTCACAACCCCGGTCGTAGCGGTCCACTAGCTGGCATCAACTTCCGTCACCCCTTCCTCTTCACAAAGTTAGGATTTTTCGTTTTTTCATGATTTTTTTCAATTTGAGAATTAATTAAACATGTTGGCGGAAAAACTTTGAAAAAGATAGCAAAAATTATTAGTTAATTGGCTAGTGCCTCATTCATTATGCCCGTTTGTGAAATTAATCCCTTTTTGGTTCAATTAGGTTTGAGTTATGTAATTGTTTAAATGTTAAACTTTTGCTTTTCTCCAGGGTGAAGTGGAGCAAATATCAGTTATGATGCCAAAGACACAGGCTGAATGATGAAGGTTTTCTAAATTATATTATGAATATAGGGGGAGGGTTATATAGGACTCAAGCATTATATAAATACATAAGACCAAATCTAGACCACAGATCTACCTATTTCAATGGCTAGTATTAAAATCTGTTTAATGTTTATAAAATATTTAATAAAACCGAAATGGGGCAAATTAGTCCATGTAAAAAATAGAGGGGTTGATTAAATCTAGTAAATCCCATAAAAATAGGAGCAGTTACCTATAATTGGTTCTATCTTACCTTACGAATTAATATCATGATATTAATTAATATTAATAAATCAATTAAATCCCATGAAAATAGGAGTAGTTACCCACAATAAGAGCAGTTCCCCGCGATGGTTTAGAATGTTGCTTAGTTGTGCATAAACAATTGCTTGTGAATATGGAAAATGTTGCTTATTTATTTACTGTATTTGCGTTCTCACATTAAATATAGTTTGTTGAATAGAAACTGTGATGTTAAGCAAAAAAACAATATGCTTATATAATATACTCATAATGCTTGTCTAACGAGTAATTGTTGCATATGGAACACCACTAATGTATATATGTATTTAAGGGAGAACAATTTGGGGGCTGCTTATTGACGTATTAAGTACTGCTTATGTGCGTTTGTTTTACTACTTTTTAGTAAACTTTTCAGGAACCAAACAAATTGCTTATTTAGTCCATATATTTTACTGCTTATTGACGCATTAGATACTGCTTATGTAAGCTTGTTTTACTGCTTTTTTGAGCAAATTGTTCATCAAGCAAGCAAATTATTTATTTAGTCCATATGTTTTACTGCTTATTGATGTATTATGTACTGCTTATGTATGTTTGTTTTAGAGATTTCTGAGCAAATTGTTCAGGAACCAAACAAATTGCTTATTTAGTCCATATGTTTTACTGCTTATTGACGTATTAAGTACTACTTACGTATGCTTGTTTTATTGTTTTTTGATCAAATTGGTCATGATACCAAACAAAAAAAAAGTTATCCATGTACTCAACTATAAATAACACAGCGTATGTTATACCAAAAAACTGAGCATTCATCAAATAAAATATGCAACTAACTCAAAATATTCCTATAGAAAACTAAGCATGTACGTCAACTACGCAAAACTAACAATAAATATAGTAAATTCAAAAAACAATAGTACAATATTCAATTATTTGATCAAAAATAAAAAACATAATTGTTTCGTTATGATCCCACGTCGTTCCAACAAACTTCTTCGCCTCTCCCAAATTCAACTCCCTATGCTCATTCATATCATCCAAATAAATTGCAGTTGCATATTTTCTTGCGGCCTTTCTTTTCCTACTATCTTTTGCCATTTCCAAACCAAAATCTATTAAAAAAAAAAAAACCATCAGTCAACTATATGAAAAAATAAGCAGAATATAAAGCATACATGAGCATTAAAACAAGCATATATAAGCATAATTAAAAGCATCAATGAGCAGTCAAAAAGCTGTTTAAAATATATATATATATATAAAAAGACCAATCCAAGTTTAACCATATTTCACCAAATAATATAAGCAGAATATAAAGCATTCATAAGCAGTAAAACAACCATATATAAGCAGTGAATATAAGACAAAGAGCAATCCTATTTAACCCATGTTTCACCAATTATTTTAAGCAGAATATAAAGCATACGTAAGCAATTAAACAAACTTGAATAAGCATTGCTAAAAACCTCAATAAGCAGTTCCAATCATAAAAAACGTAGCAATCCTAATTAACTCCTATTTTCCCATTTTGTTTTTTCAATCAATACAGAACACTCCTAATTAATCTCTATTTCCCCAATTTATTTTTCAATTAAAACTCTATTAACTTAAAAACAATAAACAGAGTCTACCTAAGCAGTGAAAAAAACATACATAAGCAATATTCAGAAAATCAATAAGCAAGCACATCATTCGATCATTCAAAGAAGTAATCAGAATTTCGAATTTTTTTCAATCATAGTGAGGTAATCACAATGTAAATTGTAAATTTGTGTGATATTAGATGTAAGCAAATTAGATGTGAATTCAAAGAGGTAATCACAATTTCGAAAATTAGATGTGAATTCAAAGAACCTATCTAAGCAATATTAGATGTGCTTGCTGACATCTAACATCACACAAATCACAAAACTTCTCTAAAAATTCACAATGAAAACTGAATATATGGATTATGATTACCACTTTGAATTTTTAGCCATGTATGGATTATGATTATTTATCACACAAATCACAATGAAAACAGAAACCACAAAGGGCTTAACCTAAAAATTCTCGAAAAAAATTCCAAACGAAGAAGAAAACAAAAAAACCTTTTTCCACATTGTGGGTGTCGACACGGTGAAGAAGACTCAAAAGAGATGGCGACGACGGAGATGGTGCCGTTCAGACCAATCGGAGACTGACCTTCTTCTGATTTTCGACCGATATGGAGTTTTTTTAAGTGAGAAGACTTTGAGCTTTTTCAGTTATCCAAGAGGGAAGATTTAGAAGAGAATCACGGTTGAAACTGATCCCTTAATGGTAGCCACTACCAAATATAACTTATTTCCTAATAACTGATATAAGATGGATTTACCAAAAAGTCCTTTTATCCAATAAATTAACCATTAAAAAATGATAAAACCTGTTTAATGTAGACCGTTTAAAAAATAATTCAACGCTCCAGATTTGGTCTCACATACTCACATAACTTATGTGGACTCACCAGATCCAAATCCTACGAATATAGTTGGAACTTACAAATGTGTAGAGAAAATTGATGAATCATTTAAGCACTAAGTAATGAGCTTCATCTTGGAGAGACACGTGTTGCCTTAGTACACAATGATTGTACACAAAAATCATTTTCTTATTGTTCCTTTTAAGTGATGGAGTGATGTTTCCATTCAGCAAAACGAATGTGCAAATTAAGCCACTCTTGAATCATGTGTGTAAGATTTAGCAAAATTATTGGACAAGTCTTTTTCTTTATAGATAAATAATCTATGTTTGATACTTTTATAGTAAATAAAATTTACGCTCGATGCCCACGGTTTGCATAATAGAGCATTTGTACGTAAATCACTGGACCAGTAGGACTAAAGTGGCTCTAAGTTTAACCGTATTATAATTTATTTGAATCTAAGCTTGGGACATTGATGTCTCAAACTAAAGTTATTTTTGCCTTGTAATTGTAGTAGTTATCTCACTCGTGCGTTGCACGTGTATTATTATTTAATATTATTAATTTATAATAAAACTATGTATTAACATCAGTTGATATTTATCTCACTCTTGAATCATTTGTGTAAGATTTAGCAAAATTATTGGACAAATCTTTTTCTTTATAGATAAATAATCTATGTTTGATACTTTTATAGTAAATAAATTTTACGCTAGATGCCCATAGTTTGCATAATAGAACATCCGTACGTAAATCACTGGACCCGTAGGACTAAAGTGGCTCTAAGTTTAATCGTATTATAATTTATTTGAATCTAAGCTTGGGACATTGATGTCTCAAACTAAAGTTATTTTTGCCTTGTAATTGTACTAGTTATCTCACTCGTGTGCTGCACATGTATTATTATTTAATATTATTAATTTATAATAAAACTATGTATTAACATCAGTTGATATTTATCACTTCGTTTTAATAATAATATTCATATAAAGTAAATAAAAAAAATTATTTATATATTTCAATTATAGACTTAAATATCAAATTCAACTCATCTAGATTTATCTCTCAAAATATGCTTGTCTCTATATTACTTTTATATTTATCCATATCTTTCTCACACACGCCCTATGCCTCTATAAAATATTACATATATAATTTGGGAGACATATATTTTCATATTGAACTTGTATTGTTGGAAAAATGAATACTTGATATTATTAATAAATAATTTCTTAACATAAATGTACTAATAATCTATCAAATATTTACAATTATCTTAATCACATTATAAATGTTTGT
The DNA here is from genome assembly GCA_016081115.2 of Rehmannia glutinosa. Lineage (NCBI taxonomy): Eukaryota > Viridiplantae > Streptophyta > Magnoliopsida > Lamiales > Orobanchaceae > Rehmannia > Rehmannia glutinosa. Next base: position 63,930,426 of record CM071924.1, on the reverse strand, counting down.
AACATTTACCTCTTCTGTTGATTAATCATTAGTACATAATACATTCAAATATTTCAATTAAAAAAGTTTAATCATATTAAAATAAGCTTTATATTCTTTGACCCGATAAAAACGTAGAGCGGCCACAATAGGTGAAGCATAACCATCACTCAAATATGAGAGTATTTTGTCGATGAATCCATCCCACATAGTACAAGTAAGTCTTGTTCCTCTGAATCCAGTAATTTAAAATAATTAAATAATATAATTATAAATTTAAGAAATGTGTAAAATATGTACTATTCAAATAAAACATACAATTAACTAACATATAATTACTCTAAATTCTCGATAATGATATCCATAACCTTCTTTCTTTTAGAGATCTTACGGGGTGATTGAATGACCACTACTTTTCCTATGACATCTGTAATAAAATAATTATGGTCAGCAACATTGACAACTCATGAAAAAAAACTTAACTAATCATTATAAGTTACCATTACCATAAATACCCTCGAAAAAGAAATCAATTGAACAATTCACATTCCTATAAGAAAAGTACGCATTTCATGAGGAAGATTTACAATTGCATCAAACGATTTGAAATCATATAAATCATACGAACATGTCATCTGAATATTTCTCTACTTTCGTACGTCCAAAGAAATCGAACTCGATATTAGATGAACTTATTTTGAGTTTGTAGGTATCTTTGGACACTATAAAATTGGAGACAATATACAATCCACCTTCTTTCAGCATTGGTTTATATGTTTTAATATGCAACTTAGGGACAGTGCCATGTAAGAGATCGACGTGTTTAATTTGCAATTAAACTCAGTATTCATTTAACTATATTACATTTGATGAGGTAAGCATCAATTTTATCATTAAGTATTTATTTAACTATTTTTCAATTTTGAATGAATTTTGTTTGTCATCACTAACTAAATTACGTAAAAAGTCGTACTAAAAAAATATGCAAAGTGATCGACGTGTTCAATTTGCATTTAATTTCACATAATCAAAGAGTTAGTATCAGGAATAATAAAAAATAAGCAAATCATAATTCAAAACACTGCTTTAAAAAAAATACATCAAAACTATCAGAAATATTCAAAAAGGAAACAAATATTTTTTTATTAACCTCACCAAACTATAATACAGTTTATATAAAACTCTTGTTTAGTGCAGAATCCAAGTTCAATATTGTCGATGTTGGCGGAACATTTGATGAAGACAGTAATAGGGGAACGTGAGATGAAGCCATATTTGGTAGTTATGCTACGAATTTAAGATCAACACTATCGAAGTGTTTCTCTAAAGCAATTTGAGTAATATAAACATAAGAGAATTTATCATAAATAATAATGTAACACCTCAAACCCATGTAGAGTTGATTATTCTTGTGGAACCATAAATGCACTTAAAGTATTTGCGGAAGTGTAAATGGAATAATATTTATCTAAGAATTTTGAAATTTTGTTTTCTAAAACACGCCATATATATATATATATATATATATAATATGTCAAAATGTGAAAATTAAAAAGTTCAACATGGTACGTCCAAATACGAGTCATCGAGTACGATTGACTTCTTAATACAAGTTCGAGAATATATATTTTATATTTGGAGTTTATGACAAAATAAGTAAGGAACACACGACTTCCACGTGCACAACCCCCTGCTCGCCGCCCCATCATCCGAAAAATAATATTAGTTTGAAGGTATGAGTTTTTACACTCGGTGGGAAAACGTAAGCGATTACACTAACATGAGAAATACATCTATATTGCATAATAAAATTCGATCCGAAGGTACTTTCTATTTTATGCCCGAAGGCACTTTCTATTTGGCCCGAAGGCACTTTTTATTCATATGGCCCATCGGCCAACACCGTATTGTCACTTTCAATTTCATGCATTGATAGAGAATTTAACCAAATTAGTGTAACAATACAACATGCTTATAAATTAGATGTTTACCCACCTTTGTTTAACGTAAAAGTGTTGAATATTTTCGATTGAGAAGAGTTCGATCGTGCCGCACCTAACATAAGTGAATCGTAAAGGTTCAAGGCTAAAATTAAACAAGTTATCGATCAAGCTACTACTTAGAGGTCTATAATATTCATAGAGTATATTATTCTAGGAAAGGCAAATTTAATTCTTAATCTAATTATCCTTAATTAATGAAGTAATAAGTCTCTTAAGTAAAAATAAGTCCTTTAATAGTTCACTTGACTCTATATTTATTTTAGAATCAAATAAATAAATAATATAATAATTTATTTTAAATATAATTAAATCAATTGATTTAAATAAACTAATTAAATTACAAAACAAATAATTAAATAATAAATAATTTTGAAAGTAATTAAATCAATAATTAATAAGTAAATAAATAAATAAATAATTTTTAAACTAATAAGTAGTCAAATAATTATTAAATAAATAATTAATTAATCAAACTTAGTTAACTAAGTTGTCATAACCTAAGTCAATAGTCAAAGTTTAGTCAACACATCCATCTAAGGTATTAATCATAATTATTATCTCTCTTATTATAAATCAATATATATATATATATATATTATTCAATTAATTATTAACTATGTTTAAAAATTCTAAACCTTAATCAACTAAGTGCTTCTCTATAATCACCAACCATCATCTAATCACTAACAATCATTTTCCTAAAAATATCTCCCAACAACACTTCCTCATTTTAAGACTTCCCCATACCTCTTTGACAAAGAGTACAACTTACTCCACCCAAAAGCATGGCTTCCATTTCTGACTATTCATTATCTCTCATACTAACAAACAAAACACACACTCAAATCTTCCAACTTGACCGTCCACTTCTCCTCTCCCTACCCCTCCATTTTGTTATTTTTCTACAAGTTAAAAACCATAAATCTTTTCTGTAGGTCCCAAGGGGTGTAAGTGTAAGGTTTAGAAGGGGGGGTTGAATAAACCTTACCAAATTTTCGATTTAGTCCTTTTAAATCTCTGAGTTGATACTACAGTTGTGTCCTTGATGGACATCAATTTAGTCACTCAGTAGAGTTAATCACTCAACAAACTCAATCGAGCTGTTGATGGAATAACTCAATTTTGTTAGCTCTAAATTAACTCGATTGTGGTTTTGTTTTCATTGGAAGACTTAACACCCTTAAGTTTGATTTAGCAAGAGTTTAGTGCTTGGTTTAGTACTTATAAGTTATTGAGTGGATAGCAAATTTATCACAGATATAAGCAATTAAAAATGCAAGAATTAAGGTCTTTGAAATGTAAATGACACAATGAAATTTTTATAGAGGTTCGAAGATGGGGTAATTCTTCTACTCCTCTCTTCTCAAACTCCTGGAGGAATCCACTAGGTAATGATCGGTTTACAAAGTGGTATGATCCGATACAAGTCTTGATCACACTGGCCGACTTGATCCTTTGGGACTCGATCCTGAGACGCCTTGATCACTCGGTGGCTTCTCGCACGACTCGGCTTCTTCACAGGCACCGCTTGCTACTACTACTGACTCACTTGCTCAAGCTCTTTGGATTTGATCACGAAGCCCTCCACAAGCTTAAGACTTGGTTCAACCTTGAACCTTCCTACAATCCTTCCCGGAATGTAGACCCCTTGTTTTCGATATTTTCCTCTTCAACCGATTGAAGTTATCTTTCCTTCACAGGTGAGTGTTGGATTGATGTTCTTCGTAATGTAGGCTTGAGGATTGAGAATGTTTGATTTTTCTAATATGCTTGTATATCTCACATGTGTGTCTTGCTTCTCAAACAAACTCCTCGGCCTTTTATAGTAAACTTTCAAAAATTTGCCCGTTGAAGAGATAGGCTTATTTTTAAAGTCACTTTGCAAATCGTTGGTTTGTCTTGTTGCGATTCTTGGAATTGCCATTTCCTCGTATGAATTGTTCTTTCACCTTTTTCGAGTTTCGACACGGTGTAGTGCTTCCCATTGGTTCATTCCATTTGCACGCTTCGGGATTTGAGCACTTCAAGAAAGGTGGTATGGAGATATTACTTGTTTAAGTAAATCTCTTGATTTACGTGCAACGGTCTTTTTACGATTATCTCGACTGATTGCATTTCCTTGCTTTCCCCAGGTGACTTAGAGTCGACTTCCAATCATTGGATGACTCTTCTGTCACTTCAACTTGAGACTTGGCTTTTCTCGAGTTGACTTGACCGATACTCCACTTGGCCGCATCTGTTTGCTTCTTTAGTAGAGTTCCGTCTACTCTTCTTTGCCATACTGTTTGTCTCACAGCAGAGTCTTCCTTCCGATCTTGATTGTCTTCTTGCATGTTAGGGCGTAGGCGACTTAACTCGGCTTGGCGGCTCTAATTGTTACAATGCATTATACAATAAAAATTGGGGTGCCAACTTTCTATTCTAAGTTTTACATGGCATTCATCAAAATCTAAACAATAAAATTCCTAACAATTTCCCCTTTTTGATGATGCCAAAACTTAAACCATTCAAAAATGCAAATAACAAAGATACATCTGAGATAGTGTATTGACATAGAATGTATCGCTTGAGAATCAATCTTTTATTGATCATATCATTCTTGTACTTTTTACACATTGTTTACAAGGTGTATCGAGTTCATATTTGCTACACAGAGAAGTAAAGAATTTATAGCTTTATTACGAAGACTTACATTGTATGTATTTACATAGTGAAATACACGAAGGGTTGGACAAAGCAACACTTCATCTCCTTGTTGTCTCCTTCTTTCATCTTGTTCAAGATCTTCTTCTCTTCTTCTCTTTTTTCGTCATCACCGTTTGCTTCTTTTTTTCTTTTCATATGCCTTCTGGCGGACTTCATCTTTTCTTATTTTTCTGTCTCTCCCGCCATATTTGAGTTTGTCTCTTGTTTTCTTCTTCTATTCTTTTTGCATACTCGGCGTTAGTTTTAGCCACTCGCAAATTTGCCACTTGATCAAGCCCGGACCAAGTAGATCCCTCCTTTCTTTCCTGGATCTACGTATTCAATATTCTTGGCGCGGAGGCCTAGGAAACAAGCTTCCTCCACCTCGCTTCTTCCTCTACCTCGGGCGTATCTTTGTCTTGGGGCCTTCTTTCTTTCCGGTGAGTGACGGCGGAGTGACCCAGAGTGAGCGCAGGTGAGTCCATTTGCTGTCGCCTTCTTCACATAACGTGAGACCCTTTTCCCCAAGACAAGTCCCAAGCTTGAGCCATGGACATATTTGCAAAATATCCTTGATTCGGCGTTTTGAATTCGTCAAGCGATCGTGGCTCGTCCCGACATACGAAATGGCATAAGTGTCTCGCTCTCTCTTGGAATGCCTCCGTGTTCTTTCAAGATGTTCATAACTCGGGCATCCATTCTTCCTTCCACTTCCTTCATCCCTACTTCAATTGTTTTCTCTTCTCGGCCATAGATACAGAGTGTTGGAGTGGCGAGTCACGGGGAGTTTTCTGCGATAATGTCGTTGTGTGTGAGGACCTTGTTGGCTTCTCGGTTCTCCTCTTTTTGACGATCGGAGAAGGTATTTGTGAGTCCTTCTCGACCGCTGCTGCGGGCGGGAGACACACTGCGGGCGGCAGGCGGTGGTATCTTGCGGGCGGGAGCATGTTTGGTTTTCTTTCTTTGCAGGGGCGTGATCTTCTTAGCTAGTCTTTGGGCGCTCTCTTCTTGGGTGGAGAGGAAACAATTTGAATCTTCGTGGTCGGTGATTCCCCCCTTTCGGTGTCGACTCTCTTGGCGTAAGCTCTCTTTCGTGCGCCGGAGAGGTTTGCTCAACATCCTCTTGTTAACATGGAATGCCTTCCCATGTCTAAGAGGACTCTTTCAACTCCATTAGCGGCCAATCACTAGGCCGTATCCTAGGGATCCTCCAAATGAGCCATCTTCCTTGAAGGATTTGTTCCCCACGTTACGCGTCTGCTTTGCTGAGACAAACTCAAATTGATTTATCTTCTTTTCTTCGATGATTGCGGCCATTACAATCGCTTTGCCTTTGTGATTGGTCAAAGTCGCCAAATTTGATGTCGATACATTTGGCAACTATGTCCAACGACTTGTGATAATCCTCCTTGAGTGATCTCTTGTTTTTTGTGTATATTATTTTATCGGCAAAGTCGGGCTTGGCTATTTCTTTCCAAGCATCCCGAGGTTTACATCGGCCGTTAATCTCGATGCTCCTTCACTGGTAGTGAGCGGTGGTCGGACCAAATCCTCGCGAGAGATAGTCATTTGCTTTCCGTGAGCAGATGACTTGATTCCTTCATCGTGAATCTCGGCATTCACGAATTGTGCGACCTCCTCCACATATGTCATCGGGTATTCTATCGTCGAAACGGTTTTGACCGGACGTTTCTAACTTTTCAGCGATTTTCTTCACTAGGGTGTCGTCGGACCCCTGTTTCATCATTAAAGTCGAAATCCACCGTAGAGCCGATGTGGATTTGCTTTCCTAACTTGGTAAAGTCATAAGTTTGTGCCATTTTTCGGGATTATATCGAAGAAAAACTCGAGAAATTGACTTGAAGATAGATAGGGTTTCGAGAGAATTTTGCCTTTTCTTTTGAGAGAAAGAAATGAACAGTTTTTAGAAGTGTGAGAGAGAAAACGGACGAAAATGGTTTAAATATGGTTTATGAAAGGGCGTGCGAGTGGTTTTTTGAAATGTGATCGAAATCAACGGCTTAGATTTTGCACGCCTATTTAGCATTTCATGTCTCGTATTTAATGCGGCATTTATATCCAATCATAAGCTTGGTGTGCAGCTTTATGTCTGTACACATCATCATTATCTTCGACGTATTTCTTAAAACATTCCCGCTTAGTCAAACGAGCGTTTTTGTCACTTTGCTCATAAGTTATTGACTTATCCCTTAGTCGATTTAACTCTACTTCTCACGATTCTCTTAGTGACGATTTCGGCTATCGGTGACTCGATTATGTTGTCTTCCGATCTGGTGATTCTTGGTGATTTACATTTTGACTCTTTTTCACCCCTTTTCTGTACCATTTCTCTTCTTTGATTAAATGCAGTGTCGGCTCACCTCAATTAACCCCAACTCATGTTTGAGTTCTTCAAATCTTGACTCACATAATGGTTTTGTGAAGATGTCGGCTAGTTGTTTATCGGTTGAAATATATTCCAGGATGATATTCTTCTTTTCAACATGATCTCTTATGAAGTGATATCGACATCAATATGCTTTGTTCTTGAATGCAACACAAGGATTTTGAGTAATTGCAATTGCACTTGTGTTATCACACATGATTGGAATCTCTTTTTCCTCAATTTCATAGTCTCTCATTCTTTGTCTCATCCATAGGACTTGGGCTGCTTGTTTGCCCGCAGCCTATGTATTCCGCCCTTTGTGGAGGTGGCTATTGAGTTTTGCTTCTTGCTAAACCAGGAAATCGATCTGTTCCTAGCATTTGACATGTGCTGAAGTGCTCTTCCTGTCCACTCTGCATCCAAAGATAGTCGAGAATCGAATAGCCAATTAGCTTGAATCCACCTTCCTTTGGATACCATAGGCGCTTCTTGGCTTCCTTTCAAGTATCTCAATATTCTCTTAGTTCTTTGTCATATGACTCTCTTTTGGAGCAGATTGAAATCTTGCACATACACCTACAAACATAGGTGATGTCCGGCTGCTTCTTTGTGAGATAGAGCAATGATCCAATAAGTGCTCGTATCTTGTTTGATCTACGAGGCTTGCCATCCGCATCCATGTCCATTTTGGTGATGTGTTCATTGGTATTTTCGAGAAGACTTCTCTTCCATACCAAACTTCTTCATTAAATCTCGGTGTATTTTGTTTGACTTATGAATGTTCCATCCTTCAAATTTGTTTCACTTGGAGTCCAAGGAAGAATGTCACTCTCCCATCATGCTCATTTCAAATTTACTTTGCATGAGGTTTGAAAACTTTTCACACGACTCTTTGTTAGTGGATCCAAAAATGATGTCATCCACATATACTTGAACAAGCGTATACTCTTTTTGTCTTGAATTCGAAAAGTGTTCTATCTACTTTTCCTTTAGTGAATCCATTTTCAATTAGGAATTGTGACAAGGTATCATACCATGCTCCGGGTGCCTGCTTCAATCCATACGGGGCTTTCTTGAGTTTGTATACCTTATCTCCAAGAGTTTTCTGCTCAAATCATGGAGGTTGTTCAACATACACTTCTTCTTCCAATAAACCATTTAGGAATGCACTTTTTACATCCATCGATATACAATGAAATTCTTGTGAGTCATTTTGCATAGGCAAGAAACATCCTTATAGCTTCCAATCTTGCTACGAGGGGCAAATGTTTCATCAAAATCTATCCCTTCTTCTTGGCAATATCCTTTGGCTACTAGTCTTGCTTTGTTTCTTACCCACGAGAACCTTCCTCGTTCATCTTATTTCGAACACCCATTTGGTGCCAATCACATTTTGATGTATGGGTCTTTGCACTAATTCCCACACTTTATTTCTTTCAAACCGATTGACTCTTCTTGCATAGCTTGAATCCAATGTGTGTCATCCAATGCTTGTGACACGTCTTTGGGCTCTATTTGCGAGATGAAGCAAGTGAACATAGCTTCTTGTTGAGTTCGGATCTTGTTTTGACACCTTCTCTTATATCTCCAATGACAAGTTCGTGGATGATTTCTCGACCATCTTACATCGAGTTGGAGTAAGTTAGTCGATTCGATCGACTTTTTGTGTTCTTTGTGGTCGACTCTCTCGTAGTCACTTATTTGCAAATTCTCCACTGTTTTTGAGATTCAGCAATCTCATCTTCTTCTGAATTGATGATTCCGGCTTCAGCTTCAAAGCATAGGGACTCTTCGTATGGTTGGATGATTGACTTGTCGGTGACTCTTCAATGTCTTCTCCATTTACATTTGGCTCATCGAATACCACATGAATGGATTCTTACGCAACCATAGTTCTTTTGTTGAGTACTCTGTAGGCTTTGCTTTCATTTGAGTATCCTAAGAAGATACCTTCATCAGCTTTAGCATCAAAAGCCTTTAAATTGTCTTTGCCATTGTTGTTGATGAAGCATTTACATCCAAATATTCTGAAATATGCAACATTTGGTTTTCTTCGATCCGGATCTCATAGGAGTCTTTGTCATTTGTCTATTTATCATACATCTGTTTTGGGTGTAGCAAGTTGTGTTGATTGCTTGACCCAAAATCTTTGGTAACCCCGCTTTAGCTAACATGGTCCTTGCCGCTTCTTTGAGGGTTCTATTCCTTCTTTCTCGCAACTCCATTCTGCTTTGTGGAGTTCTTTGCTTTGATAGTTCATGACCAATACCATTCTCAATACAAATCGAGTTATTATTCCATTGACAAACTCGGTTCCTCATGTCGATCTTATTTTGATGATGGTTTGACTCTTCTCGTTTTGAATCCTCTTCATCACCGTGTGGTAGTTTTTGTAGAGTTTCTTTCTTCTTACACATGAATATTGTCCATGTATATCTTGAATAGTCATCTACTACCACCAAGGTGTATTTCTTTCCACTTATGTCATTTTGGTTCCTTTGGGCCAAATAGATCCATATGAAGCGGATGCAATATTCTTGTTGAGGATGGGCATGTCTTTCCTTTGAATGACGACTTGATTTGTTTTCCCTTCGACATGCGTCACATATACTCTCCTTTTTGTATCCGAGTCGGTAATCCTTCCACAAGATGACTTCTTGCCGCCTTGTTAATTGTTTTGAAATTGGGTGACTCGGCTTTTTTGTGCCACTGACCAACTTGATTGTTTGTGCTCTTTGCTAAGAGAGGCAGTCTTGGGTGTTGCGATTGACCAATCCACTACATACATATTTTTTGTCTACATCCTTGCAAAGACAACTTCATTTGATTCAATATCTTTGATTTGGCATATTTCCATGTTGAATCCAACGTTGTAACCCTTGTCACGAGTTGGTGATGCTTAGCGAGTTAAAGTTGAGTCCTTCAACATATGCAACGTCTGTGATTTCTAATCCATTCCTCTTGATGGTTCCAATGCCTCTTATTTCACCAGGAGCTTCATTTCCTCCAAATATGACTTTTGCTCCTTTAACTTCCTTGAATTTTGACATGATTTTTCTTGTTTCTGTCATGTGTCCGGAATAGCCACTATCCATGTACCAGGTTCCTTGGCACTCACTTTGTTCTTTGAACGCAATCAAGGAAATTAAGTTTTAGGTACCCATACTTGTGCAGGTCCGAGGGGTTAGAATTGTAAGATGATCCAACCAACTTATAGCCAAATGATTTGACTCAAGGGGTTGCCATCTATCAGTGCCATAATCATAATTAATCCTGGCAAATTGCTTGGGATTCTAGGTTCATACAATTTGTCTCTTTTGTCGTATGCTGTATATGTGTTTTAGCAATTGCCTTTCTTGGGTAGTTGTGGTGACTTTGAGTGTGATGCCTAGGTGCATAGGTGTCTTGATGAAAGCTCTTATACTTTTGGAATGACCTTTCTTTGAGTTCTTGGCCTTTGCCATTTGGGCTTATATTCCATAAGTCTATCTTTGATAGTTCACATTATTCCAATCGGCTTGGCTTGGATATTTTCTACCATTCCCACCATATGTATTTCTTTTATGGATTTTCCGGGATTTTTGGTAGCTCTCGCTTCCTTTTTACAAAGTATTTTCGTTAGGAGTTTCTTTGAGGACTAGGTGAATCTCTTCTCATTTGTCCTTTCAAAGACACTCAATGGTCGTTTTCCTTTTCCTTTGTAACCAAGGCAGTTTGCTTGTTATTGTGCTTTGGAGTGAATGTGTGTGCAACATTTAGAGTTTTGGATTTTCGGACTCTTCATGACTTGAAGATCCTTTTTCCAAAATTACTTTTGAGGTTTGACATAGCACAGAGGAATTAAATCCTAAGCCTTTGTCTTGTCTCCACATTCTCTTTGACTCATAATAAGATCATCCAATGATTTAGATGCCTTAGTGAATGAAGCAATAACATTCTTGAGGTCATTCTCCCTCTTTTCTATAGCGAGCAATTTTCGCTATTAATTTAGCATTTTTTTTTAAACCTTCATTCTCATCGCCTATTTGACTTAGGGTACTCGGCTCCTTAGTCGACTTTGAGTTTTGACTTTTGAGTAGGTGTTTTCCTCATTCAATAGTGTGTGTGAGGATTTAATGTCTTCAAACTCTTTCATCATTTTGCCTAATGAATCATAAAGATCGAGTGGGTGATGAGGTGTGTGTGTCACAGTCACTATCACTAGTGTCGAGTTTGTTGAGTTAGATTGTACCTCATCTTCTTGATCTTGTTCTTTGGCCATCAAGCGGATCAAGGCTTCTTCTTCAGAGTCACTTGAGTAGTCGGCTTCACTTTGCTCAATCATTGTCTCTCTTGACTTTCGGTCTCTCGAGCCTCTCTGCGACCATCATTGCCTTTTTCTTTTCTTGTCTTCTTTCTCACGAAGACCTTTCTTTCTTTCTTCATCCCCTCGCATTTGTTGACTACGAGGATATGAGCGATCAATGGCATAGTGACCTGGTTGTCTACTGAGTTCCAACATAGATATTGACCTTTTGATCACTCTTTCCATTCTTGAGTTGTCGACCCTTTGATACTCAACTTTTTGATGATCATTCTCTTGGTTGGCCTATCTTCCCTTGATTTGGAGGGAGTGAGTGTCTTCCGGAAGATTCACCCTTTCCTCTCTTGTAGTTCTTGTTAAAGAACTTGTTAAATCTTTTAACCATCGGGCTATTTCTTCCGGGTCAATTACCTCTTTGACCTCGGCTCTCTTCCCATCTTTGACAATTAGAGCAAATTGTTTTGGGTACATTTGTCTCTTCCTGGTCTTTTCTTCTCGGCTCAAACTCGTAGGCTTTGAGGTGCGAGAATAACTCATGGTTGGATGTCTTTGATAGGTCCATGGAATGTCTCGTGCCATGACCTTCATTTCCCATTCAGTGGAAGACTTTTTAGGATCTTCATACACATTTCTTCGTGTATATTCCTTTCCAAGTGCATGACTCATTTGTGATTTCTATGAACCGAGCATCTAGTTGATCCAGGTTTTCTCCGAGATCATTTTGAAGTTCTCAAATTTTCTACACGACCACCGATAATTTGTTTTCCTTGATTTGCTCGAGCCTTCACAAATCAATGTCACCTTGTCCTGATTTCCTTAGCCGTTTTGCATGATTTGACTTTATTGAACATGGCTTTGTCAAGGTTTTGTAAAGGATGTCCTTGGCTACATTATCCAGGTTGTATCTTTTTGTCATCATTTGTCCACTCGGTTCTTGGTTTTTCAACCATGACAGTCCGGGAGCAACATCTTCTTCTCCTTCACCGCAACTCTTAAATGACAGTTTGTGTTCACCTTTAAGATTTGCAGAGGCCCATCTTCTATCACTATCCACATCTCATCATGTAATGATAGATGAGCTCGCATACGAATTTTCCAATCATCAAATTCTTCAATAGTGAACATAGGGATGCGTGTCAAATTTGCTTCCATTATAATAACTTTTAATGATAAAAAGAGTTTAGAAAGTTTAAGTACTAAAGCGGACTTTGAAAAGTTTGGAGATCTAGTTCAAGAACCGGTGCGGAGGGTTCAATGAACCAACCACTCGATACCACTTGTAGGTCCCAAGGGGTGTAAGTGTAAGGTTTAGAAGGGGGTTGAATAAACCTTACCAAATTTTCGATTTAGTCCTTTTAAATCTCTGAGAGTTGATACTACACAATTTGTGTCCTTGATGGATGATCAATTTAGTCACTCAAGAGAGTTAATCACTCAACAAACTCAATCGATTTTGTTGATGGAATAACTCAATTTGTTAGCTCTAAATTAACTCGATTGTGGTTTTGTTTTCATTGGAAGACTTAACACCCTTAAGTTTGATTTAGCAAGAGTTTAGTGCTTGGTTTAGTACTTATAAGTTATTGAGTGGATAGCAAATTTATCGAGATATAAGCAATTAAAAATGCAAGAATTAAGGTCTTTGAAATGTAAATGACACAATGAAATTTTTATAGAGGTTCGAAGATGGGGTAATTCTTCTACTCCTCTCTTCTCCAACTCTGGAGGAATCCACTAGGTAATGATCAGTTTACAAAGTGGTAACAGTCCGGATACAAGTCTTGATCACACACGGCCGACTTGATCCTTTGGGACTCGATGCTGAGACGCCTTGATCACTCGGTGGCTTCTCAAATGCGACTCGGCTTCTTTCAGGCGTTTTGCCTTGCTACTCTGACTCACTTGCTCAAGCTCTTTGGATTTGATCACGAAGCCCTCCACAAGCTTAAGACTTGGTTCAACCTTGAACCTTCCTACAATCCTTCTGGAATGTAGACCCCTTGTTTTCGATATTTTCCTCTTCAATCGATTGAAGTTATCTTTCCTTCACGGTGAGTGTTGGATTGATGTTCTTCGTAATGTAGGCTTGAGGATTGAGAATGTTTGATTTTTCTAATATGCTTGTATATCTCACATGTGTGTCTTGCTTCTCAAACAAACTCCTCGGCCTTTTATAGTGAACTTTCAAAAATTTGCCCGTTGAAGAGATAGGCTTATTTTTAAAGTCACTTTGCGATCGTTGGTTTGTCTTGTTGCGAGTTCTTGGAATTGCCATTTCCTCGTATGAATTGTTCTTTCACCTTTTCGAGTTCGACACGGTGTAGTGCTTCCCATTGGTTCATTCCATTTGCACGCTCGGGATCGAGCACTTCAAGAAAGGTGGTATGGAGATATTACTTGTTTAAGTAAATCTCTTGATTTTCTGCAACGGTCTTTTTACGATTATCTCGGCTTGACCGCATTTCCTTGCTTTCCCAGGTGACTTAGAGTCGACTTCCAATCATGGATGACTCTTTTGTCACTTCAACTTGAGACTTGGCTTTTCTCGAGTTGACTTGGACCGATACTCCACTTGGCCGCATCTCGATTGCTTCTTTAGTAGAGTTCCGTCTACTCTTCTTTGCCATACTCAAACATTGTCTCACAGAGTCTTCCTTCCGATCTTGATTGTCTTCTTGCATGTTAGGGCGTAGGGTGACTTAACTCGGCTTGGCCGACTCTAATTGTTACAATGCATTATACAATAAAAATTGGGGTGCCAACTTTCTATTCTAAGTTTTACATGGCATTCATCAAAATCTAAACAATAAAATTCCTAACATTTTCCAAATTTGTCATGTAGTCCATTTCACTATCAACTAAAGTACTACACCAACACGAAGGTTAAAGTACTTAAAATGTCCATAAATACTTTACTAACTTAAATATTTCATATACAGGATCAACACCAAAATAATCATCAAAATTCATATATCATCATATCTAAACATGCTAGACAATATTTTAACAAGATTAAATAAAACAAAAATCATCTCCTAAATTAAAATAACTATGACCAAAAATTACATGCTAAAATGTACAAACTTTTGTTTCATTTATTAACACAAAACATACATAAACTCATATACTAACCTATTGCATGCTTTTACTACAAAAATCTTATATTTTTATTGAAGGAAAAATTAAATCAAAACTTAAAAGTTGAAGAGAGAAATAGGAGTTACCTTGGAGTTCTAATCTTAACCTACAAGACAGAGTGTTAGTAAAAGTGAAGAGTAATGGTGTAGTTAGGGATATTTTAAGGGCAAGAGTTCTTGGGGGTAATTGGGTAACTTTCTAATTACCAACAAAAATCAATTTCTTAATTTCTATAATATAAATCCAAAAGAACACTAGTATACTAAGAAAATAAAAATAAAACAACTAAAATTTACTAATATCTTAAACTACCATCATTTTTTTAATATATATAAATATAATTAATACAGAAACTCTAAGCTTCAACGCGATAGTGTAAATTCGTCTAATAATTCGCTTTTCTCCAAAAATTGTACTAAAATCCCGAAATACTTAAGTCCAGAATTAAGCCCTCAGATATTAAGTTCTAAAATTATCGAGTCAATAAAGCTCGATAAAATAAATTCTTTAATTTAAATAAATTTCTTTATGCAATTAAAATTGAAATTCTTGATTATTTTAAAATAAGTGTGTGCGATTTTGGTAAAAGGGTCGGGTCGTCACAACCTCCCCCACTTATAAAAATTTTGTCCTTGAAATTCGACTCACTAGTAAAGATATCCGGATATTTTGCTAAGATCTCGTCTTCTCGCTCCCAAGTAGCCTCTTCTTTTCTATGCTTGGTCCATTGGATCAAAACTTAGGGCACTACTCGGTTTCTTAAAGTATGAATCTTCCTCTCTAGTATAGCAATGGGTC
The DNA here is from genome assembly GCA_016081115.2 of Rehmannia glutinosa. Lineage (NCBI taxonomy): Eukaryota > Viridiplantae > Streptophyta > Magnoliopsida > Lamiales > Orobanchaceae > Rehmannia > Rehmannia glutinosa. Next base: position 63,915,134 of record CM071924.1, on the reverse strand, counting down.
TCTCTTCGTAAGTGAGATTCTTGTCAACCTCAAGTCCTTCATAGCTAATAACATGACTAGGGTCTGATATATACTTTCTAAGCATGGAAATATGAAAAATATCATGAATAGTTGCTAAGTCTGGTGGTAAAGCTAGCTGGTATGCCACGTATCCAGTTCGTTCTAATATCTCAAAGGGTCGGGTCACCACAAATAAGCTGCCAAGTAAGTTTTTGAACACAAAATCAATTGTTAATTCAATGGTAAAAGATACATAAAATATTCCTATAAATATTCTGGTGAACAGAATTCGTCTATTTTAACCAGCATTGAGCAATTTAGGAAAGTTTGAATAATCAATTAGTATTTAAAACTTGATTAGTATTATAGTACACAAAAAAAGCATTGTCCACCATTGAAACAAAAAATTATATATATGAATAGAAATGATGTATAGAATCATAGTACTCATAGTAATATATATGAATAGAAATGTTGTATATAATAATAATAATAATAATAATAATGCTATTTATAATATTAATTAATTAATTAATTAATGTCAAGGACTATATAATTTTTAAAATGTGAATAATATTTATAGATAGATTGATAGTACAGACTCACTTTTTGGTATAAAGTAAGAATACCATATAAAATTTTCCTAATTTTTATACATATAAATTATAATATTTTCCTAACTTATATACATATAAAGTAGGAATATCATTAAGTTTTTTAATTTAAAATATTACCGAATATAAAAATTAAAAAGAGCGGGAAATATTTTATTTCGGACTCCTAATTTTGATACATATAAAATAAATTAAGAATACCATTTATAATATTTTCCTAGTTTAATATCATTTATAATATTTTCCTAATTTAAATACATATATAATGTAGGAATACTATTTACAATATTTTCCTAAAATAAGAAGTAAAAATAGCGGGAAATTTTTTGTTTCGGACTTCTGCTATTATATATATATAGATATAGATATGTTGTTGAGAGTGAATGATGGAAGTGAAGATTGAGCCAAAGTTTAAGGATCAGTTCCTAACTGGTACCATATTAGGAATTGGCCATATTTGTTGTTTGTTTTGAAATGTAAATTAAAGAACTGTTCTTTAGTATGGAGTTAAGATATGCTATCAAAAAAATTACCTTTTCGGGGCAATATATTGCCAAGTACCAAGGGTTGCATTTAACCTTTTTTTTTCTTTTGTACATATTATCACACTTAGCGTGATAAGGAATTATGAATTTGACATAGAGGAAAATCAACATGTTGCTATATTCACTACTAATATCTCATTATTTGTAGCCTATAAAACACGAATGATGAGAGAAATTCATTTGTGTGACGCGATAACCTTTCTGAACTTGGAGACTCCATGAAATAACTTTTTAAGGGCTATAAGATTTTAGAAAGTTTTGAGCAGTTGGTGATGTGATGTTTAGTGGTGCCATCCCCTCCCCCACTTTTAACTTAGTGTGGCTAGACATGGTGCTCTGGTGCTTGGCTTCCTAGATTTTGGGTTTCTGTTAAGTGTTAGTGAGGTTTAATGGACATGTTCATTTCATTTTCATTAGGGAAGTGTGATTCGATGTCCCAACCCATTAACAAGATGTTTCCTGAGGGAGCTCCTTCTGGTATTGTTGTTAATACTTTGTTTTACATTTTTTTAGTCAATAATGTTTATGATTTTTCTAAACCATCTCTTTTTTTAGGTTGTCAATCAACTAGGTGATGCTAATGAGGCTCTGAATGAAAGAGTGGTGGTTGTCATGGCACGGATGAGCAACAAACTTACACGAAGGGATTTCTCTACCTTATTGTTTAGCTCCATCCAAAGTCCCCTGGATCATAGTGCCTTGATTTTTGGCGACGCTCATGAGGATGACCATGGATTATCTGTCAAATTACAAGTTCAAAAGCTTATATTTCAAGTAACATCACATGAAAATTTGTGTCAAAAGTATGTTGGGTATGTTGGGTAATTACTTGGTTGTACATATATTGTATTGTGATGTTTCATCTACAAATATGTATATATGCAGAAAATTCAAAGATTGGCTCCAGAGATCTGCATATTGTGCAATGTTGTATTGCATTTGCTACAGTCGGTATGGTGCTTAGAGGAACTACTATAGTGTATGACAAATATATTGTGACTTACAAAAATAGGAGTTATGATTTTGATGATCTATGACTGGTCTATATAATTTGTATTTTTCTGGGAAAGTGATGATATATGACTGCTTAAATATAAAAATATATAACCCTCAACACAACTTGTATGTGAATGTGATGGAACTATAACATACTTAGGTAACTTTCTTAATTCTGAAACTTGGGCTTGTTAATTCTCAAATTCCTTCTTTCTCCTGCTTTTTCTCTGATATCTCCTCCTCCGGAATAACTTCATCAGGCTACTGTCCTGGCGCTTGAAGTAAACCCTTCCACATGAATTTAACAATATGATTTTAGATAATTTTCCTGCAATTTTTATATGGTGTTCCAGTTCTAGATAGTTTGTTTGAGATTTGCTTTGATACTTGTTCAGTTTTTTCCCTAAATGTTTGAACTTTTTCGACCTTTTGCAAAACATTATATAAATCATTAGAGAACTTATTACCGTTTATTTTATAATCTTTCTCAATATTTTCATCTGTCTTTCTGAGATATGCATATGCCATGTTGTGTATTTCTAAGTTCATTTCTATTTTTGTTTTCTCGACTGTCTTCCTCTTAGTTTCATGGACAACCCATATCGTTTGCTCCAAAATCTTTTTCATGGACATCGATGAGTCTGGTGCATCTATGTAGGTATTTGTTATGGAAAAGTTCACCAAAAAATGTGCTGAGAAGACTTTGATTTAGTCGATTCATCAACTCTTATAGGATGGAATCCAAAGCGATTAAGATGAGTCGATCGGGTTTGGTTGTCTAGAGCATTATAGCAAATAAGAAGACTTTATTTTGATTTTAAGCATTTAGCAACTCACTTTATCATTTATTCTCCAACTGTGATAAAGAGTGTGGAACTATGTTTGTCTTTGTTTCTCTATGAGGTTCACTTTAAAAGTATATGACTTATGATTGAATTATCATCCAAAAAGAAAATAATTAACTTGAATCGATTGTTTTATGCTTATAGTTCATTTTCTGGCACTAACTATTACAGTAATTTGACTTATTTGGTCATTTCTTGTGCAGTTATGACAACAACTGGACTTATTTGGTCATTTTTTGTGCAGCTGCTATAGCAACTGGACTTATTTGGTCATGCTACAGCAACTGGACTCATTTCAAACTCATGAATGCGCTACATAAGAACAGGTGAAACTTTTACGACCAATGGTGTTGGTGTTTTTGCAACATCTAAAAATTGAATGCAAGAAAGAAGATTTGTGAAATTTCATTGTTGTTTGAGTTATATTTCATATAGTACTCTATTCTGAAGGGTTAAGAAGGTAAATTGCATATTAGTTCAGCTGCTTGGATCTAATTTTCATGTGCAACTTAGACAAGTGTCACTTAGGAAGAGAATATGCTTAATGGAGTTGTTTAATGTGATATTCATCCAAGTTGGGATTAATGGATTGAAAAAGGCACCTATATGTAATGAGGGTTTCTTGTAATTGCAGCAAATTGCTTATCAATATGCATGGAGGTGGGCCAAGATGGAGTGTGTTCAGAGTGCAGAATGCTATAGAAAACCATTGTGGGATGATGCATTTAGGCTTTGGACAAGATCCATTTTGAAAGTTTGCTATATTTGTGTCTTTAGTTGAATACAATGTACTTGTACTTTTTGGATATTTGTGATTTTGGATATTGGTGGCTTTAGTTGAATATATTGTAATTTTTGTTGGAATTAGAATTCATGGTGAATTTGTAGTGACTTAATAGAAAGCAATTCTAGCTTGTATTATTTTTATATTTATGTTAAATCACACTTAATTATTTATGTCTTTGCCAAAACACACCACTTAAAAAACCACTTAAAAAACCGCTGTTAAATATTTTTGAAGTTTGGCTCTAGACATCGGTTTTAAACTGATGTCTTTTAATCGAGACAATAGTGGTTTTAAACCGTTTTGATGAATCAATGTGTATTATTGAATAGACAGCAATTATTAACCGATGTTAATGGTTTCTTCTTTTAAAATCAAGGTTTTAGTAGACAGATTTTATTCTTATTAGACATCAATTCTAAAAAAGACATCGGTTTTTATCCGTTGTCAAAAGTCCCCACTTTTAACATCATGGGCTTTAACAGCGGGTATTTTACAAATAGACAGCGGATTAAAACTGGTGTCTATTTGCTTTTCTCTAGTAGTGCCTCTTGAACATCAATATCAACGAGGTTCCCAGACTGGTTGGCAACATGGTCGGCACGGAGATGGTCAGAAGAGTGGGTAGTTTAGGGAGCACAAGTTTCACCATCTTTTTCCAAAATTGAGCATTCCAAATGCTCCATGATACACCTCAACATGGACTCCAACTTGTTTTGTCTTTCTCGGAAAGATGTTTCAATTTTATTGACTCTCCTTTGACAATCCTAACAAGTCCATATGCAATTTGGGCCCTTCTTCACCCTCAGATTGTAGGTCATCATGACCCTCATTCTCAATTTTATCCATCTCATTTGCCTCCCCCTCCTGCTTGGACATCTTCTTTCTTTTCAAGCCTTTCTTCTCTCTTTCTTCTTTTTTCTTCGACTTATCTTTCTCAAGACCATTCTCCCACAAAACAACTCTCCTGAACAATTCTGTATTTGCCTCTACCTTCGAGGAGCGCAAATTCGCGTGAACAACAACCTACAAACAATCAAACAATATTAAGAATAGTGAGAACAGAATACTAAAGTGGGAAAAAACATGGGCAATTGCGTGAGCAAATATGTGGGCAAATTGATTTTAATGAACGCATAATTATAATGTGGGAAAACGAGTGGGCAAAACAGTGAGAATGAAGGTGGGAAACTTGTTTTTTTCTAAACACAGAAAACTCATGTAGGCAAAAGAGTGGGCAAATAAGTATGCATAAAACAGGGCAGAAAATAACTTACAATATCTTCATCTCTTGGCAGCAAACTCCTAAAAATTTCCTTCTTCAACCTTTCATATGTTACAATAACTTCACTCGAGTACCCTATTCTTAGCCCATCGGCTGGTGACGGCACACATTTTGGCGACATCGGGAATCACCTCATATGCCCAAACTTGTAGCGCAGGGTGGGAGCCATAGATATCAAATTGCACAAAATCATGCTTGGGCTTCATTTTTTTTCTTTCCCAATAAGCATCCACTCTACCATCCATGGATGCACGTGTCTCCCTCACCAAAAAATCATAAGGCACGCGTCCCTATGGATATGAATCAAAAGCTTCCAAATTATCCACGAGGTGTACAAACTCAATATCAATTTTTTTTTGAAATTACGGTCTCTAATCAATAAAATACCGTAAAGAAAACAAAGCAGGGCTAACTTCAAAGTCATATCCCCATCTCCTTTATCTTTGTTCGACCATTTTTCTAAGGCATCTTCCGCATGAATCACGCACAGGGGATCAAATCGCTTAATTTTTTTTTTGTAAATTTGTGACGATGATGGAATTGTAGACTTAGCACCAAAACAAAGTCCTATAATCAATGAGAACTTACGTATTCCAAAGTTGGCCTCTTTATTATTTATGTAGAAAGTAATCTTCTCCATTGACATGGAGTTGTCTTGCCGAAAGAGAAATGCAGATAAAGTTGGCTTTGAAATTTTAACTTCTGTACATCCCAAAGATGGCCAAAGCAAGATTGCTTGAATCTTTCTTTGTTACGGTCACTCAGAAAGCCTTTAATCTTGTTGAAATCGTCATTTAAGTTGCAACGAGCACTTAATTTCGCTGGGAAGTGATCATTCTCACCGGGAACAAGTGCCATTTTTTCAAGCTTAGCAATAATATTAAGACATATCTGAAACAAGTGGGCACACCGTTAGGCATAAAAGTGGGCAAGTACATAGACATTTAACAAGACTATTCCAAACAAATGGGCAACCAAAGGATAAATAAGTGGGCAACCATAGGGCAAAGTAGGCAAACACTGGACAAATAAGTGGGCAAACCACAAGGCAAACACTACTACAAAACATCTCTTTTACATCGGTTAAGGGCACTTTTCGATCGGTTTACACCGATGTAGAATCGCATGTAGAAAATGTGAATTTTTTACATCTGGTATAGAACCGATGTAGAAAATCCCATTCTACATCGGTTGCATTTTTAACCGATGTAGAATGTCAGAGATTGTTAGGAATTTTATTGTTTAGATTTTGATGAATGCCATGTAAAACTTAGAATAGAAAGTTGGCACCCCAATTCTTGTTGTAAAATGCATTGTAACAATTAGAAGTGGCCAAGCCGAGTTAAGTCACTACGCCTAACATGCAAGAAGACAATCAAGACGGAAGGAAGACTCTTTGTGAGACAATTTGAATATGGCAAAGAAGAGTAGACGGGAACTCTACTAAAGAAGCGGTGAGAAGCGACCAAGTGGAGTATCGTCAAGTCAACTCGAGAAAAGCCAAGTCTCAAGTTGAAGTGACGGAAAGAGTCATCCATGATTGGAAGTCGACTCTAAGTCACCTGGGGGAAAGCAAAGAAATGCAATCAAGTCGAGATAATCAGAAAAGATCCGTTGCACGGAAATCAAGAGAATTACTTAAACAAGTAATATCTCCATACCACCTTTCTTGGAGTGCTCGAGTCCCGAGGAAAGCGTGCAAATGGAATGAACAATGGGAAGCACTACACCGTGTCGAACTCGAAAAGGTGAAAGAACAATTCATACGAGGAAATGGCAATTCCAAGAACTCGCAACAAGACAAGCCAACGACTGCAAGTGACTTTCAAAAATAAGCCTATCTCTTCAACGGGCAAATTTTTGAAAGATCACTATAAAAGGCTGAGGAATGACTCTGAGAGAAGGTGACCCGGAACTACGAATATTCAAGAAATCAATCAAATTATAACCAGAAAAACTCTCAAATCATTCAAGATTAATCCTCAAGCCTACATTACGAAGTACATCAATCCAACACTCACCTGTGAAGGAAAGAGAACTTCAATCCGTTGAAGAGGAAACTTTTGAAGAAAAGGGGTCTACATTCCACGAAGGATTGTAGGAAGGTTCAAGGTCGAACCAAGTCTTAAGCTTTTGGAGGGCTTCGTGATCAAATCCAAAGAGCTTGAGCAAGTGAGTCAGAGTAGCAAGGCGGTACGCCTGTGAAGAAGCCGAGTCGCACGAGAAGCGGTGAGTGATCAAGGCGTCTCGGATCGAGTCCCAAAGGATCAAGTCATTTGTGTGATCAAGACTTGTATCGGGTTTTACCACTTTGTAAACCGATCATTACCTAGTGGATTCCTCCAGGAGTTGGAGAAGAGAGGAGTAGAAGAATTACCCCATCTTCGAACCTCTATAAAAAATTTTCTTGTGTCATTTACATTTCAAACATTTTAATTCCGCATTTTTAATCGCTTATATCTCTTTGATAAATTTGCTATCCACTTGATAATTTATAAGTACTAAACCAAGCACTAAACTCTTGCTTAATCAAACTTAAGGGTGTTAAGTCTTCCAATGAAAAACAAAACCACAATCGAGTTAATTTAGTTAACAACGGTGAGTTATTCCATCAACGGCTCGGTTGAGTCGTTGAGAGATTAACTCTCTTTGTGTGACTAAATTGATTTGTCCATCAAGGATCTGGTGTGTAGTATCAACTCGAATATTTAAAAGGACTAAATCGAAAATTTGGTAAGGTTTATTCAACCCCCCTTCTAAACCTTACACTTACACCCCCTCGGGACCTACAAGTGGTATCGGAGCGGTTGGTTCATTGAACCCTCCGCACCGGTTCTTGAACTAGATCTCCAAACTTTTCAAAGTCCGCTTTAGTACTTAAATCTTCAAAACTCTTTTTATTATTAAAAGTTATTATCATGGAAGCAAATTTGACACGCATCCCTATGTTCACTATCGAAGAATTTGATGATTGGAAAATACGTATGCAGGCTCATCTATCAAAGATTACATGATGAGATGTGGATAGTGATAGAAGATGGGCCTCGCAAATCTTAAAGGTGAACACAATTGTACGAAGAGTTGCACCAAGGAGAAGAAGATGTTGCTCCTGCACGATCATGGTTGAAAAACCAAGAACCGAGTGGACAAATGATGACAGAAAAAGATACAACCTGGACAATGTAGCCAAGGACATCCTTTACAAAACCTTGGACAAAGCCATGTTCAATAAAGTCAAATCTTGCAAAACGGCCAAAGAAATCGGGGACAAGTGACATTGATTTGTGAAGGCTCGAGCTAATCAAAGAAAACAAATTATCGGTGGTCGTAAGAAATTTGAGAACTTCAAAATGATCTCAAGAGAAAACCGGATCAACTGGATGCTCGGTTCACGTAAATCACAAATGAGCTGTCTCGCACTTGGAAATGAATATACACGAGAAGGAAATGTGTATGAAGATCCTAAAAAGCCTTCGGTTGAATGGGAAATGAAGGTCATGGCACTAAGACATTCCATGGACCTATCAAAGACATCCAACCAATGAGTTATTCGCAGACCTCAAAGCTTACGAGTTTGAGTGAGAAGAAAAGACCAGGAAGAGACAGTTGTACCCAAAACATTTGCTCTAATTGTTAAAGATGTGAAGAGAGCCGAGGTCAAAGAAGTCATTGACCCGGAAGAAATAGCCCGATGGTTAAAAGATTCAACAAGTTCTTTAATAAGAACTACAAGAGAGGAAAGGGTGAATCTTCCGGAAGACACTCGGCTCCTCCAAATCAAGAGAAGATAGGCCAACCAAGAGAAAGATCATCAAAAAGTTGAGTATCAAAGGGCCGACAATCCAAGAATGGAAAGAGCCGATCAAAAGGTTGAATATCTATCTTTGAACTCAGACAACCAGTCACTACGCCATTATTGATCGTCCATATCCTCGTAGTCAACAAATACGAGAGATGAAGAAGAAAGAAAGGTCTTGAGAGAAAGAAGACAAGAAAGGAAAAAAAGGCAATGATGGTAGGCAGAGATCATTGAAACAACAAGTCAAGAGAGAGACAGTGATTGAGAGAGAGCGAGTGTGAAGCCGACTACTCAAGTGACTCGAAGAAGAAGCTCGATCCGCTTGATGGCCAAAGAACAAGATCAACTCGACCAAGAAGATGAGGTACAATCTAACTCAACAAACTCGACACTAGTGATAGTGATCGTGACACACACACTTCATCACCCACCGATCTTTATGATTCATTAGGCAAAATGATGAAAGATTTTGAACACATTAAATCCTCACACACACTATTGAATGAGGAAAACACCTACTAAAAGTCAAAAACTCAAAGTCGACTAAGGAGCCGAGTACTCTAAGTCAAATAGTGTTGAGAATGAAAGTTTAAAAATTTCGAAAATGCTAAATTATTAGCGTAAATTGCTCGCTATAGAAAAGAGGAGAATGACCTCAAGAATGTTATTGCCTCATTCACTAAGACATCTAAATCATTGGATGATCTTATTATGAGTCAAAGAGAATGTGGAGACAAAACAAGGTTTAGGATTTAATTCCTCGTGCTATGTCAAACCTCAAAAGTAATTTTGGAAAAAGGATCTTCAAGTCATGAAGAGTCCGAAAAATCCAAAACTCTAAATGTTGCACACACATTCACTCCAAAGCACAATAACAAGCAAACCGGCCTTGGTTACAAAGGAAAAGGAAAAACAGCTTGAGTTGAGTGTCTTTGAAAGGACAGTGAGAAGAGATTCACGAGTCCTCAAAGAAACTCCTAATGTAAAAATACTCGCAAAGAAGAAGCGAGCTACCAAAAATCCAGAAAATCCATAAAAGAAATACATATGATGGGAATGGTAGAAAATATCCAAGCCAAGCCGATTGGAATAATGTAAACTATCAAAGATAAACTTATGGAATATAAGCCCAAATGGCAAAGGCCTAAAACTCAAAGAAAGGCCATTCCAAAAGTACAAGAGCTTTCATCAAAGACACATATGCACCTAGGCACTACACTCAAAGACACCACAATTACCCAAGGAAGGCAATTGCTAAAACACATATGCAGCATACAGACAAAAGAGATAGTATGAACCAGAATCCCCAAGCAATTTGCCAGGATTAATTATGATTATGGCATCGATAGATGGCAACCCCTTAGAGTCAAATCACTTGGCTATAAGTTGGTTGGATCATCTTACAATTCTAACCCCTCGGGACCTGCACAAGTATGGGTACCTAAAACTTAATTTCCTTGATTGGGTTCAAGGAGCAGTGAAAGTGCCAAGGAACCTGGTACATGGATAGTGGTTGTTCGGACACATGACAGAAACAAGAAAAATCTGTCAAAATTCAAGAAAGTTAAAGGAGCAAAAGTCATATTTGGAGGAAATGAATCTCCTGGTGAAATAAGAGGCATTGGAACCATCAAGAGGAATGGATTAGAAATCACAGACGTTGCATATGTTGAAGGACTCAACTTTAACCTGCTAAGCATCACCAACTCGTGACAAGTGGTTACAATGTTGGATTTAACATGGGTGTATGCCAAATCAAGGATATTGAATCAAATGAAGTTGTCTTTGCAAGGATGTAGAGAAGAATATGTATGTCGTGGATTGGTCCACCGCAACACCCAAAGACTGCTTCTACTAGCAAAAAGCACGGCTGAATCAAGTTGGTGTGGCACAAAAAAGCCGAGTCACCCGAATTTCAAAACAATTAACAAGTGGCAAGAAGTCATCTTGTGGAAGGACTACAGACTCAGATACAAAAAGGAGAGTATATGTGACGCATGTCGAGAAGGAAAACAAATCAAGTCGTCATTCAAAGAAAAGACATGCCCATCCTCAACAAGAATATTGCATCTGCTTCATATGGATCTATTTGGCCCAGTGGAACCGGCCAAAGATAAGTGGAAAGAAATACACCTTGGTGGTAGTAGATGACTACTCAAGATATACATGGACAATATTCATGTGTAAGAAGAAAGAAACTCTACAAAAACTACCACGGTGATGAAGAGGATTCAAAACGAGAAGAGTCAAACCATTATCAAAATAAGATCGACAGAGGAAATGAGTTTGTCAATGGAATAATAACTCGAGATGTATTGAGAATGGTATTGGTCATGAACTATCAGTGACAAGAACTCCCAGCAGAATGGAGTTGCGAGAAAGAAGGAATAGAACCCTCAAAGAAGCAGCAAGGACCATGTTAGTGAAGCAGGTTACCAAAAAGATTTTGGTCAAGCAATCAACACACTTGCTACACCCAAAACAGATGTATGATAAATAGACAAAGGTGACAAAGACTCCTATGAGATCTGGATCTGGAAGAAAACCAAATGTTGCATATTTCAGAATATTTGGATGTAAATGCTTCATCCACAACAATAGCAAAGACAACCTAAAGGCTTTTGATGCTAAAGCGATGAAGGTATCTTCTTAGGATACTCAAATTGAAAGCAAGGCCTACAGGATACTCAACAAAAGAACTATGGTTACAGAAGAATCCATTCATGTAGTATTCAATGAGCCAAATGTAAATGGAGAAGACATTGAAGAGTCGGTGATAAATGAATCATCCAACCATACGAGAAGAGTCCCTATCTTTCAAGTGAATTTGGAATATTCAATTCGAAGAAGATGAGATTGTTGAATCTCAAAAACAGCTGGAGAATTTGCAGCTAAGTGATTACGAGAGAGCGACCGAAAGAACACAAACCGCAAGTCGATGAATCCAGCTAACTTACTCCAACCCGATGTAAGATGGTGAGAAATCATCCAGAACTTGTCATTGGAGATATAAGATAAGGTGTCAAAACAAGATCCAGAACGCAACAAGAAGCCATGTTCACATGCTTCATCTCGCAAATAGAGCCCAAAGACGTGTCACAAGCCTTGGACGACACACACCGGATTCAAGCTATGCAAGAAGAGTCAATCGGTTTGAAAGAAATAAAGTATGGGAATTAGTGCAAAGACCCATACATCAAAATGTTATTGGCACCAAATGGGTGTTGAAATAAGATGAACGAGGAAGGTTACGTGGTAAGAAACAAAGCAAGACTAGTAGCCAAAGGATATTGCCAAGAAGAAGGGATAGATTTTGATGAAACATTTGCCCCGTAGCAAGATTGGAAGCTATAAGGATGTTTCTTGCCTATGCGACTCACAAGAATTTCATTGTATATCGAGATGGATGTAAAAAGTGCATTCCTAAATGGTTTATTGGAAGAAGAAGTGTATGTTGAACAACCTCCAGGATTTGAGCGAGAAGACTCTTGGAGATAAGGTATACAAACTCAAGAAAGCTCTATATGGATTGAAACAAGCACCCGAGCTTGGTATGATACCTTGTCACAATTCCTAATCGAAAATGGATTCACAAAAGGAAAAGTAGATAGAACACTTTTCTTAATTCAAGACAAAAAGAGTATATCTTGCTTGCTCAAATATATGTGGATGACATCATTTTTGGATCTACAAACAAAGAGTCGTGGTGAAAAATTTTCAAACCTCATGCAAAGTAAATTTGAAATGAGCATGATGGGAGAGCGACATTCTTCCTTGGACTCCAAGTGAAAAGTGAAGGAATGAACCTTCATAAGTCAAACAAAATACACCAGAGATTTAATGAAGAAGTTTGGTATGGAGGAGAAGTCTTCAGTAAAAATACCAATGAATACATCGGTCAAAATGGACATGGATGCGGATGGCAAGCTGTAGATCAAACAAGATACTGAGCACTTATGGATCATTGCTCTATCTCACAAAGAAGGCGGACATCACCTTTGTTGTAGGTGTATGTGCAAGATTTCAATCTGCTCCAAAAGAGAGCCATATGACAAATGACCAAGAGAATATTGAGATACTTGAAAGGAAGCCAAGAAGTAGGCCTATGGTATCCAAAAGAAGGTGTATTCAAGCTAATTGGCTATTCGACTACGACTATCTTTGGATGTAGAGTGGACAGGAAGAGCACTTCAGGCACATGTCAAATGCTAGGAAACAGTGATTTCTGGTTTAGCAAGAAGCAAAATTCAATAGCCACCTCTACAAATTGAGAATACATATACATAGGCTGCGGGCGGTGTTTGTTGCCCAAGTCCTATGGATGAGACAAGAATGAGAGACTATGAAGTTGAGGAAAAGAAATTCCAATCATGTGTGATAACACAAGTGCAAGTGCAATCACTCAAAATCCTGTTGCATTCAAGAACAAAGCACATTGATGTCGATATCACTTCATAAGAGATCATGTTGAAAAGAAGGACATCATCCTGGAATATATCTCAACCGATAAACAACTAGTCGACATCTTCACAAAACCATTGTGTGAGTCAAGATTTGAAGAACTCAAACATGAGTTAGGGTTAATTGATTTGAATCGACAATCGGAAAAATCAAAGAAAAGAAATGGAACACAAAAAGGGAAAAAGAGTGAACTCACAAATCGGCCTAAATAAATCAGATCGGAAAGAAACTGATTTACACCGAGTCGGTGATAGTGAGTCACTAAGAGAACGTGAGAAGTAGAGTTAAATCGGCTAAGGGATAAGTTCGAGTCACCTATGAGCAAAGTGACAAAAACGCAAATCGTTTGACAAAGCGGAATGTTTTAAGGAATACGTCAAAGATAATGATGATGTGTACGAGACATAAAGCCGCACACAAGCTTATGATTGGATATAAATCTTTGCCGCATTAAATACGAGACATTAAATGCTCAATAGGCGTGCAAAATCCAAGCCGTTGATTTCGATCACATTTCAAAAATCACCCGCACGTCCTTTCATAAACCATATTTAAACCATTTTCATCCGTTTCTCTCTCACACTTCTAAAACTGTTCATCTCTTTCTCTCAAAAGCAAAGGCAAAATACTCTCGAAGCCCTATCTATCTCCAAGTCATTCTCCAAGTTTTTCCTTGATATAATCCTGAAAAATGGCACCGACTTATGACTTTACCAAGTTAGGAAAGCAAATCCACACCGGCTCTACGGTGGATTTCGACGGAATGGTGAAACAGGGGTCCGACGACACCCTAGTGAAGAAAATCGCTGAAAAGTTGGAAATGACCGGGCTAAAACCATTTCTAACGTTAGAATATCCTATGACCTATGTGGAGGAGGTCGCACAATTCTACGTGAATGCCGAGATTCACGATGAAGGAATCAAGTCATCTGCTCACGGAAAGCGGTGACTATCTCTCGCTAAGGATTTGGACCACCATGCATTACTACCCAGGAAGGAGCATCGAGATTACTTGAAGCCGATGTAAACCTGGTGATGCTTGGAAAGAAATAGCCAAGTTCGACTTTTCTTTGATAAAATAGTGTATCTGAAACAAGAGATGAAGGAGGATTATCACAAGTGTTGGACATAGTTGCCAAATGTATCGACATCAAGTTTGGACTTTGACCAATGTCAAAGGCAAAGCGATCGTGAATGGCCGCTATCATCGAAGAAAAGAAGATAAATCGGGAAATTTGAGTTTGTCTACAGCAGACTCTGCCTTAACGTGGGAACAAATCCTTCAAAGAAGATGGCACATTTGGAGGATCCCAGGATATGGCCTAGTGATTGGCCGGCTAATGGAGGTGAAAGGAGTCCCTCTTAGACATGGGAAGGCATTCCATGTTAACAAGAGGATGTTCAAAGCAAACCCTCTGGCGCACAAGAGAGCTTACGCCAAGAGAGCGACACGGTGAGGGGAATCAGTGACCTCGAAGATACAGATTGTTTCTCTCCACCCAAGAAGAGAGCTGCCCAGCTACTACTAAGAAGATCACGCCCTGCAAAGAAAGAAAACCAAACATGCTCCGCCTGCAAGAAGTCACCCGCCCGCAGCCGTGTCTCCCCGCCCTGCTCGGCGGTCGAGAAGGACTCACAAATACCTTCTCCGATCGTCAAAAAGAGGAGAACCGAGAAGCCACGACGGCCCGCTCCTCGAAAAAGACACCAAAGACGGCCCCGCCGCCAAGACTCGAGAGGACACCGTCTCGAACAGTAAATCCTCCGGTACAAACTAGGAGACGAAGAAGAATCATCAAGCGATCCGAAATGGAGAAACCCGGTGAGTCGATTACTCGCCTAGAGCAAACACGGAGACTACCGGAGAAGTAGAGTCTCGGATGTAGTTGATGAAAACACCAAGTCTCAAGGCGATCGCAGAGGCAACCCAAGACACAATCGTAGTTCACGGTGAAACACAAGAAGAACTCGCTAGAGCAGATAGTGATGTAATGATCCTATCCCCACCTTACCCGGACATCCAAAATCGTCTCGCGTGAGTGGAGGAAATGGAAGTTTGAGTAAGTCGAGGAACAGTTCCAAACTTTGAATTTATAGAAGAAGAAGAGGAATCGCTAAATTTCCTCGACTAAAAATTGTGCTCCCAAAGACTTGATGAAGACAATCGCTTAGACATCCCGCAGATTTTCAAGGAAATGGAGAGAGAAAAGCAAGTCGAGGAAGCCGAGGCACGTGAGAAGGCAAGCATCCGCCCCTATCTCCCAAGCACCACGAACACACACATCCTCTCCTTGATGTCTTCTCGAGGCTGATGAGGATCCGCAGAATGTCGGCCGCCACGCGAGAAGAGTTGCAAATGCAGCAAGCATTGCAGAATCGTAATCCTTCACGAGCAAAGATTGATGGAGGGACAGGAGAGTCCTCCGTAACACACCGAAATCGATCCAATGGGAGTGGTTCAAAGAATAGCCTTGTTGTTGCTACCACCACTTCCCCACTCACTCGGAAGAAGGCAATAAGGAGATGGCGATGAAATCGGGATAGTGGGGACCCCCGAGTAACAACCCCTATTGAAGGTGTGTTACCACCGCCCCAACGGCCGAACAATCAATCGAAACAGCCGGGAGTTTGGCGACGAGTGACCCCATTCAAGTCACTCGGTGGTGCGCCACCGAGGGGGAAACTCCCTCCACCGCTGCGGCAAGGTTGGAGGATCTGCAGAAGACTCCACAACGAATTAAGGAGGCGAAGTAGAGAGAATACAAACACAAGAAGAACAATGAAGTTGCCATCAACGAAGCTCGGGCGATTGAGAGCTTTCACCGAGGTGAGGTGCCGCTCCGAAGGCTAATGACACCGCCGAGGCGATCGAGGCACTGGATGGAACGGCCCCGGGAGTTAACACTGGCGATGAAAGTGCAATCCATGGGGTTGAGACTCCAATGGATGCCACCATGAAGACCCTAAGACAGTGACACTATCGAAAGGGAGGACCAAGGCCCTCGCAGAGAGACCGCCGGAGGTAATGAAGGCCCACGGAGGTTGAGACTTCCGGGGTAAAGAAGTCGATATAGAGAACATCCCTCCCGCTATCATCGACCCATCCGAGAAGGAGATAAGCGCACTTCATGATTCCCAGGATAATCGATGTCACATTTCTCGGGATCAAGGCGAAGAAGAAGCCGAGTCATCCCCCGTGCCAAATCCAAAAGACTCACCATTGCGGATGTTCCAAGCATGAGCAAGTCGATCCCAAGACTACTCGTCAAACTTTTAACTTTGATGATGAGCCACCAATGGAAATCTCATCATCGTCCGATGACGCTTCCGATAAGGCCGAGGACCGATCTACTCAAATTGAAAAATCACCTGAGACCAACGGTGTTGAGAGACAGTTGAGGCTCAGCAAGCGGGTCCACTTCACAACAAGACCCAGCTCAACAAGAGACCACCGCTGCGCAAGCTCCTCAAGCCGCAGCAGATCGATTCCCAAAAGAACTTCACGCGCACCGCTCATCATTGAACAGATCTCGGTTGGCGGTGATGAATCTTTTGTAGAATCTTTTCCTTTTTCCCTGGAGGTACCGAACTCCATGAAGAGTCGAGAATGAACGCGCAAGACGCTATCACGCACCAGCTCCGTTTTCTCTTCAGTACCATTGTTCCATTTGCTTATGACTTTGATGTTGTATGGCCATCACCGCAATGAAGAATCAGTCGGTGAAGTTCGAGAAGTGTTCAAGGCACTATTTGCCGAGGTTGAACGGATGGAGAGGCATCGAGGCCTCCTTGGACATGCGATTGGACAACAGAGATGCCAACCTTACAGCCGACTTGAGAGGCATAATCGAGAATAAGGGAATGGTGGCAACAAAGAAGAAAACAATGCGTGTGGAACAAGTGAGATACTTCAGGACATTGTTCAACAAGCTGGTATGGAGAATCGAAAATGCCGATGCAAAAACGAAGGCGAGAGAACATATTGAGCACATGCATGAAGCTCACATTGCCGAGGTTAAACCGCTGCGTGAGCAAAACAAGAGTGATCTACAAAGGCGTTTGGAAGAGACCATGAATACAAAATTCAGCCTTCTCATGGCCGAGATGAAGCTGATTTCACAGAGTCCAACGCTACTCTGGTCAATTTCGTGCCGCATACTGCAAAGAGACTCGAGACAAAACTCAACTATCGCCAGGCTTGACTTCCCCGTCTATTTCAGGCGTTTCTCTCTCCTTTGATGATGCCAAAAAGGGGGAAGAGGAATACCTAAAGGCGCAAGGGGAATCGAAGTTGAAAAGGAAGGAGCAAGCAAACTGCGAAGGGAAAATCGGTGAAGAAGTGTTAAAACAGAAGAAAGGAAAATCACGAGGGGGAAGGATCAAAAGATATGACCTTGATGATTGCACAAACCCCTCAACAGGTCCCCATCACGGTGACATTATCGTGAAGAAACTCCCGTGACTCTGCCACTCCAACACTCTGCTTTGTATCTATGGCCGAAAAGAGAAAAACAATTGAAGCAGGGATGAAGGAAGTGGAAGGAAGAATGGATGCCGGGTTATGAACATCTTAAAAGAACATGGAGGCATTCCAGTGAGCGAGACACTTATGCCATCTCGGATGTCGGACAGAGCCACGATCAGTTGATGAATTTAAAACGCTCGAACTCGAGGGATACTTTGCAAATATGTCTATGGCTCAAGCTTGGGACTTGTATCTTTGGGAAAAGGGTCTCACATTATGTGAAGAAGCCGACAGCGACAGACCATGCGATCGCTCTGCTTTGGTCACTCCGGTCACTCATTTGAAAGAAGAAGAAGACCAAGACAATACACACCGAGAGGTAGAGGAAGAAGCGGTGGTGGAGGAAGAAGCTTGACCAGGCCTCCGCCCCAAGAATATTGAATACGTAGATCCGGAAAGAAAGGAGGGATCATTTGGTCCGGGCTTGACCAAGTGGCAAATTTGAAAGTGGCTAAAACTAATGTTGAGTATGCAAAAAGAATAGAAGAAGAAAACAAGAGACAAACTCGGCTATGGGAGGAGAGACAGAAAGAATAAGAAAAGATGAAGCCAGGAAGGCAAATGAAAAGAAAAAAGAAGGCGGTGATGACGAGAAAAAGAGAAGAAGAGAAGAAGATCTTGATCAAGATGAAAGAAGAGAGACAATGAAGGAGATGAAGTGTTGTCATTCACCCTTCGTGTATTTTATTATGTAAATACATACAATGTAAGTCTTACGTAATAAAGCTATAAATTCTTTATTTTTTTTGTGAAGACAATTATGTGCTCGATACACCTTGTAAAAACATGATTGTGTTAAGGAACAAGAATGATATGATCAATAAAAGAATTGATTCGCACATACATTCTATGTCAATACACTATCTCAGTATGTATCTTTTCTTTGTTTGCATTTTTGAATGGTTTAAGTTTTGGCATCATCAAAAAGGGGAAATTGTTAGGAATTTTATTGTTTAGATTTTGATGAATGCCATGTAAAACTTAGAATAGAAAGTTGGCACCCCAATTCTTGTTGTAAAATGCATTGTAACAATTAGAGTGGCCAAGTCGAGTTAAGTCGCCTACGCCCTAACATGCAAGAAGACAATCAAGATCGGAAGGAAGACTCTGTGAGACAGACAGTGAGTATGGCAAAGAAGAGTAGACGGAACTCTACTAAAGAAGCGGTGAGAAGCTGACCAAGTGGAGTATCGGTCAAGTCAACTCGAGAAAAGCCAAGTCTAAAGTTGAAGTGACGGAAGAGTCATCCATGATTGGAAGTCGACTCTAAGTCACCCGGGGAAAGCAAAGAAATGCAATCAAGTCGAGATAATCGAAAAGATCCGTTGCACGGAAATCAAGAGAATTACTTAAACAAGTAATATCTCCATACCACCTTTCTTCGAGTGCTCATCCCGAAGCGTGCAAATGGAATGAACAATGGGAAGCACTACACCGTGTCGAACTCCGAAAAGGTGAAAGAACAATTCATACGATGAAATGGCAATTCCAAGAACGCAACAAGACAAGCCAACGATCGCAAGTGACTTTCAAAAATAAGCATATCTCTTCAACGGGCAAATTTTTGAAAGATCACTATAAAAGGCCGAGGAATGACTACGAGAGAAGGTGACCGGAACTACGAATATTCAAGAAATCAATCAAATTATAACGAGAAAAACTCTCAAATCATTCAAGATTAATCCTCAAGCCTACAATACGAAGTACATCAATCCAACACTCACTGTGAAGGAAAGAGAACTTCAATCCGTTGAAGAGGAAACTTTTGAAGAAAAGGGTCTACATTCCACGAAGGATTGTAGGAAGGTTCAAGGTCGAACCAAGTCTTAAGCTTTTGGAGGGCTTCGTGATCAAATCCAAAGAGCTTGAGCAAGTGAGTTGTAGTAGCAAAGCATTTGCCCTGTGAAGAAGCCGAGTCGCACGAGAAGCCGGTGAGTGATCAAGGCGTCTCTAGATCGAGTCCCAAAGGATCAAGTCATTTGTGTGATCAAGACTAGTATCCGGATCTGTTACCACTTTAAACCGATCATTACCTAGTGGATTCCTCCGGGAGTTGGAGAAGAGAGGAGTAGAAGAATTACCCCATCTTCGAACCTCTATAAAAAATTTTATCGTGTCATTTACATTTCAAAGATTTTAATTCCTCGCATTTTTAATCGCTTATATCTCACGATAAATTTGCTATCCACTTGATAATTTATAAGTACTAAAAACCAAGCACTAAACTCTTGCTTAATCAAACTTAAGGGGGTGTTAAGTCTTCCACGAAAAACAAAACCAAATCGAGTTAATTTAGAGCCAACAATCGAGTTATTCCATCAACAACTCGGTTGAGTCTTTGAGAGATTAACTCTCTTTGTGTGACTAAATTGATTGTCCATCAAGGACACAATTGGTGTGTAGTATCAACTCGAATATTTAAAAAGGACTAAATCGAAAATTTGGTAAGGTTTATTCAACCCCCCTTCTAAACCTTACACTTACACCCCTTGGGACCTACAGAGATGATATCCAAAATTCACATCGGTTATTGATACAACCGATGTAGAAAATAACATATTACATGGTTAAATTGATAACCGATGTAAAAAGTTTCATTTCTACATCAGCTCATTTTAACAACCGATGTAAATTTTCAACTTTTTTTCCACGATTTTACAGTACATTTCACCCTACCAGCAACTATATATAAAAATATTAAAACAATATGCCATCCCATCGCAACAACAACAATTAAACTAAAACATCATATACCAACAATATGACAACAATTAAGCCGAAACACCATATACCAACAGTACAATAAATTGAAATATTAAGTCGATCTTTCAACTACAAAGCGGATCATCTTTTTCCTACAATACAATATATAAAATCCTTCACCTAGTCCAAAAAAAATCAACATTATAAGAACCATCGACAATATAAGAACCATATTAGAGAGGAAGATTAAAGAACATAACTTTTTAACACAAGATTTTCAATAAATATTTACTGAGTGAAGACCTCGAACAAATCCTCAAACCCTCGAAAGCCAAATTGTACAGCAATGTGATGACCAAAATGAAACTAAAGTGGTGCTAGTCGGAAAGCCAAAGAGCCGGCGTCGGTTGAACTGGTCGAAATCGCCGTGAGAAGGAAGACGTGAGAAATGGAGAAGAAATGGTACTAATCCCGCCTGTTCATCTGCATTTGTTCCTATTTCTTTCTTTTTTGAATTTTTTTAAAATTAAGGGCATTTTGGACTTTTTAGGGGGTATGGTTGGGTAAATATCTTTATTTAATAAAGTGGGGGTAGATTTCTTTAATACCCCCATGTTAGGGGTATTTTGGCGATTTTCCGCCTATTGAATCATATTTATCCCTTTATTTCTTTTTTTTTTAAAGTTAAGGGTATTTTGGACCGAAATATGGAGGGACAAAAATCAGTTTTTAATAAAGATGGGTAGATTCTTTAGGCCATCTCCAACCCAAAATTCTATTTTAGTGCAGTTTTTGCACTAAAATAGTGCAATTTCTGCACCAAACTTAAAATCCATCTCCAACCCATCTACTTCAAATTTTGCACTAAAAGGAATATACCTTGAATATTCTTTATTATTTCAATACAAAAACTATTTTATTAAAACCAACTATTTTTAACATAGTATTATAAATTCATATTTAGTGATTAAAAATATATTTTTTTATTATAACTAATTTATAATAATATATTAAATAAAGAATTTAAACAATTAATAACAAGATTTAAATAGAGAAAAATGTGGCATTCAGGTAGATAAAATTAAAAATATTAATTAATAATACAACCAAAATAAACAACTATATTACAAATTCATAGTTATTTAATTCTCAGAATTCGTATACTCCTCCCACAAATGATCTATTAATGCATTGCGAAGTTCAATATGAGCTTCTTTATCCTTGATTTGTTTATGTCGAGCAAGAAATTGTTGAAAATCGACCACCATTTCCACATTCGGAGTTGGCGCTTCCATCGCATCTTGAATCGATGCATCGAGATTATGTTCATCCTCGACAATCATGTTGTGCATTATTATACATGCAGTCATTATATCATGTAGATCACTTTTTCTCCAAAAACGTGCTAGTTGAGCCACAATTGCAAATCGTGCTTGTAGAACTCCAAATGCACGTCTACGTCTTAACTGCACGATTCTTGTTTCATTGCGAAATATCGTTTTTTTGGACCACGTGGGTCGTGGATAGTTTGTACAAGAGTTGACCATTTTGGATATATACTATCAGCTAAATAATAACCCATTTTATATTCTTTCCCTTGAATTACGTAATTTGTGGGGGGAGCAATACCTTTAGCAAGGTTAGAAAAGAGATAGGATGCCTCCAAAACATTAATGTCATTATTAGATACAAGCATTCCGAAGTATGCGTGCCAAATCCAAAGATCATAGTCAGCCACGACTTCTAAAAATAATAGTTGGGCTTCCACTTCGACCAGCATATTGTCCTGCCCATGCAGTGTTGGGCAATTTTTCCATCGCCAATGCATACAATCTAAACTACCCAACATTCCCGGGAAGCCACGTTGCTTACCAACATGCAATAACCGAAGAATATCATTACAGTGGGAGATCTTAGATATTGCTCGCAAACACCTCAATAACATCACGACAAACCCGCTTCATGCACTCAATTGCAGTAGACTCTCCAATTTTAATATACTCATCAGTTGCATCTGCCGGAACAACATATGCAAGTATCCGTAATGCTGCTGTTATTTTTTGAAAAGTTGATAATCCGAGCAACAGTTGGTGGGACCTCATCACAATCAGATACACAACTACCAGAGTCTCCCATACCGGTATCTCCAGGATTATCTTCATTTTCTATCAACTTAAGTGACGACAATGCTAGTCCTTCATCAGAACGACCTATTGGAGTTAAAAAGGCTAAATTGAAGAGGAAAAAAGATGATCAAAATTTAGTAGTTGCAAATGAGATGAAAGATGAAACTCGACAACTTGTGGCTTTATTAACAAATAAATCCATGGATCGACAACAAAATTATGAAATTGAAATGAAGAGACTACAGGTGGCTGAACAACGAGAAGACAATAAAATTTTATTGAAAGATTTGAATTCTATTTCTAATCCCCAATTACAGGAGTATTTTGAAAATGAACAAAAGAGGATTCTGCTGAAAAGGGCTCAAAAACAACACTTGGGATCTCCTAATACATCGTCTTCCTTTGGGCAGTATTTTCAAGACATTGGAGGATCCGGAGCTGATCTACCAGATTATTAAGAATGGTCTTTTATTAGTTAATGTGTTTTTATTTATTAATATCTGGTTTATTTTATAATTTATGTTCTATGAGTTTATGTTAATGTAATGTAGTTCTTGTTTTTATCTCTTAATTGTCTTTTAAATAATTTTTAAATTTACTGTTCAAATTTAAATTTAGTAATATTAAATATTTTTTTATTAATAATAAATCATACATACAAATTATAATCTATTTAAAAGTATACAACTCTTTAAAAAATACATTTTATAACATATTCTAATATAATAAAACTAAACAAAAAACAAAAAAAATGAAAAAAAATAAAATCCCACGCTATCTCTACAGTGCTGCGTCAATGACACAACACTGTTCATCCAGTCAAATTAGCGCAAACAATAGCGCTTGATTGGAGCTCAATTTTATCTCTATTTTGGCATTTGGCGTCTCGATTGTAGACGGCCTTAGTATCCTCAACATGGGTATTTTTACGAATTTTCTAAAATGTATTTTTGAAAGATAAAATACCGAAAAAAATAAATTTGAACGAAGAAGCCACTTAAATTTACTTTATGGATGGAATATCTTACCAATATTATGAACTTCTAGCACTGCAACTGTGACGTAAGTCTGAAGAGGTTGAAATAAACAAAGACATTCCTTAAGATGAAAGTTTGAATAAGAGAGAGGCAGGAGCAGCCCTTATCACCCACTGTCACGAAGTCGAAGCGGCCGCAATATACCTCAACCACCACCTACGGCCTTTCTAGCGGCCGCCTTCGCGTCCCCCGTGAGTTGTGACCACATTGGCACACACTGACTCACTAACACAAACCCTCATGGGGGCCCCGCATCCAGCGCTTTGTGCCTGGCATTTCTAAAGTTATTGGTGTGGTGATTGAGGTTTTAACAGAGAAATAAGGAGGGGAAGAAACAAAAACAGATCTGCATTTTCTGGGTAGACTTTTATGTGGTTTTTCAAAAATTTCTTTTTCAAGACTGTCCGAAATGCATCCAACAGTTTAATTCACTGTTTCTTGTTTTTGTCTCCCCCTCAATTTTTCGGATAGGCCTGAAGCTCTGTCGGACCTGGCATGTGTTCGTGTCTCATAAATGTCGGACACAGCGCATTGCCGTTTCCGGCGTGCTATGCGTTATAGAACATGTATTAACTATTTTTCTGCTTCATTTTGCTTTTAGGTTATTCACATTTTTTCTCTCATGGAGAATGGGTTGGCTAGTGGGCTTCGTTTCCGAAGGATTCCACGGCAGTCCTTTTCTATTTACTTTCAGATGGACCCATTGGTGAGTTTGGTTTATGGTGTTCTTTATATATCGGCAGTTTGTGATTAGATGGTTGAATGCAACTCGAACAAGTAGCTTTTTTCTGGAATTGGCGGTTGAGAGTTAAACATCCCATTTTGATTCTATTTGTTGTCATGTTACTATCTGCCCACCCGTTTGTATTACAACTTTTCACTTTAGAAGCTTGAATATTATAACTGGTTCTATAATGGGTATATGATGCTGCATAGACTTGTTCATCATTGATTGCTTGTGAAGACAGCTGATTCTACGTTTCTAATCAGCTAAGCGGGCTGTTCTTTTATTTGTTTTGCTATTTTATTGTAGCTTGATGAAAACTTGGAGCAGTGGCCACATCTAAATGAGCTTGTCCAGAGCTATGGGGCCGACTGGGTTAAAGATGAGTACAAATATGGGCACTATGAAAGTGTTGGCCCCATCACTTTTCACAATCAGATATTTGAGGGACCGGATACTGATATGGAAACAGGTTTGTAGAGAGAGAGAGAGAGAGGGGTTATTCAGCTATTCATTTTCTGGAGAAACATTTGAAGTAAAAATGCTTAGCATGTATTTGGTCTCACAGCTGGCAAGTATTGCACTGGATGATTTTGGAACTCCATTCAGCATTTTTAATTTATTAGCATTTGAATCCACACTATACAAAAGGGTTTTCGCGTGTTTGTTCCCATGAATGCCATGTGACAAAATTCCTCCTTCCTATTGTATGAGTTGGAGTGCCTGTATATTGCATGGACAATGGAATTCTCCTTTTATGGGAAATACCCTTCTGAAAACAATTATCGCGCAACTCTGTAGCTTTACTTTTCTTTATCATATCTATCAATGCTAGGCACATGCAAATTACTCAAATATCTTTTCCGATCACTTTGCAGAAATGGAGCTGGCGAATGCCAGAAGGACAAAGGTACAAGATTCAACCGAAGAAGAAATGGCGAGTACATCTGGGAGTCATTTTTCAAGATCAAACTTTTATGATTCATCAAACACAGAGATCCCAAAGATTTGTGTATGACTTTTTTTTTTAACCACAATCTTTTGCTACAATATTTCTTAAATCCTCTTCACATTATCAAAACTGGCTTGCAGCATTTTGGAGAATCCCCGCTGCCAGCTTATGAACCTGTTTTCGATTGGGATAATGAGAGATCAACAATATTTGGTCAAAGAATCCCTGCAGCTAACATACTTCAGTATACCAGGTCTCTCTAACTCAATGTGTGTGTGTGCATGTACTCTTAAGTTTCATCTGTATATGTTTTCCACTGAATCTTATCTCCCCTCCTTGCTCTTGTTTCTTCCATCTTTCTTTTGATATATCAGTTTGTTGTTGTAGTGGGCTGAGGATTGCAGTGAAAGTGATATCCTTGTCATTTCAAGCTGGGTTTGTCGGTGAGTTTGTACTTTTGTAGAGTGATTGCATTACTGCTATCCTGTTTCTTGTTCTATTTCTTTTGTCACTTGGGGCTCTTTGAGCTTCACGCTATTTCCAAAGCTGAAATGCAGAAGTTTTGTTGTAGAGCCATTTTACGGCACAATTTGTTTATATAATAGGGAGAGAAGGGAAAAGCTTTCGGAAGATTTCGTCTTCCACATGTTACCAGCTGAAATGCATGATGTAAGTTTCTCACAGTTTTTTGTTTCGTCATTCTTTTATTAGGTGATTCATAAGAAGTAGATTTGTTCTCTCTTTCTGTGTTAAATACGCGGTGTTTATCATTTCATTTTGTTGCGTTTTTTATCATACATACAATTTGAAAGAAATATGGGATTGGCTCTTTGCTATGTGTTC
The DNA here is from genome assembly GCA_016081115.2 of Rehmannia glutinosa. NCBI lineage: Eukaryota > Viridiplantae > Streptophyta > Magnoliopsida > Lamiales > Orobanchaceae > Rehmannia > Rehmannia glutinosa. The sequence goes on along the minus strand of CM071924.1, from coordinate 63,888,895 downwards.
ATTGCCAGACAAACAATTCTGTTGAGGCTCGTGGAATTTTCCGAGTAGATGTGCCTTCAGCATCAGTTTGTTTGCTTATCCAGCTAGAAAAGCCTGCTACTGAAGAAGGTGGAGTGACTTCATCTGTTTATTCACGGAAAGAACCAGTAAGCACAGCCACATTTGTCAGCTCAAATTGATAATTGTCACTTCTCAAAAAGTTGATTCAAATACTGATTGACTTAAAAGGAGGCAACGACTTTAGAACTTGCTCGAGCTTAAACGTATTACCTCTATTTCCATTTGATTGACATTGAAGAGAGGAAATATGTAATATATCTTCTTAAATAGTAAAAATAATGATATTGTTCGAGTTTCCATGTAATTACTTCATTTTTAGAACTGTTATATACTTATTTGTCGGGAAACTTTGCAATGTTATCTGATTTACTTTTGCACTCTCCTTTTTGTTTCTTGATGGCATAAACAGGTTCATCTTACTGAAAGGGAGAAACAAAAGCTGCAAGTCTGGTCCCGAATCATGCCTTACAGGGAGCCATTTACCTGGGCAATCATTCCACTTTTTGATAGTGGTGTTACTTCTGCTTCTGCAGGGTCTGCTTCCCCCAGCAGTCCCCTTATTACTAGCATTTCAGGTTCAACTCTAGATGGTGCTGCTGAACCAGTTGCAAAAATCACATTGGACGGAAAGCTAGGCTATTCTGGTGGAAACTCTGTTGTAGTTGAAGTGTCAAATCTGAGCAAAGTCAAAGAAGGATATACCGAGGAGTCACTCCTTGTTACGTTCTATTCACTTACTTTAACACTAGTCTTTATTGAAAATGTCAATCTCCAATTTTATTGTCTCATAATATTTTTCAGAGAAAAATGCCTAAAAAATCATGATATGTTGCAATCATAAAAGCTTTGAGTCCAGAAAGCCCTTTTTCTTTGAATTTCAATTCCATAAACCCATCCACCAACTTTTTCACTTGTGATTTTCTGATGTTCTCATATTTCGATAATTTTTCTTGCCTCTTAGATTAAAGAGTTAGTGCATTGTGTTTTTTGGAGAAAATTATTTTTTCTTAGGTTTTCAGATAAACACAATATATTTTTGCATTCAATAGTAGAATGTATGCACGTAAAACTAATATATGAATGAAACATTTAGTGTGAGATTATTAAGGGTAAATGTTAGTAAGTGTTTATAAATGCATACTTTTGTGGGCATAAAATTTAATACTAATGCAAAAACTTATCTACTTTTTTTGGGTAATTAACTTATTCATGTGGAAAGTTAAGTTTTTGTTTTTTCTGTTTAACTTGTTATGCATTACCCTCAACTCTATTCTATTGTATTTGTCTTCCCCCAAATACCCTTTTTTCCACACTAAAATAAACTTTATATGTGTTCATCTTCTCTTTCTTCTTAGGGTGTCATCCCTAGTAAAGAAAATAAAAAAATGTAATGCAACACCACTGCCACTAATCCAACGAGGTCCGACAAATAAAAAACGTTTAGTTGAACTGTTACTGATTAATTTTTGAATATTACTTTACGAGTAATTTAAGTTATTTTTACAGGTTACTTAGTTGTTATCTAGCACAAAAATAAAAATAAGATGGTTAATTGGTAAAACAAGAAAAATGAGTGTTTCCTTCCGACTTTATCTTATTGTACCAAAAAGGCTATTAGGCCTTACCACACAACAAAAACATTATACTTCTGCCGTATTAAGTTTCACTTCCTCTTCCTCTTTTCATTTCCCTTTCCCCCTCTTTGAACCAATTGGATGTAAATTTTAACTAAATGGAAATCTCTCTCTCTCTCTCTCTCTCTCTCTCTCTCTCTCTTGTGGGAGGGGCTTTGACAGTTTGAATGTTCCTTTCTTACTGCTGTTACGTCCTTTTTTTTTACTCGAACATAACATCTTGTAATGTTTGTTTCTTATCAAACTGATTTCCTCTTATTGTTAGGATCCTAAGCGAAAGATTCATAAACCGGTGAAGGGTATCTTAAGATTGGAGATTGAAAAGCTCCAATCTGGCCTAGTTGATTCTGAAAAATCTTTTGAAAACAGAAGTACAAACAGTGATTTGGCGGGTCATCAGAATGTCTCTGACACTGCCTTCACAAAATGTCCCAGTTACAGAACTGATGAACGGCAGAATACCGATTTGGGTTCACATTCCTCTGATAGAATAGACCTGGATCGGAATGGATCAATAACTCATGGTTTGGTAGATAGTGCCACTAATGATGTAAGTATCTGTACATTGCTTTTCAATATCAAATACTGTAATTCGTGAGACATTCATGTGAGTCGCTGCAAACCTCATAAATAAATCAAATTATGGAGGATATTGCTCTCGTGGTTGAAAAAAAAGTTTTAAAGTGCGTAAGAAAATTTTGTCTATCTAATTTATCTTAAGTTAATTTTTATTTAGCTTGCACACTCAGGTTGCCCATTCTTTATTTTTACAGTTCCAGGCTTTTGACTTTCGGATAACTTCGAGGAATGAGCCTTTCTTGCAGCTATTCCATTGCCTTTATGTGTATCCTTTGAGTGTTAGCATGAGTAGAAAAAGAAACTTGTTTATACAAGTTGAACTGAGAAAGGATGATGGCGATATCCGCAAACCCCCGTTAGAGGTAAATTTATATTACGTGCATTTGAAGCAGTTTGATTGGTTAGAGAAGATCTGTAGTATATAGTTATTATTCATCAGGCGATGCATCCAAAGAAACCAGGCTCTGCACCTCAGAAATGGGCTCATACTCAAGTTGCTGTTGGAGCTAGGGTTGGCTGCTACCATGATGAAATTAAAGTTTCGTTGCCTGCCATTTGGACCCCGATGCACCATCTTTTGTTCACTTTCTTTCACGTTGATCTCCAAACGAAAATTGAAGCTCCAAAGCCGTAAGTGCTGCGAATTTCACTACACTTCATGCACCATGTTTATTATTCCCTACTCTTCTGCATTTTAGAGTATCTCCAGCCGAGACAACATTTTAATTGTCTTCTACTTCAGTATCTCGTCCATTTGCTTTAACTATCTTTGTGGAACTTATTTCCTGTGTATGTACTTTTGTTATCATGTCTTCTCATTGAAAGCTACTTTGTCCATTTGTTTCAGGTGATTGTGGGATATGCTTCACTTCCTTTATCCACTCATGCGCAGTATGTAATTGGCTGTTCTCTGGTTCTTATTCATACCATTTTAGGAATATAAACTCATGTTCTTTTTGGTGCTTATACTGCTGCTACTCTACTTCAAATGATAATAGCTCATCATATATGTGCATGTGACAACTTACCACAGCCTGATGAACATGCAACATTCAGTAGAATATTAGATTATAAAGCATTTGATAGCACTAGTCTATTATGTGTGATGTACAACTTATTTTGTTTTGCATGACACACTCTGAATCAAACAAACTGAAAAACCCAAATGTGATTAAAAAGTTAACATTGTCAGGTTGGCAGTGTATGAGGTTACTAAGCATGTTTATGGAAATATGTTGTCATGTGATTTGAATTATGACAAATACAACAAAGGATAATGTTAAAAGATCTGATAATATGTATTTGCAGGTCCATGAGGATCTTTTGGTCTGAAAAACTAATGCCATATGGGTATAACATGAGCAATTGTAATTTTGGATGACAGTTACATCTTATTTACATAGCACTGCTATATGCATGAACATGATCATCAACAGAATTACAAGCCGAAATATGTATTTTCATAATTTGTTTTATAAGATGGACATAACTTGCACATTAGTTATTATTTACTTGACTAGAGTTTCATTAAAATTGCGGCATAGTTTGTTTATGTGCACCGTATATGTAATAGAGAAGCATTATAGCTAGTTTATCTTTGTTGTGTCAGGTCTGGACATGAAGTAGATATCGGCTCCTGTCACATACTCCAATAATTTTCTCTTTGAGATTCCTGCTACTAATTTCAGAAAGTAATAAAACTTGATTTTTTTTGGCTATTGTTAGTCATTGTGACATGTGACGAAGTATTCTTGGCCCTTTGGTTTCTTGGTAACTACAAAATGTTATGTATTTAGTAGTATGGATTTAAGTCTCACAATTTTCAACTCTTGAATAACCCTCAATCCAGACCACATAATTATTGTTTGATGAAGCAGGATAGAAGTAAAATTAGAATAATACAAAGTTGGGCCTGAATGTTTCGAAAACAAATAAATTTCTATGTTTAAACATATAGGATTACTTCTCGTCCCTTTGTAATCCCTCTTTTAATAAAATCTGTTTGTTTCTGATAAAAAAATTATTTCATTGAGTTTGGCACTTTGTATGTGACTATGTGCGTACTTCTTTATTGACTTCAGAAGTACTTTTAAATGGAAGTACTCTAATGCTATTTATCTATAACATAAACTATGAGTATTTGAAAATCATGACTTTTGTTCAAGTCGATGGCAAATCTCATGTGTTATTTTTAAAAGTCTATGTGATCATATTATGAGGGTGTTTGGCAGAGCTTATAAGCTCTGCAAAAACATCTAAGCTCTTTAAATTTGTTTGGTAATTTTTTTAGAAAAGATCTTATAAGCTCCCAAAATAAGGTGGGGAATCCCAACTTTTTTTCAAAATGAGATCTTATTTTCAAAATAAGTTTCAACAACCTCCTTTATTTTTTACTATTTTAATTTCAAAATTGCCCCACTAACATAAAGCTTCATCATCTTATTTTATCCAGACACTTGAACAACTTATTCTTAAAATAAGATCTATCATCTTATAAGTTGAAAAACATCTTAAAAGATGCAGGAGCTGATTTTTTAAATAAGCTTAGCCAAACACCCTCTACGTTGTGAGTTTTGCTGCCATAACTTAATAAAATTTCGTTTTCAGTATATATAAAAGAGGTTTAGCCATATTTGTTTATATGTTAGGTCATGAATTCTGAAAATATGTTTTGGAATGCCAGTAATCATGGTCCATGGTACAAATACAGTTTCAATTTGAAACTAAAGAGCAATATTGGTTGGTATGTCAAATATCTAGCATTTGATTTAGTATTTTGGCTTGTTAGCTGTTGCCTTTAGATCATGCTGTGACTGCTGTCTTATCTTTCTTTCTGCTACATAATAGTCCTAAATTCAGTTAGGAGTCTGCAAGTACAATTTTTTTTGTTGCAGACATGCTTGTATCCTTACTAATTTGAAGTTGTATTTTCATTTTATCACTTTTATTATAGAATTTGACTAGTGACGGAAAACTGAGAAATAAATTATGGTTTTTCTTAATCATGGATGAGAAAGTAATCAAGTATACAAAGCTCATGCTCAAACACCTAATGCACACGCCTATTTCATGGCTAGAGTAGACATATTTTGGAACTGTAAATTACCGTACCCAAATTTCAATTCAGTCAGTATTACCAAATGCACACGCCTATTCACTTGGCCTTTGATTCGGTTCAGGTTCTTTGTGTTCCTCGAGACTTATAGATTGTTCAACCTGCCGGTGCACATCTATGGCATTTTATATCATTGTCGTGATATGTGCAGTGTATGTACCCCTTTTTGTTTAGTGAGTTAATGAATTCATAGATTGTGGATCGATCTTGCTATGATGATGAGTGATGCGATAACGAGAGGGCCCCCCAACGTCATTCGATGTGTAATCTAAGCGTTGGCTTCAACTGCTGTGAACCGTAGCAACATGTGCCTACGACCCCGCAACAATACGCTGATTTCCAGGATCTCCACTAGCTTGGATAAAATTGATGGAACCTCAACCCATTGTGTAGCAAAGCAAGAACCTTGGCATGTGTAGACGACACAAACAAATGCGTAAATTTGTTTGACAAGTCGATAAGTTTGCCTCAACGGACTTGAACACTCGAAGACTTTGGAGAGAAAATTCTCAAATCAATATTCAATCACCTTGAATTGATGAAAATAACAATGTGTTTACCTATGTAGGTGACTCAAGACCTAACCTAGAATGGAAAAACCAAAAAGGTGGTGAAAAAACACATAAAACAATTTCCTCGCGTCTGTAACACGGTACACAACCAAAACAACACCAAACCGAGTTCTCTGCCTCCTATACGGCAATACAAACATTCCATACCGCGTTACACCCTGAATCAAATACTTATTCTGCATTTTCTGGTGCGCTGGTCGTTCATCGGTCGTTTGTCATCCCAAATGTTCGAATTAGCTTTTAGAGTCTTCATAAGAGTTGTAGCTCCATCTCTAATCTTTCCATAGCAACTTGAGTAAGCTCAATATCAATTTTGTATAGAAAGATATGACCAAAATACTGAAGACTGCCAGTGCTGAAAATTGCGGACGCACTTGGATGTTTTCTAAAATCATTTCCCAATTGTTTGATTGTCCATGCTTCTTTCAACACAAGACTCACTACTATACACTACTATGACTCTAGACTAAACTTGGCCCTTAACATGAAGTTGGCCACTCATATGACTCGAAACAACGAAGAACTCAAATAATCAAACCAAACTCCTTATCTAGGTAGACAAATATAAGAAGCTCAAGGACTTGGTTACATAGTCTTCAAGAACTCGAAATAACTTGCATTTGGCGTTGCCTGGATACTTCGTAAATTGATTCACATCATTCCTCTCCTCTTGAAAGGGATTTGTCCTCAACTCCAAACGTTGGACCCCAAAGATTGTACGCTCATGGCAATCCACTGTGATCAAAAACCAAACAACATGCATATTCATTTGTTTTTCCACAACCCTATAACCAAGAAACAATGAACTAGGCAATACAAGTTAAGTGCGTGAGGAATCAAATAATTATGTCCAGTAACACCCAATTTTTTTATGAGCGTAAATTGTTTCTCTATTTTTACTTCAAGGGCCATTCGAACGAAATCCTCAACCAAATCTTGACACTCAATTCTATTCCCAGCCAAATGCTTGATCAATTGTCACTCACCTTTATTTCTCCCATATTCCCTTTTCCTCAACCTTATAATTATCTTTGTGCTTGCTAGCCAAATCCTTGTGTGCTTTTACCTCACCAACGCCAATCATTAATTGATCTTCTAATTCGATTGTTGGATTGATGAAAATAACAATGTGTTTGCCTTATACATGCGACGCAAGACCTAACCTAGAAGGGAATAACCAGGTGGTGAAAAACGCGTAAAACAATTTCGCGTGTTTGTACATGCTGTACACAACCAAAACAACACCAAACCAAGTTCCCTGCCTCCCATACCGAGGTACAAACATTCCGTACCGCAATACACCCTGGATCAAATACTTATTCTGCATTTTCTGGTTTGCTGCTCGTTCGCGGGTCGTTCATTGGTCCTTTGTCATCCCAAAACGTTCGAATTAGCTTTTGGAGTCTTCATAAGAGTTGTATCTCTATCTCTTAGCTTTCCATAGCAACTCAAATCAGCTCAATATCAATTTTGTACAGAAAGTTATGACCAAAATATTAAAGCCTGCCAGTGCTGAAAATTGCGGATGCGTTAGTACATTTTTCAAAAGGAATTCCCTGTTGTTTGATTGTCCATGCTTCTTTCAAGAGAAGGCTCATTACTATGACTCTAGGCTGAGTATACTTGTCCCTTAACATGAATTTAGCCACTCAAATGACTCGAACCAAGGAAGATAAATGACTCAAACAATCAAAACAAATTCCTAATCTTGATAGACAAATACAAGAAACTCAAGGACTTGATTACATCGTCTTCAAGAACTCAAGTAACTTGCATTTGGTGTTGCCCGGATCCTTCGTAGAAGGGTTCACATCAATGAGGATGAATATAAACAATGTCTGAACATCTAAAGATATTTGTGGAAATTGAAGGAATGACTGTTGTGTTTGGAAATGAACGATGAAGGTCTTGACGTAGGATACATTGATAAGATATGTTTATGTAAAGACACCCTCTCCCCAAGATACTTTGGAATATGAGTGGAGAACCTTACTGACCCAGCCACTTCTAAGAGATATCTGTTCTTTCTCTTGGCAATTGCAGGTGTTGACACATGAGCTTTGATGGACTATTACGTGACCCGAGAGATATTCCAGTGACGCTCACTCTTAGTATTCTTTAGCATTATCTGTTTTCAGCACTTGAATTTACTTCAATTAGGAAATCCAAGTGAGTCGGTTGTGATTATCCAAGAATCCAGGACCCGAAGTTTAGACAGACTAGAAGAAACCTCAGCCGCACAGTTCAGGTCGCGAGTCGGTTAAATTACGTTAAATTACAATAAAGATTTGGAACAAGAAGCAGAAAATCAAGTATTAGGTCTTTGAGAGTACAACTGATCCTGTCCCAACCACTCTTGGAGAGATCCATCAGCAATACGAACTGTATATTTCCGTGACGTGGACTGTAGTTTTGAAAGACAGTTGGGTCAATTGTCGTGATCTGAACCTGTCCAATGATTGGGAAGGCTATGTTTTGGTTGTTAAAAAAATCTGTCTGGTGCATCCTAAGTCACCATTTGCAGTTCCATATAGTAGGAAATTTCCCTATATTGTTGATCAATAAATTGATTAACCATGACATTACCATATTGTTTTTTTCTGTCTTCTAAATGTCTGCACATCATCAGTTATTGGTGCATCCTAAGTCACCATTTGCAGTTCCATATAGTAGGAAATTTCCCTATATTGTTGATCATAAAGTTGATTAACCATGACATTTATTGTTTTCTGTCTTTGTCTGCACATCATCAGTTATTGGGCCACCTGGAGGATATTGTCATTTAGTTTTGGGATTGGGAGGAGAGAGCTTTTCGATCTTCCATTGTGGCTTGATGCAGCAATCTCTGGATTCGAGGTGATATCGGAAGAATTTTGTTTCTCTCTCAGTTGCCATATTTGGTAATGAGACAAATTTCTGGTATTTAGAGTGATGGCTCCAATACCATGAAGAAAAACCGAGAAAGAAAAAACAGAGAAAATAGTTCTGGTTTTTATTCATGAATGAGAAAGGAATAAATTATGTTAAATTCGGGGGACTTAGTACGGTCCCACACATGAAGCATACCCAATATGGGAGAGAGCCCAAGCCCACCAAGTGAGGTTCCATCCTAAAACCAATTGTTGATAGGAGGAGTAGCTCACTTGGCTTATAAAGTGGACTCTCTTCCCTTACTCAATCTATGTGGGACAACTCACAAGTGACATATCTCAACAAATTATAAATATACACCTAGACAGCTAAACTGCTCCCTTGAATCTTGGAAATTACAGCTTAATTTACAAAAATTATTCCTCCACCTACTTGAAGAAACTAAATCAGAAGGAAATGACGTAATACTTTTCTCAAATCTCATTATTAGTAAATAGTTAACTATATATAAGGGACTATCCAGTAGAATTCTTTCTAATTTCCACAGCTGGAGTAAGCCATCTTAAGTTAGCGAGCTAGGATGCTTAATAAATTATTTGTAATTTGTATTCAACAGATCTTAAATGAGATTGAACATACAAACAATGAATCACATTATATTTTCAATGTATATTGCAGGTTGAAATCAGAGATCACATTGCCCCTTATGAGAGAGTTGGTTCCACACTATCTACAAGACAGCAGGGTACGCTGACAACAAATTCAAATCTATTTACCTGTGTCAGTAATTTCTCTTTTGTTTTCATTAAGCAAGGCCACACCTTGAGAAAAATTAATCTGTGACTGAAAACATAAACTTTTGGTACTGCTTATTAAGAGTAATGGTGTCAGTCTTAGAAATGGTGTTTGACCCTTATGATTTTTGCGCATACTGTTCTTTGTTTCATTTGGTTGTACTCATCTGTCAATTCACTATGATACTAGGAGTGAAACGCGAATGGTGTGGTTATTGGGGGTTGGGGGAGTGATGTAACAGAACTTGGCTGATTATCTTTCAGGCTGTGAATAGTATCCATGACAGAATTAGGTGAAGATTGGCCATTTGGGTGCTTATGTTGTTGGGAATGGATGGTTTTGTGATACAACGAGTTTATAATTAGGAAAAATATTAGACTTGGCGTAATGAATTGTTAAAATGATCACAGTGAAGACAGTAAAGATGAAAATGAGCAAAAAGGGGGAAATGTGGGGAACAAAAGCTCAAAAGAGTTGGAACACATCCATGTGAACAGAAACGGAATATCAACTTTCATTCAATGTTTTATTCTATTGAAGTATATAGACTTTTAAAGTATTTAATCATCTCAAAGACCACTTCTACTAGGAAAAGGATTTACACATCAACCAGGAACTAAATAGTTTTTAAATTCTACCTCTAAATCAAGATGACTAAAATACTCCAAGTAAATCTCAAATGAGGATAAAATCTAACTAGAACTATATCACATACTTCTGAAAATTTATAATTAACTGAATATAGCCTAAAGGACTTTTATAATATTAAAGCCATCTTTTTTTTAAATAAACACCCATTGAGGGTGGGGGATTAAGGTGATATCCCCAAGCTATTGATTAAATGTGGATTGGTACAATAAATGTTATGTTTACAACTTGCAGAAAAATATCATCAAAAAAGTGAATCCAAAAAACTTAGTTTCCTATGAAAAGGCATCTCTAACTGATCTAAACGAACTAAAACTTGGACATTTCTGGGAATATCATTGGGGAACAACACATGAAGATTAGGGATTGACATCCAAGGGAAGCAAGACTGGCAGCCACCTTGTTTCCTTCTCTCAAAACATGGGATATGTTGAGTTTTCTTCCCTTCATCCAGTTCCTGATTCTGGTAAGAGCACCATGGAGCTGCCAATAACCCATGGTTTTGTGAGATAGCATTCATTAGGAGTCTAGGAGCTGCGAGTCTGACTCTATATCAGCTTCTTGAATGCCAAATTGATGGAGTGACTGGAGCCTTTTTCCAAAGCCCAACATTCAGCACCCAAGCTATTAGTACAATCATCTAATAAATAGTATTCAAATTTGGATAGCAAATCACTCCAAAAGAGCTTTCTGGGCTGAAAGAATCCTAAAAATCCCCCTTTGACTTTATTTTATATAGAATCTTTTATTGTCTAAGACTGATAAATTGTTAATTTTTTATGGATATACCATGATTGTCGGAACGACCATATGGAAGAATTTCAGTATTTAATATATTTGAGTCCCTAAGACCCTATGAATATGATGGTGAAGCGGAGTCTTAATTGATGATTCTGATTTAGTTTCATTAGAAATTGAAGGCTTATGTATTGAAACTGTAAAGACTTGAGGGCATTATGGTAATTGTATGATATTAACTTCGTGTCTTTGTCTACCACCTAGTTCAAATGTCCAACTTAAGGGTTGTCTTATAAAAGCATGAGAAACATTAACGTCCTCCATTGCTGGGAACTGTCAACTAATTTTGTGCTACCAAGTGGCTCATCTTTTAAGTGTGGCAGTTACCTTGGGCAAGTCATCAACAACCACCCACACATGCACAACACGTCTGCCAAACCGTTATAAGCTTGCCCAAGTCTGGCACATTTCTTGTGATCATGTGCTCACCTCGGCCAAGCTTCTCCATACAATACCACCTAACTGTTGGCACCCCTCCACACATAGCTTATGTAGTTCGCTCAGTGCCTGCATGATGGCCCAATGGCATTTTCCTTGGGCACAATGCTCGCAACCAGTTGCCCTTCTGCCGACACACTCACTACCATCCACTCAATGGGATTGGGTCAAAGGACCCATGAGTCCGGTCCAATGGGGATCAACACAGGACAAACCTTGGGTTAATTGTGCACATATCCTAGCCTACTTAAGCTATAGTTGGGTCCTAGGAACTGCCAGGGGTCCAGGCACCCAAGCACTCTCACTCCCTTATAATGACTTAGAAAGGCACACAACTCTTTCCCTTTGCAGAGAAACATCATATCAAAATTTCTTTCCGATCAATATCACAGTTGAGAAAACTGGTCATTCTGACTTCATTTTTCATAAAAGTTGCTAGGCAATCGCCGGGGTGGGGGCTTCATAATGACCGAACTTGGTATTTTGGTCATACCTGAAAAACGTAATGCCCTGGTGGGACTATTAGTGAAATGGGCACTGCCAATGCAATCTGACAAATAATATTCGATCACTTAAACAATTGTGAAGATGGACGTTAATTTAAGTAATACTCCTAAAAAATGGTTCATTGCTTGGAATACATTTGGTGACATCATTTTAAGTGACAATAGCCTTAATGTTCGAAAAACAAAAGTAGTGTTGTAAAAATCGACCTAGGGCCTAGGCGCCCCTAGGCCGAGCGATTTTGCCCAAATCGCTGAAAAAATCGCCTCGGCCGACAATCGGGCCTAGGCGCCTGCGTAGGCGGCCAAAAATCAGACGTAGATGCCCACTTAGTGTTTTCAGAGAAGGATGCATTAATTACACCATACTTCATTGCAAAGTAGTTGAGAGTTGGGATGCAGATTAGTCAATTAATGGTTCTCTATTTTTCGTGGTTGATTTCATCTTTTAGTAGTCAATTTTGTACTTGAAAGGAGTAGGATTTATGGTATACGAAGTGCAGGCTCCTTGTTGCTGTTAATGAATTGGTTGCAGTCTTGCAGAGAGAACAGATTTTATTGAGTTGCCTGATATACTTGTTAACTGTAGTTATGCTGACATGTGGTTTTGACCCTAGGTGTTACAAATACTGTAATGTTTGTCTTGTCGATCGTCGTTTCTTTCCTAGGAATATACTACAGATGTTTGTCATTATATTTTTTCCCCCTAAATTGACCTATAACGAATATTATTGCTGATTATAGTTTCTACTTTCTATGTCAATTTCTCAGTGTCTCTTGTATTATTTTGCAGGAGAGGGTGGAGTACTTGGAGGATGGAAAAAATGTATTTAAACTTCGGCTACGTTTGTGCTCATCATTGTACCCAATTAGTGAGCGGATCAGAGACTTTTTCCTTGAGTATGATAGGCACATTCTCCGAACAAGTCCACCTTGGGGATCTGAGCTTCTTGAGGTTTAATTTGTGACTCTGATACTTATTTTTCTTTCTTGGGAAAATGGGCAGTGATATGCATCTTCTTACCTTTTAAGTCTGTCACTGACTTGAGATGTCTTTTATACTATTATGACTGTTAACACTTAATAATTGACTTTCTCTATGCTGGTTCGTGAAATCCGTACCAAATGCCTGTAGCTTACTAAACTGAGGAGTTTCTAGCTCATTCTTTTTAAATTCCAAAACCAAGTAAAGCAAATTTCTCGTCCTTATCAAAAGGGCACTAAAGCATTGATATCTGATGAATGAGATGATTTTCCTGGCAAACATTGACTACATGCCTGAAACGTTGAGAAAGAACTTCTCTTCGCATTCTTACTCATATTTTCATGATTATAGTTTCCATGGAAATTTTGTTACATGGATATTTGAATGCTGGATCTGCTTTATGCTATTGTAATACTTGAATTCTTCTGACTTCTCATGCAGGCAATCAACAGTCTGAAGAATGTTGATTCAACAGCTTTGCTTCAGTTTCTTCAGCCAATCTTAAACATGCTTCTCCACCTCATTGGCAATGGTGGAGAGACTCTACAGGTGAATAAATAGAACAGAACTAGACTTTTCTTCTCTCCTTTTTCTTTCTAACCTGAGAAATGTTGTAGTAGTTATTTTCTTGATGAGTTTTCTTTTGACTTCTAAAAGTAAGTTTGGTTGTATAATATTTATCTGCTGTATGTTCCCCCATTCAGGTTGCAGCCTTCAGAGCTATGGTTAATATTTTAACACGGTATGATTCATTATTATACTTATAGGTATTCAAATTATTGCACATTATTGTGAGTTTTTGCTGTATTTATCACTTGCCTACATGCAGCTAAATGGGTCAGCAGATGAACCATTACTGCATCTGTTAAATATGTGTTATGGTTTTTGTTCCATAGGGTGCAGCAAGAGTCAGTCGATGATGGTGAAAGAAATCTTTTCCTGGTGAACTATGTTGACTTTGCTTTTGATGATTTTGGGGCCGTCAACCACCTGTGTACCCTGGTTTATCCACAGTGTGGGGAAGTTTGGCCCGCAGCAAGGTAATATTAAGGCTGAGATCTTTTCTGTGTTTGCTTTCGGAAGTGCATCCTTGAAATAAACCAGGTTGAAGAAAGTATGAAGTACTTTACTTGATTTCAGAATTCATACTCTTATCAATTAGCCATGATGACACTCGAGAGCAAATGTATATTCTATATCACTCTGTTTATCAAATATATATCCAGTTATCAATTTGTGGTATGTATTTGCACCAATGAGGTATACTGACTGTGCATAGTGCCTGAAAAAGTTAAAATTTAGAAGTGCAACCTTGGGTGGAGAATTTGGTGACCCTTGATATGAGGTTGATCCTTCTTTTGCATTTTTCTGCGTGGTTGACATATGTTAGTTCCAAACTCTTAATCTTATGATATGAGACTGATGCTCATTGCTTGTATTTCTTCTACTCCATGACTTTGGAATTTTAGGCCAAAGGTTATCGTGTTGGGCCAGTTTATGATGATGTATTGGCTATGGCTTGGTTTTTTCTTGAACTCATTGTCAAATCCATGGCATTGGAGCAGACTCGATTGTTCTATCACAATCTTCCATCAGGTAATTGTTTATCAGAAAGCATTGTATCTTCTACTGTTGCTGTGACCTTGTCTTCTAATTATTCAAGTCACTTCTGTTTCGATGAACAATGACGTATGCTCCAGATTATAGTAGCTTAATTGAAATTCTTCATTGGAAGTCGGAGATAATGATAAGGGTGAGGTATGACTTTTGTATGTATACTTGAAGAAAACAAAACTTTTCATGGAATGTTTTCCATTTAAGGTCAGAACTAATTTGCAGGACAAACTCATTCCATCTGGAGGAATAAGATATATGTATGACCTGTAATTGACTAATTGTTATATTTGTATATAAATGAGTCACATGAAAATTTTAATTTGCCACATATACAGGTTTGTAGCGGTATCAGTGTCAAATTTTTGGTTTTTAAATAAAAATTCTCCGATCTGGAGCTATGTAGCAAATTCAGTATATTGACTGTTCTGAACTTTCAGATCTAGTGAAAATGGGAGATATCTTCTATTTTGGAATTTAGTTTTGAAGCTTTTTTTATTTAAATCCTAAAAAAGTGAGACCTATCAAACTTCTGTTGTTATGTACAACTGCCATTATCATATTAAAGTGCCCAACATATTGAAACTCAAAAATTACCATTTGGATCTATTCAAATGAATCCATATCTTGACTATAAAGCTCATATGAGACTTATCCAAACTACATAAGTCGCTGTAAATTCACTCTGATTGTTTTGCTTACTCTGTACATATATGACAATGCAATTTTGTAATACCAGGTTTTCTAATTGTGCCTATGCTGCATGCTGACAGTGTGTGTTGGTCCTAAGTGGTGGTCTAGATGAGGGGGTTGAATAGGCCACCCACAATTTTTTTTTTGGAAAAAAACACGTTCAAACTCAGTACACAGTTGAGCTGCGGACTTAGGCACTCAACAGTTTGCCTCAGCATACTGTTGATAGAATGAGTCCACAGTTAGGTTCAACAATTGACTACACAGTGGAAATAAATGTATTCTTCTTCTATCTCCTTTTTTCTCCATTGGTAAATGAATACTAGCGAAGGAAAAGGAAGTTCCAATGAAAGCTTTAAAATCTTTAAAGATTGCTTGACTGAGTGTTATGCAACCTATTATGCAGTCAACAGTAAATAGGAAAAGCTGTAAAGAAAGCAGTAAATAAAGAAATAAGAACACAAGGTTTTTAGAGCTTCGAGGTTGGAGTAATCCTCATCGTGCTCTCATCTCCTCACGTCCAGGAGGTGTCATTAGTTTGAAAACCCACACAGTTTACAACCAACTGAGTTGACAGTAGCCCAACTGAGTTGACAGTAGCCCTTGATCACGAAGCTTAACATTGTTTTCGACTTTGTTGCATTTGACCATACAGCTGTTTGCAGCCAAGTCTGTTTTGTTCTCCGTGGAAGTCCACCACACAGTCTTTCTACAACAGCACCCAAATCTTCACAAGCTCACTCAGAATCTGTTAAATCTTTCAGTTTGTTTCTTCAACTCAGAATCACAAAGCCCTTTTCGTCTTAGTTCAGAATTGCAAGTTGGGTTTGTGTGAAAGGGCTTTTGAATGAGGACAAGAACTTTGAGAACTTTTGTTCACGTAAGTTCGGTTGGATTTTGATAGTTCCAGACTTCCAGTGACCTTTCCTCAGTCCATCATCAACCTTTTTATAGGTGAGATTTGAGTCTGCCCGTTGAAGAGGAGGCAGAAACTGTCTCACCTTTTCAGACTTGAGAGTCGTTCTATTGTCTTTTTCTTTACCTACCACGAACTTTTCTGTCACGAATCACGTGAAATCCACTTTCCTTGTACTAAGGTCAAAGGCATGTCACTTTCAGCTCAATTTGAATTTAAGAGATCTCGCTTTTTCTCTTACCAACCCTTGACTTGACTTTGGGATATATCCGTTGGAATGACTTTACTTATAAAATGCTGGAATTGACTAGCATTTTAAATAATTCTATCTTCATTCTGCAACAGACTTGTGAACTGACCGCAGCAACTCCACATTTGAACCGACTCTGCAGTAACCCAACATTTAATGTCTACTTCTTTTAGTTGACTCTGCAGCAACTCTGCAGTCAGTGTCTACTCCTTCAAGTCGACTCTCTAGCAACTCTGTAGTGCTATGGTAACTCTGCTGACTTTCAACTCGAATCCAAGTCTTCTTGTAGATCCATTTTCCGACTCTGCAGTTCTTCATGTCTCCAGTCTTCAATAGTTTGCAATAGTCTGAAATGAAGAATTCTTAACTCTAACAAATAAATATTGGTTGGGGGAAACTAATTCCTTTGTTGTCATCAAAATCTATATTATAAGTTTCCTAACAATGTCCTAGAATTATTCTCTTAGGTGGTGATATTGACATGCTGTTTCACCTCTATGCAAGGATGTGTAAAGTGATGCGCAGTGATTTGTCCATGGACATATAACAATTGAAGTGTTACAACTTTTTTCTGGGTGAAAGTGCCCCTCCAAATGGCATATAAAGTTCTTAATGCTATAATTTCCTTCAGAGATAATGAACTTCTCGATCCATATTGTGATCTTTTACTTTATATTGTGGGGGTTTAGTTATAAAGTCCATTGATTTTCTTTATAGTGGATAGGTGACTGCCTATTTTGTATACATTTCAATTCAAATCAAACTTGTTTTTTTCTTGTTAAATTGTACCAGGCCTTGCTTGGTTGCTGATGCTATGGTAAAATTCTGGTCACAAACTTACAAGTGTCCTTTGGTCGTGTCAATTGAGCCAATCAACATAGTTAATTGATGTTCATCATCATGCTTCTATTGTTCTTGCAGCAGTTGCTTCAAAAATCCAGGATTGATCATTTGAATTGGCATTGACTTTTATGTGACAGATAAAATGGACCCTAGTGCCACTTCCATTTCACTTGCCCACGTAGTGGAATTATCTTTTTGTGTCACATCGTGTATTTTGACGAAGGTTACTTTTGTGAAAAAAAATGCCTACATTGAAAAAAGAAGGATACATTTCTCTAAAAATCTATGATGGTATTAGAGATATTTAACCTTTGAAGAAGAATAATTACAAAAAAAATTTAAAATTGTCAATGGTGGAAGTGCAATTTGATTGAAAGTTTGTATGAAGTAACACTTTGCAGTAGCACCCAAAATCCAATTAAAAAAGGTCAATTGGATCATGTGATGTGCAATAACAATGAGTGCAGTATTTAGCAACATCGGCCTATATTTTTGTCCTAGAAACAATGTCATTACACATACTTGCTTTAGTCAGTTTGATGTCCATGATCTCCACATGCTTTAGTCAGTTTGATGTCCATGATTTCCTGCACTACTTGTTAAAGTTCATTTTCTTTTTCCAATTATTTTGTAGGGGAAGATGTTCCTCCGATGCAGTTGAAAGAAGGTGTCTTTAGGTGTATAATGCAATTGTATGATTGCCTGCTAACGGAAGTTCATGAGCGTTGCAAAAAGGGTCTAGGTTTGGCCAAGTATCTAAATAGTAGCTTGGCTTTCTTTTGTTATGATCTTCTGTCTACGGTAGAGCCTCGCCAAGTCTTTGAACTGGTATGGTTACTACTTCACTGGAGTTACTGGAGTGGTACTTTGTTCTCCACTAACATTTCATTCTGGATGTTGTGCTACATTTAGACAACTGCTATCATTTGCTCTTGTATTCAACTTGGTAAATTCTTTCAATTGTTTTTGAACTAGAGAAAGACCAGTTAAAAAGCACAAACTATGTTTTAGTATGATTGCTGTCTACTTCATCATGTTATGGATTGGCTACAGTTTCCCCCTTTTGTGTACACCTAGCCGTACAACTTGATCCTGATTTAGAAACAAGGTTAGAGTGAAAGAAGCATTAGTTGATTTTGGGTGGGTTCTCCGTTCTGCAAAAGGAGCTGCCATATCTTTCATAAAAATTGTGTTAGTCACTTGCCCTGCGTTTAGCCAATGATGATGTAACTCCCCATCAGCTTTGTTTCTTAAAACAACCAGTTAGCTGAAGCCTGAAAGTGTTTTTGGCCCTGTCAGGTTTTCTCAAAGAGCCATTTTAAGTCTCCCATGTAAATAAACAGCATCTTGTGCAGCATTGGTGCCAAATTCCACTCTAACATCTGGTTAAATTATATCCCTTGACCGTGATTTTGTAGAAAGAGTCAATTAAAGAATACTTTTATAGGATTACTGCATTTTTAAAAAATATATTTAAGCAATTATTTTCCCCATTTTGAAAGGTTATACGAGGCAACTAGGTAGAAGTGCAAGAACTGGTTGCCATAATTGTGCAAAAACTGTATTTTACCTCCACATTGGTGTGCATTTGCCGCAAAGTTAATAAGGCTGCGATTGGTTGTAAAATATTTTTCCCAAATTTCCATCTTCGAGCGAAAAACTTATGGGATATGTGATTGTTTGTGGAAAAAAATGATTTTTTCTTAAAGAAAATCTCATTTCTCTCCAAACTTAACTCACTTTTCTATTTCACTCACACTTTCCAATACCCAATCATATTATTTATTTCTCTCCCCACCTCTTATTCATATAAAGAATTTCGGTAATTTCCTTAATTTTCACTATTTTTATTATTTTCTCTTAATCTTGATAACAAAAGGTATAAAATGAGATCCATATTGCCTATTTTTGGTTCGAAGTTCATTTTTTTTAATTCAATTTTCTTGCATTATATTTTACACTATTATTTTCACAAAGAATTCCACAAACAATCAACATCTCTAAAAGATTTTCCATCACATCAACACAATCATTACTTTTTCTCTGCACATCCAACTTTCACTTTAAAAAAATTCCACCACTATTCACTTAGAAACTAAAAGTAGACGGAATGAAAGGACAAGCAATCAAAGCCAAACTTTGCTCTTTTGATTAGTGATTAACTCAAATGCCCTCAAGAGAGGAGAGGTTGGAGGTGTTATTTTGTTTGCAGAGTAATAGTGAAGTGATTGATGCAGGTGAGATTTTGTTTACATGCAACTTGAACTTCTTTTGAGGACCATGGCCAAGAGTAGGCCTTCTGCATATACTTTAGATCATTGGATCTCTGACTAGTATGGTCCATCTCAGCTTATGAGTTTGATCTCTATTTGGAAAGTCCAATTTATACAGCACTAATTTCTATATTTTTCTTTTTTTTTTCCTCTGTATTTTCCGAATAAACTGTTTTTGTTTTGTCTTACAGGTGTCTTTGTACCTTGATAAGTTCTCTGGGGTGTGTCAATCAGTGCTGCATGATTGCAAGCTTACATTTTTGCAGATTTTATGTGATCACGATCTTTTTGTGGAAATGCCTGGGAGAGACCCTTCGGATAGGTGAAAATTGAAAATCTTAATTATGATGCTTTACTGGAGCTTCTTTGAGAGCTCGATTGTCAATGTTTTGTCATAAGGTGAATGGTAGTATGCAAAAGGTGATACCCAATGGACGAAGGTCTCCACCATGGTGGGATCCTCTAGTCCTCTTCTAGAAGTTCTGTAAATGTCAAGTAACTCAAGTTTTATCTAAGTATCTGAAGTTGGTTGTATAATATTTCAAACAAAACAATGCTGAGAAATTTTATAAAATCTTACGCCTGGATATGGAAGGAGCGATTGTATAATCCGGACTGGTTTTTAGCATGCTAACTGCTAGAAAAAATGATTGAATAAAAGTAATGTCATACAAGAACATCAAATATGCTCAATATGAAGAGGGAGCATTATTAAAAAAAGAAATTCAAAATAGAGTGGGCAATCAAAAACTCTATCCTAGTCTCTTGACTTTCAACGTGAAGGAAAAAAATTACGAAAGAGCCTTTGTGATTTATACCTCATAAGTCATAAGCACTGTTATTAGTGATCTTAATTATGAGTAAGAGAAAAATTAACGGTCATGTTTGATTTTGATTTATGCAAAGGGAGGAACACCTGATCAGAGCTAATAAGACCATTGGCTGGAGAGATTACTTGCTTGCTAAATCCCAGTCTTCCTTTATCTCCCTCTTAACCCTTGGCTGGAACTTTACTCCCTGTATACTTAGTAATGGTAGGAACTGAATCCCTTGTATGCATTTGCTACGGATCTGCTTGTGGTTTTCTGGGCAGATGATAATGTGAGGGAGAAGAAAAATTTGCAGCCGCTGGTAATAGGTATAAGCAATGCAAAGATTTGAATCACTTGTTGCTATAATGTGAGGTTGTCCTGAATTGTGGCATCTTATTATACCCGTTCCAAGTGAACTTGGTACTGTCATGGTGGGGTAGTAGCTTTCTGGAAAATTAGAAATGATAATTTGTTTTTCTTTCTCCTCTAAATTCGTCCTTCTATTTCTTTTTTTCTATTTTTTCTTTTTTGAAATTTTCCTCTAGTTTCTACGACTAACCTGAATTACGATGGAACTTTTACATAGTCTGTGCTAGTGTTTCAGCCCTATTTCATAGCCATTTAGATTAAGTTGTGAATAAAAAGATCTCCACATTTTTGTAATGGGCTGCGGGTGTGCTGACAATTAAATAACCTTGCAATTTTGAGAATCAAATTATATCGGAATGGATTAGATTATGAACAATGCATCATTTTTGGGATAACAGAATATTTGATTCTGTTTATTGATTGAATGATTTCTGTACTTAATGTTTTCCACACATTTCTATTACACCTATATAATATAGCTGATATTGTGATTGTGATGATAGGGGAGAAATGAAAGTATTATAGCCGTATTGGGCATTTTGTACGTGGTTGTAGGCATTTTTTATGTGGTTGTAGGCCCAATGGCATGACCACATTATATTTGTATTTTGCTTTTTTTTTTTTTCTCTTCTGGTCTAATTCATGGTCATTCTGCTTCCGCATGTTTAAATTGCACAATCCTTATTCTGTGCAATTATTGTCATTTCTCAAAATTAGACTTGGATCAAGATTCGCAAAATAAATGAATCCCGATGACTTCATTTTGGCTACTATATGGAGCAATGCAACTCTTAGTGCTGCTGTTTCTATGACTCAAGTTGAGAGCTCCAACAAACTATTTGTGCATTCAACTTGTGCGGGAATGTTGAGAATCAAATTTTATTAGAATGAATTGGAGTATGAATAATGCAATGCTCTTGGATGCCAAAATATTCAATTCAATTTAAATTGATATAAATTGGCTACCATATGGAGCAATGCAACTCTTAGTGCTGCTGTTTCTATGACTCAAGTTGAGAGCTCCAACAAACTCTTTGTGCATTCAACTTGTGAGGGAGTGTTGAGAATCAAATTTTATTAGAATGAATTGGAGTATGAATAATGTAATGCTCTTGGATGCCAAAATATTCAATTCAATTTAAATTGATATAAGTGATTTTCTCATGCCTATGACGCTTAAACTTATATATATTTATACACGTGTGTGTGTTTGTGTGTGTGTGTGATATTGTGATTTTAATGGTAGGAGATAAATGAAAGTGTTAAGGGGCACTTCGTCCAGGGACGTAGGACAAATGGCCGAACCATGTTATCTTTGTGTTATGGTTTCTCTCTTTAGTTCTAATCTAATTTTATCATACGTGTTGAAGAAAATTGTAAAAAATTATTACACTTTGCTAATCAGTCTAAATCAGTGTATGTTGGTGTGGACACTTCACATTGACTTGATGGTAGTTCCTTTCAGGTGTTTGGCTAATAAGTAAAATAAAATCCTTGAAAGGGTTTCATAATCCACAGATGAACTGATTTATTTCATGCTCGTATCTATTCGGTTGCGATTTTCTTCTTTCCTTTAAGCAGTTGGGTAAAAAGTTTTTGGCTGGAATTTTAAAGCATGTTTTTTCGAAGACATTTCTTGGAATTACCCTTTATTTTGTGCAGAGTAGTCTAATGGTTTTTCTTAATAATATATTTGTATGTGATATAATACCCATGGTAATTGAGTTTAACCTTGACTTCCTTCTTTTGATGTTCAACTATGTCTGATGTGGTGCTTTTTAATCACAGAAATTATCTTTCATCTATTCTTATACAAGAGATTTTCCTCACTTGGGACCATGAAGATTTGTCTATGCGAGCCAAGGTGAGTGCAGTCTCATGTAATAGCTAGACATAGAAGAGATTAATGTTCTAAAGTGTATTTTCTTCCTTGATGAGACTGATTGTTTATTTATGCAACCTCATCTTCTCTGAGTGGTTCCCTAATTCTTGTAACATCTTTCATTTGATAGGCAGCTAGAATTTTGGTGGTTCTATTGTGCAAGCATGAGTTTGACGTTCGTTACCAAAAGCTGGAAGATAAACTTTATATAGCTCAATTATACTTTCCCCTTGTGGGCCAGGTGTGCAATTTATTGCTGTTCTCTATGTTCATTATATAATTGTCAACAGGTTTATATTGTTGATATTTGTTTATGAAAGTCAGTTCGCAAAATAATATTTTGGTGTTGGTAAGATATTCCATAGAAGTAGTGGCATGATATTGTGAAGCTATGATAGGTATGCCTGGTTATTTTGTGGTTTTAGAAACAATGCTTTATTTTGAGCAATTTTCTGCCAAAAGCTCAGAGGAGTTACTATACCTTCATTCCTTTTTCCCTCACGTTACGTATATCACATGGAATGTTGGTCATCTGAAGAAGAGAAATTTATTAATGAAACTCGTGTGTTGTTCCTTACAAGACTTTGTACTGGATATTGTAATTCTGCCATTAGGCTGAGAAAATTACTGTTGTAATATGCTGTGATCCATCTGGAATATATCTGTATGTGTATGGATATGATGATGATGAAGCTGATAATGAGTGGCGATTATCAACTGACAATGTAATTTACGAATTTAAATGGTCTTCCCTCTAAAGTAGTTTCAGGTTTTTTGTTTGCTTTTTTGCATAATTTGGGATGACTTTGTTTAGTATGCTGTATATGTCCAGTCTTTTCCTTTTTCTTATTTGTGAATTTCTGATACCTGCATAATGGCGAATCTTTTTCCTCTTGCTTGATCATAGATTTTTCCAACCTTTCACTTGCATTTAGAAATCCAAAGCCCCTTCTGGGATAAAACGCTTTTATTTTGTCATATTCCTTAGAAAAGATGAACTTAAATAGGAGCTTATTCTATATTTTTCTTTTGTTGTTTAATACTAAGTGATATATTTTTTCTCATAAGAAAGACGGTGATTCATGCAAGAATATGTGAATGACATGAATGGCATGAACTAAAACATTTCTGGTAATTGTTTTGTCCCATTATGCCGTGTTTATGAAACATACTTCATTATCCTTTGGCTCTGATAATGCTATAAATTGTAACAAAATCATTGTTGACACAGAAAGGCAGTCATTTCTGTATACATTAATGTTGCATTTCTTTCTGTTTGTTATGTCGCTTATGTTTTCTGCATTCTTGCAGATACTAGATGAAATGCCTGTCTTCTACAATTTGAGTTCAAGTGAAAAGCGTGAGGTCCTGATTACTATTTTGCAAATCATACGCAATTTGGATGATGCCTCTCTTATCAAAGCTTGGCAACAAAGCATTGCTCGTACCAGATTATTTTTAAACTCTTAGAGGAATGCCTAATTCACTTTGAGGTAATATAATTATTTGCTTCCTGTTTCTTCTTGATAAGTTTCTTGATCATGATGTGTAATTAAAATTTAAATGGATGGATGATCACAACATATATGGGAAAAAATAGCATCTGGTCCCCTGGTTTGGGTAAAGCTATGCCATAAGAAATATGCCAGTACCTTCCGCCTAGGAAACACGGACACTTCGTGAGGATGACGCCGTGCGGATTGTATCGGACACAATACTTTATCCGATACTCCATGGATGCATATCTATAGTATCCAATTGAAAAATAAAAAAATGGGCGTTGACATCCCAATTTGAAAGAAACAAAACCACATCCATACAAAATCTTATAAATCCACATGGAAATTGATGGAATTTATGCTATTACTGATATTTTCAGCATGTTTGTTGTGTGTCTGTGTGTTATCACATTTCTGATTTGAGTATTCATGAAATTTTATTTTTTATGCTTGAAAATTTGATTTTTAAGTTGTACTTAGTACGCCTATATTTTCAATAATATAAAAATATATAATTTATATTTATATATGTACCATACCGGTATCCTTAAAATTTCAAAACATAACGTATTCTCGTTTGATGGTGTTGGCACATTGAGGATTTGATCTAAAATATATATGAGTTTTTCAAGCTATGGTAAAGTTCACTTCCACTCTCAAGTCAATGGCATCTTAATATGTTATTCCCATTGCATGTGTGTAGCTTCTGGTGTTTTTCATATCATAATTCTTCTGCTGGATATTATATCTACTTTTATCCTAATGTCAATTGGCATATTGAGCAGCACAGAAAGCCTGATGATAGTGTGCTTATGGGAAGTAGTTCTCGCAGTCCTTTAGGAGATAAGCCCTTTTCCTCAAAGTATTCTGATAGACTTTCTCCTGCAATTAATCACTATCTTATGGAGTCCGCACGCCAAGAAGTTGGAGTATGTCATACCTTCTAAATTTGGTCATGCTTTTCTGTGCATACACTTCTTAAAGTTCTAATTATCTAAAGAGCTTAATTGATGCATCCTCAGGGAACACCCGAGAATGGGTATCTTTGGCAGAGAGTCAACTCCCAGCTAAGCTCTCCTAGTCAGCCATATTCCTTGAGAGAAGCTCTTGCGCAGGCCCAATCTTCGAGAATTGGAGCTACAACCCAAGCATTAAGGGAATCTTTGCACCCAATATTGAGGCAAAAATTGGTATGACATTAGTTGCAGATAGATAGCAGTACTTTTTGAACTGCAAATAGTTATCATCTTTAAATGCTTATAATCATGATATGGTCTATCATTTTTATCATCGTGATGGTACAGAATTTCTCATCTCTGATCCATCTATCTTGTTTTAGGAACTTTGGGAAGAAAACCTGAGTGCTGCTGTCAGTCTTCAAGTTTTGGAAATAATTGAGAAATTTTCAGGGGCTGTAGCATCCCATACCATTGCTACTGATTATGGAAAACTTGATTGCATCACCTCTATATTTATGATAGTCTTCTCGCACAACCAACCTCTGGCTTTCTGGAGAGCTCTCTTTCCAGTGTTTAATAGTGTCTTTGAGCTTCATGGCGCAACACTAATGGCAAGGGAAAATGACCGTTTTCTAAAGCAAATTGCTTTCCATCTTCTTCGGCTTGCAGTTTTCAGAAATGAGAACATTAGGAAGAGGGCTGTTGTTGGGCTTCAGATACTTGTTCGGGTAGGCTTGCTATTTACCTTGGTCAGTTATTGTTATCTTATATCTTATTTCATGCACTAAAACTAACTATTTCAATTTTGCAGAGTTCTTTCTCTTACTTTATGCAGACAGCAAGATTGCGGGTTGTCCTAACTATTACATTGTCAGAGTTGATGTCTGAAGTCCAAGTTACACATATGAAATCTGATGGAACTCTGGAAGAAAGTGGTGAAGCACGTCGTCTTCGAAGATCTTTGGAGGAAATGGCAGATGAATCTAAGAGCCTTAATATACTCAGAGAGTGTGATCTTCCAGAAAAGGCTTTTATTGTCAGTCATGAAAAATTGTCAGAGAACTGTTGTTCCTGGTCAGAGATTAAAGTCCTCTCTGACAGTCTTCTTTTGGCTCTTGATGCCAGCCTGGAACACGCTCTTCTGGTATATCCTGACAATCCCGATTGCTGCTTTGACATGTTTTGCAGCTTATAGAAATAAGTCTGCTGTTGAACAATACTATGTCACTGATTTAAATTTCTTTTAGGCCTCTGTCATGACGCTGGACAGATACGCTGCTACCGAGAGCTTTTACAAACTTGCAATGGCATTTGCTCCAGTTCCGGATCTTCACATAATGTGGTTATTGCATCTATGTGATGCTCATCAGGAGATGCAGTCTTGGGCTGAAGCAGCACAGTGTGCTGTTGCTGTTGCTGGTGTAGTGATGCAGGTAAGATTCTGCCCTTGTACTTTCATCGGTGATTGCCTCTTAGCAATCTTTGCTCTGTTCTTAAATGTCACAAGCAGGCACGAATGAGCCAAGAAAAAGTTCGGTGAAGAACTAACGAAATAAGTACCTGTATAGGTCATGTTACTCTTCACACTACAGTATTGATGGATTCTTCTGCACTATATATATATCCTTCCACCACCCAGATCTGTCCCCTAACATTTAAGATTCTACTTTTGCTTACACATCCGAACTATTATTATTTTCTGAACACTTAGGAGTCATGCCTATTAGTCTTAATCCAAATTGAGTTCAACTAAACTTTAGTTTGTTCCACTCCAGAATCCTAACAGGGTTTATACCAATCGAATAAGAATGAAATCTTTTGTAAGTAAAATATTGACCAAGTTGGTAAATGATATGAACTTCTTGGCAGTTTTTGTACCTCGAAAAGGGAAATAAAGAATGCAGGTAGTCTTCCATTAGTATCTCAATTCTAACATGGGTCTGATTCACATTGCATGTTCTGTGAATAATTGATCTAAAATAAGGGGAAACGGATTTTTGTAAAAATATTTTTCAATGAGGAAGACACTTCTTTTTTTCTTCTTGAGGGCAAGACATGAAATTCTCTGATCCCCTATTTATGCTGGGGTATATGTACAGAAATTAATGAATGATTACCTCATGATTGAGCTAACTTGCCTGGCCCCCCCACGTGCAAGTAGTGTTCTTTTTCTGAAGTCTGGCACGTGGAATTCTTTTACTCCCCCCCATCCCCCTTAAATGGCGACAGTGAGACTGGAACCTTGGATCTCCTGTTTGTTCTAGCTCTAGCTTTGATACCATCTTGAATAACCACCTCATCATTAAGTTTTTAGAGAGGCATGAATTTAGTGCTTTTAGGACGCTTGAGTTAGAAAAGTAAATGCAAAAACTGAGTTTACTCAAAATATAAATGTAAAGTGTCATCTCCTAAATCTGGTGGTTTCAAAAGCTAATTTTTTTTGCTTGTTCTTATGTTTGAATCTTGGTGTTCAAGCATAGAAACTTTGAGCTTGGATGGACCAGTATCATATGAGAGTTTTAGTTTCTAACATTTGTGTAGCAGACAACTCCTAGTGCTATATACACTCGTGAAGAAAATGCTATGAGCATTTGGATCCAACCACTCCTACTTATGGCTCTATCTCTCATGTTTCATTAGTTTTGCTTGCTAAAAAGAACATGTTCAAGAGCTGAAGGTAGCAATTATTCATTATTGACAATATTATGGGTCATAATTATGCTGTATGATTCTATTATTTAACCATCATTGCATACAATTCTGTTATGCAAAAACGGATCGTTAATCATCTATGTGAATCTAGTACGTTACTGTTGTGCTCTAGTGCATTTTGTTGTTGTTACTTTATTAGGTTGATTGGAGGAACATCATAAATTTATTCTTCCTTATTTTTGCTGACTCAGTATGGGTGTCCGACACGGGTATATCCAGAAGTCCGATTCATTTTCAAAAATTAGGATACGTGGAATCTGGACACTGCTAAAAAGGATCCAAAATTAGGATACGGGGAGCCATTATCTCCTTTTCTCTTTACATTAGTGGTTGGCGGTTTGGGAAGGTTGGTAGATAAAGCTAAGTCTCTTTCCATTATCAGGGATTTCTGGTGGGCAGGGATAGGCTTGAAGTATCCCATCTTCAGATGACACGTTCTTTATCAAGGATGAAACCCATTTAAGTTGGTTGATTAAGGTGGTGGGGTTATTTTGCATTATGTCGGGATTAAAAGTCAATATGGAAAAGAGCACGTTGTTGGGTATTAATTCGGACGAGGACAAAATTAGAGCATGAGCGAATGAGATTGGATGTGAGTGAGACGGATGAGTGGCCTTTAAAATATTTAGGAACACCTCGTGGGGGGGGCTGTAATCTGTAAAATATTTTATGAGGTATATCTAGGTTTCCTTCAATCAGTGGAATTCGCAATCAAAGGGGGTAATAGGGTAGGGTTTTGGGAGACCTAACCCTAAAATTATCTCCTAAACCGCCGCAGCCATGCATCTTCTTCCCTATCTTCGATATTCGAGTTCTTCGCAAATCTCTTTCTTTTTTCTTCTCCACTTCGTCTTCTGTAACAACCACCCAAAATCTTTTCCTTCACTTGTTTTCAAGTTTTCTGATGCATTGGTACGAAACGACGACGCATTCGGGTCGGGACTGCTAGAGCCACCGTGGATTTGGACCTTCGTGGAACAGCCGCCGCGTCTGCTTTTCAAGCAGAGGATCCGTTTGTATCCTACACCGGCACCCAAAGGACACCGGTACTTCTGCTTTGAAGAGTCGAGCATCAGAGGGAACAGGAGGATCGAGCTCCAGGTCTCTTCTTTTTGAATAAACCATCATGAATCTCATAGGCACAGGAAGTCCATTTTCCACTGTCCGAGGTTGTAAAGGAATTGACATGGGAACATTGGCCTTAGCATGAGGTGAGATGGTTCAGCATTAGGTACGAAAGAGGGGCACATGACAAGAAAGATGATGGCAAACTCCAAAGAAGGGTGAGAAATAGAAAGAAAGTGAGTTGAGCTAGAGCAAATCTCTATCCTTATCTTCAAGTAAGTGCTCCCCGTGAAGATAAGGCCTCTACTTCATTGGATCACTTGCTTCATCATCTAAGGTAGGTGCTTTGAGAGACGCGGCTCCCCTTTACTTTCACCCTATAGTGTTTTAGCATTTTGGTGAAAAAGAAAGGCCCTGGTTGTGTCAAGTATGGCCCATTTAAAGATTACTTATTCTTGACACTATTGATCTACATGTTCTGCATGAATCTTCATGACATACAGCCCATTGTCAATCTTCATCCCTTAATCCTGGTCCTGATATACATAGTAAAAGTGACCAGAAAGAACATTACGAGTCATTTCTTGAGTGGGTTTTTGAACTCTGAGTATTTTTGTAGACAATCTGGGTATACATCAACATTTTTTAGTGTGAGTTGCCCAGAGACCTGCTATGGTAGTGTGAAACAGTATTGAGGGATCCATTAGCTAGGGCTATTCTCAATCGGTTGGACATAGAGTGTAGATGCTAAATATAAGGAGGAGTGACGAGTGAGTCATGTTATGTTTGGCTTCTTAGTCAATGATCCATACCTAATATTTTCATGTTGAGACATTTAATCCTTGAGAAACGTATGACTTACCTGAGAGTGCAAGAAAGGAGGTGCTCATAGGATTCTCTAGTCCTTTTAACTTCTCGATTTGCTCTTTGTGAAGACACTCCAATGTTGAGACCTCTCTTGGTTTGTTTCGTTTGTGGTGAGGTTGGCCTGACCTCAATTTCTCTGTTGTCCTCACAATTTTTAATTCCTTGGTTAATGGTTTTCCATTTAGTTTTCAAACACTTATCCCTTGTATGCCTCGAACACTTGCAATTGTTAATCTTTAGGGCCTCAGCCCAACGATGAAGACCAGCAACAAATTATTGAAACAGCATAGTTTTTAGAAATAAAACAGTAATAAACTGCTCTCTTTTAACCCATTTTTTGAGTAAAAAACAGAGGAAAACTCTAGCAATGAAGGCTGGATATCGGACACCATGCAGTTTTTGGTGGAAATGCTCATAGAATTGTAGCCTGTAGGTATCAATCGGAAGCCAATGTCTGGCTTATATACAGTTTACAAGGAGTTAATATAGGAAGAGGAAAAGAAATCAAAATAGTTCCTACATGGCTACACGAGTAAGATTCCTGTTTATAATCCAATGATTCTAGGAAAATCAACAATATACAAGTTTCCTAATATTAGAATACAAAAATTTAAGGAATAAATATTCTATTTCCAACAAGATCCTAGTGAAGTTAGAGAAGTATATAATATTCTACCTCATATTGGAAGAAATCTAGCAACAAACAGAATAATCGTTACTTGATTTTTAACCTTCAACAGTTGTGTATAATGTGGAAAATAATTTGTTGGAGAGATTGTTAATATAAAAATTTACTAGTATTTTATTTGTTATTATATTCATTTGATATAGTGTTAGTGAGTCTAAGTTCCTTAGGTTTGGTTGCTTAGGGAATGATTGTTTGAACTTTCGTTTTGCTCCTTTCTATTTTTGGGGAGAATAGTGTGAAAAGATTGTTGCAAAAAATGAGAATAAATTTTAAGAGTGTGATTGGATATAATATGAGAATGTGATGATGATAGTTGATGCGATGGTTTTTAAGTAAAATAATTATTAAATGTGATTGATGATCCGGAAAATAAGAGAGTGAATAGTGTAATTGTGATATGATTGTGTATTGATGATAATTGATGTGATGTTTCTTTGCTTAAATAATATTAACTTTCTACATATTTGTTTGCATTATCATGGCTTGTGATAGTATGTATATATAAGACACAGTAACAAATATTCACGTGAACTGCATGCTTATGTTGACATAAATCATTTTCCTAGGCCCTTGTTAGTAGGAATGATGGAGTATGGAGCTCTGATCATGTATGTGCATTGCGCAAAATATGCCCCATGGTCAGCGGTGAGATCACTCCCGAAGCTTCAGCAGCCGAGGTAGAAGGATATGGTGCTTCAAAACTTACGGTTGACTCGGCCGTTAAATACTTGCAACTTGCAAACAAGCTTTTCTCTCAAGCTGAGCTCCATCATTTCTGTGCCAGTATCCTTGAACTTGTTATTCCAGTGTATAAAAGCAGAAGGGCATATGGACAGCTTGCCAAGTGCCACACGATGCTGACCAATATATATGAGTCAATCCTTGAGCAGGAATCCAGCCCCATACCTTTCGCAGATGCAACATATTATAGAGTAGGATTCTATGGTGAAAAATTTGGGAAGCTCGATAGGAAGGAGTATGTGTATAGAGAGCCTCGTGATGTAAGGTTGGGTGATATAATGGAGAAACTTAGTCATATATACATAGTTGTTAAAGGCGAAAGGCGCACCAAGGCGAAAAGCCTCCTGGAGCCTGAGGCGCAAGGCGCAAGGCGAGGCGCGCGCCTTTTGTACATGAGGCGCAAAAATAATAAAAACATTTAAAAAATTATAAATTTTGTTCTTAGACTACAAACAAGCAAATATATCATAAAACACATAATTTTATATATTCATGACAACTCATAAGAGCCAAACAACCATCAAAACAAATGTTTATAAAGTTCATCATAAGCAAAGTAATAAAAAATATCAAGCAATATGTTGAAATAATATGCTAAAAATATAAAGACAATAAAAAATTATCAAGAAATATGCTAAATTAAAAAAAAAAAGAAAAAAGAAAAGTAAAAACAATATAATAAAAGAGAGTATCCACTAATTAGTAAATAATAGAACAATTAAAAACAAGAAACCCTAGTTTATAAACTAATTTAACAGTAAAAACATTCAGCAAATTAAGAAATAACAGAAAAAAAAAAGGAAAACGTAAGTGGGTGGCGCTCAGATGGCGGTGGCGCATCTCCGGCAGGGTGGCGCAGCTCCGGCAGGGCCGGGCGGCTCCGGCGATGCAAAGTTCGAAGGGGGGCAGAGGCTATGTTTGACGGGAGGCAGAATACCTGTGCCCTAGTTAACGTTCTTTTAGGGTTTTGTCTTTCTTTTTAAAGTGCTAAATAAATTAATATTCATCCTAACTTAAAAAAGTGTCAAAAAAATAAGTAGCAACTTTGGAAAAAGTCTGAAAAACAAAGAAAAATACACAGAAGTACATGAGGCGCGCCTCAGGCGCGCCCAAACGCCTCGAAAAGGCGCCCCCAGGCGCGCGCCTCCAGTACGTCGCCCGCCTTTGGTGCCCAAAGGCGATGGGCATGTCGCCCTGCGCGCCCGGCGCCTTAGGCGCGCCTGAGGCGCGCCTTTAACAACTATGCATATATATGAGTCGAGAATGGATGGTACAACATTGCACGTAATCCCAGACTCTAGACAGGTCAAAGCTGATGAACTGCAGCCAGAAGTTTGCTACCTGCAGATAACTGCAGCTGATCCTGTTATGGAAGATGAGGACTTAGGAAGCAGAAGAGAGAGAATATTCTCCTTTCTACTGGGAGTGTCCGTGCACGGGTTTTTTGACCGATTTTTGTTTGATACTCCTTTCACGAAAAATGGGAAGACTCAAGGTGGGTTGGAAGACCAATGGAAGAGGCGTACAGTACTACAGACGGAGGGTTCTTTCCCTGCCCTAGTAAATCGCCTCCAGGTAACCAAATCAGAATCGCTCGAGTTCTCTCCAGTAGAGAATGCAATTGGGATGATTGAAACTCGAACAGCTGCACTAAGAAATGAACTTGAAGAACCGCGCAGCTCGGAAGGTGATCAACTCCCACGTCTGCAGAGTCTGCAAAGGATACTTCAAGGCTCTGTTGCTGTTCAAGTGAGTTATAATGTTTGCCTATGTATTCTTTTGTTTGTATTTTTTGGATTGTGAAAACTTGTGTTCCACTGATTGGTTGTACTTTCTGCAATGCGAAAACTTTCTGTGTTACCTCCCCCATATATACTTGACCTATTATTATTAATCACTTTACAGGTGAACAGTGGAGTCCTCAGCGTTTGTACAGCATTCCTTTCTGGTGAACCAGCAACAAGGCTGCGGTCACAGGAGTTACAGCAACTGATTGCCGCACTCCTTGAATTCATGGCTGTTTGTAAGCGCGCCATCCGTGTGCACTTTCGATTAATTGGGGAGGAAGATCAGGAATTTCACACGCAGCTTGTCAATGGGTTTCAGTCACTAACTGCAGAATTGTCTCATTACATCCCTGCTATTCTTTCAGAACTTTGACATGAAAAGGCTTTTCTCCATTTTGTTTGTTTGTTTTTATCGCTGTGTTGTATGAGGGGCTTCAGGTTTGCATCATGTAACTGGTTTTTTTATCGCTTGTAATTGTTTCTTATGTTGATTTGAGTCAATATGCATATGGTTGTTTGTTCATTATACTTTCTCCCATTTCAGTTAATCCAAATTATATGTTATAGCTTTTTAGTTACAATTTTGGTGTCATATATCATCGGACTGCTTCTCCCCACCCCACCCCCACCCCAAAACAAAAAAAGAAATAGAAAAGGAAAAAACAGACGCTGAAAATGTTGGAAACTTATAGTCTGTATGGCATATGTTGCCTGGGCGATACCTGTAAAATATAATCCAAAATTCAGATATATATATATATATATATTCTATATCTATACTATTCTAAAATCATGAATGATTCTATCAATTTTTGGATGGACAAAAAACTCCTTCAATCTCTCTTAATTAGATGGGTAAACAAGTAATTAATATAATATAGATTGAAACCCCTTCAGTCTCTCTTAATTATATGGGTAAACAAGTAACAGAAAAGCCATCTTTCAACTCGAAAAGGCATCCAAAAGGCAGAACAAAATAAGTTCTCAACTGTTATAAAAAAAAAATCTCAACTAAGAACGGAAAATTGCAGAGAACTCACGCAGTCGGGCGAAGGGATGCAAATGAAGAATTTGACTAAGGTGATTCTAAAACTGATATGTACGGGAAAACAAAAGCAAAAATAAAAGCATACGCATCCCTCGCCATCGAAAGATCTAAACTCTCAAACAAAACCCAGAAAAGAAATTCAACCAAAGCGGATTCAGAATCAGAAATCAACAAGCGGAATCCTAACATCTGCACTGATTTGAGCGGGAAAGGAAAAGAAGTGTCCCAGAACGATGACGACAAGGGCACCAGGAAATTAGAATTTTCTGAAGGGATATCTCCTGGGATTAGCGATGTCGGCATTCTTCATCAGGTTCCATCTATCATGTCCCTTCTCAAAGGCTTATTGCGAATTACCCACAGGTAAGTTTCTTAAACAATAATGTTATTTCGAAATTATTACAAATTGAAAATTTTCAATTTGAAATTAGAATTAAACTCAGAATGTTGAGGAACATATTGTTGACCAAATTAAAACTGAAGCCTTGGATAAATTAGTTTTTGCTAATGGGAACTCCCGAAATATTCTTTGCTATTTCGTCCCGCAATGATTAAGGATTTGGTTCACGTGGGTGGAAGGGTATGCGAAACCAAATTGGAGAAAATGTGGGGTTGACTTTTTATACTTATCTTGGAACCGAGAACTACATAGTTTTATTATTTCGGTGTTTATAGGTTATTTGATGCCTTGTTTATTAGTTTGATTCTCATAAATAACCAGCATATGATGATGAGTTTATTGTGGTCAAATTTTCGTTTCTGAAAGGTGCATTTAGGTTTCTGCATCCATTTGGCTTCTTCAAATTTACTTGGCTCTGTTGCAACAAGAAAAAATGAAAAATCTCTTATAAAGTATGCTAATTACTTGAAAAACATAACTAAAGTGCTCACTAATTTAGGTTGCTGATGTTATCACATACTATGGGCCTGATAAGTATTTTTTATGATGAAAAAAGAGAGAAGAAAAAAATTGTGTTTGTGCATTTGTGTTAATGGATACAAACTTTTAAGGTTAGAAAGGAAATCAGCTGACAGGACACAAAAAGTGTCCCATAACGAGGGCACCCGGAAATTATCCAATTTTCTGAAGGAATATCTCTTGGGATTAACGATGTCGGCCTTCTTTATCACGTTTCATCTATCATGTCCCTTCTCCAAGGATTATTGAGAATGTGGGTTTATTCTTTCTAATTAATAATTCATCAGTTGATATAAATTGAGTATAGAAAAATTTGTATATTTCTTGTAATAAATAATCTTATTTTAATTTAATTTGAATTTATAATATATATTAACTTAATTTTTTATTAACCGTATTTAATTTTGTTTACTTAGCTAGGTTAAGTGATTTTTTTCCTCCAAAATACCCAACTCATTTGCTAAATAAGCATTTTTTCCTTCCAAGTCCTAAATTTCCCCTAATTTAATGCCACACAAGCATTTTCCAGCGTTTAGTTGGCGATTTCTAGTTGAGAGGACTAAATATGCAAAACTACAAAAGTTAATGGATGTAAATTGCAAAAAAAAAAAAAAAAAAATTAAAAAGAAGACAACTTCTTGGACTAATTTTCAAATTTACTTTGAAATTTAATTATTAAATACGAAGAGAAATTTTGTGTGTACGCTTGATTGTGTGTATCTTGTGATTGTGTTCATGGATATAAACTTTAAGGTTAGATACCTCTTGTGAGTAATAATTATTGGAATCTATATCCGCACTTTTGTGTACTAAACTACAAATAATTATGTCGATCAAAGCGATTCGGATCGTAATTTATACAATGGCTATTCAACAAATAACTTCTCTTCAAGAACCTTGTGGATGTCTATTAAGATGGACATCTTGTCTAATATTTTATGACAACTTATCTAACACATGAATCCTTAACGGTAGTGGAAATGATCAAGATATAACTTATGCTCTTCATTTTCTCGATAATGTTGAATTCGATCTTAGAATGTTGATCCATTGTAATCAAGAAGCTTGCAATATTAGTTCCCCAAGTTGGGTTTCTTTTCTCTTTTCACGATATTGATATACTTCCACAAGTATGTTCATAGGAAGCAAACCCAAGTCTATATCTATGTGGTTTACAAGTTACAACTTAACCCGATGTAAGGTTTAAGCGGTCATATCATTCATAGTCTGGTAGATGGTTGAGTTTAACGTATTAGTTTACTCACATTTATGTTTCGAATAATTTCCATCTTTCCCTATTTATAGCCATAGATTTATTTGAGATATGTTAATGATCTTATAGATTGGTTTCTTGATTTTCCCTTATGTTCATTACTATATATCTCTTCAAGATTAAGAACTGCAACTGAAATGATTGTGAGA
Organism: Rehmannia glutinosa; assembly: GCA_016081115.2. NCBI lineage: Eukaryota > Viridiplantae > Streptophyta > Magnoliopsida > Lamiales > Orobanchaceae > Rehmannia > Rehmannia glutinosa. The sequence continues at coordinate 63,852,538 of CM071924.1, read as the reverse complement.
AACAAAAGCTAGCCCATGAAGAAAGAACAATAATTTTCTTCAAGAACAAAATGATCGTCCTACTATACGATTTTCAGGCTCCAAGTATCGATTACCGTTATTTTGAAGCCGTACATGCAGAGCGGGTTCTTGATTTTTCAATATCCCTTTCATGGAGTAATTTACATATGCTTAGACAAATGAATTATTGTATTTTTTTTGTTAAGCCAATTACTTTTTGCAATAGGATATTTTTTGGCCTGTTTCGGATGAGATGAATATATCTCATGACTACTTTTATTTATTACCATTGCATCAACATATGTAAAGCAATATTGTGTTTATATGTGTATTTTTGTTGGGTGGGTTGAGATTGAGATGACTGTGAATCCTTGTAGATTTATGTCTTTAAGTATTTTCTAAAATTGGAGACGTTAAGGTTGATGAGCTTCTTCTAGTTTTTCTTACAGACTTATGCAGTGCACCTTTCTTTCTTTAAGAGGCTTTGACCAATCAATTAATGTATACTTATCTGGTCATCAAGGTGAGAATTTATAAACTTACTAATTTATTGTTCATATGCTAACGTTTATTACCGAAGTCATATGGGTTATGCTCATGTTATGGAGGAGGTTCTAATTTATTTTTAGGGGTAAAAAATTTCTTGACAAAACTAAACTTGCAAGTATATCAATTCCTAGGGATGTCAACGGGGCGGGGCGGGCGGGGGAGCGATCCCCATCCCCGTCCCCGCGATCGCGGGGAATCCCCGTCCCCGTCCCCGCGAAACAATCGGGGAAAAATTTCCCCCCATCCCCGTCCCCGCGGGGATCCCCACCCCTGCGGGGATTCCCCGCTCCCCGCTTTAATTTCTTTTTTTTTTTTTTTTTGGAAAAAATTCAATTTTTTTATAAAAATAATCATTTTTATATTAATAAATTATATAAAAAACTAATAAACTACTCATTAATAATATAAATTAAATATTTTGTTATTTTTCATATTTAATGTGGATATATTTATATTATATTATAAATATTATAAATATTATATATATAATAAGCGGTTCCCATGAACGGGGGCGGGGATCCCCAGCGGGGGAGTATGATCCCCGCCCCCGCCCGTCCTCACTAACGGGAGAAAAATTTCCCTGTCCCCGTCCCCGTCCTCACGGGGGAAAATTTCGGGGAATCCCCGCCCCGTTCGGGGCAGATCCCTGCGGGGAACGGGGATTCCCCGCCCCACTGCCATCTCTATCAATTCCTAAATATTTAGTTTGTGCTATTGAATGGTTATTTGTAAGAATGTTGGATATGGAGATTTTTGTTGTACATTGCTCTGTGCTTTTCTTTATTTAACTTATCAAAGAGTTGTTACTATATATCTACTATTTATTTTAGGAATCACCTCTTTTATGGAATGTGTGATCTGGAAGCTTTAATTTGGTGAGTCGGGGATGATATCCAATGAATAACCTCTGAATAATGGTGTCTCTCATTTAAGTTGTGTTGCTAGGTCTAATATCTTTACTTTTATTTGATTTTCCTTTTCCTTATTTTAATGAATGTTTGTTTTTGTGTTAATCGCTTTGTACTATATTCTTCTTTGATGGCTCTTTAGATCAGTTGTTTCTTTAATCAATTTTTTTAGTTTCATCTTAAATTTACAAAGCTACAAAACTCTTTTTGGGGAAGAATAACAACTTGTGTACTATTAAATACTATTAAACAACCCTTGGTAATCCAGATATTGAATATTGAGTACGAATTGGGTGAAGTTGAATCCAAACCGAGGAGATTTGAAAGGGGGTATGACCAAGATACTACTTGATGAGAGAAACCCGATCAATAAGGACGGCTCTTTTAATCCGAGGAGATATCCCTTTAGAATATCGGAGAACGCTCGGTTGGCATTGCTATCCTTTTAGAAAACCAGATAACATCGGTAGCCATTACTGCCATTCTCCTGTTTGCATTCTTCTAAGTTTTATTCAATCCATGTCTTTGAATCTCATTATTCAATTTGTGTTTTTGAGTCCCATATGCTTGAATTTTCTTTTTGTGTTTTCATCCACTATCATTCAAATTTTAGAGTATTCTGCTAGAGAGGAGTTAATTTATTGAAAGTTGAATGTAAACCCCTATTTCTGAGTGTGTATGCAAATTATTGTGTGTGTGCAGAAGAATAGACTTGAAACCTAGCTAAAAAGGGGACATAGAATAAAGACATTTTCATTTGCAGAAATAGCAATTAGAATTGGGACATAGTATGATGTATAGCTTCAAGAAGGCAATTCCTTGTTATCTGTGGTGATATTTGTTATTCATTTTGTTTACCAGAGGATTGGACACTCATCCAGTAGGCAGATGATAAAGAAATATTTTCTATAAACATTTTGTAAATTTAAGTTTCTTAACGCTCCAATGCTATTAGGGAAATTCGAACACTCTTTTATCATTCTTCTCTCCTTAATTAGGTTTTATTTACTTTTCTTTCGGATATAGATAGACTCCTAATTAAGTTTTCTTTACTTTTGTTTTTGATTTAGTTTGAAGCTCCGATCCAGGTAGCGAATAGAAGAACCTGACCACCAAGAGAGGAAATTTGAATTTGATTGGTTGGTCTTTGTATCTTCCTTTCTTCCATTTTATTCTATATTTTTAGAATTGATCCACTGCTTTTTGTATCATCTTTTCTCTCCTTCTCCATATGTTTATATTTTGTTCTTGATTTGATTGGCTTGGATTAATTAGATTTCTTTACCAACTTATATTTAATGTTGGAGTTCAGTGTATACATTATCGTTTAAATTATATTTATGATAATACTTAATGATCTCATAAGTAATAAGAGATAATTATCATAATGTATTGATATTTGTGTGGTGATGTTTGACAGCTAAATATTCGAAATTGTTGTGAAATAATTTTGAATTAAATATTCTTAGTAGTTAGACATGTGAAATTATTATCCATTGGATTGAAATGTGATTGACTGAAGGAGACATAGATAAAGTTTAGCAGAGGCCAGCATAAAGAGGGAAATCTGGATGAGATTAGGGAGATTATATGAGGCATCCCCATGAGGTGCAGACACTATGTATTTTATATGGACTTTGCCTTTCCTGCTTAATGTGTCTTTTTAAGTTTTTTTAGTATCCTATGCTTAAATTTGAGAGTTGTGTACTGCTCCAAATATTAAAAAAGGATATTGATAAGTACTCCTATTTAATTAATCAGGAAGAATGTGTGTTAAAATATTTCTTATCCGCTTACAAGCACCAACTTATTTGAACTAATATGTATGAATGGTAGACTAAATTGAATGTAGTAGCTGGGACAACTGTAAAGATACAACTTATTTAAAGAAAGGATAAAAAGAGAAAGACATCAAATGCATAAACCAATCATGCCCAGGCGAAGAATGCAATTTAAGTGATATTAAAACAAATTTAAGAGTTTTCATGCAATTCAAGTGATATTAAGACACTTTTAAGGGTTTCAAAATGAAATATGCCAAAAGGTAAAATCTCAAGCACAAGATAATGACAACTACCAATATATATATATATATATATATAATATATAAGATAATTATTGTTGCGGTTTCATTTAATTCTGTGACAATTCTATTTAAACTCATGGATTTTTAAGTCCAAATGTCTTTACTATGTTTTGCATATAAAACTTTGTTTCATAAAATACAAGTTTTAAACGTAGCAAATTTCTCTTCAAATCAAACTACATTGTACGACATGAATGATATTTGTAATAAAACTAAATCCATTTAATTACATCAATAATTTATTTCTTAATTATATTGATAAATGGTATGGTTCACGTGCAACGCACGTGCACATTACTAGTTATCTTAAATATCTCAAAACTCTATTTAGAGTTTTCCAATGATCATTATTTGGATTACTAATGAACCTATTTAGTTTACTCATACCACATGGACGGTCCATGTGCAGTTTGTTATATACATTAAAATTGTCTATGATCGGTGAATATCTCAACTAAAATACTGATTGCCCGCCATTTAATCCCCTAGCTTTTACAACCTTTCTTTGAAGTGGGGTGATTAAGTTTCAAAATTGTAGTTGAGGCAGGTGGTGCATCGATGTAGCTCTTCAAAGCCATCTCATCCCAAATACGGTAGCGCTATTGAATCAAGAGATTACTTAGTTGCTCAGGAGATTCTTAATCACCAAAACTAATTCGATTACTTCTTATGGTTCTATAAATATGAACTCTCCATTTATTAAGTTTGTTTTAATTTTTTTTTTTCATTTCAAGTCTGAAATGCAAGCTCTCGAACTGATCTCGAATTGACCTCAACTCCAATAATTAAAACGATAATGAGTACAAATAAAAGTATCAACTAAAAGACACCATAACAAGTATATTCGAAAATATTAACTAAAGGACTCCACAATGAAAACAAGAACTAGTGCATTTGAAATTATCAACTGTATCTACTTAACATATCCATTGTTCTACACTTCTTACTTGGTGTATCTTGTTACATGGGCCGTGAGTGAAAGCTTAGTTTCCATCTAGGTATGTGACCATGGATTGTTGTCGCATATTCATCTCCTGTTTTGTTTTCTTGATCTACCCGGTCGGTTGGATGGAAGCATTTAGATTTAAGGGGACGATTTAAAGAAACACTTTCAAGCGATTGGTAGAAACCAAGATGAATTAAAAATCTTTAATTTCCAAATGAAGCTTGATTCTCAAAAGGTAGTGTGATCTCTTTTGATATGTTTCTGTTGTGGAAGAGGTTAGATCATCAAATGACACGCTACTTCGAATTCCTCTGCAAAACCCAAACCTTAGGTAACTTCATAAGTAAATAGTTGGTATACAAAGATGTCTAGCATGCATAAATTTCAGCCAAGACAACTTTTAGATAGAAAAATGAGCTAGTGTAATCCTGCACGTAGCTGTCAGAGGATAACTTTAGTCAAATAATCCAGGCACAACAACCTCAAGGCCAAAGATCAACATGACATAATGGTAACTTAATTTATACGCATGGACAATGTAGAGCAGTGGAGCTGAATTCCTACGCCATTAGCATCAGTAGTAGCTCAGAGTTGCCGAAACTTGGGCCGTATCATGATCACCCCAGGCCTAGTCTCATCAAAGTGATATCTGCAGAGAACATACCATCGATATCCTCAGTAAACAGACATTTCTGGCACTATAATACATGAATACTACTACTAACTAAAACTGCCCCTGCCAAAAATACTGAAGAAAAGAGAGAAGCTTCACCCCTTCTCACTGAGAAAATTTCTGATAGCTGATGGAAGTGCAGCTGCTCCCCGGCTATGATTACCCTTTCCTGTAGTAAACGCAAAATATATGAATGTATCTATCTAAGCCAAAGAATTTTACTTTATTCTTTTTTTTTTTCTTTTTTCGACCAAATTGCAAGCAAAAGAAAACTGGCAATGACCAAACAAGTGCGTGCAGAAGATTCCACAACAGGAGCATGGCCTGGTTTCTCAGGCCATTTACTTAAGTATCCACATGGAGTCTATACCATTGTATTAAATAAACAGTCATACCTGTTATGACTTGTAATAATATTGGTCTCTGCCTAGATATAGGGTGCTGTCTCCCAAACTTTTCCATCTTAACATGAGTTGTAGATGGCACAGATGGAGCAAGAAACAAGCTTGATTCCTTGTAGACTCCATCAGATGCCACTAAACAATTTGGTGACAGTAGGGATTCAACAGTTCGTAAATGTTCACGCAATGCTTCAACTGCTTCTGCTGCATGCAGACCATGCAAATCCAATGTCCATGGATCATTTTTACAGTTCCTGACATTCAGAATTTCCTTGGCTGCCTTGGCATTAAGCTTCTCGGCAGCACTCCATTCTTCTTGAGCTTTAAGTGAGAAACGAAGCGCGGATGTATGATCACCTCTTACGTATGCATCATTCGCAGCCTTAGAATGACGAGATGCTGATCTGATCAAATAAGAAGCCAAGTTTCAAGAGGCAATAAAGGATTAAATGCTGATGAAAATTTGTCCTGCAATAAACAACATTTTTTTTATCCAATTACAAAAATTCTTTTTTGTCATGCTATCGGCAGTTTCTTATCCACCTGGGTTCAGGATTTAAATGGCAAGATCTAATCCATATGTTTTTTTCCAATGATAACATGAACCACAACTATTTTTCAGTTAATAATTTCTCTGAAATTAAATTTTATTCCACTCGGCCACACACATTCCTTATGTTTCTGAATAAGTTCCTTCATACCAACTAGACAAGTAATGAATTTGGTAAATGTATCAAAAGCCTAAAGAATGGAAAATCAGTAAAGAGCACTTTCTTGAACCTTTCTAGGGGTAGTCCGATCATTGGATGGAATTTGCATAATAGTTAATAAGGATAATGTACGCATAAAAATTAAATTGGGATAAAAACATCAACTTATATATGTAATTTCTAAATGCATAAAGTTATGGAAGGCAAATAATATGAATCACTTCCTCTATTGGGGATGACAGGGGGATGTTATCTACAATGAAAAAAAAAACAGATGAAACTATATATTCACAAATCATCCCAATTCAAGTTCATTGCAGAAGTAGTTCATTTGCAATAGCATGGTTAACAATCGTCATAACCTTACCTCACCATCCACCTCATGCGCACACAACCCACAGAAAAAAATGAGAGAAAAAAGGAACGTAAAAAGTAAATTGCAACACTGACTGACAGGACCCTGAACATGAGTTATATTTCAAATGGGTTAACGACACCTTCCATTAAGCTTCCGAAACCAAAAAAAAAAAAGGAAAATGGTAACAGCAATGTAATAGTGGTTCTCATTCCTATATTGTCCTTTCTAAACCCCAAGACGAAAAAAAAGGTAAATAGCAATGTAACTGTGGTTCTGATTCCTATATTATCATTTTTGTCGGCAGAAGTCTCATTAGCATTCTTTAATGATGTGCAAAAAAGTGAAAATGCATATCATGAAAATTCCAGTCACTAACAAACATACCTTATCATCTTTATTGCATCTTTTCGATGGAGTAGGTAAACATCATCCTCTTCCCACTCAAGCTCAGGTTCAATGGGTGAAGACTTGGTAGCACCCAGTAATTGCATTGAAGCTGCCTCATCCTTGGATTCTTTATAACTATCATTGAAAGGATCATTGGTGGTAAAGCTCACATCTGCCTTTTCTCCTAAAGAAGCACCTTGGATGTCAAAGGATGCAACATCATTTCCGTTTGACTCGACTTTCTTGCTCTTGGCATCTTTATTCTCAGAGATAAGCATAGCTTCCAGTAAAGATAAAGCCTGATCGACATTGTTATTTACACCAGCCAAGACATCCTGAATCAAGCTTTCATCCGCCCAAGGGTGATGAGACTTAAGCTTCTCATAAGCCTTAATGGAGACAGCAGTCTCAATATTCTGAGCAGTACCAAGACAAGAATTGCTACCTGGTACTCGCCTTTGCAAGTCTCTATTTTCGGCGTCCATTAAGGAAGGAAAATTCACTGAAGCTACAACTACAGATGAAAAAGGTTTCTCGAATGGTGCTCTATTTTTGTTAAACAAGCTTTGGAGGGCACTAGGTCCTGATAACATGGGATAAGCCTCAGAATCATTGTCAGATTCAAGACTTTGCTGTCTCTGCCTCTGCTTAAGGTCAAAAGCGGCCCAGCCCGAGGTGCCTTTAGCCCTATTGCCACGCACAGGGCTTTCACTAGTGGACGCGCTCATCTTATTTCTCTTTTAATGCGTATTAGCCGCTAAAAGACTGGATATTCGTAATTTAACTTCAGAACTCCCCAAAAAACGAAACATAAAAAAATTATACTAGAGAAAGGGACCGCTTTCTGGCTTTGCTTTAGTTTCTAAAAACATGTAAGAGGACTTGCTAAGACGAGGGTAAAAATATAACTGAATAAGTATTCTTGCATCTCCAGGACTAGGAGTACATATAACAGCGAAAGTGCAAGATGAAATAAACAATAAGTTATATATAGAAATAAGAAATTCTTTGGAACAACATAGATTACCTATTAGGCAACGGTAAGACGAGATTGACGTATCCAGAAAGCGAGAGCGTGATCGGACGGCTGAGATGGCGATCGCGGTGTAACAAGTGCGGCGGTGGGATTACAGACAGTGACGACGAGGGAAGATGGCAAAGAGGAAGAAGAAAGAAAAGGAAAATCGAATCTGAAATCCATACAGCCGACGAATCGAAAGCTTCTTTACTCAGAGACGGATGATTGACAAAGTAGAGAGAGGGTTTTCTTTATTTTCCTTCTTTCTTTTCTGTAGAAAGGTCGCAGGGAAGGAGGAAGGTGATGCGTGGGCCACTTTATATATTTATAGTTAGAGACTGCCGAGTGGTTGCAAAAATTTCTATTTTTAATTAAATAAACACCGGATTTAATATAATAAAAATAAGTTTTTTTTTTAAAGAAAATGAAGAAATGGATAGTGTTTAATAAGTAGCTGAATTTTTTGTTTTTAAAAAAAAATAAATTTTGTTTAATAAAAAATAGTTTCCAAAATAATTTTTTTTGGTCTCATATTCCCGATTTCTTTTGATTTATGATTTTAGTTTACCAAACTTCAATGTGCACTTTCTTAATACATATATATTTATTTTCGAAATCTCTTAATATATATATATATATAGAGAGGGGGTTATATGAGACAATTGCATCAAATCACAACCATAAATGTGAATTTTTCAATGAACTATATTTAACAAGTTCAATTATGGTTTATTACTTAATTAACTCATAGTACGGGTAAATTAGTCCACAAACAATTAGTCCATTACAACAAAATAGGAGGTGGTTATGTTAGATATTTAAGAAAATCTTCTCAATGATCTCCTACCATCTATACAAAATCGATCCACGAAAAAACGAACTAAAATCAATCTTATCTTCCAACAAAAAATACCACCATCAAGTCTTGCACTCGACGAATTTTTCTTCACTCAATTCTTCAAATAAAAGCCGCCATAATTGCTATAGAATTAGAATAGTTCCAACAAAAATCAATTTCGTCTCACCGTTACAATCTAGAAAGAACAATGCATACTCCTCAACAAGCATCGTGATGCAAACAGAAAGCATGAACAACGTAATTAAATAGTGTTTCAGCACATTGATTTGGGTTATATATGAGCGATGAACCACATATATTATACTTATGAATTACACATCGCATGCATTATGTCTTTATATTGCATAATTATAATAACAATTATTGTTATTCTACATAAATTCTTATGCAGAAAAACAAACTCAGAAAAGTTACTTATGTAGATATGGTGTATTACTTGTGTACTATTGTTATACTTCTTTTGGATACCGTGAATGCTTCAGAAACAAAAAGTGATATTTATTAACATAGATGTTACGTGCCAACAAAATTGCATATTTAGGCTTCCAAAGTTGTTGCAATGATATAATGTAGCCAATTTATACAATATACTTATAAACTGCTTACATATAAGGAATTTAGTGATTGCGTATTATGAACGTATCGCTATAACATAATAAAAACTATAGCCTGAAAATTGCACCAACTGCTGACAAAAATGATTGCTTATGTAGATATTCAATATTGCATGCTACACTATTGATTTGACTTATAAGCTAGGAAACAATACCAATATATATCGAGAGCGATTAGAAATATAATCTGACTCAACAAAGTACTAGATACCCGAATGTGAATTTTCTTTTTCTTTTTTAAAAAAATTCGGCTCTGTCATTGCAGAGACGATCTGGGCCCTTTCACTAAAGAGTAATACCCATGGTCACTAGGTTAACCCCAATGGTTGATACCCGAATGTGAATAACAAATGACACATCAACAATAATAATTTGGATGAGGGAGTATAATTGTATCGGAATAACGAGCGGGTTGCTGGTTTTAATGTCCGAATAAGTACAACAAAACACTTTAAGAGTGGTCTAATATGTGTGCAATTCATTGTATGCAATAAATAGGGGTTCAAGAATGTTATCAAGTCACACAAAGGAAAACCGACAATTCTGATGAAAACGCAAACATCAGACACAAAATATCAACGCGGGTAGGATGCAAGGCTCGAAGTATATTCGAATATGCTGAAAATGGTACATACACCATAAAGAATTTTGAGGAACGACACACACATAGTCTCACACCAGGAATGTACAAACAAATTTTGAAGGTTAACAGAAACCTCAATTTTTGACACTAACAATTCATTATAAATTGTGTGAGGGTAAATATTGGGACAACAAAAACTCATCATTTGTATAGAGAGATGGTTGGGGGGGGGTACTCTAATGTAGGTGCACTACAAATTGATTTTAAGAATTTTAAGAGAGAGTTGAAGGCATATATTTACAGGGTCGATGCAAAGTTACTTATGGACAAGTTTCTAAAAAAATTGAGGTGTATCCGGATATGGCTTTCAACTACGACGTTGATAAAAATGAAAAATTGATGAGACTATTTTGGGGTTGATTTATTAAGAAGGGTGAACTATGCAACATTTGGAGATGTAATATTATTCGACGCAACATACAACTATTCGTACATGGAGTCAGGGGAAATGGAATTTGATTTGAATGAAATATCCTCAGAACTCTCCATTGATACGACATGCTGTTTATTCCATTTATTCCTGGAGAAACAAATCAATATATCTGTTATATTACTCGACGCAACATACAACACTAATAGGTAACTAAATCTTACCAATGCATATTATGTCTTATGTACTACTCACATAATGCTTATTTGATGCATATGAAGAGCATGTCTTATGCATGTATCTACAAATAATTTGTTAAAAAACATTACAACATATTCTCCAGGTACAAGATAGTATTCACTCTATTTACCGATATAGATAATTATAAAAGATTTGTAACTTTTGCATCGGGGCTGGTACTCAAGGAAGATGAAGAATCAATGTTGGAAAATTTATGTAATAGATTTTGATGATACCATGTAAAATTTAGACTAGGAAGTTGGCACCCCAATTCTACTGTCAATCAACTTACAATAGATAGGGTTCTATTAGCTTAGCGGAAGCAACCAAGTTGAAGATTGCAGAAGTCGACTGGAGACCAAGATGAAGAATCAGTGTTGGGAAATTTATTGGTTAGATTTTGATGAATGCCATGTAAAACTTAAACTAGAAAGTTGGCACCCCATTTTCCTTGTAATTTGTATTGTAATAGATAGAAATTTGGAAAAAATTTGAGTCAAGTCGATTATGCCTAGAAATACAAGAAGTCAATGAAGGTCGAAGTGAAGACTCATTTGCCAAGACAATTTGAGTATGGCAAAGAAGAAAAGTCAAGAACTCGATGAAGGTGTATCAATTTGTGAAATAGGTTTGTATGAAGAGTCGATCAAGTCAACTCAAGAAGCAAAGTCTCAAGTTGAAGTGACAGATGAGTCATCCAAAGATTGAAAGCTAACTCAAGTCACCTGGGGAAATGGGCAGCAGACAAGAGAAGTGAACCGAAAGAAATCCGTTGCACACAAGTAAAGAACATTACTTAAATAAGTAATACTTCCATCTTTGCCAGTCTTAAAGTGCTCGTCCCAGGAAGCGTGCAAAAGGAATAAACCAATGGGAAGCACTGCACCTCATGTCGAACACGAAAGTGAACATTCATTTAATACGAGGAAAGGTCTACATCTCAAGATTGAAGACCAAGAAAAGACAAGCCAACGAACTCTAGTGTCTTTTGAAAATCAGCCTATGTCTTCAACGGACAGATTTTTGAAAGTTCACTATAAAAGGCTGAGGAATCTCATTAAGAAAAGGTTACGAACACGACGAGCAAGCATTATACAAACTGTAACCCGCAAAATATTCTCAAGATATTCTAGAAAAATCCTCAAGCCTAAATCTCGAAGAACATCAATCCAACACAAAGCTGTGAAGGAAAGATAACTTCAAACTGTTGAAGAGGAAACTTTTGAAGAATCAAAAGGGGTCTACTTTCCAAGGATGATTGTAGGAAGGTTCAAGGTCGAACCAGTATCAAGTTATTGGAGGGCTTCGTGATCAAATCCAAGAAGCTTGAAAAAGTGGTGAAGTAGCAAGGCAATTGCCTGTGTGAAGAAGGCTGAGTCGGACGAGAAGCCGGTGTGTGACCAAGGTATCTCTAGGCGAGTCAAGGAGCAAGTCGGTGTGTGATCAAGACTTGTCTCTAGATCGATAACCACTTTGTGAACTCGATCATTACTTAGTGGATTCCTCCAGGAGTTGGAGAAGAGATGATTAGAAGAATTACCCCATCTTGAACCTCTATAAAAATTATTTGTGTCATTTACATTTCAGCACTTTTATTTCTGCATACTTATTTATATCTGCTGATAAATTGCTATCTAACTAATTAATAACTAAGTGCTAAAATCAAGTGTTAAAACAAGTTAAAACCAAATCAAAGGGTGTTAAGTCTTCCGCTGAAAAACTCAACACAACCAAGTTAAGTTTCAGGTTAAACAGTTAAGTTATTCTATCAATGACTCTATCGAGTTTGTTGAGTGGCTAACTCTCTATTTGAATAACCAACTTAGTCATCCCTCGAGACTTAATTTGTTTTTGTGTTAACTCGTAATATTTTAAAAGGACTAAAATCGAAAAGTTGGTAAGGTTTATTCAACCCCCCTTCTAAACCTTACTTACACCCCTTGGGACCTACAAGTGGTATCAGAGCGGTTGGTTCATTGAGCCTTCCACACTGGTTACTGAACTAGATCTCTATCTTTTCTAAAAGATTTTTAACACATGTATTTTAAAAATCTTTCATTCTTAGCAAAAGTTATTATCATGGAAGCAAATCTGACACGCATTCCTATGTTCACTGTTGAGGAGTTTGATGACTGAAAAATTTGTATGCAGGCTCATCTATCTACTTTACATGATGAAATGTGGCTAGTGATAGAGGATGGGCCACTGCAAATACTGAAAGTGAACACAAAATAAGAAGAGCTGCAGCTGAAGGAGAAGAAGCTGTGGCTGAGGGAAGACCAACCATGGTTGAAAAGCCAAGGACTGAGTGGACCAATGATGACAAAAAGAGATACAACTTGGATAATGTGGCCAAGGACATTCTCTACAAGACATTGGACAAAGGAATGTTCAATAAAGTCAAATCTTGCAAATCTGCAAAAGAAATATGGGATAAATTAACTTTGATTTGTGAAGGATCTGAGCAAATTAAAGAAAATAAATTGTTTGTAGCTGTACAAAAATTTGAAAATTTTAAAATGCTTGCAGGTGAAACCTTGGATCAGCTGGATGCCAGATTCACTGAAATCACGAATGAGCTATCAGCACTTGGGAAAGAATATATACAAAAGGAAATGTGTATGAAGATTCTAAGAAGCCTCCCAGCTGAATGGGAAATGAAAGTAATGGCTCTGAGACATTCGATGGACCTATAAAAAAAACCAATCATGAGCTATTCTCAGATCTCAAAGCTTATGAATTTGAGCTGAGAAGAAAAGATCAAGAGGAGACAACTGTACCTAAAACAGCTACACTGATAGTCAAGGATGGAAAGAAAGCTGAAGTCAAGGAAGCCATAGACCAGGAGGAGATTGCCCTGATGGTTAAAAGATTCAATAAGTTCTTCAATAAGAAATACAAAAGAAACAAGGGTGAATCCTCCAGGAGACATGTTTTAGCAGATTGGAGTACAATGCCGTCACATTTTAATGTTGTTCAAAGAACTTGACAAAATTCTGGACAAATATGTACTCAACAGATGGACAAAGAATGCATCAATTTCTCAAACTTTAAACATCAAAACACAATTAGTTCACAAGCAAAGGCGATATAGTATTGCAAAAAATATGGTCAGATTTCCACTGTTGTATAAGGATGGCCAAAGGCAACAAAGAACAAATGGACGCTCTAAGAAAATTCATTGAAGACCACAAACAAATGTTACTAATGCACCAATAATTGAATATGAATCTAGTCAACAAGAAGTCATTGATCGAGGGTTTTTGCGGAAATACATCACAATTAGAAGTTTTAGTTTTTTCGCCAAAACATGCAAAAAAAAGAGAGGAAGAGCGTAGCCATGTTAAAAGTTGAATTTAAAGTCAAAAGGAGAAGGCAATCAATGCAAGCATAAACTAAAGAGGCGTTGTAGAAAGTGTGGAGACATTAGGAACCATAATAGCCGAAAATGTAGCAAACAAGCCCAAAGATGTCACTGCTAAAACTTTCTCTCCGGTGGCTTTCCCAGTGCCATTTCTCGAGTTCTCCATCAAATGATAGGAAGACTCAGACGGTCAGATCAACCCATTATGGGTGTTTTTTGTCCCGTAACTTTCTTTTTGATGTTGCGATCACATAAAAACATAAACTTTGACCTTTTGCCGTACTTAGAACTGGCTTTGGGAGGAGAGAAAGAACGCGTGCATGGAGATTCTATCTATCAGAGATTCGAGATGAAAGGACAACGTTCCTCATATATTGAATCGTTTGGTACGCTGGAAGGGCTACAAAATCCGCTGAAACGAAAATCCAACTAGTCCAAGTTTTTGTTAGTTCATACTACCCGCCCTCGCTTACTTGCCTGCTGGCTAATGTCTTAGGAGTTTCCCTTCTTCCTGTTATGAGGATCGAATTTCTAGAAATCATAGTACAATGGAGAAAAGCGCGATTTTGACTAACTTTTTTTTACAAAGAGAAGAGTACCTCGGCCTTCATTCCTAATTCCTAGATGCCATGCCCATCCTTGTTCTAGATCTAGAGAAAGGTCTCCTAAGAGACTTTCCCTAGGCATAACCATTCGACAAAGAGTTCCAACTACCGAATCAAAGCAAAGAGAAACGGTGCGTCTAAGCTTTCTTTTCCATTTCTAGATAAGAAGACCTACCTCTCCCTATCGGTTGAGCATCTTCTTTTCTCTTCCTTATTTTTGTAAAAAGACGAATGCTCCTTTTGGTAGGAGCTACTTACTTGGAGCAAAAACAAAGAATCCACTTGCCTAGCAGTTACTAACAACCGTATCACAACATCAGCTTTCATGAGGCTGCTATTGTCAGCAGGCCTTAAGTCCCTTTAGAGATGGAAAAGGTAGTTCGGGGCATAGTAATAGTGGTTTGCTGGGTTGGTTTTGCTCTCTACCTTCCGGTTAGAGTGTCTAAACTGAGACTTGGGGATATAGCTCCAAGCCCAGCATCCGAAGTATGCAAGCTGTGCTACATCCCTTTCAGTTGGTCTACAGTGTCAATAGAAGAAAGATCGTATCACGTCAGTCTATCTTCTGACAAGAGAAGTTGTATCAAGAAAGTCCCACAAATGAGAGGGATATAGAAAAAATGAAGTAATGAAAGTCCCGAAAGCCCAAAAACCAAGAACAGTAACGGAAGCCCTTGCTTTGGAGGGTGGTGTACTTTTTCCCCCTGCGTAACACCGACATGAGAAAGTGATGAACGGGGCGGAGCATCTCGCCCTCCCTTCACCTGGGCTGAGATGTGACCCAAGAATGCCTAATAGAGCCTAGTTCGCATTATGGTGACAGGGGAGACCTATATTTTCTGTTAGATTGTAATTGGAAGTTGAAAAAGCCTTGATTTTGGGCTAAATGTAGAAACAATTTTAGATAAGAGGTTAGTAACCATAATTCCAGCAAGGTAATCCAATTGGAAAAACCTGACTAAACGTAAGGATGTTATGTCGACTTAATCCGTGGTTGAATATGTTATGCTGGATGGGTCATTGGGGATCTCTAGAAAGCATATTCAAAGTAATCTATGATAATTGATCGCGGGCAGCTTTATCGGCTTAAGGGATGGGGTACAAGGGTCCTGGTAGCTCATAAAAGGGTGTCTTCAGGAATGCGGACACATGTGGTGCAAGGAGGCTCCCGTCGGTTAACTCCAAAGTGAAAAATCTTTCCAAATTTTGTGCCAGGTAAAAGCATATTTTTTTAGTAAAAGAAAGAACGTCTCTCAACTTGTAAGTGGTAGAAATGGTTGACTTGGGGTTAGGCATTCAATGGCTTTCAATGTATGATTGATTGATTCTAAGTAGCTTTATAAAGATGTGAAGAAAATTGTAGTCCTAATCAAGGAAATCTGCTTTGCTCCATCTGAGGCTAGGCCGATTGGGATGAGCTTTGATGAACAAAAGAAAGATGGTCATTTTCAAATCTCGTAGAATAAAAAGAAAAAAGAGAAATAACTGGGATTTTGCGCTCAGACTGAAAGAGAATCCACTGTGACAAAAGGAGCTGTGTCAGATTGATCAAAGCAAGCCTCATCAGTCTGTCTGTGAACCATTGTCGTAAGGAGGATCAGGGGCCCGTAAAATGAGCCTAACAAGTTTGTGTCTTTCGAGATTGAGAAAAGAGTCATGTGGCGGAAAGGCTTGAACCTTCATATTAGCTCCCCATGCTTTCGCACCCCAGCGTCCTTCTGAGTCGGGCTAGTCCCATAACAACTGCGGAAAATCTACTTCAAGTAAACAATTGACTAGGCCGATTCGCGATCTTGTTGGGTATTGATACCCAAGTAGGAAACTCAATAACTCTGTCTTTCATATAGGATGATCTTGGAATGCACCTAAGTGTTGGGCATTTGCATGGCTTATTTGAGATCATGTTTAGTTTCTATTAACTTATCGCCTGGGACTTTCTTTTTTTCCAGGCGAGAACGAATACTTTCTCGGAAGCTCTTTCTTAATCTGATATCTTTATCTGAGACATGCGCCTAGCTCTTGGGAAGATCAACCTATTATCCCTAATAATAACTTTCCAGGCGACGACGACAACATTCCCACTTTTATTCACACTTTCGGTACTACGGTGAAGTATTTACCCTTACTATACCAGAAGCTTTTTCTTCTTCCTTAAGATATGTCAGATATTTAGAATTCGTGATTCGTGAGCTTAAGCCATTAGATGTAGGCGCTCTCTAGAGGTGGAATCTTGTAGTTCTTCCTTCCACTTTACCTAAAGTTTGATGTGAAGATAATTTTTTCAATAGGCTGAGGCTTTAGTATTAGCCAGGAGTGACTCCTCAAATACTGCTTTCCCTAAACCTTTCAGTCTTTTCCCGAGTGGCTGCCTAATTATACCTAAACAACATCTCAAACTATCAGATCGGGGCCCAACATTGATGGAGTCGGGATCGAGGAAGTACCGCCAATGTGATTCTCAAACACGAAGATATTAAATGGGCTATAAAGCTCCAGACCAAATAGAGCTTACCAACAACACCTGGCTTTTTAGGAAGAGTGATTTCGTAAATGCGAGGTAATGTTCATCTATTACCAAAAATAAGTCATTTATGGATAAGGAAATGGGAACAACGGCTTAAGCCATTAAGTGTAGGTGCTTTCCAGAGGTGGAAATGCTTTCTTGAAAGCTCTTTCTTAATTTGATATCTTTTTCCGAGAATAAAGAGGAATTCTGAAATGTCAGTCTTACTACGAAATACCACTTCCCGCATTACAAGAAAACCAATGTTTGGACACAGGGGAAGGGGGTTTGATAGATTCTCATCGGTGTCAAGCCAGTCCAATAGCACCAGATTCTTCCTTCACCCCTAAAAGGGATTCGTGAATAACAATGCATATATCACCTTATGAACACCCTGAGTCGAGGGTTTTGTAATCATTCTAATCCCTTTAGCCTTAGCAGTTTCATTAAACAACTTCAGCTAAAAATGGACTAAGGATAGAAGCAAATTGAAGCATCAAAGCAGAAGGATGTGAAAGAAAATCAAATGTTGAAAGAACTCGATGAAGAACTCATTCGAAAAATTTCCCCACAACTCTGTCCTCCCGCGATGTACGCATTGTAGGCGGTCATCATAAACATCAAAATTTGGAAATCTATCTTTCCTTCATGCTAAGGCTAAATCGAGTGCTGATCCTTTCGCTACTAAGCAAAATAAGCTAACTATAGTCATCAACGTCATCGGTTATCGGATAGGCAAGCAAAAGCCAGAGGTTCTGGTTATGTCGAAGACCGAGGGCGCTTTTCCCTCAAAGCTGGAACAAGGGCTTCCCACTTGGACCAAATAGAAATTACCAGCAAAACCCATTCATCTGTTTGCTCCTCCAATCTCTCCTGCAACTTTCCCTTTTTGCCTCTTGTCTTTTCTCAAGGATGTCTGGAAGTTGGTGACTTGATGACAGGGGAGCCGGCGATCGAAGCCCCGTTGAATGGCGTCCATAACTATAACGACGCTTATCCTAGTGAGTTTTATGGACCTACTAGACCGAAAGCTTCTCAGGCAGACTGACGAGGGAATTGCTTGTAGACTTTGTCGATTCCCCCAGTAGCCACTAAACTAGAGAATGAATGACTACTACTGATTGGCGACTCTGGATCTAAGATTATACTAGACTGAGCTGCAAAGTTTCTTTGGGTAGCATTTGGGCTACCACATATGGCCGAGAAAGCAAATTCGATTGAGTCCCTGACACCGCTCTTTAAAGAAAAAAAAAAGTAAAAAATATGACATTTTCCTGCCTCGTCTAACACTATTGCATTTTCACTTGATTAATTCCTTGTACATTTTAAATGTAATTTTAAAATTTTTTCTTAGATACAAAAATGTTTTTTTAGCTGAAATGATATACTTCTATACTTGCAAATGGTTCATGTTAATTGCATCGGTGCTATCTCTTGGTAAGCAATATTTTCTTTCTAAATATGCATCAACTATATTCTTGATATCAACAATTCAAAATTATGAGAACCCACTAACTAATACAATTTTGTACTAGCAACGTTTGATTTCTAAAAATGCATCATAATTTGTTTACATTATATTTGTTTGAGTATTATAGAACAGTTGCATATATATTATTTATCAAGTGTATACTATTGTACGAAAAAAAGGTAAACAATAATACGTTTTATAACTGAAAAAAAATAAAAGATACACCAAATAAACCAACCCAAAATTTAACCAAAACTATTCCACATAACATTCAATGAAACCAATACTCGAAAATATATGTTCCTACCTAACAGTTCATCAAAATATTTCCACATAACCAACTAAAAAAACAAAGAGCAATGCAATATCTTGTTAGAGATACAAATCACATTAACGAAATAAAAATTCCTTCGTCTTCCTTAAACCACTATTTCTTCGTCCCATAATACTTTACCTCTGCCAAATTCCTCGCCTTATGTTCATTCATATCATTCAGAGCAATATCAGCACAATACTTTGGGCGCATCAAAGATAATTGTGCAATATTTTTCTTCTCCAACCCGCTAACTGAAGCAAACTAATACCCAAAGCAAGCAAAAGAGTTATTAGATTACTCCGAACACCGTTGGAGCTAAGATTTCTTGAAAGAAAATCTGGAAAACCTTAATAGAAAACTTTTAGAGAATACTTAGTAATTTTATTGCAAAAAACTGATTACAAATGATGACTCTGGTCTGAATTTATACTAATCGCACATTAAATGCATATATAATTCTCATGTAGTTGAAACTAGTTTCCAGATTGACCAGACTTTTAACTAACCCAAGAATATTGACTAAACTTATGAATTTCCAATGCATAATTAACTTCTTTGACTTAGACCCCTCTTTTTCCAAAATCTTAATGCATCATTCCCTCCTCCTTAGAAGAATCTCGTCCTCGAGTTTAGCGTTATGCCCATCCTTATCTTACACCATGGTATTCATAGAGATTTGAGGCATTAAATGTTGAAGAAGTAAGAGGTTGGCTGCTCTCCAACATTTCACAATTGTGGTCGCCTTTCTAGATAGCTGTATAGATCGGATACGAGACTTTGATCCATCTACATTTGTTCTGAAGAGGTCTCTTCTTGACCCAGTAGCTTATCCAATCCTAGTTTCCACACCAATGGTTGCAGGGCCAGAAAATTTACCTGCAAGATTGCCTTCGGTAACCCTTCCCCTTCCCTCGCTTAATTGAATCCTGTAAGCTACTCTTGCATAATGAGAAACTTGAAGCTCGCTCAGTAATATCAACAATTTGCCTCACCCTCTCTTTGAGATTGGCTATGGTTGACACAAAACGTGAGTTTCTTAGGAATCATCTTTAAACCTGTATTCAGCAAAAGGCAAGTTATTACGAGCAAGGCCTGGGTCCAGTGACGCAAACTCAGGAAATAAGCATGACTGAAATGCATGGTAGTTCTCCTCAACCATAGTGATGAGAAATGGCATCGGGGTGAAGAAGTAAGGGACGGGACAAACAAAAACAACACGCAGCAGGTCTGCAACATTTTACTACTAATAGGTAGTAACTGCTGTTTTACCAATTTGTCAAGTCAAGGTCAACGTAAGTAGCAGCAAGGATGCAGTAAGACCATACAGAAGTAGCCAAACCATAGTTCCATGGTTTGATCAATCATTAGGGAAACTTTCGGACCCCGGTAGTCAAATCAATCTTGCTTTCTGGATACTTCTGGGAGATCAAATGGAGCTCGATTAGTTTTTGCCACTTTTGACCCTGCTGGAAGTGAAACCATGATGTTTTTAAGACCTCACTAATCAGCCAACCACTTTTGAGTTAATAATGAATGAAATGAACCCCTGGATGAAGAGAAAGCCTTTAGCAAGGTTAGGCACCTTCCGGCCCCCGGACTAGCCCATTGAGTGCTCTACCTCGGGCCATCGATATCATACGCTCTCATTTGCTAATTATCATATGCCAGTGATTGTAGAAAAAGCGCGAAACGGGCTTGTAGGATGATACAGACCTTTAAACCTCTATTTTACACCTATTAGGTATCAATCTAGACACAGGATCCAGAGTTTTTTCGAGAAAAAATCCCCTCTCAATACCATGATTGGGTCGACCAGGACAAATTGTGTTATAATTCTTATTCCTATCCCTTCATTCCCTCTTTTGGTCTATCTACATTCAAGGAAATTCATACGCTCCACAAACAGAGCAAGAAGTAGTGTGTCTGCTCTGCTGCAGCTTGTATCATTGCCTCAATCTTTATCTTTCCGAGAGGCTTCTCCATGGGGACCACATAACATTTATAACTCTTCAACTAGAACGGGAACTGAATCCCTAACTGGTGTTCGAGGGAAGATGAACAATGAAGCTATAGCTGCTGACCTACCAGATGTCCATGCTTTGATTCGAAAGCCCAGGGAGCCAACGTTTAAGACAAGGCTAAACGAGGGTGGATGTAATTCGCGGTAAACTCCTTTTGTTGTAAAGAGATTGAGTCCATAGAGCCTACGAGCAAAATCTTTTTTGTCTCTTAATAGCCGAGTGGTTCTTTTAGATCCAACCTAAGATGAGGCATCCTTTTGTGAACGAGCGGACTCGGCTACGTGGAAGGCGTTGATATTTGAGGTGTCGACATTAAGCCACCCGCCTGGGTGAAAGAGAGTTTTGTCCATCTTAAGAAGCGAGGGAAGGTGGGTGAAGTGAGGGATGTCCGGAGGTGTGGAAAGAGCAGTTGTCAGAATCAGAAAAACCATCAATTTTCTACACTTTTTGGGTTGGGGCCTATTGGAATGGGAAGAATGGTTGTGAAGAGTCGATTCAACAAGAGGAAGACTTGTCTTCTCCCTCTAGTACTTTGCTACTTTGAGAACAGCGATAGCACCTTGCTAAGCAAAGCTTACTCTTTGAAGAAGATTTCAACCATTTTCGTCTTAAACTCTGCGACTACTCTTCTAAATAAGCAAAGCAAAAAGAAATTACTCAACAGGAGAAGATTTCAACCATTTTCCGTCTTAATCACTTCCTCTTTTTGTAAAATAAGAAATCAAGAGATAGAAATGTTTTGAATGTAAATCACTGAATGTTTTGTGATTTGTTAAAAAAATTTTCCTTTTAAAAAAATCATGGCATTGTCATGTGTTTGAATGTAAATCCCTGAAGAATGTTTTTGTGATTTGACACTAAGCAAAAACCCTTTTTCCAAAGGTGCCTAAGAGATTAGGAAATCTCTTTCTAGTTAAAACCCCAAGACAACATTATAACGAGTGAATTCCCATATTAGGTTTGACCCAGGAGAGGATTCCCAACTCTTTTCGGAATCTCTCGATTTCGGGAAAAATAAACTTCAAACATAAATATAGACGAATCCATCAAAATGTGAAGATTTTATTAAAAACATACACACGCTTAATCACAAAATCGTTCCCAGGATCCAAAGAATTTCAAGAAGATTTAAGTATTGTAGACATTGTACTTATCTTTCTCAAAATCTCAATTGATCTTGATGTTGCTCCAAGAGGCCCCAAGCTTTCTCCTCCAAGGGGTCACCAATTGCAAATGTTCTTTCTTTGATTTGGGAGTATTGACTACACCCCTAATTTTGAGCTCTTTTAATATTCACGTGCCTCCTTCAGTGGTTGAGCCGATCTTTCAGTACTGGACATCTTCTTTTCTGTGATGTTCCCTATTGGGAAATTTATTGTTTAGATTTTGATGAATTCCATGTAAAACTTAAACTAGAAAGTTGGCACCCCATTTTCCTTGTAATTCTTATTGTAATAGATAGGGCTGAATGAGCTGAGTCAAGTTAGCTATGCCTGGGAATACAAAAAGTCAACTGAAGAAGTGAAGTGAAGACTCCGCTGAGGAACAACTGAGTATGGCCAAGATAAAAGATCAAGAACTCGACTAAAGACGTAACAGTGAGGGACAACTGTGTGAAGAGTCAGTTAAGTCAACCAAAGAAGCCAAGTCACAAGTTGAAGTGGTAGATGAGTCTTTCAATCATTGGAGCATACTCAAATCACCTCGATTGGGGAAAAGCTTGGTTTAACAACTAGTTAACCACTACTAAATCATGAAAGAGGAGTTAAATCAAATATTTTGGTGTTGGAAAAGA
The DNA here is from genome assembly GCA_016081115.2 of Rehmannia glutinosa. Taxonomy (NCBI): domain Eukaryota; kingdom Viridiplantae; phylum Streptophyta; class Magnoliopsida; order Lamiales; family Orobanchaceae; genus Rehmannia; species Rehmannia glutinosa. The sequence goes on along the minus strand of CM071924.1, from coordinate 63,829,701 downwards.
ATCATCCACGTTCTATCTAGACAATAAGTCAAGAAGTTTACTTAAATAAGTAATACTTCCATGTTAAAAAAATCACATCTCTTGCCATGTCTTAAAGTGCTCTTTAAGATTCACATTGTCCCAGTCAAAAAAAATAAAGAAATTAGAATGTGTGCAAAAGGAATAAACCAATGGGAAAGACCTTCGCACCTCGTGTTAGAAATCTCAAATATTCCCAATTAGGACAAGCGAAAAGCTCAAGAGTTTTTTTTTTTTTTGATTTACATTCATTTATTACGAGAAAATGTCAACATCAAGGATGCAACAAAGTAAGCTTATGAAAAGTTTTATCTCTTTGAACACAAGTGACTTTTGAAAATCAGCCTATCTCTTCAATGGGCGTAGATTTTTGAAAGTTCACTATAAAAAGCAAAGAGGAATCACATTGAGAAAAGGTACACCTTGCACACCGAGAAATCAAGCTTTATTCAAAATCCGTAACCAAAACTTCAATTTGTTAAAAAATATTCTCAAGTTATTCAAGCAAAAATCCTCAAGCTTAAATCTCGAAGGAAATCGATCCAACACAAAGTTGTGAAGGAAAGACAACTTCAACCTGTTGAAGAGGAAACTTTTGAAGAATCAAAAGGGGTCTACTTTCCAAGGAGGATTGTAGGAAGGTTCAAGATTTAGAACCAATCTCAAGTTATTGGAGGGCTTAGTGATCAAATCCAAGAAGCTTGAGAAAGTGATGCTCATTTCATGGAAAGTGAAAGCAAAGGGTTTGGCTTGATTACTTGGAAAAGTTTTATCTCTTTGAAATGCAATTTGATAATTTTTGGTTTTCACTAGGATTGATGGAGAGAATGTTATTCTCAAAATCGGACGAGAAGCACAAATTTTGTGTGACCAAGGCATCTCGATCGAATCAAGGAGCAAGTTAGTCCTGCGTGATCAAGACTTGATTTTAAAGATAATTTTTGCTTGATTCCCAGTCGTAATTAGCATCGATAACCACTTTGTAAACCGATCATTACTTAGTGGATTCAAATATATAAAATGTTAAATTCACCAAAATGGGCAAGATGGAAAATCCTCCAGAGTTGGAGTTGGAGAAGAGAGGAATAGAAGAATTACCCCATCTTCGATCCTCTATAAAATTTACTTGTGTCATTTACATTTTAGCATATTTACATTCATGCACACATATTTTATATCTGCTGATAATTTGCTATCCAACTGATAAATTACTAAGTGCTAAAGTCAAGTGTTAAAACAAAGTTAAATCAAATTCAAGGGTGTTAAGTCTTCCGGTGAAAACTCATCACAACCAAGTTAAGGTTTAGACTAAACAACTGAGTTATTCTATCAACATCTCTATCAAGTTTTTGTTTGAGTCTAAATTAAAAAGTGGCTAACTCAAGAGATAGAAATGTGTTTGATTAACTAACTTAGTTGTCCCTCAAGGACTTAGTTGTGTATTAACTCTGTAATATTTTAAAAGGACTAAAATCGAAAAGTTGGTAAGGTTTATTCAACCCCCCCTTCTAAACCTTACTTACACCCCTTGGGATCTACAAGTGGTATCAGAGCAGTTGGTTCATTGAGCCTTCCGCACTTGTTACTGAACTAGATCTCCAATCTTTCAAAGAAACTTTTAACACTTGCTCTTTCAAAAGATATTTTTTCAGCAAAGTTATTATCATGGAAGCAAATTTGACACGCATTCCCATGTTCACTATTGAGGAATTTGATGACTGGAAAATTTGTATGCGCATGGTGCTCATCTATCTCGCTTTACATGATGAAATGTGGATAGTGATAGAGGATGGGAAGATCCCACTGCAAATATTGAAAGTGAACACACAACCAGACTTTTGGAGAAAGCATCCTTTCCTTGTTTTGTGAATCCCGTCTTGTGAAGGAGAAGAAGAAAGTTTTGACAAAATTGAGGCAAAAGACCAGCCCTAGTTGAGAAACCAAGGACTGAGTGGATAAATGAGGATAGAAAAAGATACAACTTGGACAATGTAGCCAATGACATACTTTACAAAACCTTGGACAAAGCCATGTTCAATAAAGTCAAATCTTGCCAAACTGCAAAACAAATCTAGGATAAATTAACTTTAATTTGTGAAGGATCAAGAAGCTCTTCTTAAATAACGTGCCTCCTTAAAGTGGTTGACCCGTCTTTCGAGCAAATTAAAGAAAACAAACTCTGTTTAATAAAATCTTCTTTGTACAAAAATTTGAGAATTTTAAAATGCTTGCAGGTGAAACCTTGGATCATCTGGATGCTAGATTTATTGAAATAACAAAGGAGCTATCAGCACTTGCGAAATAATATACACAAAAAGAAATGTGTATGAAAATTTTGAGAAGCCTCCCAGCTGAATGGGAAATGAAGGTCATGGATTTAAGTAAAAGTTGAAGTGGTGAGACATTCAATGAACCTCACAACAACATCCAATCATGAGCTATTCTCAGACCTCAAAGCCTATGAGTTTGAACTGAGAAGAAAAGATCAAGAGGAGACAGTTGTACCCAAAACAACTGCACTTATAGTCAAGGATGGAAAGAGAGTTGAGGTCAAGGAAGTCATTGACCAGGAGCAAATTTCCCTGATGGTTAAAAGATTCAACAAGTTCTTCAACAAGAACTATAAAAGAAACAAGGGTGAATCTTCCAGGAGACATTCAACCCCCTCCAAGTCAAGGGAAGATAGGCCACCCAAGAGAGCTGAGCACCAAGAGGTTGAATATCAGAGAGCTGATAACCCAAGAACGGAAAGAGCCGATCAAAGAGCTGAGAACCTATGTTGGAACTGCAGACAACCATGACACTTTGCTATTGACTGTCCATATCCAGTAGTCAATAAATACAGGAATGAAGAAGAAAGAAAAGTCTTTAGAGAAAGAAGACAGGAAAAGAAAAAGGTTATGTTGGTACAAAATGGGATGGGAGAAAGTTTGAGACTCTTGAACCTCACGAGACAACTAAGTCTAAAGAAGCAACAAACTCAAAACAAGAAAGTAGTGAAGTTGACTACTCAAGTGATTCAAGTTCTTCAAAGAAGAAGCAATGATCCGTCTAATGGCTAAAGAACAAGAACTACCGGATCAAGAAGATGAGGTACACTCTAACTCATCTCACTCGGTGAATTTGAGAATTTTAAAATTCTAGTGATAGTGATTGTGACACACACACTTTATCACCCACTTAACTCATAAACATTTGACCTTTATGATTCATTAGGCAAAATGATGAAAGACTTTGAGCACATTAAATCCTCACACACTATTAAATGAGGAAAAACGGCAAATTTAAAAAAAACTCAAACATTGGTGACTAAGGAGCCGAGTACTCGAGTCACATAGCCGATGAGAACAAAGAGTCAAGGCCGAGAATGCTAAACTAATAGCAGAGATAGCTGCTATAGAAAAGAGGGAAAATGATCTCAAAAATGTGATTGCATCATTTACAAAGGCATCTAAATCATTGGATGACCTTATTATGAGCCAAAAAGAGTGTGGAGATAAGACATGCATAAGATTCAATTCCTTTGTGCACAATCATCAAGCTCCCCAGTGATTTTGGAAAAAGGATCTTCAAATAATGAAGCATCTAAAAAATTCAAAACACCATATGTTGCACCCACACTCACTCCAAAGCACAATCACAAATAAACTGGCCTTGGATACAAAGGAAAAGGAAAAAACCGATTGAGTATCTTTGAGAGGATAGGCGATAAGAAATCATGAGTTCCTCAGCAAACTCCAAATAGGAAGTACTCTGTGAAGAATAAACAGAGCTACCAAAAACCCCAGAAGTTTTATCAAAGAAACACATATGATGGGAATGGTAGAAATTACCCGAGCCAAGCTGATTGGAACAATGTGAAATATCAGCTAAGACCTATGGAATACAAGCCTAAATGGCAAAGACCTAGAACTCATCAAAGGTCATTCCAAAGGCAAAAAAGCTATCATCAGCACCCATATGCACCCAGACACTACACTCAAAAATATCACAACTACCCAAAGAAGGCAATTGCTAAAACACACACATAGGCATACAGACAAAAGAGACAGCTGTATGAACCTAAAGCCCCCAAGAAATTTGCCAAAGTGAGTTATGATTATGGCACAGATAGATGTCAACCTCTTAGAGTCAAGTCATTTGGCTATAGGTTGGTTGGATCATCTCATATCACTAACCCCTCAGGACCCAGACAAGCATGGGTGCCTAAAAACTAATTTCCTTGATTGCAGGTTCAAGGAACAGCTGAGTGCCAAGGAACCTGGTACATGGATAGTGGCTGTTCCAGAAACATGATAGGAAACAAGAAAAATCTGTCAAAATTCAAGGAGATTAGAGGCGCAAAAGTCATATTTGGAGGAAATGAAGCTCCAGGGGAAATAAGAGGCACTGGATCCATTAAGAAAAATGGATTAGAAATCACAGATGTTGCATATGTTGAAGGCCTCAACTTCAACCTGTTAAGTATCAGCCAACTCTGTGACAAGGGCTATAATGTTGGATTCAATATGGGAGTGTGCCAAATTAATGATACTGAATCAAATGAAATAGTGCTGCAAGGATCCAGACAGAAGAACATGTATGTGGTAGACTGGTCGACTGCCACACCAAGCACCTGTCTGTTGGCGAAGAGCACAACCGAATCAAGTTGGCTGTGGCACAAGAAGCTGAGTCATCTAAATTTCAAGACAGTCAACAAGCTTGCAAGGAGTCATCTTGTAGAAGGATTGCCAGACTCAGTGTACAAGAAGGAAAGTGTTTATGATGCATGCCAAATGGGAAAGCAGATCAAATCATCATTCAAAGAGAAGCCTAGTCCTTCTTCAACAAGAATATTGCATCTGTTGCATATGGATTTATTTGATCCTGTTGAACCAGCCAGCATAAGTGGAAAGAAATACACCTTAGTGGTGGTGGATGATTATTCAAGATATACATGGACAATCTTCATGTGCAAAAATAAGGAAACCCTGCAGAAACTACCTCAGCTGATTAAAAGAGTTCAAAATGAAAAAAGTCAAACCATTATAAAGATAAGATCTGATAGAGGAACTGAGTTTGTCAATGGGATAATAACTCAATACTGTGTTGAAAATGGTATTGCTCATGAATTATCTGCAGCAAGAACTCCACAGCAGAATAGAGTAGCTGAAAGAAGGAACATAACTCTCAAGGAAGCTGCAAGGACCATGTTAGCTAAAGCTGGACTGCCTAAAAGATTTTGGGTTGAAGCCATCAACACTGCATGCTATACTCAAAATAGATGCATGATAAATAGACAACTGACAAAGACTCCCTATGAAATCTGGACAGGGAGAAAGCCAAATGTTGGGTACTTTAGAATATTTGGATGTAAGTGCTTCATCCACAACAATGGCAAGGACAATCTAAAGGCTTTTGATGCTAAAGCTGATGAAGGTATCTTTTTGGGATACTCAGCTGAAAGTAAAGCCTATAGAGTGCTGAACAAGAGGACTATGGTCACATAAGAGTCTATTCATGTGGTTTTTGATGAACCTAATATAAATGGAGAAGATATTGAAGAGTTAGCTGATAAGCTAAATCAGCCAACTATGCAGAAAAATCCTTATGTTGAAGCTGAAGAAAGAGTTATCAACCAAGATAAAGATGTGATAGTTGAATCTCAAAGACAACTGGAAAATCTGCAGCTGAATGATGATGAAAGAGCTGCTCAAAAACAACATGCTTGCGAGACAATTTGAACCCAACCGATTTGCTTCAACCTGATGTGAGATGGGCCGAGACCATCCACCAGAACTAGTCATTGGAGATGTGAGAGATGGTGTGAGAACCAGATCCAGAGCTCAGAAGAAGCAATGTTCACTTGTTTTATCTCCCAAATAGATCCAAAAGATGTGTCTCAAGCATTGGATGACACACATTGGATTCAAGCCATGCAAGAAGAGCTGAATCAGTTTGAAAGAAACAAGGTATGGGAATTAGTGCAGAGACCAACCCATCAAAATGTTATTGGCACAAAATGGGTTTTCAGAAACAAGATGAATGAGGAAGGTTCTGTGGTAAGGAACAAAGCAAGATTGGTAGCCAATGGGTATTGCCAAGAAGAGGGAATAGATTTTGATGAAACATTTGCTCCTGTTGCAAGACTAGAAGCAATAAGGATGTTTCTTGCCTATGCTGCACACAAGAACTTCATTGTATATCAAATGGACGTGAAAAGTACATTTTTAAATGGACTGTTGGAAGAAGAAGTTTATGTTGAGCAACCTCCAGGCTTTGAGCAGAAGACCATTGGAGATAAAGTGTACAAGCTCAAGAAAGCTTTATATGGATTGAAACAAGCACCTAGAGCATGGTATGACACATTGTCTCAATTTCTAACTGACATGGATTCACCAAAGGCAAAGTGGACAGAACACTCTTCAGAATTCAAGATGGAGAGAGTATACTGCTTGTTCAAATATATGTGGATGACATCATTTTTGGATCCACAAATAAAGAGCTGTGTGATAAGTTCTCAAACCTCATGCTAGACAAATTTGAAATGAGCATGATGGGAGAGCTGACCTTCTTCCTAGGACTTCAAGTTAAGCAGCTGAAGGATGGAACCTTCATAAGTCAAACAAAGTACACCAAAGATTTAATGAAGAAATTTGGTATGAAAGAGAAGTCCTCTGTGAAAATACCAATGAACACATCAGTCAAGATGGACATGGATGCAGATGGTAAAGCTGTAGTTCAAACAAGATACAGAGCACTTATTGGATCACTGCTCTATTTAACAGTAAGCAGGCCATACATCACTTTTGCAGTAGGTGTATGTGCAAGATTTCAATCTGCACCAAAGGAAAGCCACATGACTGTAGCTAAGAGAATCCTAAGATATTTGAAAGGATGCCAGGAAGTTGGCTTATGGTATCCAAAGGAAGGTGGATTCAAGCTTATTGGTTACTCAGACTCTGACTATGCTGGATGTAGAGTTGACAGGAAGAGTACTTCAGGTACATGTCAAATGCTTGGAAACAGATTGGTTTCCTGGTTTAGCAAGAAGCAAAACTCAATAGCCACATCCACGGTGAGCAGAGTACATAGCTGCGGGAGCATTGTTGTGCCCAAGTCTTATGGATGAGACAACAACTGAGAGATTATGAAATTGAAGAAAAAGAGATTCCAATTATGTGTGATAACACAAGTGCTATTGCAATCACTCAAAATCCTGTGTTGTATTCAAGAACAAAGTACATTGATGTCAGATATCATTTTATAAGAGATCATGTTGAAAAGAAAGATATCATTTTGGAATACATCTCAACTGATAAACAGTTAGCTGTCATTTTCACCAAGCCCTTATGTGAATCAAGATTTGAAGAGCTTAAGCATGAGCTAGGGTTAATTGAGCTGAGTTAATATTCAGAAGACTCAATCAGAAGAGATGGAAGATAGAAAGTGAGAAATGAACAAGATTTTCTCATCAGCCAAGTGAATCAGCCTTATCGGAAAGTCAGTTGTATCGAGTTAGCCAACAACTGAGTCGCTTAATGAAAGGAGAGAAGTTGAGTTAAGTCACTTTTGACATAAGCTGAGTCATTAAATAGCTAAGTGACAAAAACGCAGTCATTTTTAATGAGAGGGAATGTTTTTAAGGATGACGTCAGCGTAATAATGACGGGTACAGTCAAAAGCTGTACAATAAGCGTATGATTGGATATAAATGCTGCCGCATTAAATGCGGCCAATTAAATGCTGATCAGCGTGCTAAATTTGAGCTGTTGATCTCGATCAAAATTCAAAAACCGAAAACACGTCCTTTCATAACCCTTATATACTCATTCTTTCAGTTTTCTCTCTCACACTTAAAACTGTTCATCTTCAAGCATTCGAAAGCAAGTCCTTTTCTCTCAAAACCCTACAAGTTTTCAAGCAAGTTCATCCAGATTTAATCGGTAGAAACTTCCAATAATGGCACCAAAGCTTGATTTCGTCAAGTTATCGAAGCAAATCCACTCTGGTTCGACTGTGGATTTTGAAGGAATGGTGAAGCTGGGTTCCGATGAAACCCTAGTAAAGAAGATAGCTGATATGCTGGAAAAGGCCGGTCTAAGACCTTTTCTTACTTTGGAGTAATCGCACACCTATCTTGAAGAGGTGGCGCAGTTCTATGTAAATGCTGAGGTGCAGGACGAACGTATCAAGTCCTCCGTCCACCGCAAGGACATTATGATCAATGCTAAGGACCTTGCGAGAGCACTGTTTGCTGCCGTCTGAGGGTATGCCGGAAATCTACGAAGCTGATGTGGACTTGGCTGCTGCATGGAAAAAAGTAACCAAACTGGAGTGTGCTGCGAAAGTAGTCTACACAGCTGAGAAGAAGTTGCTGAAGGACGACTATCACAAGCTGATGGATGTCGTCTCAAAATGTGTGGACATGAAGTTCGAAAACTTCAACCAGCTATCAAAGACTAAGCTGATCATCATGGCTACGATCATACAAGGAAAGAAAGTTAACTGGGCTGAGTTCGTGTACAGCAGACTCTGCCAGAACATTGTGAATAAATCTTTCTAGGAAGATGGATCCTTTGGAGGATCACTTGGCTATGGCTTAGTTATTGGGCATTTGATGGAAGCGAAGGGCATTCCCCTTCAACTTGGAAAGCCCTTCCATGTAAACAAGAAGATGTTCAGGGCTAACCTTTCAGGAGCCCAGAAGAGAGCCCATGCGAAGAGGGCGGATACAAGTGAGGGGGAATCAGCTGACCCCGAGGACACAGCTGTTTCCTCTCGACCCAAGAAGAAAGCTGCAAAGAAGAAGGCTGCCCCTGCAGCAAAGTCAATTGATGCCCTTGCCCCTGCAGCCGAGTCACCTGCCCGAGCAGCCGTGTCTCCTGCCCCCACAGCCGAGGTGGAGAAGGAATCCCAAATACCTTCTCCAGCCATAAGAAAGAAGAGGATTGCCAAGCCTAGAAAGGCAGCTCCATCTAAGAAAGATGCTCCGGCCCCTGTCGCCAAGGTACCTGAAAAAGAGGAATCCGAACCAGAAATTCCTCTGGTGAGGACAAAGAAAAGGAAGAGAATCTCCAAGCTTTCAGAGCTTGAGAAGACAGATGAGTCTGCAACTCAGCTGGAGAAAACCCCGAGGCTCGCCAAGAAGTGCGGTCTCGAAAATGATTGACGAAACAGCCAAGTCTCTTGAAGGTGATCGCAGAGGCACACGAGAAGACCCTTTGTAGTCGGGACATCCGAGGAGGAAGAAGCGGTGAGACAGACAAGAATCTCTCTTTGAAAGAAGCGTGTCTCCACCGCCACGATCTTTCTTTGCGAAGCGCGCAGCAGTATGCTACCTTCCATTCCAGAAAAGGAAGGTCAGGAAGAAGAAAATGAGGATGATGATCTCATCATGTACTCACCCATATATCCATACATTCAGCGCCCTGAGTTTATAGAAGAGGAAGAGGAATTATTGCAATTCCTAGGAATTACCACTGCACGACAGGCTCTCGATGAAGATAATTGCATGGAGATCCTCCGTATCATAAAAGCGGATGAGAAAGACAAAGATGAAGAGCAAGCCTGTGCACTGGAGAAGGCAAACACATGTCCTTTCACTGGGACTCTAGAACACACTCACCCTCATTTTGATGTGTTCTCCGAAAGTGATGAAGACATGGATCCCGCTGCTGCACAAGAAAAGTTAGAAATACAGCACGCTCTAAGGGAATCCAGGCTGATGAACGAGCAACAGTTTATGGAAGGACCAGGAGAGTCCTCAAAATCTCTCCTGGAGATAGACCCGTTGGGAGTGGTGCAGCAGATTGCCACAATTATCGCTGCGACCACGTCCCCAGTACACTTAGAAGATGGGTCCAAGGGACTTGGCAATGAGACTGGGAATTTGGGCACCCAAGTTGAGCCAACCCCTATTGAAGGTGTGTTACCACCTGCCCCCACACTGAGCACTCAATGGAAGCAGCCGAGAGTTTGGAGAAAAGTGACCCCACCGTCAGTCACTCAGCTGGTGTGCCAGCTGAGGGGGAAACTCACTCCACTGCAGGAGGGTCGGAGGGTGTTGCAGACGACTCCACATTGCAGAAAGGAGGCAAAGTTAAAAAGGAAAAAGAACCACAACAGACTGACACTGACGAAGCTCGGACAGTTGAGTTTGTCCCAGCTGAAGTGCCAACTGCTTTGCAGGCTGAGGACGCTGCTGATGCAGTCGAGGCACATGTTGGAAATGCCCCGGGAGTTAATACTCTGGGCACTGAAAGTGCAATCCAAGGGGTTGAGACTCCTTCGGATGCCACTGTCCAAGACCCTAAAACAACTGCGTCTGTCGAAGGGATTGTAGAAGACCTCGCTGTAGTTGAGACTGCTGGAGGTATTGAAGGCCCAAGGGAGGTTGAGACTTCCCTGGGTAAAACTCAAGAAGATAAGAGCATCCCTCCTGTCATCAATGCTGAATCTGAAAAGGAGATTAGTGCTTTTCATGATTCCCAGGACAACCCTGATATATCCTTTTTGGGATCTGAAGACGAAGCTGAGTCCATTCCTATTGTTCATCAAAAAGACTCAGCTAAGGATGTTCTTCCACAGACGAGTCAGGCAACTTTTTAAGCTGCTCGTCAAAAGTTCAACTTTGATGATGAACCATGCCTCTAGGTTTCATCATCATCCGATGACGCTGATGATACAGCCGAGGACCAGTCTACTCAAATGGAAAAACCTACTGAGGCCGAGGAAGCTGTTAAGACAGCTGAGGCTCGATCGGTGGCGAAAACAATCAATCGCCCTAGTGCAACAACTTCAATCGCGCAGAGCTAGCCGCAGCAACATGATGACCACCTCGCACACAATATCTCAAGTGCGAGATGATGCATTTGAGGATGTATTTCCCTTTTCTCTCGAGTGCCCGAGTCTTTAGAAGAAGAGAGCGCAAGAGAACGAAGCACTACACTTTGCCCAAGAAGATCCCATAATTCCCTCGACTCAATTGTGCACGGTGATTTCAACTTCGATGCAAAGTGGCGGCGGTGACTGACTCAAGTCGAGGTGAGATGCGTGAAATCTTCAAGAAGATCCGTGAAGAGATTAAGAAGATTGAACGGCACCAAGCCTCTCTCGACATGCGCTGGACAACGAGAGATGCCACTCTCACAAAGCAGACTTGAGAGGAGTGGTGGTCGGGATAAGGGAATGGTCTCAACAAAGAGAGTGCCATGCGTCTCGAGCAAGTTCGCTATTTCAAGGCACACTATACAAATCTTTGGTTTGAAGTCGACAATCCGACATGAAGCGAGAGGATGCAGGCCTATATAGAGAGATTGCATGCCTCTCATACAACTGAAATGGAATTGCTGCGTGAATTTCATCGAAAAGAAATTCTGCATGTTGAAGAGACCATGAATTTGAAGTTCATCCTTCTCATGGCTGAAATGAAATTGGTGGCAGCTGAATCGAAGGCCACTCGCTCAGAATTCCGCACAGCTTATGCCGTAGAAAGCGGACTCAGCGAACTCGGCTCTCTCACCGATTGGATTTCATGCTCACTGGGATGTTTCCAGGGGTTTCTCTCTCCTTCGATGATGCCAAAAAGGGGGAAGAGGAATACCTGAGGAAGTTGAAGGAAGAAACAGCTGAAAAGCAAAAGGATGAAACATCTGTTGAGAAGAAAAAAGGAAAAGCTGTTGAGGGGGAAAGGTCCAAGGATTTGACCTTAATGCTTGCTGAAACCCCTCAGCAAGGTCATGTCACAGCATCGATACTCAGCAAACTTCCAGTAACTCTGCCGATCGAACACTCTGATGTGCCCATGTCGGAGAAAAGAAAGATTGTAATAGCAGATCAATTAGAGTTCGATAAAAAGACGGATGCTCGTGTTGAAGCAGTGATGAAACAGTTTGGTGGCATTCCGTCAGGAAAGGATCAAGATGCCATTCCAGATGACGGAAACAAGCCAAGATCGGTTGAAGAATTTCGAACTCTCGAATTCGAAGGCTATTTCAAGAATATGCCGTTAGCCCAAGCCTGGGATTTGTACTGGGAGAAGGGTTTGAAGCTGTGTGAAGAAGGCGATAGCAACGGACTACCAAAGAACCATTCAATTTGGTAAGAAGAAGACTCGAAAGACAATATACGCCTAGAGGAGGAGGAAGAAGCCGTTAGCCCAAGCCACGGGATTTGTCTTGGGAGAAAGGGTCGAAGATGTGTGAAGAAGGCGATAGGCGGCGAGACTACCAAAGAACCATTCATTTGGTAAGAAGAAGACTCGAGACAATATACGCCCAGAGGAGGAGGAAGAAGTGGTGGGGGAAGAGGTTTTCAACCTAGACCTCTACCCAAAAACATTGAATATGTAGATCCAGGCAAGAAGGGAAGGATCTACAGGGCTGGGTATGATGCAAAGAGCCAATCGGGAAGTGGCTAGAAAAAGAATCTTGAATATGTGAAGAGAATTGAAGAAGAAAGCAAATGACAAGATCAATTTTTGTGGCAAGAAAGGCAAGAAAGGAAAAGAAAAGATGAAGGCTGCGAAAGAGAGCTTATGAAAAGAAAAAGAATTTGAAGAAAAAGAAAAGAAAAGAAAGAGAGTGATGATGACAGAGCTGAAAAGGAAAGAAGGAGGCAGCGAAGGCGATGAAGTGTTGCTGCCAACCCCTTCGTGTATTTTACTTTTGTAAATACATATGTGTGTATGTCATCTATACATTCAATAAAGTATTGCTGTATTTTCTCTCGATTGTTGTATCTTAGCATAGATGCTTGAAGTTTGCTTGGATATGATTATGCTTTGATACACTTTGTAAACAGCTGTGTAAAGGACAAAAATGCTATGATCAATAAAATGATTGATTCTACGCATACATTCTTTGTTACTGCATTATTTGTATGTATCTGTGCTGTTTACATTTTGTTTAATGTTTTTAAGTTTTGGCATCATCAAAAAGGGGGAAATTGTTGGGAAATTTATTGTTTAGATTTTGATGAATGCCATGTAAAACTTAAACTAGAAAGTTGGCACCCCATTTTCCTTGTAATTCTTATTGTAATAGATAGGGCTGAATGAGCTGAGTCAAGTCAGCTATGCCTGGGAATACAAGAAGTCAACTGAATAAGTGAAGTAAAGACTCTGCTGAGGAACAACTGAGTATGGCCAAGATAGAAGATCAAGGACTCGACTGAAGACGTAACAAGCGAGGGGACATTTGTGTGAAGAGTCGATTAAGTCAACCCAAGAAGCCAAGTCACAAGTTGAAGTGACAGATGAGTCTTTCAATCATTGGAGCAGACTCAAGTCACCTGGGGAAAAGGCAGCTGCAAAGAGGAGTTAACTGAAAAGAATCCGTCGCACAGAAGTCAAGAAGTTTACTTAAATAAGTAATACTTCCATGCTGCCATGTCTTAAAGTGCTCAGTCCCAGAAGCGTGCAAAAGGAATAAACTAATGGGAAGCACTGCACCTCGTGTCAGAACCTGAAAAGCTGGGCATTCATTTAATACGAGGAAATGTCAACATCAAGGACTGCAACAAGACAAGCCAACGAACACAAGTGACTTTTGAAAATCAGCCAATCTCTTCAACGGGCAGATTTTTGAAAGTTCACTATAAAAGGCTGAGGAATCACATTGAGAAAAGGTAACCTTGCACACCTGAGAAATCAAGCTTTATTCAAACTGTAACCTGCAAAATATTCTCAAGTTATTCAAGCAAAAAATCCCCAAGCCTAAATCTCGAAGGAAATCGATCCAACACAAAGCTGTGAAGGAAAGACAACTTCAAACTGTTGAAGAGGAAACTTTTGAAGAATCAAAAGGGTTCTACTTTCCAAGGAGGATTGTAGGAAGGTTCAAGGTAGAACCAATCTCAAGTTATTGGAGGGCTTAGTGATCAAATCCAAGAAGCTTGAGAAAGTGAGCTGAAGTAGCAAGGCAAGCGCCTATGAAGAAGAAGTCGAGTCGGACGAGAAGCCGGTTGTGTGACCAAGGCATCTCGGATCGAGTCCAAGGAGCAAGTCAGCTGCGTGATCAAGACTTGTCTCTAGACTGATAACCACTTTGTAAACTGATCATTACTTAGTGGATTCCTCCAGGAGTTGGAGATGAGAGGAGTAGAAGAATTATTCCATCTTCGAACCTCTTTTAAATTTACTTGTGTCATTTACATTTTAGCATATTTATATTCCTGTACACATATTTTATATCTGCTGATAATTTGCTATCCAACTGATAAATTACTAAGTGCTAAAGTCAAGTGTTAAAACAAAGTTAAATCAAATTCAAGGGTGTTAAGTCTTCCGCTGAAAAACTCATCACAGCCAAGTTAAGGTTTAAACTAAACAGCTGAGTTATTCTATCAACAGCTCTATCGAGTCTGTTGAGTGGCTAACTCTGCTGATTAACTAACTTAGCTGTCCCTTAAGGATTACCTGTGTATTAACTCTGTAATATTTTGAAAAAGACTAAAATCGAAAAGTTGGTAAGGTTTATTCAACCCCCCCTTCTAAACCTTACTTACACCCCTTGGGACCTACATTTCCTTAATAAATTAGCTTGCATATGCACATTATAGGAAAATAATCCCCTATGAGTGGTTGATAAACTGCCATTGCAGTTTTCTTTAGGAAAACTCCCTATCTTCGCTCCACTTTTGTCAAGGTGGGAGGCTGACCTTCTCTCTTCCCAATTATCCCAATAATACCTCTTTCACTCACTTAGTGGATGACCCAGAGGACTTTAATAAAGCCCCATAGGAGGGAGGGGAAGCACATGGCACAAGACTCACTTTAGGCTTTAGGAAATAATTCCCCATCTTGCCAGAGAGAAGAGCTAAGACTTCAAAGATGGCTCTTTACCTCGAGTGTCAAGTGAAAGTTGCCTATCTTTCTTGTATAGGTTGGGAATCCAGTTGAAAGCAAAGAATTGTCTTTGTTAGCTGCTCAATGATTCTAGTCAGAGGAATAGGAATTGGGATTCGCCCCTTCTCTGTCTATCGAGATTGGGTGCCGATTTTCTTGGTTGGCAGGGTTAGGGCCTTTCTCATTGGGTGGGTTTTCTTGTTGGCATTCCTTTCTTGTCCTGAGCTCGGAAGATGGTCAAGGGTTTTATACCAAGGCAAGAGGTTGCTGTCCTGGTCCTGTTAGTACAAAGAGGTTCGCATCCTTCCTGTGGAATATATTTTAGGTGATGGTTGTCCTCCGAGAAAAAGTGCTTTATCATACGATAGTTGCCGTAAGAAAGTGAAGTCAAAGGCTGGTTCAAATGGTTTCGATAGGCTAAAAAGAAAAGCTTCTACAGCTAGAGGGTGGGTCTAGCAGAAAGCGTTCATTATGATACAATACTCGTGCAACAAGGCTTATGGAGGCGGGCGAAGTGAGGGAACTTTTTTCCAGTTTTTTACCGGCTTCCTTTTCAGCCCTTCTTCACTAAGAAATTCACCGCGTGCACGTCCACTGCCTAAGATCCAAGACCACTTATGACGCATCTCTTTAATGGTTGAAGAAACAACTGAAAGTAAGTTTTCCGGATCAATATATCATATGACGTAAATGGAAATTTCACCCAATCGTAATGTCCGGCTAAAGATTAAAGTGAAGACCTGATGTTAAGCCTCTCATCTTAGAATAATGAATATATTAGCACTACAAGGGGCATGAAAGGAAGATTTTTGATAAGTGGTTCTTTTTTTAATTATAGAGGGCTAGGCTGCTCAAAATGAGGGTTCTCTTCCAAAATGCGAATCTCTATCTCTTTGTCCTAAGAGATAAGATTGGTGCCCAAGAAAAGAGATTAAGTAGAAAGGGCACTCAACACTAAGTTCGTCTATAAGGATTAGGCACAAGCTGGGTCAATTACCAATAAGTGGCCGGGAGAACCCCGAGAGGTCAGATTAGCCCCGCTTGCTCCAGATCGTAGTCTGGGCTTCCCCAAACACTGGAATCAAACTGACTATATTGATCTGCAGTGAAAGATAGGTAGGAGCGAATCAATCATTAACCGCTGCTATTGAATGCCCTCATATAGGACCCAAGAGGCCCCATAAGAGACCTTTCAAGGCACGCTAATGACTCATTGAGGGCTAATTCCCCCCTCGCCCTAGGGTCAAACTTCCCTCTGTACTATTTGATAAGTTGAGGTACTGCTGCGAATTCCCCAAGCCATTCGATTATGTGGAGCTGGAGGGGCCTTCGCCCAGCCCAAAGCATAACTTTTTGTCTTTTGAATTCTCGGGATCAGAATAGGTTTTCCTAGTAGGAAGCACCACGACTTCCACTTTGACTCCTGTAAACCCCTAGTTTTGGAGTTTTTTCCCCTACCTAGGTTAGGGGGTCAGACTGTAGCTTACTGCTGGAGTTCCCACTCATCTTAGTTTGAGAGCCCTATTACTAATACTAAACATTCTACGTGAATTCAAGTACCCATTGAAAAGAGAAGACGAAGAGCTACAATCCATTGATTTCGTAGCCATTGCTGGGGAAGAGTCAAAAGACAACAGGTCGGGAGGAAGGCGAGAAAGACAAAACGAATAGATCAAGTAGAATGGAACGCATAATCTAACCTAGATGGGAATGTGAAGACAAAAGAGGCAGAAGGCTCTATCTTCGAATCTAGCCAGCTATGATCACATAGTCCCAAAACTCTTCGAGTAAGCAAAGCTCCTCTTTAGTTGATTAGGAACATCTATTAGTATGTACCGTGTGTCTACTTAGTCTTGAAAATTGGCAAGCAGAAAGACTATCTCAAGCTCCATATTTTGAACCGACTGGATGCTCCTACCCCGCCATGCATGTCCCTTTACCTTAAGAAAAAAAAGAAGGTATGAAGCGTGGGAAAGAATGCAAGAAGTGTATGATACAACATGTAACCTTAAGGAGTGGCGGCAAACCTCTTGATTGATCAACGTGAGTGAACGAAAGATCTTAAGAATGACATTCCCCCCAATTGAGTAGAAAGAGCCAGCCATAGTCCCACTAATGGAATAAGGGTGGCAAGCTCTCACGCCGACAACACGTTCTTCCCCGGGGGGCTTGGACCGTGGTTTCCAACCGAACCCCGTTCGCAAAGGTGACCTGCTCTCCGTTACTATCAGTTGCATCGGAATTAGAAGAAGC
Organism: Rehmannia glutinosa; assembly: GCA_016081115.2. NCBI lineage: Eukaryota > Viridiplantae > Streptophyta > Magnoliopsida > Lamiales > Orobanchaceae > Rehmannia > Rehmannia glutinosa. Next base: position 63,812,603 of record CM071924.1, on the reverse strand, counting down.
AAGGGTTCTTGCTCTCTATTGCCCGATCCCCCTGAAGGAAGCTACATATATAGGATGGACGTAGTTCATGCTCCGTTGAGATTAGGACTGAGGAAGACGGTCAGAAGAGAAGCCTTCTCCAGAGGTGGAATCAAAAAGTTTGCCTATTCATTTGTCAATATGGCTGGAGTGCTCTCTTTCCAGGGAAATCGACCAAGCTTACTCATAATCTCAGGTAGAGGAGTGTAATCTTCCACAAACCCCATATGCTATTTGGATCCGGGTAGGCCCCCTATACATAGTTGTGGGATTACCAAAGGGGATAGGCTGGGGCCTTTTCAAACCACACTCGAGGAACACACTTTCCAGGGGATTTAAACTATTGAGAAGGGATTTTTAAAGACCCCCCATCAACATGCCAAATAAACAATATGCATTAGGAAAAATATCAAATAAAAGCTTCAAAACTTAAATCTTTTCAAGCTTAGCTTTTAAAAACTCAAAAGCTCAAAAGCTTAAAAGCTTCCCCTATCAATTTTAATCAAATAGCAAACGAGAATTACACAATGCTCAACATATTTCATAATAATCAAGATAGCAACACCCATCAGCTTATAGCTTATACCAATAAGATTTTAGCTAATATACTTTTATAACTTCATCAAAGCTTATACCATTTGAGCTTCTTAGCTCAAGAAATTAAACCACCATTTAGCTTCTTAGCTCATGCATTATTTCTCTCCCTTTGAAATAACAAAAAATATCATTAGCAAGAGAAGCAATTAAGGAAGAAGCATATAAATATCAAAAAAGTGCAGAAAATACGTGCAATATTCAAAAAAGTATACAACTTTAAATGAGTTCACGAGTTTAAAAATGACAGAACTTAAAAACAAGATCAATCCTCGTCCAAGGAGAAGCATGCATAGGGAATGAGATCTTTGATCTTTAGCTTTCTTACTGATTTCTTGAGCTTGCTATTTTCTGTTTTAAGCTCCTCATAACCTCTCTTAAGCTTATCATAGTCTTCTTAATATGTCTCGTTAAGTTCACCAATGTTTTTATCATATCCATATGGACTTTGATCTCCATAGTGATCATCAGTGCGGTATTATCCTTCAGAGCTGTGAGACCCTCCCACTGCCGAATTATCCGCCTCAATATTGTCAAAAATATCATCCAGATGTCAGAATACTCAATCTAGATGAAGATGAGATAGCTGAATCTCAAAGATAATTGGAAGATTTGCAGCTGAATGATGAAGAAGTTGTTCAAGACAACTTCGATGCAAGAAGACTAAATCCAACAGACTTACTCCAACCATATGTGAGATGGCTGAGAGACCATCCTCCAGATCTTATCATTGGATATGTTAGAGAAAGAGTACGAACCAGATCCAGAACTCAAAACGAAGCCATGTCCACTTGTTTCATTTCCAAGATTGAGCCTAAAGATGTGTCACAAGCATTGGATGACACACATTGGATTCTAGCTATGCAGGAGGAGCTGAATTAATTTGAGGAAAATAAAGTTTGGGAATTAGTTCAAAGGCCTACCCACCAAAATGTTATTGGTATTAAGTGGGTATTTAGAAACAAGATGAATGAAGGGGGATATGTAGTGAGAACCAAAACAAGATTGGTAGCCAAAGGGTATTGCCAAGAAGATGACATAGATTTTGATTAAATCTTTGCACCTGTTGCAAGATGGAGGCAATAAGTGTAATACTCAAAAAAATTGGGGGAAAAAGTAGAAATTAGGGATCGACTATTTGACAAATAGGGATTTTAAAATTTGGGATTTCTGGAAATTCTATTATATTTTTGGGCTTAACAATTTTTTTTTGTGGACTTTATATCTTGGCCCATTAAAAATAATCTTAATCCCATTACCAAGCCCAAACCCATGTCATCTATCAAATATGATAACACCAACAAAATATCAATTATCTTAATAATCTTCAATTATCTTTTTAAATAAAAGTCAAATTTAATTTATACTAAATTTCCAATAAATCAACTTTATACCCCCCAACTGATTACCATTTTAAAGTCAACAAAAATTACCAGCACAAATTACGTACTAATTATCAACAAATTACATTAACTCATCAATCAATTAGGACAAAATCAGGCTAAAAACCCTCATCTTTTAAATTTCAATCCAAATACTGCTCATATATATATATAATATATATATATATATATCCCATCCTGAAAATATCCAAACCCACCAACAACAGACGGTCAACACTCAATCTCAATTCATCCATGTTACTGCAATTACCAAAACCCCGTCAACGATTCACCGTAACCAAAACCAGCACAAACAAAATTAAAAAAAAAGATAAACAGAAAAACCCACCAACTCCACAATATCGAGCCACCGATATCAAACTTGCAACCCAAATCCCTCGCGTCAAAAATCACGAGCCCAGGACCCGAAGCCTGAACATCGCTGATGGCCCCGACACAAACCAGAACCCAACCTTGAACCGCAATCGCTCGTTGCTTCCATCCCATTCGGTCGGACCGCCGCATCGCGCCATTTTTCTTGCACCATGCGGGTGGAATTGTGTAGAGGTGGGTGAAAAAACATAGAGAGAGGGAGATATGAGGGTGTTTGACTGAAGAAAGAATTGGAGAAAAAAAAAGAAAAGAAAGTGAAGATGGGTGAAAGAAGGGGTTGTCCGGCGGAAAGAAAGAAAGGAGAAGAAAGAAGAGATGACTAGAGAAAAATATTGCAGCAAATGGAATTCGTGAGTTTCAATTCAATCTTGGGATTCTTAATCCCCAAATCAGAAGCCAGACAGCAAATATAATCATTCTTATCCTTTCCTAAAATTTTAATTTATTTCAAAGTCTGCTTTTTTTTAATCCTTAATTGACCAACAATTTCTTTTTAATCTCCAAACTTTTTTTTAAAAAAAAATTCAATTAAGCCCTATTTAATTTTTTGGTTCTATGTTAGTTTTGATTGATTAATTTTGAGGATTTTTATTAGTATCTTATTCCTATGGTTAGGCGATTTATCGAGCGAGGATTAGGCGTGGTTGCATCCGAAATTTTTAAGTACTACTTATTTTTCAAAGCTACGATCGAGGTAGGGGTTTTTTTCGCTTTTTTTTGTCCATGTTAAATGCCCTTTATATGTTGCTTGATAATGTTGCTCCTACGTGCTACGCGTCTATAGTCGCGTGGGACCATACAGAGGTCCGGGGCATAAAAGTTCCCTCCGGTGAAATTCCGGGAGTGCGAGCCATATTTTAATGTCTATAGACGTGTGGGCCAATATAGAGGTCCGGGGCATAAAAGTTTCCTCCGGTAAAATCCCGGCAGTGCGAGCCATGTTTCAATGCCATAGCTACAGTTACAATTTTCAAATTTTAAGCATGTTATTTTGTGATGTGTATTGTGTATTTATCTTGGACAAATTGCCCTACTGAGCTGTTGAATGCTCACCCCAAAATAAATTTCTATTTCAGATGGATAATGGAGTTAGCTGGACAAGTGGTGGCGGTTACCCGAAGTAAAATTTTAGAATAATGAATTCTAATTACTATTTTCTTTGTTAGACTATTTCTTTTTGAAGCTAAAATTATTTTATGGAATAATTTGTTTTTTTTTAATATCATTTAATATTTTTTTAATATTATTATTTGATTGATAAAAGTTCTTTTAGAATACTTAGAAAGCACTTTTCATATCAAATCGCACATTCAATTTATAAATCGTTCGCACTTTCAATTTATAAATCGTATCCTATATTGACAAATATGAAAATGGGGTGTTACAGAAGTGGTATCAGAGCGGGTCAACGTTTCTGTAGAATCGTTACAAGAAAAAAAATATTTTCTTTTATGTTAGAATAAACAAAAATATAAAAAAAAATATTTGTCCCAAAAAAAAAGAATAATACATAGAAATGGGTTATTTACAACCGCTATGCCACGCCAACTCCAAAAGTCAAGGCACAAACTTAAATTTTCGAAAGTCCTATTGATACTTCTACAGCTATTGACACTGCTACTTTTACTGTTATTGCCATTGCTACTACTACTGATAAAAGTATATGATTCCTATAGCGGATAAAGAAAATGGTTTAACTTAAATTTCATGGATGCATAACACATACGATAGAATGTGACTCTTAGACTATTGCGAGATATTAATGAATTCTATAAACAAATAGAAAGAACAATACAAACTCTAGAGGATCCTTGTGATAGAATACATGAGGTTCATTACGAATTTAATGGGAATCTAGAATGTTAGGATTGACTATGAGTAGATCACTAGCAACATAGATTTAGAGGGACTTTACTGATTTCTTTCAAGTTGAATATTCTCGATTTACGCTATGATCTTTTTCCCAAGAGTTAATGGTAACAGATTGAGATGGTTATGATATCATTTGGAAAGACAATAATTATTGTTTGGATGTAAAGACGTGTTTTTGAAAGTTTGTAGACTAGATTTAGAAATTAATTTATGAAGGAACAATTTTTATGGGATCCTAGTCATGGACAAAGTTTGGCAGAGCCGAGAAAGTATAGAGTGCCACATAAGAATGTAATATTTCAATGCATAAAAAAAAAGATGAGTTTATTTTCTACGGAATAAAGGCTAGTATGTTACCCCGAATTGTGTTAAAAAAAAGAAACAATAAAAAGTTTGAGAAAGAAATTACCAGAGGTATTTGGTTAGAATAGTAGGTCCCAATAATTTTGATTTTATAATGATCAATATGCTAGTTATTCGAGACTATGTAAAATATTTTCAGAAAAACATTTGGGATTCCACCGGATAGGCAAATAGAATCTACTATTGACTTTTACTTGGACCACTACCAGTCAAACTCACCCTATAGGATGACGTCAAAGGAATTACAAGATTTCAATGTGCAATTACAAGATTTATTGGTTAACTGATTTATCTAACATATAATATCACTTTGAGGAGAGCCAATCACGTTTGTTAAGATGTAATCTAGGGTCTATATTGGTTACGTGGAGAATTTATTTGATCATAAAACTAGTATCCAGTACTTAGAAGAAATGATTTATTTAATTACATGAAGGAGCTAGTGTCTTCTCTAAGACATATTTTAGGTCTGGATATCACCAACTGAAGTTCAACAAGTTTAATTTATTGTTAGACTATGTAGTATTTCTTGATCATGATATTACTATTTGAGAAATACAAGTTGACCCGATTAAAGTTGAAGTTGTTGATGAATGACATGCGCCTACGATTGTGAATTAAGTTTGAAGTTTTGTGGGTCTCTTTAGATATTACAAAAGGTTTATAGAAAATTTTTCGAAAAGTTCAACACGAGTGACTAGATTGAAAACATGGGAAGCCTCGATAGATGGAGAAATGTGATGAAATTTCCAATAACTTAAACAAGAGTTGGCTAGTTTACCTATATAATAAGAACACTTGATGAATGAGTTTGCTAAGTTGAGAATCGAAGTCGTAGCACCTTCTAGTGGGAGTGGATAAGAATTGATTATTGCAACAATGATTGTGCGGCATGCACTTAGAAATAGAATTAGAGAGATACCAATGACATATAAGTAATTGTACAATATGAGAAACTATGCTCTAGACCGAAGACACCAAATGATTTGCTATAGCTACTAATTGTGCATTAATCTACGAAGAAAGCTTGGGTATACCTAAGGATAAAGAACTAAAAAAAATTAAGATATCTAAATAAGTATATTTCACATCATACATCGCCCACCCTTGAGGTACAAAGTCATATCGATATTTGAAAGATGTCTTCGGGTGGAGAAGCATGAAAACGGATAACGGATCATTTATAACAAGGTATTTGATGTGTTAGCAAATCAAAGTCGAACACCAATGGCCGTCGACTTTACTAAGGCCACTTAAGATCCTATAACGGAAATGAGAACATAGAACAATAGATCGTTGTCGAGTTCCCACTATCGGTCAAAAAGAATAATATTGTGTGGGTTATAGTGGACCGAGTGACTAAATCAACACATTTTTCTGACAGTTAGAAGGACGCAAAAAAAGGGATTAATTTTAAGGTTACACAGGGACCCTTTGTGACGATAGTATCGAATAGAGGCACACATTTTACTTCGAAATCTTAGAAAAGTTTGCAATCAACCTGAGGAACGAAGTTAAGCTTTAGTACAATTTATCACCATTAGACGTATGGGCAGTAAAAAGAAAATAATTCAAACTTTAGAAGACATATTATGAGCATCTGTGCTTGAATCAGGTGAAAATTAGGAGTCAATTTTACCTTTGGTAGGGTTCGCTTGCAATAATAGTTATCAAACAACCATTAAAACGGCAACATTGTACGGAAGAGAGTATAGATCACCCTTGTATTATAGTTGAATACAATGAGAAGAAAACTTTGGGACCAGAATTGGTTGAGCAAACAATGGAAGAAATAGAAAAGGTTGAGGATATAATGAAGGTAACGCAAAGTAGACAAAATCTTATACGGATAGATAGACGAAGATGTTCGAGCTAAGTACATGAATTTTCTTAATATTGGTAAGCATTCGAATTTCGAGGACGAAATTAATTTTTAGGGGAGTTAGATGTAATACCCAAAAAAATTGGGGGAAAAATAGAAATTAGGGATCGACTATTTGATAATTAGGGATTTTAAAATTTGGGGTTTCTGGAAATTCTATTATATTTTTGGGCTTAACAATTTTTTTTTTTGGCAGACTTTATATCTTGGCCCATTAAAAATAATCTTAATCCCATTATGAAGCCCAAACCCATGTCATCTATCAAATATGATAACACCAACAAAATATCAATTATCTTAATAATCTTCAATTATCTTTTTAAATAAAAGTCAAATTTAATTTGTACTAAATTTCCAATAAATCAACTTTATATCCCCCAACTGATTAGCATTTTAAAGTCAACAAAAATTACCAGAACAAATTACGTACTAATTATCAATAAATTACAGTAACTCATCAATCAATTAGGACAAAATCAGGCTAAAAACCCTCATCTTTCAAATTTCAATCCAAATGCTGCTCATATATATATATATATATATATATATATATATATATATATATATATCACATTTTGAAAATATCCAAACCCACCAACAACAGACGGTCAACACTCAATCTCAATTCATCCATGTTACTACAATTACCAAAATCCCGTCAATGATTCACCGTAACCAAAACCAGCAAAAAAAAAAAGAGAAACAAAAATACCCACCAACTCCACAATATCGAGCCACCGATATCAAACTTGCAACCCAAAGCCCTCGCGTCAAAAATCACGAGCCCAAGACCCGAAGCCTGAACATCGCCGATGGCCCCGACACAAACCAGAACCCAACCTTCAACCGCAATCGCTCGTTGTTTCCATCCCATTCGGCCGGACCGCCACATCGCGCCGTTTTTCTTGCACCATGCGGGTGGAATTGTGTGGAGGTAGGTGAAAATCCATAGAGAGAGGGAGATATGAGGGTGTTTGACTGAAGAAAGAATTGGAGAAAAAATAAAAAGAAAAGAAAATGAAGATGGGTGAAAGAAGGGATTGTCCGGCGGAAAGAAAAAAGGAGAAGAAAGAAGAGATGACTAGAGAAAAATATTGCAGCAAATAGAATTCGTGAGTTTCAATTCAATCTTGGGATTCTTAATCCCCAAATCAGAAGCCAGACAACAAATATAATCATTCTTATCCTTTCCTAAAATTTCAATTTATTTCAAAGTCAGCTTTTTTTTAATCCTTAATTGACCAACAATTTCTTTTTAATCTCCAAACTTTTTTTCAAAAAAAAAATTCAATTAAGACCTATTTAAGTTTTAGGTTCTATGTTAGTTTTGATTGATTAATTTCGAGGATTTTTATTAGTATCTTATTCCTATGGTTAGTCGATTTATCGAGCGAGGATTAGGTGTGCTTGTATCCGAAACTTTTAAGTACTACTTATTTTTCAAAGCTACGATCGAGGTAGGGGTTTTTTCCGCTTTTATTTGTCCATGTTAAATGCCATTTATATGTTGTTTGATAATGGTGCTCCTACGTGCTACATGTCTATAGTCGCGTGGGACCATACAGAGGTCCGGGGCATAAAAGTTCCCTCCGGTGAAATCTCGGCAGTGCGAGCCATGTTTCAACGCCATAGCTACAGTTACAATTTTCAAATTTTAAGCATGTTATTTTGTGATGTGTATTGTGTATTTAGCTTGGACAAATTGCCCCTACTGAGCTGTTGAATGCTCACCCCAAAATAAATTTCTATTTCAGATGGATAATGGAGTTAGCTGGACAAGTGGTGGCGGGTTACCCGAAGTAAAATTTTAGAATAATGAATTCTAATTACTATTTTCTTTGTTAGACTATTTCTTTTTGAAGCTAAAATTATTTTATAGAATAATTTGTTTTTTTATATCATTTAATATTTTTTTAATATTATTATTTGGTTGATAAAAGTTCTTTTAGAATGCTTAGAAAGCACTTTTCATATCAAATCGCACTTTCAATTTATAAATCGTATCCTATATTGACAAATATGAAATGGGGTGCTACAATAAGGATGTTTCTTGCTTATGCTGCACACAAGAACTTCACTGTCTATCAAATGGATGTGAAGAGTGTATTTTTGAAAGAACTGTTAGAAGAAGAAGTCTATGTAGAGTAGCCTCCTGGGTTTGAGCAGAAAACTATTGGAGATAAAGTCTACAAGCTCAAGAAGGCATTATATGGTTTGAAACAAGAACCAAGAGTCTGGTATGACACATTGTCTTAGTTTCTTATTGACAATGTATTCACCAAAGGCAAGGTTGATAGGACACTCTTTAGAATTCAAGATGGGGATAGTATATTACTTGTTGAAATATATATGGATGACATCTTCTATAGATCCACAAACAAAGAGTTGTATGACAAATTCTTAAATCTCATGCAAGGGAAATTTGAGATGAGTATGATGGGAGAGCTGACTTTCTTTCTAGGTCTTCAAGTCAAGCAAATGAAGGATGGAACTTTCATAAGTCAAACCAAATATACCAGAGATTTAATGAAGAAATTTGGTATGGAAGAGAAGTCATCAGTGAAGATTCGCATGAATACTTCAGTCGAGATGGACATGGATGCAGAAGGCAAAGCTGTTAATCCAACAAGATATAGAGCTCTCATTGGATCTTTACTATGTTTGACAGCTAGTAGGCTAGACATCATCTTTGATGTAGGTGTATGTGCTAGATTTCAATCTGCTCCAAACTAAGGCTATTGATGAGCCTACATCTGAGTCTCCTGCAGCAGAGTCAGGCATCCGAGTTTGTGGCTGAAGGATCCGATAGGGAGGAGGAAGAAGCCCCCTTGGAGAGGCGCTCCTAGAGACGGATGATGAAGAAGTTTGCTGCAGCAGACCATGTTGAAACAGCTGTAGCAGACATAGTTGTTGTTGTTGTGCCCCCAACAACTGAGGAAAGTGATTGGACGAAAATGGGTGAACAAAAAACTGATGCTGAAGAAACCCAAAATAGCTCAGAGGCTGATCAAAGCACTTGGGGCAAAAGGTTAATTATGAGGAAAATGATCGGATGAAGATAAGTGAAGAAGCATTTATGTTGAAGCACCTCAAATTCAGAAAGAATCAGCTGTCCAAGACCCTATCGCCATTGAAGAACCAGGATCACCAGCTTATCCTGAGATTGAAGAAAGGTTGCGTGCATGGAGACCGTGGAAGCTGACCCCCCGCAAAGTTCTATTCATGAGTCCTAGGATGAATGATGAAGATGAATATCTTCTTGAATTCCTAGACAACTCATTTATGCCAGGTGCTCTTGATGAACTCTACTGCACCATTATTCTATATGAAAAGAAGGAGGCTGAAAAACTAAAGGCTCTGGAGAAGGCTAAGGGCACCGAGCCACATGTTTGCCCCTTCACAGATGCCAATATACCACAATGTACTCTCATCAGTTGTAGCAGCAGTGATGTTGAACTCGTTGAGGGAGCTGATGTAGTTGAGACTACTCAGCTGAGGACAACCATGAAGGAGTTCCGTGAGCTGCATGAGCAATCTAGGCTCAAGAGTGTTAGAGAATCTTGTCAAATCTCTCCAACCCTTATGATCAAAGGAATAGTGAGGGATCTTGCTGCGACCACCACACCAGCTCACTCTGAAGGACAAGGAAATATGGAGAATGGCGATGATGTTGGGAACGAAAGAGTAGAAGAGGGTAACCCAACGGAGCCATGCCCTAAGGTAGCTGTTGAGACAACTAAGGGTATGGCTGACCATTCAAGTAAAATAGCTAAGTCCCCGGTGACAACTGACCCCATTGAAAAGGATTCATCTGGTATGCGGTGAGGAAAGTTGTTCACACTGTAGCCAGGTCGGAGGAGGCTGCAGGGGACAAAGAACAGTTGGTGTTTGGAGGCAATGGTGAGTCAACTAAGAAAGACTTTGTTAGTACCGATGAAGTTGCAATGGTTAAGATCAAGTTTTGACTAAGAACTTAAACAAAGACTAAAGGCCAATGAAGTTACAGAGGTCCAAATTCCTATAACTGGGCACATGATGGAAGTGGGATGACCAAGGCAGTTGAGCCTGTTGGTCTTGAAAGTGCAATCTTAGAGGTTGAGGCCTTGAAGGATTCCACTGAAGAAGAAGACCCGATTGCGGCTCACCGCACGAGGGGAATGTCCAAGGCCTTGCAGTGGTTGAGACTACTACCAAGGTAGCTGAAGACCCCATGGCGGTTGAGACTGCCTGGGGAAGTGTTCCTATTCATGATGATGTTCCTACAATGCCCAAATCCGAGTCCACTGAACCTATGGTGATAGATTCCTGAATCGACTCTGAAGCTGAATTCTCTAACCTTGAAGAACATTTTGATGAGCCACTGAATCAAATCAAGAGGCAAAGGACTTGGAAGCAAGAATGAAAGCCTCAAGGATGAAATTTGTACTTGTTGATGGGCCACCCCCAATGGTTCCATCACCTGCCCGTGATGCTGTAGAGGCACATATTACTCAAAAAAAAGATACAACTGTTGCCAGTGAAGCTGTTGAGATAGCTGAGGCACAATCTGCTCGACAGGCTTCCACAGCGGCCACTGCCAATGAAGCTCAAACAGCTGAGGCAAACAAAGTTGCGAGCCATAGTGAAGAAGCGAAGCATTCCCAAAGGAGGAGTTGGAACTTCCTTAGAACTTATTGGCATGTTTGAGATGTTGTAGTTGATATTTTTTGAGGAGATCTCGTTCATAGTTGATACTGCGGAAAAAGCTGCATATTTCAATGTTCAAATAGAGCTAGCTTATTTGCATGTTCCAGAAGAGTCGAGAGTTATCCCATTCGGCCATAACTTTGAATCTCTCCTTCCTGAGATTCATCTCCAAAAGCAGCCAACTTTCGACGTGCCTTTCGAGCCATGTGCGAGAAAATAGGTCATGGAAAGAGGGTTTGCTGCACTAAATGAAAGAATAGATAATCATGATGCCACAATTATTGGGGACATCCACAGAGCAGTGCTGCGAATCAGAGAATGGGCTCTACAAACAAAAGCACTTCGCAGGGAACAAGTAGGCTACTTCAGACAGTTGTTATGCGAAATTGCTAGTCTGGGAAGTTACTTTTCAGTAGAGACAAAGGGACATAATTGATCAACTGGAATGCATTCATCTTGCTGATATGAAGCTGCTCAAGGTTACAATGGAAAAGAGGATGGAGCACATCCAGGCGTTGCTGAAATCTAAAATTCTTGACATGAAGGATCAGCTATACTCACTCTGCTCCGACCAAAAAGCAACAGACTCCATCACTAACAGAAAGTTGGACTCTCTCCTTCAGTTAAATCAAATTCCTCCTGTAACACCCTTACCCTTGTAACAAATATTTATATCGTATAAAAATATAATTCATAGGCAGCATCGCTGCATTGCGCATGATATTAATATATTAACCATCAGCTATAACCTTTTCGTTTCAAGCGGAAGCATTTACTCAAAACGATTTAGCAGCACTCATTCACGTATGTGCATTCATCCATATTACACAATATTAACGATCGTGCCTTATTATATACGGATCAAAATAAAACTCCATATATGATATGCAAATGATGAGCTGAGGGAGGAGGATGGGAATCCAGTCGGCCGACCTTTGATCCATGCTTTCAACTTCTGTCACACCTCACGGATCAACTACTATCTACAGTAACTAAAAATTGGCAACATTGCATTTGGTGAGTTGCAAGCTCAGCAAGTATAATCCAATAACCAGTTATTTAACATCACACAAGCACATCATTTCATATCATTTGTTCATAATATTTATAACCACATAAATGCACGTGCTTAGTCATATTCTTTTTACTGTTATGGGCCAACTAATACCAAGAATAAATCGTGAGCATGAAGATGGCCATGGCACTCTGTAATTCTTTATTACATGTAGAGTTCAGTGAACTCGGGGTGGCCATACGGTACTCTGTAATCCAGAAATTCTGGATGACTGTAATTCTGTGATTCAAGGTCATTAGTGGCCATAACAGAATCCATTAATCTCTGATGAATGCATTTCTATAATCACATATTTGCTTTCCGTATCAATAACATCAGTAGAGATCGCATATCTCATTTCCATATCAATAACATCATTGGAGATCACATATCTCAATTTTATATCCATCTCATCACATAGAGATCATATATCTTAATTTCATCACAATATCATCATCGAGAATCATGCAATTCACATTAGGGCACGATAAGCTACTGATCATTGTAGCCAAATAAGTAAATAGTTCATTTCAACACATTAATCATATAATCACACAAGTCAAATATCATGCTAAAAGATTATACTCACAAGTGGTATCCTTATCCCGATAACTTTGCCTAGTTGGCCTTATTTACTCATTTGTCGGGTTTTGACCTATTAACATATCAAAAACTCATAACCAATTTTAAAATCACAATTTAACTCTAACAATTATGATATTGATAACATGTTCTTGTAAGATAATCCTCTTACATATCTTAACTCAGTATAATATTAATCTCAATATAATTTATTATTTCTTCTTACCTCTACAAAGATATATCTATATATATATATATATACACACACATATGCTTATAAAAATAATTATCTCTTTTGTTTCTGGTTCATTTGTTTCTATAATCTATTTATTTATTCTTTCATGTCCTAATTGATAATTAGGAGTGAATGAGAAATTACTTCAGAATCTCAATTTCTTTAAGAGTTTGGCCCTTTAATTCGTAAAATTAGATGACATGGTCATAACTTTAATTCTTATAGCCACAAATACCAGTACCCATAGTATAAGTTTATTAATAAACCATAAACTAATTTCGAAACAGATAATGGAAACTACATAATCTGGAACCAACTTAAATTAATGATTACTTCTAGTTTAGTTAGGAATTTGATTCACAAAGGCACAAACATATGTTTGTTATATTAATTCTCATTTTTTTTCCTGAATTTCAATCTATCTATTCTCCACCAGATTTTCATTAATTAATACATATAGCATGATTTTATCTCTTTCACCAAAATACAAAACTACTACATATGTATAAGTATATATAACTACCAAATATCATATAATTAACTTTAATATCTATTTAGTATAAGTGAACTCAGTTGGAATATCTTACATTTAATCCACACCAACACCAATATCACATTTAATTAACCATGTTTCATGGTGATAAAACTAGATAAAGGAAAAGATAAATTAAGAGGTCACCTGCCAGTACACAAGCTATGCTCTCGTCCCTCTTAATTTTTCTTCTTTTTTTTTCACTTCTTTCGTTTCGCTATCTCACCGAGCATGAACTCTATTTTCTCCACTCGTGCGTAAGTGGAGTTCTAGCCGTGCATATGTGTGCCAATTTTGTGTAGTTAAGATTAGTACCTAGATAACAATTGTGTTGTCTTCATATATAATTTACACGTGTTCATGTGTCCTTATTTGAGGTGGTGGTGTTCTAATCATATTCATTTACTAATTGTGTGTATGTTTTTGTGATAATCATAAGAAAGTTCAAGAACTTATGATATTATAATAATATAGACATAGGCACCGAGAACAACTATATATATATTATAAAAGTTAGCTTTCTAATTACCTATATATATATTTATAAATATAATAACTTCGTACCTATATGCTAATCAAAACTTTGCTTGTGTCTAAATGTGAACATGAGATGTCAAAATGCGCGTAATTATGCACGAATTAAAATATAAAAGTTCCGGGTTATGAGAATTCTCTCCTCCTTAAAAATTTCGTCCTCGAAATTTGTACCTGTATCAGCAAATAACCACGGATATTGCTCCCTCATATGTTGTTCCGTTTCCCATGTAGCTTCTTCTCTAGAATGATTTCTCCACAACACTTTTACTAGTGGAATCACTCTGTTTCTAAGTTGTTTTTCTTTGTACCCCATTATTTCAACTGGTTCTTCAATATAACTCAAATTATCAGCAATTTCAACTGGTTCATCTCGAAGAACATGTGACGGGTCTGATCTGTATCAATGAAGCATACTAACATGAAACACATTATGAATCTAGGACAATTCGGGTGGCAAAGCAAGCCTATAAGCTAATGGTCCAACCTTTTCAAGTATTTCATATGGGCCGAAATAACGAGGACTTAGTTTACCTTTCTTTCCAAATCGAGAATACCCTTCCAAGGGAAACACGGAGAAATACTTTCTCACCAACTTCATATTCCATTTCCCGTCTATGTTGATCAATATAACTCATTTGCCTATCTTGAGCTGCTTTTAATCGACTTTTAACTATTTTCACTTTTTCAACTGTATCTTGAATCAGATCTGGGCCTTCCAATAATCGTATTCCCTCTTCATCCCAACATACTGGACTCCTGCATTTCCTACCATATAATGTTTCATAAGGCGCCATACCAATGCTGCTATGATGTTGATTATTGTATGCAAATTCCATCAACGCAATGTATTCATCCCAAGAACCTTTAAATTCAAGAACACAAGCACGAAGCATATCCTCTAGAGTTTGAATAGTCCTTTCTGATTGTCCATCTGTCTGTGGATGAAATGCACTACTACAATGTAACTTAGTACCTATTGCATGTTGCAAGCTACCCCAAAATCTAGACGTAAAACGAGGATCACGATATGAAACAATAGACAAGGGTACACCATGTAGTCTAACAATCTCATTTACATATCGTTTCGCCAGATTTTCTAGAGTAGAACCCCATCTAAATGGTAAAAAGTGAGCTGACTTTGTTAGTCGATCAACAACAACCCAAACTGCATCATTTTTCCTCGGTGTCACAGGCAGACCATATAGAAAATCCATAGTAATACGCTCCCGCTTCCAAACAGGAATAGGTAATGGATGCAATTTACCTACCGGTGCCTGATGTTCCGCTTTAATTTGCTGGCAATTTAAACATTTTGAAACATATTCGGCTACATCTTTCTTCATTCTGGGCCACCAATAATAGCTTTTTAAGGTCTGATACATTTTTGTACTACCTTGGTGTATGGCATACGGTGCAGTGTGAGATTCTTCCATTATCTCATGCCTCAAGCCATGAACATCAGGAACACAAAGTCGATTGTTGATCGTCAAACTACCATCATCATTCAGAACAAAAGATGTACTATTTTCTTGTTTCACTTTTTCCGCGATACCAGTCAATTTATCATCACAAAATTGTGCTTGTTTAATTCTTTCAATCATCATAGGACGAATACAAAATGAAGCACATATAACACCCATGTCATTTACATTCAATTCAACATTCATCTTCCTCAAATCTAGCAGATATGGTAAAGAATGATCGATAGAGAGAAGAAAAAGCGATTACCATAAGATTTTCGGCTCAAAGCATCAGCGACAACATTAGCTTTCCCTGGATGATATTCGATGGTACAATCATAATCTTTCAGCAATTCCAGCCATCTTCTTTGACGCATGTTCAACTCTTTCTAACTTAATAAGTATTTCAAGCTTTTATGATCAGTGAAAATTTGGAATGTGGCTCCATATAAGTAATGTCTCCATATCTTTAAAGCAAAGACAACCGCAGCTAGCTCAAGCTCATGAGTAGGATAAGACATCTCATATGGTTTAAGTTGTCTAGACGCATAAGCAATAACCTTGCCGTGTTGCATTAAAACACATCCTAGACCTTGGTAAGAAGCGTCACTATAAACAACAAATCCATCGGTACCTGAAGGAATAGTCAAGACTGGGGCAATGGTAAGCCTCTTCTTTAACTCTTCGAAACTCTTTTGGCAACTATCTGTCCATTTGAAAGGAACATCTTTTCGTAGTAATTTTGTCAGTGGAGTTGCAATAAGCGAAAAATTCTCAACAAATTGTCGATAGTATTCTGTAACACTTTTGGGTTTTCCCATTTGATCACTGCTTCAATTTTCTGTGGGTCGACTTTAATCCCATCACCAGAAACAACGTGTCCCAAAAAGATTACTTGATCTAACCAAAATTCGCATTTACTAAGTTTTGCATACAACTGTTTCTCTCGCAAGGTTTGCAGCACAATTCCCAAATGTTGTTCGTGTTCCTCAGTAGATTTAGAATATACTAGGATATCATCAATAAAGACAATGACAAATTTATCTAGGTAAAATCTAAACACATTATTCATCAATGCCATAAATACAACGGGTGCATTAGTCAGTCCAAAAGGCATTACCAAAAACTCATAATGACCATACCTAGTCCAGAACGTTTTTTTTGAAATGTCAGCCTCTGCAATCTTCAACTGGTGATATCCTGATCCCAAATCAATCTTTGAGAAAACTCTAGCACCTTGCAACTGATCAAATAAATCATCTATCCTAGGTAATGGATATTTATTCTTTACTATTACTCGATTCAACTGCCGATAATCTATACACAATCTCAGTGTACCATCTTTCTTTTTAACAAACAACACAGGTGCACCCCATGGCGAAACACTTGGTCTAATGTACCCTTTATCCTGTAATTCTTGCAATTGTATTTTTAGTTCTTGTAGTTCAACAGGTGCCATTCGATAAGGAGGAATAGAGATTGGCGCTATACCAGGTTGTAGTTCGATGGTGAATTCTATATCTCTATCTAGAGGTAATCGGGGTAAATCATCTGGAAACACATCGGGATACTCTCTAACCACTGGAGTGTCTTCAAGTTTCAAACCACATAAACGTGTGTCTATTACGTGGGCCAGGTAACATTCACAACCTTTCTTAATCATTTTGAAAGTTGTGGATGCAGATATTATACATGTAGGCAAAATTTCTCTTTCCCCTTTAAATACAACATGCGTCCGATCAGGAAGCTCCAACACGATTTCTTTAGTAAAACAATCCAGTTTATAATGGTGTTCGGTTAACCAATCCATACCCAGAATTACATCGAAATCTCTTAAGGGCATAACAAGCAAACTCGCACTCAGTTTCGATTTACCGATCAAAATTTTGTCGTCATGATATACGGTATTTACAATCACTACACTTCCTATTGGGGTTCGAACCAGTAAATCATAGCCTAATGTTTCCGGTTTATTACCCAATTGTGATGCAAATGATTGTGAAATAAATGAATGTGTTGCTCCTGGATCAAATAAAACATAAGCATTTGTATCAGCGATTGAGAGATTACCAGTAACCTACGGCTGGTGCAGCTTTAGCTTCTTCTTGTGTCATAGGAAAAACTCGAGCTGGACCTTGTTGTTTTCTCGCTTGACTTTCTTCTGGACCAACGCCTCTTCCTATACCGAATCTTCCTCGACCTCTACCTCTATTAGGATTGAAACCACTAATCTAGTTTGCTCAATTGTGGGTTCCTCGCGTGGTTTTGTGCAATTCCTTGCTATATGTCCAGGTTCGCCACATCTAAAACATTTTCCTGTAAGCAACCTACACTCTCCATAATGATTCTTACCACAATGTGCACATATGGGAACTGGTGATGTAGAACCAACACTCTTACTGACTGATGTTGCACCCCTAAAACTACCACTTTTTGAACTGTTCGGGAAGCTCCTCTGTGCAGGTGCAGTAAATTCCTTTCTATTTCTAAATCCTCCAGTTTCGCCACCCTGCCTCTTCTTATTATACTGAAAGTTTTGTTTTGATTCAACTTCCAATTTCTCAGCACGTATTATTGCAGCTTTCAGCTTACTATAAGACTCCATATCTGGGGGTGTAATACGATTTCGAATAGCAAACCGAAGTCCAGATTCAAATCTAGTACATTTCTTCTTTTCCGTGGCTATCATATGTGGGGCATAATGAAAAAGCTGATTAAACAACACTTCATACTCAAGAATCGATCGATTTCCTGTTTAAGTTCAAGAAACTCCTTTTCTTTCTGATCTCTGTAAACCTCTGGCAAGTATGTATCATGAAATTCTCTTAGAAAATCATCCCATGTCAATACAGATGGTTGAACAGTACTATGAGGTATAGTCTTCCACCAATCGTACGCATTTCCCTGAAGGAGTGATACTGCATAATCAAACTTTTCTTCAGGAGTACATTTCATCAAATTCAGAACCCTTTCTGTTCGTTTAATCCATGTTTCAGCCTCTGCTGGGTCAGTAGTACCCACAAAATCAACAACTCCCATTTTTCTAAGTTTATCATACTTTGTTTCCCGTGGTTCAGGGGGATTTACCAATTAAGGTGGATACCCAAAATGAACAGGTATTCCATGCACATGATGCATAGGTGAATGAGATGAGTGTGACTCTGGCTCGGCTGCTCCTTCCCCTCCGTGAACACTTTGCTCATCATTATGTACATGTGCTTCTTGACTCACAACCCTTTGCCTAAAATATGACGGAAATTTTAACTTTTATAAAGCATTTAATGATAATGCGCATGTCATGCCATGATCTACAGAACCCCTACCCGGGCTCTGATACCAAACAATGTTGTAACACCCTTACCCTTGTAACAAATATTTATATCGTATAAAAATATAATTCATAGGCAGCACCGCTGCATTGCACATGATATTAATTTATTAACCATCAGCTATAACCTTTTCGTTTCAAGTGGAAGCATTTACTCAAAATGATTTAGCAGCACTCATTCACGTATGTGCATTCATCTATATTACACAATATTAACGACCGTGCCTTATATATACAGATCAAAATAAAACTCCCTATATGATATGCAAATGATGAGCTGAGGGAGAAGGATGGTTATTTGATCCATGCTTTCAACTTCTGTCACACCTCACGGATCAACTTCTATCTACAGCAACTAAAAATTGGCAACATTGCATTTGGTGAGTTGCAAGCTCAGCAAGTATAATCCAATAACCAGTTATTTAACATCACACAAGCACATCATTTCATATCATTTGTTCATAATATTCATAACCACATAAATGCACGTGCTTAGTCATATTCTTTTACTGTTATGGGCCAGCTAATGCCAAGAATAAATCGTGATCACGAAGATGGCCATGGCACTATGTAATTCTTTATTTCACGTAGAGTTCAGTGAACTCGGGGTGGCCGTACGATACTCTGTAATCCAAAAATTCTGGATGACTGTAATTCTGTGATTCAAGGTCATTAGTGGCCATAACAGAATCCATTAATCTCTGATGAATGCATTTCTATAATCACATATTTGTTTTCCATATCAATAACATCAGTAGAGATCGCATATCTCATTTCCATATCAATAACATCATTGGAGATCACATATCTCAATTTTATATCCATCTCATCACATAGAGATCATATATCTCAATTTCATCACAATATCATCATCGAGAATCATGCAATTCACATTAGGGCACGATAAGCTACTAATCATTGTAGCCAAATAAGTAAATAGTTCATTTCAACACATTAATCATATAATCACACAAGTCAAATAGCAAGCTAAAAGATTATACTCACAAGTGGTATCCTTATCCTGATAACTTTGCCTAGTTGGCCTTATTTACACATTTATCGGGGTTTTGACCTATTAACATATCAAAAACGCATAACCAATTTTAAAATCACAATTTAACTCTAACAATTATGATATTGATAACATGTTCTTGTAAGATAATCCTCTTACATATCTTAACTCAGTAAAATATTAATCTCAATATAATTTATTATTTCTTCTTACCTCTACAAAGATATATATATATATATATATACACACACATATGCTTATAAAAATAATTATCTCATTTGTTTCTGGTTCATTTGTTTCTATAATCTATTTATTTATTCTTTCATGTCCTAATCGATAATTAGGAGTGAATGAGAAATTACTTCAGAATCTCAATTTCTTTAAGAGTTTGGCCCTTTAATTCGTAAAATTAGATGACATGGTCATAACTTTAATTCTTATAGCCACAAATACCAGTACCCATAGTATGAGTTTATTAATAAACCATAAACTATGAACTAATTTCGAAACAGATAA
Organism: Rehmannia glutinosa; assembly: GCA_016081115.2. Taxonomy (NCBI): domain Eukaryota; kingdom Viridiplantae; phylum Streptophyta; class Magnoliopsida; order Lamiales; family Orobanchaceae; genus Rehmannia; species Rehmannia glutinosa. The sequence goes on along the minus strand of CM071924.1, from coordinate 63,792,157 downwards.
TGGAAACTACATAATCTGGAACCAACTTAAATTAATGATTACTTCTAGTTTAGTTAGGAATTTGATTCACAAAGGCACAAACATATGTTTGTTATATTAATTCTCATTTTTTTTCCTTAATTTCAATCTATCTATTCTCCACCAGATTTTCATTAATTAATACATATAGCATGATTTTATCTCTTTCACCAAAATACAAAACTACTACATATGTATAAGTATATATAACTACCAAATATCTTATAATTAACTTTAATATCTATTTAGTATAAGTGAACTCAGTTGGAATATCTTACATTTAATACACACCAACACCAATATCACATTTAATTAACCATGTTTCATGGTGATAAAACTAGATAAAGGAAAAGATAAATTAAGAGGTCACCTGCCAGTACACAAGCTATGCTCTCGTCCCTCTTAATTTTTCTTCTTATTTTTTTTTCACTTCTTTGTTTCGCTATCTCACCGAGCATGAGCTCTGTTTTCTCCACTCGTGCGTAAGTGGAGTTCTAGCCGTGCATATGTGTGCCAATTTTGTGTAGTTAAGATTAGTACCTAGATAACAATTGTGTTGTCTTTATATATAATTTACACGTGTTCATGTGTCCTTATTTGAGGTGGTGGTGTTCTAATCATATCCATTTACTAATTGTGTGTATGTCTTTGTGATAATCATAAGAAAGTTCAAGAACTTAAGATATTATAATAGATATAGACATAGGCACCGAGAACAACTATATATATATATATATTACAAGAGTTAGCTTTCTAATTACCTATATATATTTATAAATATAATAACTTCGTACCTATATGCTAATCAAAACTTTGCTTGTGTCTAAATGTGAACATGAGATGTCAAAATGCGTGTAATTATGCACGAATTAAAATATAAAAGTTCCGGGTTGTGACACCTCCCACTCTCATAGAAGGTGATGATGCCAAAAAAGGGGAAGATAATTCAGAGAAAACCCCCTTGAAAATCATTTTTAAATCCAAAGGCATATACATCTCTCCCCATTCTCAGCTGCCTCAAGAACTGACAGCTAAAGAGAAAGCTGATATTGCCTTCAAGAAGAATCAAGCAGAAATTGAAAAGCTTGAAATAAGTCAAGCTGACAGAGCTGAGAAGCTTAAAGCTCAATTTGGAGGTCTGCCGGCGGGCAAACTCCCAGTTGAAATAGAAGAACTCACTCCCCCTGGTCCGTTAGAAGAAAGATCTGTAGACGAGTTTGCAACTCTTTGATCAGAAGGTTTTTATGAAGGGATGGACTTACAAGCTATGTGGGAATTGTACTGGGAAAAAGGGCTGATAGATATTGAATCAACCAGGAAGCAGTAGACTCAAGGACAATCAAATAGTTAGAAGACTTCAACGGTACAACAACCCAATCAAACCCATAGAGCAGACTCTGCTAGAGGAAGAGGAATAGAAAGAGAATCTAGGTCTGGCAGGAGAGGCAGAAGCTCTGCACCAAGAAGATAAACTAGATTTGTGGGAATAGATCCTCTGAAAGAGGGCCATGAATACTGGTTGGGCTTCGATGAAGATGCAAACAGAGAAACTATACGAGTTGCAGATGAGCTTCAACGAAGATATGAAGAAGATGCAGCAAGGCAGCAAAGAGAAATGGATGAGAAGCTGAGAAGAGACTATGAAAGAAAGAAAAAGAAAGAAGCGGAGAAAATGATGCAAAAAGATAAAGAAGATCGCCGTAGGCGAGAGGAAGATGAAGAAGGAGGAAGAAAGCAATAGAGACATTGAGTTAGCTGCACATAATTTTTTTGTTGTATTTTTATATTCATTGTAAATACACCAATAATGTAAGTACATGTAAGTGCTAAATGATTCATTTAATAGATGACACATTCTCTCAATAATTCTGTTTTAGCATTTTTTTTTTAAGTTTTGGCATCATCAAAAAGGGAAGAATTGTTAGGAAATTTATTTGTATAGATTTTGATAATGCATAGAAAACATGGATTAGAAAATTGGCACCCCATTTTCTGTTGTATTTAAAATATGTAATAGATAGGAAATTAGTTGGGTTATGGAGTAGCAGACTTGCAGATCACAGAAGACTGACTGAAGAATTGTAGTGGAGATTCAGATGTGTCGAAGAAGAATCTTAGTTAAGTAAAGAAGTTGTGTCTTTCAGTAGACTCACAGTTGAGTCATCCAAGATTCATGGAGAAGACTCAATAAAGGGGTATAGCAGCTGAAGGACTTACCCAATATGGTAAGAGACAGACCTATAACCTTAAAAGTTGTCTTGTTGAAAGAGTGCAAGAAGCTGGAACCAATGGATGTTTGCAGGAACCTAGTTCGATTCAGACACATGCAGAACATTAATGTTAATGAAAGGTCAACATCAAAGCTGCAAAACAAGACAAGCCAACAAACAAGAAGTGAAGTTTGAAAAATGTGTCTCTTTTCAACAGACACTTTTTCAAACTGTCACTATAAAAAGGCTGAGAAAATTCTGAGAGAAGTATGTGACACACAAGAGAAGTTCGAGCATTCAAGCAAGCAACTGCAAACAATCTCTCAAGCTATACATTCAAAATCCTCAACCCTAAACATTCTAAGTGATTCTAACCAACACACTCAGTGAAGGAAGGAAGAAAGCTCCAACCTATTGAAGAGGAAATCTTGTTTTTCAAGAACAAGGGGTCTGCACTTTCACATGGTGAAGGATGTGCAGTAAAGTTAAAGTTAGAGCATGATTTGAATCCAACGAAGGGCTATGTGATCAAGTCCTAAGGGTTTGAAGAGCTGAAGAAGTGAGGCAACTGCCTTACAAGGAAGCTGAGTCCAATGAGTGAAGCCAGTTGTGTGATCAAGGCTTACTTGGACTGCATTATCCTTTTTGTAACACGACTGCTGCATAAGTGGATTACCCCCAGGAGTTGGAGAAGAGTGGAGTAGAGGAATTACCCCATCCTCGAACCACTATAAAAATTCTCTATGTCTTTTACTTTCAACATTTAATTTCTGCATATTTATTATTGTTGATTTACATTTGTTTACTCAATTGATAATAACTAAACCTAAAACAGGTGTTGAAAATAGTATTTCTAAAAAGGGTGTAAGATTTATGTTGTAAAAACCAAGTAAACTGGTTTTCTAAAAGAACTCACTTCACTCAGCTGAGTTACTCTATCTACAACTCTCTCGACTCTGTTGAGTGGTTAACTCTCCTGTTGAGGTTGAACCTAGCTGTCTCTCAAGAGACTTAGCTGTTTACTTGTTAAACTCTGATTTAAAGTTAAAATCGAAAACTTGGTTAAGTCTATTCAATCTCCCCTCCTAGACTTAGCTGACACCACGTGGGACCTACAAGATCTAATGAAGAGTTTGATACTCTATGGTATTATAAAGGAATGGAGTTAGCTGACACATGGGGTTTGCATTGGAGAAAGGGCTTGAAAGATATATAAGAGACTAGGAAGCAGCCGACTCATGGAAAACCTTCTATGAGTCAGCCCAACAACCAAGTTCCAAGGAGATACAAGAGACTTGCTGAAGAAGTGCAGAGAAGATCCAACTAAGTCATAGCTGAGTGGTCAAGAAGAGCTTCAGTCAAGTACAACATATGTGTTTATTAGAAGACTTACAGCAGAGTCATCCAATGACTGAAGGAGAAGACTAAACTTATGGGGTAAAGTAGTTGAAGGACTTAGAGAAAGTTGAACAAGTCCGTTGTGAAGCAAGACTTGCCCTTTTTGGTAAGAGACAGGACTGCAACCTTAAAAGTTGTCATGATGAGTGCAAGTAGCAGGAACCAATGGAATGCTTGCAGAACTCTGGTACATTTCAGACGCATGCATGTAGTTAATACAAAGGTTTGGTCAACATCAAATGTTGTGGAACAAGACAAGCCAACGAACAAGAATTGAAGTTTGAATTTGTCTATCTCTTCAACAGACAAAATTCAAACTCTCACTATAAAAGGCAGAGGAATTTTCAGAGAGACATATGACACATTAGAGAAATCGGAGCATCAATGCATTCAAGCAAAAGTTGCAACTCTCTCTCAAGCGAAATTCTCATATCCTCAGGCCTAAACTTGAAGTTGACTTTATCCTACACATTCCTGTGAAAGATAGAAGCCATACTTCAAGAACAAAGGGGTGTGTTCTTGAAGTTGAAGAGGAAACTTGTTTTCAAGAACAAAGGGGTATGTTCTTCCAAGAAATGAAGGAAGTTCAGTGAGGTTCAAGTTCAAACCTGCTTCAAATCCGATGGAGGGCTAAGTGATCAAGTTCAAATGATTTGAAGAGATAAAGTAGTGAGGCAACTACCTTGTGAAGAGCTGAGTCCCAGGAGTGAAGACAGTTGTGTGACCAAGGGTTGCTCGGACTATTTGTACTTTTGTAACAAAGTTACCGTTGCATTAATAAATTCTTTCTGGAGTAGGAGAAGAGTGGAGTAGAGGAATTACCCCATCCTCAAACCACTATAAATATTTGTGTCATTTAATATTCTGCACTTTAATTTATGAAATTTATTTACTTGCTCAATATTTGCTATCCAATTGGTAATAACAAAATCAAAAGTGAGTGTTGATAACCAATTTCTAAAAAGGTTGAAAACTTCCATTTGTTAAAAACCAAGAAAAGCGGATTTACGAAAAGCTAACTTCACACAGCTGAGTTACTCTATCAACAACTCTCTCAGAGTCTGTTGATTGGTTACTCTCCTGCTGAAGTTTGACCCAACTGTCTCTCAAGAGACTTAACTGTTTTCTCGTGAAACCATGATTTGTGCTTAAAATCAAAAATTTAGTTAAGTCTATTCAACCCCCCTTCTATACTTAACTCATACCCCTTGGGACCTACAAACGTTAATTGGAATTAATATTGATGAAGCATGTTATGATCATAGTCTTAGGATTGCTTTTCATAATTGTTGGAATCTTGTGAAGTTTGGTGATTAATAATATTTAGACAATTTTAGTTTAGTAATTTTAGGATTAATTTAGATACTACTCTTATTTTTTTATAGCTTCAATAAAATTGGAATATGAAATTTATTATAGTTTATATGATTTGTATCAATCCCTATGGAATACCACATTGCTCATTACTATCTATCAACTACACCGTGCACTTGCAGTTTTGCGAAAGGATTTTCACGATCAAGTTTTTGGCGCCATTGATACTACCGAGTAATGCTAATGGTCAGAATGTACTAGAGGATATGATAGTGAGATTGGTTGTTAGAGATTACTTCTAGCTGGAAATTAATCTCAGATATGGGGGAGTGACACATCAGCCGCTCAATGCAAACAACTTTGAACTAAAACCGGCATTGATCCAAATGGTGTCACAGAGCCAATTTGGGGGGAGAGCCATGGAAGATCCGAATGTGCATCTGGTGCAATTTTTACAAATTTGTGATACAATAAAAATGAACAGTATTTCTGAGGATGCCATTTATTGTTGTCTTTTTGCATTCTCTCTACACGATAAGGCCAAGGATGGTTATCTTCTGAAAATGATCAGAGTTCTGCAGGCTTCTCATTGGCTCAAGCTTCTTGCACTCTTTCAGCAGAAACACTTTAAGGTTACAGGTTTGTCTCCATTACCAAAATAGGCAACCTCTTTAACTTTCAACACAATGGACTTCTTCAGTTGACTTTGAGTCCTTCAACTGCTCTACCCCTTGAGTTAAGTCATCTCCATTATTCCATGGTTGATTCTGTTGTAAGTCTTTTGAAAGACTTAGCTGAGGTACTTGACTGAATATCTTCTGATCCACTCAGTTGCAACTTAGCTGATTGTCCTATACATTTTTTAGCAAGTCTTCTACATATTCTACTTCACGGCTATTTGACTCAGCTAATTTATCCAACTATTACATAGTACAAATTTACATACAAAATTGGGGTATGCCAACTTTCTAATACAAAATTTTCTAAGCATCATCAAAATTTATGCAATAAATTTCCTAATGATTTCCCCCTTTTTGATGATGCCACAACTTTCCTACAACATCATGTGCTGAAAATTAAATAATTGAAATTGAATGTAGCAATTTTTATTCATGTATATTCTGCACTTACATTATTGTATGTATATTACAAATACTTTGTAAAAATACAAAAGAAAATTTCTAGACAACTTTTCATCTTCTCTGCTCCTGCCTTCTTCTTCTTTCCGCTTCGTCAGCTCTCCTTTTTCTTTCTTCCTAATCTCTTCTTCTTCTCCTCTCTTCATCCTCTTTCTTTCTTCTCCTTTCTTCTTTCTCTTACTTTTTAGCTCCAATTCCTCCCTTTCTAACTGCCTAGCCATTTCATTGGCTCTTCGCTCATCTTCTCTTCTTTGAACTTCGTGAAGACCAATCCAATATGGCATGATTGTGAGCCATGATTCCACCTCCTCTTTGGTGGAGAGTTTCTACCTCTCCCATCAAAGTGTGAATCGCTGCCTCTTCTTCTTCCTCTTTCAGCATTTCTTACCCCTGAATGGCTGCCACCCATGGGAACTTGGCTGGTGGTGTCTACTCACTCTTAAAAGTTTGCTGACTCTTGGTTTTCTTACCTTGAGTCGGCTACTTCCTAGTCTCTTCTATATCTTTCAAAACATTTGCCTAGTACAAGTCCCAAGCATCAGCGATTTCCATCCCTGAATAATAACCTTCTGATAACAGACTATCAAACTCTTCATATGTACGTTTTACCATATTGGCGGTTTAATTTCTCTCGGGAGCAACCCTGTTGGAGGACCACCATAGTGTTTCTTTATTTTCTCGATCCTCTCCTCCTGACTTTCGTCAAGCTTAGTAATTTCTTCCATTGATTTCTGAAAAGCTAATTATGCCTTCTCTTCAGCTGATGAGGGTGGGAGTTGAGATAAGATAGAGGTAGTGCTTTTGGCTTCGATCGATGTTGTAGGGGATTCTTTTTCTTCCCCCTTTTTGCATCAGCACCTGAGAAATGTTGGACAGTTTGGAAGATGGAGTTAAGTTTCATCTGGGTCATGGAGTCTGCTTCTAATTGTCTTAAGCTGAGTACATGCAGCTGTTTGTTCAATGATGAGAGTTCTTCCTTCATTGTAGCTTCATTGTACTCCAACTTTTTCTCCATATTTTTTTGCAGTAGCTCCATGTCAGTTAAGTGACTTTTTTCCATTCGAGAAATATTATCCTTCTGCCTTTGTTGGAATGCAAGTTGATCAACTCCATATACCAACAACTTAGAATACAGCTGTCTGAAGTAGCCAATTTGTTCTCTACGAAGTGCATTTGTCTGTAGTGTCCATTCCTTGATTTTTAGCATTGCCCCACGGATATCACCAGTGATCATGGCATCATGATTATCAATTCGAGTGCTTAATTTTGTCGTCACCTCTATTTCTTCAAACATTACTTAAAGGCTCTGTGAAATTTTGCAGCTTGTTCACTGTTGTCCTCAGAAGCAAACTCAAAGTCATGGCCATATAGAATTATTCTTGTATCCGCTGGAACATGAAAATATTCTGGATTCACATGTACTTGGAATCTAGCAGCGTCCTCCTCAGGCTCTTCTTCCAACGGAATCTCTTCTCAGAATGTAAAGTGTAACATATCCAGAGAGTCAATAGGATTTGAGGAAGGTCCTACTCCTCCTTTGGGAATCATTACCTCGTCATCTTGACCAACAACTCTTTGTGCCTCAACTGAGGGAGCTTCATTGGCAGGCATAGTATGTGAGCCTGTTGAGCTGACTGTGCCTCAGTTGTCTTAACAACGTCGCTAGCAACAGTATTAACTTCCCTTTGAGTAGTCATTGCATCAGTTGTTCCAACAGCTTCAATTGCAGGAGATCTAGCAGGTTGAAGAAGGAGGTCTACAACCCATTTTTGCAAAATTTAGCCCTCCCACTGGATATTCTTTTTCCTATTCTGATTCAGCTGAATCACTAAATATCGTGATAACTGATCGTTAAAATCTTTTCACTAAACCGCAAGTGTACCTACCTCCTAGCCAGGAGGAATCCGATCTATCAGATGCTACTGGTGGTTTTTCTCCTACTTGTTCTGCTTGAGCTTCTAAATTTGGCCCCTCCCGTATAAGCCAATTAGCTCATTTATGTATTGTGATGGCCTCCGAATTGGGGAGTTTAAACATGGTACGATCCTCTTGTAGCAACCAATAATCACAATCATCAAATTGTATCATTTTCATAGTGGACAAGACGTATAAATCAATCTTTATTTTCATAGTGGACAGGACGTATAAATCAAACTTTTGCCCACGCCCATGATCGCGATATCCGCTCAAATCAACGTGCGTGCACCGCGATTGGGGTAATAAAATCCCCAACACAAATTTCCCCCTTCTGTTGCTTCTTCACCCTCTCGAACAGTCTAGCAATGAACGCCCCTGCATTGGGCACCATCTCAGTACCCGAAGCCACACACCATAATATAAGCAGCTCATCAGTGTGGGGCACCCATCTACTATCACCCCTAGCAAACACAATTTTCAGCCAATGTGCGCTGCACATATCAAAAAATGGGGTTTCTAGTACTCGATGCCTTTGAGGTCCCCGGTATAAAAACTTATGTCCTGTAATCACTCTCCAAAAGTCAAGGATATCAAAATCCTCGTGCTCCTCTACCATATACGCCAGTGTTTGATAAATCTCATTCAATTCATCTAAAGTAAGCTCCCTCGGCTCATTAGCCAACTGAAATCTCACACCCATCAACACCCTCTTTATCGTGACTAAACCAAAACTACTCAAAAATTCAAGTGTCAAAATAATATATGTAGGCCAATTGCCATTCAACATGATATCCCAATCGACCCTTCCACATAAGGTTCTAAAATCATCTAACAATCCTAAAGTAGTGAGACAATGTTCATCGGGGTGCCTTGCTAAATGCATGTCTCGAAGGTAGAGGTATTCCCATCGATTTTGATGTTTCATCTGGAAGGATGACATTGGAGATCTCGGGTGTGTTCATTTCATACCCCAGCTCGAGTTCCAAAATTGGCTCCCTTCTTCCTGAAGTCATGATTTTAAATAATATAGTTTGGGCAATTCCCATGTCCGTGTGAAATTTGCATCACACGGTCCTGGGTTTTCTCTGTTCTCTGCCAAGTCTTCCATTCACACGATCAGGTGAAATTTCACATGGTGCGTGTGAATTATTTTTCAAATTTTTTTCCGGAGTGTGTCGTGACGCCTCCTACACAACAATTCACAAAAACAAACAAAACTAAAAATTAAGTTAGTATAAAAACAAAAACTAAATGAATAAACATAGATTTCAATCACTGCAACCACTTTCCCATTGTTCCATTCTCCTCATTTGTTCTAATGTTCGCGCTCAAAAATCTTCAAAGTGGTCATACGTTTTCGGCTTTTAGTGAGAGATAGATGATTGGGAGGGGGCTCGTGTTTTGTCAAAACATAGATTTCAATCACTGCATTTTTTGGAGTTGATGGGTGTCAAACAACTGGGTCGTGTATACGCCCTTGTGCTAATTTCTCTTTCTCCCTTTGTTTCGCATGCTTGGCCACTGAACTTTGTGTCTTGACTTTTATCATTTTGCATTGTTCGATCTTCTTTTGGGGATGCTCTTATTTACAAATTTAAAATAGTACCTGCTTGTCATTGACCCGTAGTGTCAATTCTCCTTTCTGGATATCAATCAATGCTTTCCTCGTAGCTAGGAATGGTCGTCCCAAAATTAATGATACATCATTATCCTCCTTCATGTCCAAATCAATGAAGTCCACCGGAAAGATGAATTTACCCACTTTGACCAGCATGTCTTCAATTATTCCTCTCAGATATTTCAAGGATCAATCCACCAACTTTTATGTGATCGATGTGGGCTTCGCTTCACATAATCCAAGTTTCCTAAAAATTGAAAGAGGCAAAAGATTAATACTTGCTCCTAAATAACACAATACTTTATTAAAGCAAGAACCTCCAATTTCATAAGGGATAGAGAAACTCCTCGGATCTTTAAGCTTTTAAGGTAGCTTCTTTTGAATAATAGCACTACATTCCTCAGTCAAGTTCAACGTTTCATACTCCTTCAACTTTCTTTTCTTAGCCATCACCTCCTTTAGGAACTTCGGATATTTCGACATTTGTTCTAGTACATTCGCAAAAGGAATATTGATATGTATTTTCTTGAAGATTCTAAGAAATTTTGAGAATTTTTCCAATTTCCTTTTCTAAAGTCTTTGCGGGAATGGAACCGGAACTTCCAACTTCGGCCCTTTGGGGACAAACGTGATTTTAGGTTGCTCATCTCCTTTGTTATGTACTGTCTTCGTTGATATCTTCAGGCTCCTATATTCTGCACCACTCCTCAAATGAATGACATTGCATTGCTCCATTAGGTTCATCTCTGTATCACTTGGGAATTTGCCTGCTTGATGTTGGCTTTCCACTGCTGTTGTGATTTGAGCCACTTGTGTCTCCAAAGATTTCAACCTAGAATTGACATTCATTTCAGTTGAGCAACATGTTCTTTGATCATGTCTATCTTAGCATCATCCTTATTAAATCTGGCTCTCGTGTCTCCAATGAATGAGGCAAACATCTCCTCCAGAGATGGCTCTTTTTCCTCCGAGTCAGCTCTACCCTGATTCCTCACATTAAAACCCGAAGGTGGCTACAAAATATTTCTGATTTCGCACAAAGTTTAACCTCATCCTTATTAAAACCCGGAGGTGGCTACATTAAAATCTTAGCCTCATCCTTATTAAATCTAGCACAAAGTTTTCATGATTTCGCAGCCCCAGATGATAATGTGTGGGTGCCTAATTATTCCTGTAGTTGTTATTGAAATTATGTTATCCCACAAAATTCGCCTCTTCTTCAATTACCACTTGTTCTATCCGAGTTGCTTGCTGGATCACAATTAGTTTCATACTTAGCACGGAAACTTGCTCGGTTAGCATGGCAATTTTGTCCTCATCCTGAACCTCTGCCACTCTCTTTACATTAGATCTCTCGGATGGCCAATGATATCTATTGTTTGACATCTCCTCCAACAATTTTAATGCCTCATCCGTATATTTACCCAATAAAGCACCTCCAGATGCAACATCTATAATGGTCCTCGTGTTTCCACTTAAACAATATAAAAGTACTGCATTGTTGGTAATTAGGATATCCATGTTGTGGGCACTTCCTTAGTAATTCCTTAAATCTGTCCCATGCTTGGTATAGGGGCTCACCATCAAACTACTTAAACTGAGTGATCTCACTTTTCAGTTGCAGTGTTTTCCATTGGGGAAAGTACATAGCAAGAAATTTCTGACTTAACTCCGTCAAATTCGCATCAGGTGTTGATAAGCTTACAAGTACCAGATTTCAAAGGATGGGTCAACATGAAAGCTGCAGAAACAAGACAAGCCAACGTACACTTAGTAAGAGTTTGAATTTTGTCTATCTCTTCAACGAACTAAATTTGAACACCTACTATAAAAGGCTGAGGAATTTTCAGAGACAAATAGAGAGCAATTAAAACAAGCAAGACACATAACTGAAAAGCATTCAAGCAAGACTGCAAAATACTCTCAAGCAAAAATTCCCAGAAGATAGAAGTTGTTCTTCAAAGTTGAAGATGAAAACATCTGTTAAAATATAAAGGGGTTCATATTTCAAAGAAATGAAGGGAATATAGTAAGGTTCAAGGTCGAACCAGATTTATATCTGAAGGAAGTTTGTGTGATCAATTCATGAAGATTTGAAGAGTTGAAGTAGTGAGGCAGCGGCTTTGCGAAGAGCTGAGTCCCAGAAGATTTAGTTGGTTGTGTTATCAAAGCCATCTTAGACTATTGTGCTTTTGTAACAAAGTTAACGCTGCATTAGTGAATTCCTCCTGGTGTTGGAGAAGAGTGGAGTAGAGGAATTACCCTATTCTCGAACCAATATAAATTATGTGGTATTTTAATTATGCAAATTAATTTATGCAATCTGATTTTTTTGTTATATTTGCTATCTAACTGATACTAACCAATCAAAAGTATAAGTGTTTGATAAACCAAGCTTTAAAAATGGTGTTAGACTTCCGCTATTAATAAAAAAATGATTTTCTAAAAGTTAACTTCATTCAGCTGAGTTACTCTATTAACAACTCTCTTAGAGTCTATTGAGTGGTTAACTCTTCTGCTGAAGCTTAACACAGCTGTCTTTCAAAAGACACAGTTGTTTTCTTGTAAAACTTTGATTTTGTGACGCCCCGAACCCGCTAGGCTCAGGAACGACACTAAAACTTAGTTTTCATATAATTAAAATAATTGACAGCGGAAGCTTAAATGAAAAACTTAATGTAACATTAAAAGTCAGGTAAAATATCATTTTTGAAACAACCCAAGATATATAATATTACAAACCCACACTTTAATAAAAAGGGAGAAGACACATTGCTCGTTGTCGTCAATCCAGCTTCCTATCCCTTGGCCTGTAATAAAAATATAATATATGCGGCACGAGTATAAAAACTCAGTGGGGAACACCGCAAGCAGTTATAACCAATTGTCACACGCATACGGTTTATAAGAACCATTTATTCATTGTTGACGGACCACTCCACTGTGAGACGGTCCATTAGCTAGCATTAATCCCGAAGGATTCATTTGGATTACCCGAAGGCAAATCCCATTCATTCATTCTTTGACTTCCTGAATGAGAGTCCATTCATTTATTCAAATAAACGATACATGGAACAATAGTGATTATAACAGTACGACACACTTATGGATTCAGAGTTACCCCACCTGTATGCGGTGTTTTGAAAATGAAAATGCTTGTAACGTTGAAAATCCTTATGATTTCGCTACGTTGGAGCCCTCCTATTATCCTGTCATTTCTTCTATATTTCTTCTAATTTTCTCCTTTTCTGTTCTCTCGCCTTTTCTTTCTTCTATTCGCCGTATCTCTCTCTCTCTCTCTCTCTCTTTTCTTTCTTTTTCTTCTATCACTATTTCTTATCTTTTTTCTATTGCCGTGTGTGTGTTGTTCTTGTTTCTGGTTCATTAGCTAATTAAAGTGTGCTTATATATATATATACACTTTCATATGTGAGTCATATGGTAAATGTGTGTGTTTCTTACACGTGTAAGTATATATTTGCATTACTTACATCTTAAGTTATAGAGGTGTTTAACTTATAAATATCTACATATATTAGATATGTATATGGCACACACGCACACACTATATATAATAGTTTATTATCATGTCTTATATATATCTATCAACATTTCTATGTTTGAATTTCATATACGTGTCTGCCGTGTGAGTGTGTGAGGTGTTATATATGTTTAGCAATTATTAAAAAGACAAATCAATCTCTCAATTGCTTTTTATTATAATCCAACTCTCCCTATATCAAAAAAATATATTCTAGTACCTGGTTTTCTCTTCTCAATATTATTAATATCAATTAATTAACAAAAATATTATTCCTAGATATTATATTCTAGGTATGATTTATTCAAATGAGTCTTTGAGATTCGGGGTATTACAGATTTTATTAAGAATCAAATAATTTGGTAAAGTCTATTCAACCCCCCTTCTAGACTTTACTCTCACCCCTTGGGACCTACAAGGGAAGAGAAAGAATTAGCCTTAGAGAAGGGAAAGGCCATGGAAGGAACATACATCTGAATGTTTGAATTAAATCCAGATGTTCTATAAGAGGTTGATGAGGAGGCATTAGAAGAAGTCGAAGCTGCTGAGTTGCATCAAGCTCTAAGAGAGTCTAAGGAACTGGCTGAGCAAAGACAAGCAGACTTGGCTAAGGGCACCTTCATCCCCTACTCAGATCATTGGAAATTTGATGAGGGAAACAACTGACCTCTCATCACAGGCTCACTCTCACTCAACTATCACCAATCCAAATCAAGGTGAGTCCATGGTTATGACTATGGAGAAGGAGCTACAAAATGAAAACATTGAAAAAGAAGTTGAGGCCCATATTGGCAATGAAGCTAGAAACATAAAAACTGGGAACCCAGCTGAGCCATCCTAAAAGACTATTATTGAGATAACAGAGGTTGAATAGTTGTTCGAAGTGAAGTTGTGGAAGAAGTTAATATAGATGATGTTATGATATTGGAGACCAATGACGTTCCAGTGGTTGAGACTATTGAAACTGAGGTACAAGTGAAAATTAAAGTGGATGTTATAGCGGTTGAGACTGCTGTGAGAAAAGATATTAAATTCTGGTAGTTAAGACCTTCGTGGATGCTGATATTATTCAAGACCTAGCAGCGGTTGAAACTACTGCAGCGAATGTTGCTCAAGACCATCAGCGGTTGAAACTGCTACAGGGAATGTAGATATGGGTGAAGAGTCAGTTGATCCGACATCAAATCCGATGTAGATAAATGAAACAGCTGATATGGAGCAGGAGAATATTCAGAATCCGGCTGAATCATAAAAACAAGGATCAGAGGCAACTGACATGGCCGAAGATGAAATAATTGTTGAGATGGACATCGATGACACAGCTGAATCAAGCCTAGATAAAGTTAATCAAGTAGCAGGGTCCAATGTTGCACAATATAGGTTTGTGCTAATTGACCCACCCTCTTGTCGCTAGATCACCCTGCAGTGATGTTGTTGAGACAAATGGTGCGCAAACAATTCAAGTGGAAGACACAAGTTGTTGCGGTGAAGTCGTTATCACACGAGGAGGATCGGCTCGGCGAGGCATACACGGTGACAACTCAAGTTCAAACCAGATTATGAATCAAATAAGGGTATTGTGAACAATTCATGAAGATTTAGAGAGTGAAGTAAACTGTGCAAATTTGCACTGGTGAATAGTTGAGCCCCAAAAATAGCTAGATGTGTGATCAAGGCCATTTGGACTGCACTTTTGTAACCAAAGTCAACTGTTACATTAGTGAATTCCTCCAAGAGTATGAGAAGAGTAGAGTAGAGGAATTACCCCATCCTCGAACCACTATAAATTGTTTTGTCTTTATTTTATTGCATTTTATTCCTGCATTTTATCTTTTGTTATATATTTGCTATCCAATCAACTGCATAACTCTCTAAAATATTAAGTGTTGATAACTAAAATTTAAAATGGTGTAAGTCTTCCGCTGACTTAAAAGAAACTGGATTTTTAATACAGTTGACTATCTTCAGCTGAGTTACTTTATCAACAACTTTCTCAAGAGAACTATTGAGTGGTTAACTTTTATGTTGATCTTCAACTGAGATGTCTACTATTTTCTTAAACTCTGATTTAAAAGAATAGATAAATTTGTAAAGTTTAATCAACCCTTCCCTTCTAGATTTTACCAAACACCTCTTAGGACCTACATAAGCTGAAGAAATCACTTTATGGATTGAAGCGGACTCCTAGAGCCTGGTATGACACATAGTCTTAATTTCTCAAAAACAACACAAAAGGAAAAGTTGAAAGAATCTTATTTATGATTCAATATGGAGAACGCATTTTGCTTGTGCAAATCTTTGTAGATGATATCATCTTTGGATCTACAAATAAAGAGTTATGTGATAAATTCTCAAAGCTAATGAAAGGGAAATTTGAGATGAGCATGATGGGTGAAATAGATTTCTTCCTAGGACTTCAAATAAAACAAATGAAGGATGGAACCTTCATCAACCAAACCAAATATACAAGAGATTCAAAGAGGAAATTTGGCATGGAAGAGAAGTTATTTGACAAGATACTTATGAATAGTACCATACAAAATGGATCTTGACACTAAAGGAAAACCAGTGGATCAAATAAGATATAAAGCACTCATTGGATCATTGCTCTATTTTGCTGCTAGCAAACCTGACATCACCTTTACAGTAGATGTATGTGCAAGATATCAGTAAGCACCTAAAGAAAGTCATATGACAGTTGCCAAGAAAATTCATATTTATCTGAAAAGAAGCCAAGAAATGGGTATATGGTATCCTAAGGAAGGTGGTTTCAAGCTTATGGGTTACTTAGACTCACGCTACGCTAGATGTAGAGTTGGCAGGAAGAGTACATCAGGTACATGTTAGCTTCTTGGAAATAAATTATTTTCATGGTTCAACAAGAAATAAATTTCAATAGATACATCTACAGCTAATGCAGAGTACATTGATGCTGGAAGTTGTTGTGCACAAGTCCTATAGATTAGAAAACTGCTAAGGGATTATAATATTGAAGAAAAGGAGATCCCAATTATGTGTGACAACACAAGTGCAATTGCTATAACTCAAAATCCAGTATTGCATTCAAGAACCAAACATTTTGGTATTAGATATCATTTAATCAGAGATCATGTTGAAAAGAAAGACATCAAGTTAGAATATGTGTTAATTAATTGATATATTCCAAAAGCCCATTTGTGAATCAAGATTTGAGGAGCTAAAGAATGAACTTGGCTTAATAGAGTTGAGTTAATCTCATCAGAAGAGTTGAAAGAGTGAAGAAATAGGTTTTAGAAGAGTTTTCTTCTATCAGTTGAGTAAAATCAATAGAATTAAATAGTTAGTAGAGTGCAGTCATCTGAACAGCTGAATCAAGCTTCCGTTGACTATATGTGCAGAAGAGTCTCTTCAATTAAGAGTTATCAGCAGACATATTAAATGCTTAAAAGACAAAAACAATGTTGTATTTAATTGAGGGGGAATGTTTTATAATACTACGTTAGCATCATTCAATGCTCCGTAGTAATTCTCAATTAAAGTTGTAAGTAAACACTATTAGGATGCTTATGATTGGCCATAAATGTTGCAATACATTTAATGCTCCAAAAAGTAGATTACAAGATCAAATCTGGACCGTCATTCAAATTTCAAAATTTACAATTTTTGATCACGTCTTTCATAGATCATGTATTTTCACCTTCTATAGAAGCGGTTCATTTATATATTTCTCTCTCTACGCGCTCACATACTCTCACAGTAATACTCTCAAGAATTTCTCTTAAAAAAGCTTCGATCTTTTCTCTCAATCTCTACTACTCGAAATGGCACCAAAGAAGATCCCCGCATCTGTTGCATCCCATACTATGGATTTTACCAAGATTTCGGAGAAGATCTATTCCATAGTGACTATTAATGTGGATGGTTTGGTGAACCACTCTGGTGATAAAGCTAGGGCATAGAAAATCATTTTGTGCCTTGACGTTAAGCCATCTTTTCGCTCTTCGCGTTGTTTTCATTGTAGCGGTCCAAACCGTCTTCAATCCTCTAGTGATCGACGCACTGTCACTCGTGTGTTATATTCCGAGAAAACCTTGGAGGCAGATTATTCCTCTCCGCACATCTATGATGATGAAAACTCTATGCCATCACCAGAGGAATTTCTTACTGGGGACGTGGGTCAGTTATTGGTTCTCTACCATGCTTGTTTAACACCCCATAGTGAGCATAATGATTCTGTGCAGCACCATAAATTATTTGAGTCAACTTGTACTGTTTAAGGTAAAATTTGTCGCTTTATTATAGATTTCGACTCTTGTGAAAACGTCTTTGCGCCAGATGCTATCAAATTGGCCCTTTCCACTGAACCTCACCCCACACCGTATTCATTAGCTTGGCTCCAACGCAGCAATGAAATTGTAGTGAATCAACATGCCTTAATTAATTTCTACATCGGAGGAACCTACACAGACAGTGTTTGGTGTGATGTGGTTCCCATGGATGCATGTCATCTTTTTCTTGGGCGACCTTGGCAGTTTGATCCTGGCATTATTCATGATGATCGCCAAAACACATAGCTTTTTGTTTAACGGGACGAAGGTTATGTTGGTTCCTGGGGCTCCTTGTCCCCTGCCTGTTATGCCACTTCCATGTACCCTTTTATTATTATTTTTAGCATTTTTTCGTATTTTGGATAACGCCCCATATGTTTTTTTACTATTGACATGTGATACTCCATCATCTTCATGTACCCCTCAAGTGGTCACCTCTCTACTATCCGAATTTGCCGATATTTTGTTTGGATGAACTTCTGGATGGACTTCCACCTTTATGTGCCATTCAACACCAGATTGATTTATTACCTGGGGACAATCTGCCGAATCATCTCCATTATTGAATGAGCCCCTCCGAACACGAAGAACTCCGAAGACAGGTTAAAGAATTGTTGCGACATAGCCATATCCAGGAAAGCTTAAGCCCTTGTACAGTTCTTGTCATACTCATTCCCAAAAAGGATGGTGTCTGGCTCATATGTCTCGATAGTCGGGCCATTAACAAAATTATGGTATGTTACATTTTCCCCTTTCCTCATTTATATGATTTCTTGGATCAACTTGGTGGAGCAATGGTGTTTAGTAAACTGGGCTTGAAGAGTGGCTACAACCACATACGTATTTGATCGGGTGATGAGTGGAAAACTGCTTTCAATACTCTTGAGTGCCTCTTTGAGTGGCTTGTTTTGCCATTTTATTTGTCAAATGCTCCAAGTACGTTTATGTGTATTATGAACTGATCCCTCCACCCTTTGATTGAGTCATATGTCGTCGTTTAATTAATGACAACTTAAATTTTACAAGTCCGTTGATGCTCATGTACTTCATCTCAAGGTTGTTCTGGTTATTTTGCTAGCGGAGTGCTTTTTGTTGCCCTTTAGAAGTGCGCATTCTTAACAGATAGTGTATTATTTCTGGGGTATCCAATTTCTACTGCAGGAAATGGCGTTGATGACGCCAAAATTGCCGTTGTTCATGATTGGCTTGTTCCGTCAACCCTTACTGAAGTGCGGAGTTTTCATGGTTTGGCATCATTTTATCGTCTTTTTATTCGCCATTTTAGCATTGTTAGGACCCCTATAACCGATTTAATGCATGGTAAAAAAAATTGCTATCCTCCACAAACGGCAACAACATTTGACGATATCAAAAAGAAATTAACATGCATCCCATTACTTGCTTTTCCTAATTTCACGGCCCCTTTTGAATTACACAGTGACGCATTGAAGGTCGGCATTGGTTGTTGAGCCAGCATGGTCACCCTATTGCTTATTTTAGCAAAACATTATTATATACCACTCGAGATCGTTACAACACCTATGATGTAGAGTTTGATGGGGTTGTGTGCGCTATCCGTCACTAACGCCATTACTTGTTTCACTGCAAGTTTATCCTCTATACGGACCATGAAGCTCTTAAGCACCTCCACTCTCAAGATTATTTATATGCGTGTCATGAGGCATGGTCAGTTTTCTTACATCAATTAACATTTGTGGTAAAACATCATTCAGGCGTTACAAATAAGGCCGTGAATGCTCTTAGCCACCGTCACAGTTTGCTTATTTATATGCATATCACAGTACCGGGTTTTGATTCCTTCCACGACCTATATGAAACTGTAACGACCCAATTTTATGAAATTAAAGTATTATAAACTATTATTAAGAAGACATGAATTTATAAATTAAAGTGATGTCAATAATTATCAAAAAGTTGATTTAGAATTTTTAATTCTTAAGAAAAAAAATATAACGATAATATATTATTATTATTATTACTATTATAATTCTTCCAAATTAAATATCCAAAATTTATTCCAAGCACAACCGGAAAAAAATAATTAAAAACATAATTCCAAAATTTAGTCCGATCATAATTATTTAAAATATAAATATATCATGATTTATTCCACCATCCACAACATCATATCTTCAACCGGATTCCTCAACCTGAAAGTCATGATAATAATAGGGGTGAGCTTCATCTCGCTCAGTAGGGACATAATTACAACAGTAAATTCATTAATTTCCTCTTTTTTCTCTGACTGACCAGTTCCTACATATAGCATTTCGGGTTCACCCCGAAGATACATTTGATCTCGGACCCTTTTCATGGCCCCTAGCTTATATGAATTTATTTCCTCTTGACAGATATTGCAATCAATGAAGTATAATCATGGAACATTAAATAAAGACAAATAATATAGAAATCCCTACCTTAATAATCGCAGATATTCGATGTAGAAAAATGAACAATAACCATTCGTTTTCTTATAATTATATGAAATTATATAATTAATATGTGATTTTAATAAATCGTACTAATTAATGAAATAATTTGTAAAAATAAATATGAAAGAAGCTTGTGAATTGGGAATTATATATATATATATATATATATATATACATATACATAGAAAACTTGAATAATAAGTAGAAAAAAATATCATACTTTATATTTATATGAAATTTGGTGTAGAATTTGAGTATGAAATTATACATATTTATAGTAATTAATATTAACCCCTAATTACTCTAAAATAACCCCTAAACTCACCCCCTAAACTAACCCCTAACATAACCTCTATACTAAATATTAATTAAATATATGGGTTATCACATTCTACTCTCCTTAAATATAATTTCGCCCTCGAAATTCGATATCTTACCTAGAATTGGAAAAAAAACTTGGGTACTTGACACGAATCTCCTCTTCACGCTTCCAAGTAGCTTCCTTTCTGCCAAGACTTCTCCACTGTACTTTGATCAGAGCAATATCTTTATTTCTCAAATGGTGAATCTTGCGTTCCAAAATAGCTTGTGGTGCTTCCTCGTAAGTTAAGTTATTGTTGATTGTTAGATCCTTATAATTCATGATGTAACTTGGATCGTGAACGTACTTTCTTAGCATAGAGACGTGAAAAATATTGTGCACACTTGATAAACTCGGTGGTAATGCTAGCTGATAAGCTAACTCTCCAACTCGTGTAAGGATTTCAAATGGTCCGATATATCTCGCTTTCAACTTTCCCTTTTCGCCAAATCGAATAACACCTTTAATAGGAGCTACTTTCAGAAATACTTTTTCTCCTTCATCAAACTGTATATATTTTCTCCGTCTATCAGCATATGACTTTTGTCTATCTTGAGCCATCTTGATTCGATCTTGTATCATAGTTATCTTCTCAACAGTTTGCCGAATTAATTCAGGACCCAAAATTTTTCTTTCACCAACTTCGCTCCAATATAATGGTGATCTACATTTTCTTCCGTACAACGTCTCGCATGGAGCCATCCCAATAGTCGTTTGATAACTGTTGTTATAAGTGAATTCTACCAAGGTAATAATGTTTCCCAATTACTTCCTAAGTCGAGCACACATTGCTCTCAACATATCTTCCAATATGTGTATAGTCCTTTTAGATTGTCCATATGTTTGCGGGTGATAAGTCGTATTAAAGTTTAGCTTTGTTCCCAAAGCACTTTGTAGACTTTTCCAAGCTTAGAAGTAAAACGTGTATCTCTGTCTGAAACAATTGACACAGGAACTCCATGAAGTCTCACTATCTCCTCAATATAAATTTATGCATATCGCTCCATACTGAACGTCATCTTAACGGGTAAGAAATAAGCTGGCTTTGTTAACTGATCTATTACAACCCAAACATCCTTATTTCCCTTGACTGATGGTGGAAGCCCTACCACAAAATCCATAGTTATGTGCTTCCATTTCCATTCTGGAATATCAATTGGTTTGAGTAAACCAGATGGTCTTTGGTGTTCGGTTTTAACTTGCTGACAAGTCAAATATTTTTCCACAAAAGTTTCAATATCTCTTTTCATACTTAGCCACCAAATTAACTCTCTTATCAACTGCTCTTGCTCTGTGAGCAAACAAGTCACTCACCCTTGGTCTCACAGTTTAAATCGTAGTTAGGGTAATTACTTTATGTTAAATACAACCAAACTCTTAAATAAGGAAACCTTACATGCTCAAAACGTTATTTACAGAAATCCTAAGTTCAAATCTCATTAGGGAAAATCCATCTCAAATCCAAATTTATTTCTGTATTCAATACATTAATCCTTAGTAGGAGAACTTTTCATCAAATAACTAACCTTATTGGTTGTCAACTCACAACTACAATAATCAAATCTTATTGAGAAAACCTTATATTTCAATATGTCCAAATACTCAAACTGTAATTAGGAAAAACCATTCACTCAAATACATGGGATAACCCTATATTCAAATAACTCAAATCCTTTAGGGGAAAATCTTACATTCAATGACTCAAATCTTATAGGGCAAAATCTTGTGTTCAATATCTCATACCTCATAGGAAAAATGGTATATTCAATAACTCAAACCTTATAGAGTAAACCATATACTCAAACATTAATCAAGAAAAACACTATAATCAGTAGTTCAGCTATAACTGGATAAATCTTATCACCTTCATTTGAGAATAAGCATATAACACAGTAATCGACCAACTCAGCAATAACAATCTAATTTATAGAAACACACAAATCATTATAAGCTTTAGGCGACAAGCTTATATCACTTGTCTGTTTAACTTGGATTGTAGTAAAGTCCTTTCTAGGCCTCCATCAAAACAAACCTAGACTCGAACCCTGTATCATAGGGTTGGTAAAAACTTAAATAAATTCATTGTACAACTAAAATCAAGAGATTATCCTTTTGCATCTATCAACTTAATAGTTCTCATATGTTTCTCATAATCCAAATCAAGACGTGTAATCCTAAAGAAAAAACAAAATCTTATTAATAATAATAATTCTCGAATAACCGGGGTTCATGCTTAAAAAATAAAAGTCAACAACCAAAAGTTAACTAACAATAATGATTAGAAAACTAACGTAAAGCTAATGATGATTAGCCAATCATCTCTAACTATAGATAATATGTCTCACTCCTCATCTCTATCAATGATAATGGGTCTATTAATCAATCCATAAAGTTTACAAGACACTAAGTCTTCTAAAACTTCGAATCTTTCTCAAGTTTCGCTTCTTGGGTTTTTTTTTCTTCTCCCTCAAGTATCATCAAAATATTGGCATGAGCACCAAAGACGGTAGCACCATCACCTCAAAGTTCTTTGGTAACTTCTATAAACCTCAAAGACACTCGTCGTTAACATAGGTCTCACTAATCATCTTCCTAATAATCCAAATCAAATAAGTATTGGTCATCTAGGTTCATGTAATTAAGCTCATACGATTTTATCATAAAATTTCTTTAATATAAAATATCGTAATAGATGTACTTGTCATGAATTTTCTTTAATACAATAGTGCTTTTATTTTAAAAAGAATGATGACAAGAATTGATAAATGTACTTCTAAAACATGATAATATAAAATGATACTTCATAAATAAATGGAATAACATGGCATAATAAATTGCATACCTTGAGAAACCGGGCGAGATATGATGAAGGTGGATGTTACTAGACTATTTTCATTTAAAAAAGAAACACCTTTGTTTTTCCAAGTCTACAGAACCGTAGACCTGCTCTGATACCATTTGTAACGACCCAATTTTATGAAATTAAAGTATTATAAACTATTATAAAGAAAACACAAATTTATAAATTAAAGTGATGCCAATAATTATCAAAAATTGATTTAGAATTTTTAATTCTAAAGGAAAAAAATATAACGATAATAATAATAATAATAATAATAATAATAATTATTATTATTATTATTATTATAATTCTTCCAAATTAAATATCCAAAATTTATTCCAAGCACAATCGGAAAAAAATAATTAAAAACATAATTCCAAAATTTAGTCCGATCATAATTATTTAAAATATAAATATATCATGATTTATTCCACCATCCACAACATCATATCTTCAGCCGGATTTCTCAACCTGAAAGTCATGATAATAATAGGGGTGAGCTTCATTTCGCTCAGTAGGGACATATCTGTCAATATTTAATATAACATGAAAAGCATTCACATAATTACAACAGTAAATTCATTAATTTCCTCTTTTTGCTCTGGCTGACCAGTTCCTGCATATAGAATTGCGGGTTCACCCCGAAGATACGCTTGATCTCGGATCTTTTCATGGCTCCTAGCTTATATGAATTTATTTACTCTTGTCAGATATTGCAATCAATGAAGTATAATCATGGAACATTAAATAAAGACAAATAATATAGAAATCCCTACCTTAATAATCGCAGATATTCGATGTAGAAAAATGAACAATAAAAATCCTAGTCCTCGACCCCTTCGTTTTCTTATAATTATATGAAATTATATAATTAATATGTAATTTTAATAAATCGTACTAATTAATGAAATAATTTGTAAAAATAAATATGAAAGAAGCTTGTGAACTTGGAATTATATATATATACATATACATAGAAAACTTGAATAATAAGTAGAAAAAATATCATACTTTATAATTATATGAAATTTGGTGTAGAATTTGAGTATGAAATTATACATATTTATAGTAATTAACATTAACCCCTAATTACTCTAAAATAACCCCTAAAATCACCCCCTAAACTCACCCCCTAAACTAACCCCTAACATAACCTCTATACTAACCTCTAATTTAAATATTAATTAGATATATGGGTTATCACAGAAACTGACCCATTCGTCAAGCTCATTCTTTCTTTGTTGGCTCGTGGTAATGACTAGATTTTTCCTTTCATGATTATTTCTCTTTACGGGTTTGTGTCTTTGTGTTCCAACATGTAGTCTTCGTACCATGTTAGTGGAAGAATTACATTCCATTGGCCATGTGGGCAGAGATCGGTTGATTGAGTTAGTGCAACATACTTATTTTTGGCCCACTCTTCGATGTGATGTGTCGCGCTTTGTTGCACGGTGTTGGATTTGTCAGGTCTTTGAAGGCACCACCATAGATGCGGGTCTGTACTATCTTTTACTGATTCCTTCCATGTCGTGTAGTGCGTTGAGCATGTATTTCGCTTTAAGTCTCCCTCGTACTCAACGGGTCCACGAAAATATTGTTGTGGTAGTTGATCGGTTCTTTAAAAAAAATGCATTTTATTCCCTGTAAGCGTTCCATGAATGCGGTTCATGTGGCTCAACTTTTTTCCGTAAAGTTTATCACCTCCATGGGTTGCAAGCTTTGATAGTCTCTGACCGTATTACACACTTCCTCGGTTATTTTTGGCGCACATTTTGGCGTATGGCTCGCACGGGCATTTAGTTTAGTAGTGCTTATCAACCGCAAACTGATGGGCAGACTAAGGTTGTAAACCGCTCCTTGGGTAATTTGCTTCGTTACTTGGTTGCTGATACAAGAAATCACACATTTTATGATGAAATATTTCTTGACGCATAACTATTTGTCATTATTTGTTAATTAAAAGTGACCACTTTTATTTTTGTCATTGTAAAGTACACTATTACGACGTCATTTAATTTCGTCACTATTGGTATTAAATGTTGTCACGAAATTACCTATTTCATGACAATTAACTGAAACTCGTCACTGTATTTCATAGAAGGTGGAATTTGACACCAAAAGTTTGGGGAAAAATATTTCGATGACGAATTGGTGATAATTGGTGATGAAATTTAGTGTCATGAATTATTTCTTTTAATGACATCATAATTTGTCATTTTTCACTTCAACAAAATAGTGACACTCTTATTTCGTCAACAAAGACATATTTTATAACGATTATTTTTGGCACGCATAAAGATTTGTCATTATTTGTTAATTTAACAATGACGAAAGTTATTTGTGTCATTTCAAAATACTCTTTTATGACACCATTTAGTTTTGTCACTATAAATATTACATTTCGTCACTAATTTGCATATTTCATGATGATTAATTGAATTGTGTCATAGTTATTTGTAAAAGGTCGGAATTCGCACCAAATATTTGGAGGGAAATGTTTTAAGAATTGGTGATGGCATTTGATGTCACAAAATATGTTATTTCATGACCACAAAACATGAAATAAATTTGTCACTAATATTTTGATGTCACAAAATATGTTATTTCATGACCACAACATATTTTGTCATTAATTACGCCAAAACATTAGTGACAAATTTATTTCATCAACAAAATTCATCATAATGATGATAAATATGAATTCGTGGAAATTAAAAAACTTCTGAAAATTCTGAAAATTACAAAAAAAGCCCTTGAGGTTTGATTCCGTTTTATATGTTACACTTCATAAGCAAAAAATATTTCAAAACCCCTAGCCTTTAAAAATGTAGTACAATTACTCCCTTAAATTTAAGGCAGAATCAAATCGAAGGGATTTTTTAAAAGTTTTGAAACATCTTTTGGTTATTTTGTAATTAGTCCATGTTAGAATTTTAGTACAAACAATTTATTCTTTTTGTCATTTCTTGCAAATAATTTTAGTTCGACTTACACTATGCTTTCCAATTCCTTTTGTTTTATGAATTGAATGATGGTAGTCTCTGTTTGGGGAAGAAAGCTTGTGTTGTAGCTCCAATTCCTTTTGTTTTATGGTATAATGGGACTAAATAAGCACAAGTTTTTCTTGTTTGTTGAAATGCTGCAACTTTTGTCTGTGGATCAACCCTATAGAGCTCTTGGTCTTTAAATTGTTTTATTTGCAAGAATTGTGGTTTTATTATGTGACTGCCAACAAAAGTATTGCTCATTCTTGAGATGAAATAAACAAACATGGACAATGTCTTTGGTTTTTATTCTTCATTCCGACAACATTAGTAATACTGTACAGTGAGTTTATTGCATGTAATGGAACGTCAAAAGGGAGACAACTATAGCCTCTTACAGCTCTGTTTCTCTGTTAGCAAATTTGAATTTTCAGGAAGTTGTATCAGTGTGTCATGTTATGTGGGCTTTGCTTTTGTTAATCATCCATGACTTTGAACTTCATTTCCAGTCTGGTTTTATCAGATCTCATTTGTTCCTTTGAACTACGAAGTTATTTAATGCCGTTTTTTCATATTAATGTCTTTGGTTTTTATACCTCGAAGATGTTGCCCTCAACATTAATGTAATAAATTAGCATATGAGGAAATTGGCAAAATATATCAATATTTTCAAGGTATTCCGCCAAACAAGTTACAAGTCAACAATATTTTGTTTTCTTTTTTGTGCACATAACATACAACACTACGTCACAGGCCATGACATTCGCATTAAAGCACCAAACATGCATCTAAGTACGAAAAAGTTAATCGGAATGTGTTTATTTCACGCATGCTGCGAGAATTGACAATTTCTTTCAAATTATAAAAAAAAATTTGCCCGGATTAACATTGTGCGACACTGGTAGAGGCTTGTATTATACAGACGATTGATCATTCGATTTCATGAGTGCCTGTGGCTGTGTTTCTCCCATACTATCCCATCATAACAAAAAAAATATCACACACTCTAACTCTTTCAGTTCTTAGCTTTCAATTAGAATAAAATGAAAAGAAGGAAAGCATAGTGTAGGTCAAACTAAAATTGTTTGTAAGAAAATGACAAAAAAGAATAAATTGTTTGAACTAAAATTCTAACATGGACTAATTACAAAATAACCAAAAGATGTTTCAAAACTTTTAGAAAAGTCATTCGATTTGATTATGCCTTAAATTTAAGGGGGTAATTGTAATACATGTTTAAATGTTAGGGGGTTTTGAAATGTTTTTTTGCTTATGAAGGGTAACATGTAAAACGAAATCAAACCTCAAGGGCTTTTTTGTAATTTTCAGAATTTTCAGGAGTTTTTCAATTTTCCACGAATTCATATTTATCGTTATTATTACGAATTTTGTTGACGAAATAAATTTATCACTAATATTTTGCGTAATCAATGACAAAATATGTTGTGACATCAAATACCATCAACAATTACTATCATTTTGTCATTAAATATTTTCCTCCAAATTTTTGGTGTGAATTCTAACTTTTTACAAATAACTATGACACAATTCAATTAGTAGTCATGAAATATGCAAATTAGTGACGGA
The DNA here is from genome assembly GCA_016081115.2 of Rehmannia glutinosa. Taxonomy (NCBI): domain Eukaryota; kingdom Viridiplantae; phylum Streptophyta; class Magnoliopsida; order Lamiales; family Orobanchaceae; genus Rehmannia; species Rehmannia glutinosa. The sequence continues at coordinate 63,764,468 of CM071924.1, read as the reverse complement.
ATATAATATTGATAGTGACAAAATTAAATGGTGTCATAAAAGAGTATTTTGAAATGACACAAATAACTTTCGTCATTGTTAAATTAAAAAATAATGACAAATCTTTATGCATGCCAAAAATAATCGTCATAAAATTTGTCTTTGTTGACGAAATAAGAGTGTCACTATTTTGTTGGAGTGAAAAATGACAAATTATGATGTTGTCATAAAAAGAAATGAGTGGGTCTCTTGTGAGACCGTCTCACGGTTTAGATCTAAACCGTGAGACGGAGCCCCAACATCCAAAACTAGACCCAACCACAAAAAAAAAGGGAAATAATAAAATTAGATCTTATTCTCGTCTCGCTCTTCCACGGCGGCAACAACCTTTTCTTCATCAACCTGCGATGGCGTTTATTCTCAGTGTCTTTCTGCTCTGGTGGTTATGCCTACCAGAGGTGAATTATCGGTGGAGATTAATGATTAATGAAGGTTTTGGCATGGAGAAAATAGGTGTTTCCTTGTAAGATGGATCGATTTTGAATTCATGTTGTAATCAGTTAAGGAATAATTTTCAGTCAATTCCAATACTAATTCAATTCAAAACGTCTAGATATTCATCACACGAATGTTTCTATCTTGACGTCTAATTTGAGTGATAATTTCGATGAGCCATTATTAGAACAAATTGACGCTCTGCAACTTTTCATAGGAAATAACTTATGATACTTTCAAAATGATACTTTTTGAATAAAAATTGATACTTTTAAACAATTCTTTATATACTATTATATTTATTAGTGTACTTTGCAAGCAATTAATATTAATTTGTTATTTCAAAATATATATATTTTTTAGAGTAAAAGTGACACATTTTTAATAAAAAGTGACACTCTTGTTTTGTGTAGTTTAAAGTTTATACTCGTCTTATGACGATTCTTGCTCTGGTAATGATGTAGAACTATCACAGTCCCTAGAGAACTGCAGAAGAATCAATATTACAAAGAAAACAATATATATATAAGTAATACTTTTACAATACAAAGTAATACTTTTCAAGTAAAATATAATACTTTTCAAATAAACATTACATACTTCTAAACAAATTAGTAAGTAATAATATTTTAGTAAAAATTATTACTTTTCAAGTCAAAAGTAATAGTTTTAAAGGAAATAATATATAGTTTTAAAAGATATAGCAAGTAATATCTTTACAATAAAAAGTCATACTTTTCGAGTAAAAGATGATACTTTACAAGTAAATATTAATACTTTTAAAGAGATTAGTAAATAGTAATATTTTGTAAAAAGTATTATTTTTCAAGTCAAAAGTAATAGTTTTAAAGGAAATAATATATAATTTTAAAAGATATAGCAAGTAATACTTTTACAACAAAAAGTCATACTTTTTGAGTAAAAGATGAAACTTTACAAGTAAATATTAATACTTTTAAAGAGATTAGTAAGTAATAATTCTTTAGTAAAAAGTATTACTTTTCAAGTCAAAAATAATAGTTTTAAAGGAAATATTATATAATTTTAAAAATTATAGCAAGTAATACTTTTACAATAAAAAATTATACTTTTCTAATAAATGGTGATACATCACAAGTAAATATTAATACTTTTAAAGAGATTAGTAAGTAATAATTTTTTAGTAAAAAGTATTATTTTTCAGGTCAAAAGTAATAGTTTTAAAGGAAATAGTATATAATTTTTAGAGCTGTCAAAATAGGCCTATGTGCCAATATACTTTTACAATAAAAAATTTTATAATATTTTTCGAGTAAAAGATGATACTTTACAAGTAAATTAATACTTTTAAAGAAATTAGTAAGTAATAGTTTTTTAGGAAAAGTATTATTCTTCAAATAAAAAGTAATAGTTTTAAAGGAAATATTATATAATTTTAAAAGGTGCAGGCAATAATATATTTACCATAAAAAGTAATATTTTTCGAGTTTTAAAAGTCATACTTTTCAAGTAAAAATTAATGCTTCTAAAAGGGATTAAAATATGTAACTTTTCTGTTCTTTTTTTTTAGGAAAAAACATGTAACTTTTCAAGTAAAAAATAATAGTTTAAAATAAAATAGTACATAATTTTAATGGATATAGTACGTAATACTTGTCCAGTAAAAAATAATATTTTTTGAATACAAAGTAATACATTATTTTTTTGAGTAAAAAAAAGCATACTTCAAAAAGGATACAAAGTAATAATTTTAAAGTAAAAACAACAATTTTAAAGGAAATAATAAATATTATTTAAAATTTTAAACTGCATATTGGTGTTCCTCATGAGTATCTTAATTATTGTATTTAACTTAATATAAAATGACTTTGTTTACAACATTATATTATTTTCTATGTTAAAATATAAAAAGAGCTTATTAGCCTATTGGGCACATAGCTGCTTTATTATTAAAGAAATTTTAGAAAAAATACAACGAATGGCATCCCAGATTTGGGTCAAAACTGCTTTTTTTTTTGTTCCATTATTATAATTTTTTTAAATATAAGGCTAAAAAATAAAATTAAGAAAAAGTGGGAGGGACTATTTGGATTTATGGATCCTAGCACGTGACTTTACACCAATTACGGAAGAATCTCCGTGTTTGATGAGATTACAAATCTGCTACCATTTATAGCCATAGCGGGTCGGGTTTGAGCATAGATCCGTCTCACGAATTTAGATCCGTGAGACCGTCTTACATAAGTCTTTGTCAAAAGAAATAATTTGTGACACTAAATTTCGTCACCAATTATCACCAATTCGTCACCGAAATATTTTCCGCCAAAATTTTGGTGTCAAATTCCACCTTCTATGAAATACAGTGACGAGTTTGAGTTAATCGTCATGAAATAGGCAATTGCATGACGACATTTAATATCAATAGTGACGAAAATAAATGACGCCATAATAGTGTACTTTACAATGACAAAAATAAAAGTCGTCACTTTTAATTAACAGATGATGACAAATAGTTATGTGTCGAGAAAAAGATTCATCATAAAATGTATAATTTCTTGTAGTATAGGGTTTGAGGTGGAATTGGGAAATGAAGCCGCCACAACTCTCAAAATAATGAGATCATGATATATTTATTTAGTTTATAGGATTGATATATCTTAATTTTAAGTTATAAATACTTCATATATATATATATAAAGTTATTTTGCAAATCAATATTTTTAAAGTAATAATTTATCTTACAAAATCTTAGATTCACATTCTCATTAAAACGCCACATTCCCGTAAAAAATGTTGGTTACGCTCAAATATTCAATTAAATTGAATAAACCCTTATTTATCAACTTCTTCCAGCATCCCTTCACGCCTCACGGTATAATCCATTCACAACCTCCTCTGAGTTTCGATAATTCCCAAAAAAAATTGAAGATAACTCAGAAATTGAACAGTAAAATTCTCAAAAATCTCCCAAATCCATCCCAAAACAACCACCATTTTGTCACCGTCCAACAACCAAAACCACCACCCTTCGCACCATGCCAAGATCCGCAAGTGAGGAGACAAACACCCACCTTCAAAATTGAAGCCATCACTCGCCGATTCACCAGGCCATGATACATATCCTTCAGTATTCCGCCTTTAAGTGCACCGCCTCTGCCATACGAGTTGAGTCTTGGCAAACCCCTGCTCGGGCGCTCTGAAAAAAAAAATGAGTGGCAGAAAGTAGTGAAATATCTGAACCTACTGGTGCCGACAAAAGTAGGCTTGCATTGGAAGTGACGGTGAAATTATCAGACTACTATATGAGTAAGACAATTTTTTTTTATTTCCTAATTTCTTTTCGTAAAATTTCATTACCAGTTTGAAATTAAATTTAAATTTTAGTATGGGATATGGTTAAAATTAATCCTAATTTTGATATTTTTTGTTTGATTGTAACATTTAAAAATAATAAATAAATAGATAAATAAATAAGTAAAAGAAAAGGCTTTCACAACCAACAAAATATTTGGCGGATAATATGTTTATTTTGGCGTTTATATTTTCAATCTAATTATGGTATATGTGTATCTTATTAAGGTAGATAAACACAAGGATTTATTGTTATCATAACACTCTCCATCTCTTCCCTTTTACTGTCAGTCATATGTGTCAACAATTAGGTTAACAATATAGCAAAGAATCATCGTTCTTCTCTCTTCATCATTATGCGGTCTATTTAATACTGGTAATATCTCATTTCTTCACTGAAATCACAAACATATAGGATTTTTTACTGATATTGCTACTTTCTTATAAGTAACATGTAGGTTGCTTGATTCTAGAACGTTGTGTTATGTGTTACTTAGATATAGATTGTGATTAATATGAAAACATGGGATTTTGTGCGTATGTATGTGTATAAGATATTGAAATTCTGTTTTTTTTTTTTGGTGTATTTCATCTGGTGCAATTGTTATACCAGATTTATTAATTATAGATGTCCATAATTCTTTACAGTATGTTATATCACATAACTTTTATTTTTAAGTGTATTGTATCTGGTTTGATCTGTTTAGGATTTGATTAAGTAAAATGTTATTTTTTTTGTTGATTTTGTCTCAATGATTGGAGATCAAAATCTGATCACTTTAAGATTTTGGGCTATAAAGCTAAAGAGGTTTTAAAAGAATTACTTTTTTACTCAATCATCTGATCACAAGCTTTTTTAAAAAAATAGCAATCACATTTGCAGTTGGTATTTAAATCCTTAAAATACCAGCTCTTTTGGTTAATACAATGTAGATTATATCAATTGAGTTTATGCAGATCGTTTTTTAAAGTTTTGGTAATTTGAGTGCTAACGTCTTTTGATGAAATACCCAAATCAACTGCTTATGTACTAATTATGCTCCCGGAAAAAAACTAGTAATGAACTCATCTGCACTCTTTATATGTTTTTGCTTGTCGACTTGTTAATAATTACCTTAATTAAACATAACACATATATCTAGTTGGATTTGCAGATTCTAGCTATTTTTGAACTAGCATTTGGTTAACTGCACTGAGAAAAGTTTGTTGTTGCAGCCTCTTTCATGAAATACCTACATCAATAGCTCATGTACTAAACCTGCTCTAGGAAAAAAACTAGTTAAATAAAAGATAAAAATTGGATATAATTTAGTATCTATTTTTTATTACAGATATGATGATTTTTAGCTTTTGGCCTCTAAAGTCAAATAGGTTTTAAAAGGTTTAATTTATACTAAATTATCTTATGACAAGGTTTTTGAAAAAACAATAGGAATCATATGTGCAGTTGGTGTTTTAATCCTTAAAATACAAGTTCTTTTGTTTAATTGGCAAGTCAATTTTATCAATTGAGTTTATGCAAATTGTTTATGTAAGGTTTTTGATAATCTAAATGTTGATGTCTTAATAACAAAACAGATAATAATGACATCTCAAAAGAGATTTTTGGCTTTTATTCATTTGGCTTTAAAAGTCGAGATCCATTTGTTTTCAGATTATGCATGTAGTTGTTCTAATCTGATTCATACTATGCACGCTTTGAGGTCTTAAGTCCCCTGTTACTGTAAAAATGGATCTAAGAGCTCGCAAACTGAAACCGAAAATCATCCCAAATAAGTCTCATCAAAGTCTCATAAATCACATTACCAATGATGGTGCATCTTATTTGACACCTTGTAGAAGTATCATAAGTTTTTTCAATAAAGCAATTACGACATTTGATGGTTCGAATGAGACATTGATAACAGTTGAAACGCATAATGGATATTCTGAAAAAGGTGAAACTACTACAACAAATCAACTAATGAGAGTGCCAGCATGCCAGAAACCCCGAAATGCCACCAAGTAAAAGTCCTGAAATTCAGTCACATCCCGAGAACATTCAAGATCCATCACCTGAAGTGAATGTGATCATATCACAGGTAATAAGGTGTTAGTTTTTATATCCATCCTAATAAGCTGTTTATTTTTATTCACATCCCCTATCTATACCTCTTACAGTAATGTCTTAAGCATTAAAGATGAAGCATTGAAATTGATGAAATTGGAATTTATATGCAAATAGGGATGGCAACAGGGCGGGTCTAGAACGAGTTTGGCTAAACCTGGGACCCGCCCCGCCAAGAAAATTCTGGATCTGGGACCCATCCCACCCCACCTTAGGACCCGCCCATCCTGTCTTGGACCCAGGACCGGCGGGTCCAACCCGCCAGACCCGGTAAATAAGGATTTAATGGCTGATTTTCATGGAATCACTGAATCAGTCAACTGTCATTGCTTCAAAGTTGAAACTATGTGGAACTCTCAACTCATTTGTCTAAAGTGTTCATGATTTTTTATTCTTTAATTAAACCCCAGGACATAGTTGTCAAAGGCTCAAGGCGCACAAAGGCGCAAGGGCTTCCGGAGCCTGAAAAAAGGCGCGCGCCTTTTTGAAGTGAGGCGCAAAAATAAATAAATAAATAAAATAAAAAATTTGTAACATAAACATGCATAAATCCATTAAAAAAACCCAGTTGGGCAATTGGGCTTATGTTTAATTAGGGCATAACTTAAGAAACCCTGAAAACTTAGTAAATACAAACCCATTTAAAAACCCAGTTTAAAAACCCACTTTAGGCCCAACTTTAAGTAGCCCAGACTCAAAAAACCCTACATTTTACTCAGGCGCGCCTGAGCAAACGCCTGGCGCCTGTGCGCCTTTTACATATTTAAAAACGCCTGAGAGGCTATGAAAGGAAAAATATCCTACTATGCCCCAGGAATTGAAATAAAATTAGTTAATGTACTAATCAGTTGTAGTGCCCATGAATTTTATAATTTACATGCTTGACTGTGATTCCTTTCAATTACATTTGATTACATATTTAACGCCAAACAAAAAAAAATATCCTACTAACAGACTAAGTTGCAGACTCCAACATGTAATTTGTCAAGCAAATATAATTATGTGAATTGTATGTGGCTTCGTGTCCTAAGTTCTCTAATTAATATAAAATATAATTTATACATATACGGGGCAGGTCCGGGTGGGTCCAGCTGGGCCGTTACCTGCCCTGGACCGGCAGGTTTTTATTAGCGGACCTCTAACCCACCCCAGGACCCGGTTGACCGGGTTTCAACCTGCCCTGGATGGGCGGTTTAATGTGGAGCCGGGTTTCAACCCACCCCATGGCTATCCCTATATGCAACTTTCAATGGCAGCGAAAACTTGTCCAAAAAAAGGAAATAAAGAAATTGATTTGCTTGTCCTTTGTTGTGGGGCTGCATGGACCCCAAAGTGATCTTTTTTAAAATCGCAATTGTATTCAATTTATCCTGCTAAAAAGAACATGACTAAGCAACATTGTGCAAATAAAATCATATGGTGTAATTGTCGTTGAGTTGTGTCTGTCAAATTTGGCGGAGAAATTAACTTTTGGTTCGATAAAAGTTGCAGAGTTTTGAATATCAATTGTGCAATTCGACTCTTTTTAGATTTCAACACGTGTAAAAATCTCTCTCAATTTGAAGTTGCAAGTAGTGAATATTTTATTACATGAAATTGTGTTTGGTGAGAATATAGAATTCAACTGTAGTTAGGTTTCTTGGATCTATTTCATCTATTATTTTGATTATTGTGTGATAAAAGAGTTTTTTTGGTTGTGACTTTGGTGAGTGATTTTTCATTGCACATGAATATGAACTGATTTTGCAAGAGGCTAAAAGACCGAGTCAGCAAGGTGCATGTATCGACAAGCTTATGGCATTCATGGCTGCAAATGGGAACAATCTCTAAGCTGCAATATTTCATGTAAGTAATAAGTTTCAATTTGCATAATTTAGCAAAATATGTTATTTCAATCATGAACCATGTGGAAATATGGATACATGTCTCGACATTTGTGTTGATTAAGCAATTGGGTTAACTCTTGATGTGGATTAGTTGCTACTTTAGGTTCTGGGAGATGGTTGAATTTGTGCTTTGTTGCTACTTTATATGGTTTGGCTAGCTAATTAATGATCAAGCTTACAACAACTTCATCTATCCTTTCTTTTATGTCAATTTTTCGTTCTCCCTTTGCTATCTGTTTTCAAATTTTATTCCTAAATCAAATAAACATATAGATTCATATAGAATGTTAACTGATAAACTTGCTTCTTTAGGTATTGATAGCCCTGTTTTGAGGGAATTTAATGCTGCTTCGCTTCCATTTCATGTAAAGGGGTTAACTAAAGTTGATCAGTTAGGCCATTTCATGTAAAGGGGTTAACTAGAGTTGATCAGTTAGACCTTCCTTCCTTTAGATCTATTAGAGTGTAACGATGTCTTGTTTGTAAACATTTGTACATTGTATATTTTTTGATCTAATAAATAGGTTGGGGATGTGCCCTTAATCCCCCATCCCTATATGGGATTTTTCAAACAGTGTGAAGAGCTAATTGCATAGAAGAAAGAAATATCTGATATTGTTCTTGATAATTTTTGTTGTCTTCTCAGAATATCGTCCAATGCCGAAAATGAGGTTTGAAAGTGGTCACATGTTGCTTGACTAAAATTAGGGATTATATATGTCATATGACGTGTACACAAGAGTTTCAAAAAGGATTATGAACTAGTGTTTCTCTCCTTTTGTGTGTACACTTGTATACATGTGTTTCTTTATTTTACAATTACCTTTTTATTTCTTTACTGATGTGTATGCACTAATTTAAAATTTTTAATTGTACAGGCGAGTCTGGATGGTTTTGGATTCAACAAGAAGAAATTTCTCAATTTACCGATGGAATATGGAATAACTTAGCAACTTAGAAATAAGATATTTGGGAACATGTGGTTTATATTTCTATGAGTATTCTTTGGGTTTAAATGTCTAATATTTCGTTTTGGAATATTGTTCAAGTAGTTTTATAATTTTCATTTCAAAGTTGGATATTTTAGCATTTTCCTCATATTGATAAATAATCACATTCTACTTAAACATGTTGGTTCTTTTTATTTTTCACGCTTATTTGACTTTTAGATTGTAATTGTAATTGTAATATAATATTAGATCGGAGCAAATTTATGTATCATTGAATCGAAGTATTAATAATATGTATGTGGAAAGTCAATAAATAATTTTCTCACCATGAGACTTTATTTTATTTTTATGCAATATAAATGATAAAATATGACAAATTAATACATCGATAAATATAAATTTTTAGTCTCCAATGCCTCATTCCCTGGATATTTATGCCGCAATCGATAAATATAAAAATCAATTGGTGACATTGAAATATTTTGTAACTGAAACTATTATCTTCCACAACGAACTTAGACGTCACCATACATATCCATTTAGTGACAATATACAACTAGTCATTAAAAATAGTATTTTTATGATGAATTGTATGGTCACATATGGATTCAAAATTTGTCACTAAAAATGAGTTAATTATGATAATTTGTGTGTCACCATATAAAACTATCTAGTGACGACAGATTTTGTCACCACATACTTCTTTTATGATGAACCAGGTCATCACAATTCCTACGCGGTTAGTGACACTAATCAACTTTGTCATGTAATGTTAATGTTTCTATGACGAAACATGTCATCACGTTTAATAATCTTTTGGTGACAATGAATGTCATGTCATTGAATATTAATTTTTGTGACATATTGTTTTGTCATTATATATACTCATTAAATGACGACCAATATTTTGTAACTATAAAGCATCTCTTTTATGACAAATTATATGATATATGACGAACTAGTTATGCAATTGTGACACTGAAGGCGTCATTAAAATTTGATTAATTTGGTAATATAATCATTTTCGTCACCAAAATCAAATGATTGGATGACAAAGTATGCGTTCATCATTTAAAATGTTACCTTTTGGTGACAAATAAAAATTTAAGTGTCAAAAGTTTGATCATTTAAGTGACGAGTTATGCGTCATAAAAAATGATATAAATGATGACACTGGTTGTTAGCGTCATCAAAGGTTAAAGATTTAGTGACGAACTGGAAAAATTGTCACATATACCTTTTACCATGGGGCTACAATGACGATCATTATGACGCTCAAATTTCGTCACATAATAACTTTAGTGACGAAAAAGAACATTTATATGACGAATTTTATCGTCATGTTTTCTTTAATTTCTTGTAGTATCATGTGTGGGATACACATCTTAGTCAAGCGAAATTTGCACACAACTTGGTTGTTAATCACAGCACAGGTCTAAGCCCGTTCTAGGTTGTTTATGGTTTCCTTCCACGTACGCCTGCTGATTTGGTGATCTTGCCTTCACGCACGTGAGGATCATTGTGCAGTTGAATTCATAACTGATCTTTGCTGGATACATGAAACCACATGGGCCATATTGGTTGGCGCGACTGCCCAGTACAAACGTCATGCTGATACTCATCACTGTTATGTGGAGTTTGTTGTGGGGGACTATGTTTGGGTTTTCCTTACCAAAGATCGCTACCCAGCTCATGAGTTTCACAAATTAGCCGCACGGAAAGTTGTTGTTGTAGAGATTCTTGAGAAAATAAATCTTAATGGTTACAGACTGAGGCTCCTTAGCCATATTTGTACATCTGATGTCTTCAATGTGTGCCATTTGATTTCTTATCAGGGTGAAAATTTAGGAGAAAAGACTGGTAGGGATTCGAGGGCGAATCGTCTTGTGGAGGGAGAGAACGATGGAGACGAGATTGTGCAATTTGTTTAGCTTGGGTTAATCATTGGTTAGTCGACAATGTTATGATATTTATTCCTAAGTTATTTTTATTGGTATGTTGTTAATTAGTTTCGTATAGAATAGAATTCTTTTCTTGATTATTTCCTTATAGAATAGGTTTCTTTAGTTGGTAGGAGTATTTGAGTCCCTATTTAACTCTATGATGTGTTGCTGCAAGGAAAAACACGTTGAAGTCTTCTTATGAAATTGAGGGTTTTCTCCCTTTTGATGTCAACAATATTTTTGTTAAATTTGCATATTTGTGTTTGAATGTTCTTTGTCCTAAGTTTCTGTTGCGTCAATATCCCACCTCACAAATGGCCCCCAAATTCCAACAGCTGCAAGTGAAGCCCAATCTGGAGGAACGCATGGCTAAATTCGCACAGTTGATAAAGACTCGATTCCAAAAAGTAGAGACATCGTTGAGAAATCAAGAGGCATCCTCTATAACTTGGAGAGTCAGATTAGGCAGATCACAAAGCTCGCGTGGAAAGGCCACAAGGAACCTTGCCTGGTAACACAAAGCCAAATCTGCGAGACAAACCTTCACAGTAAGGTGAAGTAATGCAGTTATACTACTATAAAGAAGCGCTGACCGGGAGGCAACCTATTATTCCGTGTCCATTTTTATATTATTGAGTCATAGGTTGATAGGGTGAGTTTTGAGTCAATAATTAGACATTTTGGTGGGTGTTGGTGGTGTTTTCGTCAATGTTGATGCATATATCACGTTTGGGCTAGTTCAAGGGAATAAAAACTGAGAACGAAAGTGTAGGTCCCAAGGGGTGTCAGTTAAGTCTAGAAAGGGGGGGGTGAAAAGACTTAACCAATTTTCGATTTCTTGGTTTTATAGCGGAAGTCTTAACACTATTTTTAAGATTGGTTATCAACACTTATTTTAATCTTTGTTATTATTAGTTGGATAGAAAATATAAATGCAAAAAAATAAATTGCAGATATTAAAATGTTGAAAGTAAATGACACAAATAATTATAGTGGTTCGAGGATGGGGTAATTCCTCTACTCCACTCTTCTCCTACTCCAGGAGGAATATACTAATGCAACTTTGACTTTGTTACAATAGTACAAATACAGTCCGAGCAAACCTTGATCACATAGCTAGCTTCATTGCTGGGCTCATCCCTATGTAAGAAAGATGTCTCACTACTTTAGCTCTTCAAATCTTTCGGACTTGATCATGTAGATTTTGAACCGTTCTATCTTGAACCTCACTTTAATTTAGGATTAAGGAAATTGGAATTTTTTGCTTTAGAGAGAATATTGATAAAGATGCTTCAATTTGATTGCTCATTTTTCTTGAGAATATTGTAGACGTTATGTCATTTCTTGTGTATGTCATATCTCTCTCTGGAAATTCCTCAGCCTTATATAGTGAGAGTTTGAAATTTGTCTGTTGAAGAGATAGACAAATTCAAACTTCACTTCTTGTTCATTGGCTTGTCTTGTTCTGCAACTTTTGATGTTGACCCACATTTGCATAAACTACCTTCATGTAATTGAAATGCACCAGGGTTCTGCAGGCATTCCATTGGTCCCTGCTACTTGCACCCTTTCAGCAAGATAACTTTTTAAGGTTGCATATCTGTCTCTTACCAAAATGGGTAAGTCTTGACTTTTCTTTGCAACAGACTTCTTCAGCTTTCTCTAAGTCCTTCAGCTGCTTTACCCCTTAAGTTGAGTCTTCTCCTTGATTCTTGGATGCCTCTGCTGTAAGTCTTCTGAAAGACTCAGCTGCTTTACTTGACTGAAGTTCTTCTAGGCTACTCAGCCGCGACACAACTGAATAAATTTCCTCTGCACTTCTTCAGCAAGTCTTCTGTATCTTCAACTTGGTTTCTTGATAACTCAACTAATATTCTAACTATTACAAAGTTGAAATACATACAAAAAATGGGGTGCCAACTTTCTAATCTAAGTTTTCTAAGCATCATCAAAATCTATACAAATAAATTTCCTAACAATTTCCCCCTTTTTGATGATGCCAAAACTTAATTACATCATAAAGTGCTAAAATTAAAATAATTGAAAAAAATGTATCATTTTATTAATGAATCATTCAGCACTTACATTATTTTTGTGTATTTACGAAGAATTGTAAAAATACAACAAAATTTCTTCTAGACAACTAACAGTTAACGCCTTGGTTGTCTTCTTTTCTTTTCCTCTTTTTCTCGCCTTCGGCGATCTTCTTCAACTCTTCTTCTACGTTCTTCTTTTTCTTTTATTTTCCTCCTCCCATAATCAAGTTTCAACTTCTCCTCCTCCATCCATTGAATCCTTTGAGCATCTTTCTCATATTTTCACACTAGCTCAGCTACTCTGCGAGTCGCTTCCCCATTCCCAGCTTCGTCAAAGCCTATCCAATACACGAAGTCTTTTTTCAGGGGGTTGATGGACATGATTCCACTTAGTCATTTTGGTGGAGAAAGTTTTCCTCTCCCACTAGACCTGAAATCTCTTCCTCTACCTCTTTCAAAACCTCTTCCCCTGGCTTGGCTTTCTCCCGTAGAAGTTTTGTTGTTGGATTGACTATTGGAAGGTTGCTGACTCTTAGAAGGCTTTCCCTAAGTCGGTTGCTTCCTAGTCTCTTCAATATCTCTCAAACCTTTTCACCAACGAAAATCCAACGTATTAGCTAACTCCATCCCACTGGTGGACCTCCAAATTGGACTTCTAGTTTTTGGATTCCCTCCTATTGACTTATGTCTAACTTTGCAATTTCAGCTTTATTCTTCTGAAAAGCTGTAGGTCCCTAGGGGTGTGGTGTAAGGTTTAGAAGGGGGAGGGGGTTTAATAAACCTTACCAAGTTTTTACTTTTTAGTCCTTTTAAAATATTTTAACAGAGCTGACTCAAATCAGCTAAGTCCTTGGAGGACAGCTAGGTTGACTTACTTCAACAAAGTTACCCACTCAACAGACTCGACTGAGCTATTGATGTATAACTTAGCTACGTCAGCTAACACTTAACTTTTAGATGATTTGGTTTTATACAACGGAAGACTTAACACCCTTGTAAATCTTAAGCACGTTTATAACACTCGATTTTAGCAATGTTATTATCAGATGGGTTGGCAATTTAACTTAACAGCAATTATAAAAGTATGCAAGAAACTAAAGTGCTGAAGTAAATGACACAAGCAAATTTTATAGTGGTTCGAGGATGGGGTAATTCCTCTAATCCACTCTTCTCCAACTCTTGGAGGAATCCACTAAGTAACAGATCAGGTTACAAAGTAGTTCTTCAGTCTAGAGACATCCTTGATAACACAGCTGGCTTCTCCTGTGACTCAGCTTCTTCACAAGACAACTGCCTTGCTACTTCAGCTCCCTTCAAACTCTTGGAATTGATCACACAGCCTTCCAACGAGCTTGAAACTTCTAGTTCGACCTTGAACCTTACTACAGCTCTTTCAAACTTGGAGAGTACACCCTTTTTTGTTCTTAAAACTTTTCCTCTTCAACTGGTTAAAGTATTCTTTCCTTCACATCGTGTTTTGGATGGAGTTCTTTCAAGTTTTAGGCTTGAGGAATTTCTTTATAAGCTTGAGAATGTTTGCAGGTTTTGCTTGCTTGAAATTGCTTGTTAGATTGGTAATCTTTTCTCAAATGCTTCCTCAGCCTTTTATAGTACTCATTTAAAAATTTGCCCGTTGAAGAGATATGCTATTTTCAAATGACACTTTCTTGTTCGTTGGCTTGTCTTTTCTTGATCTGCAGCATTGTGATGTTGACCCTTCCTCGTATTAAATAACTCTGCAGCTTTTCAGGGCCTGACACAAACATCAGTGCTTCCCATTGGTTTATTCCTTTTGCATGTTCCTGGGCCAAACACTTTAAGACAGGGAAACTTGGACTAATTACTATATCAAGTAATATCCTTGACTTTCGTCCAACGGATCAATGTCAGTCGACTTGACTTGACAGCTGTCTTTACCCCTTTGACTTGAGTCTGCTCCATCCTTTTAGGAAAGACTCAACTATCAGTTCAACTGGTAGACTTGGCTCTTTACTAACTTGACTGACAATTCTTCAACCTTTGCTCAGTTGTTCCTCAGTTGGATCTCCTTCAGTCCAGTCTGTGCCTTTCATCTTGACCACACTCAGCTGACATACATCTGGGCCTTCACTTCAGTCTTTAGTTGACTTCTTGCATTATTCGACATAGCTGACTTCACTCAGCTCATGCAGTCCTATCTACTACAAAATAGGAATTCAAGAAAAATGGGGTGCCAATTTCCTATTCTAAGTTTTACATGGTATCATCAAATTCTAATAATAAATTTCCTAATAATTTCCCTCTTTTTGATGATGCGAAAACTTAAAAATTACAGCAAACACAAGCAGTGTAGTAACAAAGAATGTATGCTTTAATATGTCAATTTTGTTGATCATAGCATTCTTGTCCTTTACAAAGCTGTTTACAAAAATGTACTCTATACACTGTATCAGAGTTTATACATACATTGAATTACAACATGTATCAGGGCAAAGTTACAAATAGGTATCAAAGCATTATGAGATTACAAAATACTTACAGCTATGTATTTACAGGAAAGCAAAATACATGAAGGGGTTACAGTTGTCATCAACGCCTCGGCTGCTTCCTTCTTCTCTCTTCATCTTCACCTCTCCTCATGTCTTCCTCTCTTCTTCTTCTTTATTCTTCTTCTCATAAGCACGCTTAGCAGCAGGGTCATCCCTATGATGTCTCTCCTCTCATCCGCGCGTTACTCGCTCATTCACTGCTTCTTGCCTCCTCACAGCTTCTTCATTCTTGCACATCACTTCTAAATTGGCAAGATGATCGTACCCAGCCCAGTAAATGATCCATTTCTTCTGTGGATCAATGTACCTTATGTCTTTTGGTCTTGGTTGTGGTTGAGTGCTTCGCTCTCTTCCAGTGCCTCCGATCTTCCTTTTCCTCTTGTTGACTCGGCTCCACCCTCGGGAGTGTATGATCGGTGCTTTTCCGGTGAGTGACTCTTCGGAACTCTGTTGCTGTCGGTGATTTACAAAAATCAAGGCCCTTCTCCCAGTACAAGTCCCACGCCTGCGGTAGAGTCGAGTATTTGAAATAGTTTTCTGCTTCTAGAGTTTGAAATTACTCTAGCAATCTGGGCTCAGATCCAGCATCAGGCATTGTGATTTCTCTAGGAGGTTTAATCACTGGGGAATCCTTTAGTAGTCCTGTTGGGGGCCATCATACCTTGTTCTGATATTCTTAATGCGCTCGGAATGCTTCTCAGCCACATTCTCAAACTCAGCTTCGATGGCTCTTGTTGATTCTTTGACTGCCAACTCAACTTTCTCTTCGACTGTCAGCTCTTTAGGTAGTCTGCTGAGGAGTGAGGCTGTGACATCTCCTTGTTGAGGAGTTTTGGCAAACATAATTTTCAGAAGGGGGTTTTCACTAAACTTCCTTCCCCTTTAGATGCTTCTCCTTTCTTTTCCTCCTTATAACTCCCTTGCCCTTCCTTCAGTTCCCTCATAGCTTCCTCTTCCCCAATTTTGGCATCATCACTAAAAGGTAGAGGAAGGCCAGGGAACATAACACTGAGGATGAAATCAAGTCAGCTGTTGGTTGCATCGTATTTATCATGTGACTTAGGAAGTCCACAATTTCGACTCAGTTGCCATCACCTTCATTTCTGTTTGGAGAACCTGAATCTGCTGACTCATGTTGGTCTCCAATATGGCAATTTCATTTTTGTGTTGCAGCTTAAGTAACTCCATGTTTGACTTATGAGATTTCTCCATCCTTACAACGTGGTCCCTTTGTCTTTGCTGGAACTTGAGACTACCGGAGCTCCAAACCACTAACTCTGCGAATAGGGACTTAAAGTAGCGGACTTGCTCTCGTCTCAAAGCCAATGTTTGTCCAACCCATTCTCGAATTCTTAGTACAACTCTGCGAATGTCTCCAGTGATGTTGGCATCACGATTATCCAGCCTGTGGTCTAATGATGCAAAGCCATGCTCCATTTTCTCGATCTTAGCACAAATGGCTTTAAAGGCTTTCCGGAAGTCGGCTGTTGAAGCAGACTCATCCTCTGGCCATACTGCATCAAAATCAAAATCGATTGGCACCATTGTTGTATCAGGTAGAGTTTTGCGTTCTTCTGGTGGGACATGGACAGTGTGCTTGGCTTATTCCACATCTGATTCGGCTTCTAAGGGTACTTGGGCTTCAAAAGGAAATATATTTTCAAATAAATCGTCAGGGTAAACAGGTATTCCCACACCTTCAGCATGTGGGGCCTTTCCTTCTCTTTTCAAATTTCTTCAACTCGACTTGCCTCAGCTAATCTAGCTTCATCGGCATCTGGAGCAGTTGTGTTAACTTGCTGATTGAGTTTCAGCTTGAGCACCTGTGTGAGCCTGCTCAGCTGACTGATTTTTAGCTTGAGCAGTTGTGTGAGCTTGCTCAGCTGACTGACCCTCAGCTCTCTTAACAGCTTCCTCGGTATTAGTTGGGGCGTCCTTATTAGTAGTCTATCCTCAGCTGACTTATCAGCGTCATCGGAGTGTTATGGTGCCATTGGGGGTGGCCCATCAACCAACACGAATTTCATCGGAGCAGCTTTATCACTAGCTTCACTCCTAGAGGCTTGAGCATCCTCAGTGGTGACCTTGTTAGATTAATCAACGGGGGTGGACTCAGCTTCATTTTCGGATTCTAGGAATTCAATATCAACATGTTCTTGGGAATCACGAAGGGCACTGATTTCTTCTTCTTCATCAGTTGCCTCCACCTAAGGAATTTGCTCATTTACAGCTTCTTTACCCAAGGAAGTCTCAACCTCCTTTGGGCCTTCAATACCCCCAGCAGTCTCAACCACTGGAGGGCCTTCTACATCCCTGTGTGCAGTCTCAACTGCAGCAGGGTCTTGAACAGATCTCCCTTCAGCAGACTCAGCTGCCTTAGGGTCTTCGGTGGCATCCGTCGGAGTCTCAAATCCTAGGATTACACTTTCAGGGCCAGGAGTCTCAGCTCCCATG
This sequence comes from Rehmannia glutinosa, assembly GCA_016081115.2. NCBI lineage: Eukaryota > Viridiplantae > Streptophyta > Magnoliopsida > Lamiales > Orobanchaceae > Rehmannia > Rehmannia glutinosa. The sequence continues at coordinate 63,746,760 of CM071924.1, read as the reverse complement.
GCCTCATTTCCATCTTGTGTCATAGTTGAATCAGCAGCGTCATCGGCCTGCAGTGCAGATGAGGTTTCAGCTGAGACAGTCTCAACCATCTGCGCTTTATCAACTTCACTCTACTGTTCAGCCTGTTTCTCACCTTCGCCTCCTAACTCCATTTTTTGGTCTCCCACACCATCCTCCGACTTGGCTGTGGTGGTGAGAGCTTCCCCTCGGTGGCGCACGGCCTAAGTTAAGAGTAGTGGGGTTGCTCTGCACCTAAGACTCAACTGTAGTTTCCTTTGAGTGATTAGCCGTGGTGGGAGGTGTTTTAATACCTTCTGCAGGAGTTGACTTGGGTAGAGTGCCCGTTTCGTCACCTTCCCTAGCTTCATCGCCAAACTTCTTAGTGCCATCTTCTGAGTGCACGGGGGATGTGGTGGCAGCAATATCGACAACTATGTTTCGCACCACATCCATAGGGTCAGAGCTGGGAGAGATTTGAGAAGACTCTCTTGGACCCTCTTGCATTTGTTGCTCGTGCATGGCTTTAGATTCTCGATGGCCTCTTTGAATTCAACTTTCTTTGCTCTGGAGGTCGATCTCCTCTACATCACTATCGTTGCTGTCAGTTGATTCCATTTCATGCTTAGGCCCACCAGTAAATAAACATGGCTTGGACTTCTCAATAGCCTTGGCCTTCTCCAAAGCTCTTTCTTTTTCTTCTTCCTTCATGTCAAGAAGGATAGTCATACAAAAATCTGGATCAAGGGTGGAGTGGAGAGATATGTTCCCCATGAAGCTTAAGAGCTCCTTTTCTTCTTCTATGAACTCTGGGTGCTCAAATTGTTGTCTCGAGTAACTTAGCTTCCAGCTCCTCCATTCCCTCAATCTCTCTTGAACATCAGGATATACAGGAGATAACATTATAATGTCATCATCATCTCCTTCCTTATGAATAGTGGCAAGAGGAGCATGCTCCTCCTCAGATTCATTGGCATCGGTCTGAGGGGATTGGACAACTCTTTCCTCATTAGGATCAGCTGTCTCAGCTCCTTGCACTTTCTGTTTGCCTCTCGGCAGTGGGTCTTCTACGATCCACGATCGACATCGTCTTCTCTATGTCCATGGTGGTTGTATCTCCACCATCTTTTTCTTTCGACTGCTCCTCTTGAGTTACAACAGTCTCTTCTTTAGGCTTCTCGGGCTGAGTGGCAGACTCAGCTTTCTCAAGTTCATACTTCTTGAACAGTCTTCTTCTCTTGGCCTGAACAAGAGGAATTTCTTCCTCTTCAGCTTCTTCTTCGGTGGCTTCTGGCTCCGCCATCTTTATCTTCTTCGCAGCAGCTGGCTTGCGAGGCACAGCTGTGCGCTTCTTCACGATCGGAGAAGGTTTAAATGTGGCCTTCTCGATCTCGGCTGCAGGGGTAGGAGATTCTGATTCAGCTGTTAGGGCAGGTGCTTTTGGCTCGACTACAGGGGCAGGAGCTTTCTTTGACTTGGTTGCTGGGGTAGGTGATGGCTTAGCTGCAACAGCTCTCTTCTTTTGGTTCGGCTTGGAGGAGAGAGTTGGGCGATTCGGTAATGTCTTCGGGAGTGGGGTGGTGATTCACCCTCACTAGTGTCGACTTTCCTTGCATGCACTTGCCTCGAGTGCCCGACAAGTTTTCCTTGAACATCTTTTTGTTTACATGGCTTTCCATGTCGTAGGGCAATCCCACTCACTTCCTTGAGGTGGCCAATCAGGCCATATCCCAGTGAGCCTCCAAACAGTCGATCCTCCTTGATGATCTTGTTGATCACATTTTGGCATATTTGGTCAAGACAAACTCAACCCAGTTTATCTTCTTTTCTTCCATAATCGCGGCCATCACCACCACCAAATTTTTAGTTCGAGACAACTAATTAAAACTGTTGAATTTCATGTCGACACACTTGGCCACGATGTCCATTAGTTTGTGATAATTATCTTTTATGAAAGCCTTCTTGGTTGTATAGACAGCCTTCGCAGCTGACTCAGGTTTGGCGATTTCCTTCCAAGCAGCAGCTGGTTCACATCCTTCTCAGCTATCTCCTTTAGCCCTTCAAGTGGCGGTTTGTAGTGTTCAAGCAAGGTCGGCGGCTGATGATCTTGATCTCCTTGCTGTGGACGGATGAGCGAATCTCATCATCATGGACTTCAGGTTTGACACAGAACATGGTAACTTCTTCTAAGTACGTATGAGAAAACTCCATCGTGAGAAAATCCTTCAGACCCGATTTCTCGAGCTTTCCAAGGATCTTCTTCACCAGGGCCTTATCAACACCCTATTTCAGCATTCCCTCGGAGTTGACTGTAGATCCTGAGTGGATCTTCTCGGACATCTTGACGAAATCATACGAGGCTTCCATTTTCTTAGAAAATAAACGGTGAATGAAGCGAAAAATCTTGTTCTTTTGGAACTATGGCTTTGGACTTTCATAGAGAAAAACTTCCTTTGTTTGTTGATGATGAGAGAGTTTGTTAGGAGAGAGAAAATAGGTTTTGGCTTATATTGGACTTGAAAGGACGGTTTTTGGAATTTGAAAATTTTGATCAAAATCGACGGTCAGGATTTAGCCCTTGAAACCGCATTAATTTTCCACATTAAATGCAGCAGCAATTATATCCAATGATAGGCTAAACGTGCAGCTTTTGTTCTGAAATTATAATTACGCTGACGTAATCCTTTAAAAATATTCCCGCTCGCAGAAAACGACTGCGTTTTGTCACTTAGCTCATAAATAACTCAGCTAACTTTCAAAAGTGACTTAACTCTGCTTTTCTCTTCTCATTAGACCACTCAACTGTCAGCTAACTCGATACAACTGATTTCCCGTCTTGGCTGAAATATGCTTATTTTTCTTTCTCTCTTCATACTGAAATATGCTTATTTTTCTTTCTCTCTGCATAGTCTCTGCTGATTGAATCTTCTGAGTGTCCTAACTCAGCTCAATTAATCCTAGCTCATTCTTAAGCTCTTCAAATCTTGATTCACATAGAGGTTTAGTGAATATGTCAGCTAACTGCTTATCAGTTGAGATATATTCCAAGGTGATGTCTTTCTTTTCAACATGATTTCTTATAAAATGATATATGACATCAATGTGTTTTGTTCTTGAGTGCAACACTGGATTCTGAGTGATTGCAATAACACTAGTGTTATCATACATAATTGGAATTTCTCTTTCTTCTATATCATAGTCTCTCAGCTGCTGTCTCATCCAAAGAACTTGGGCACAACAGCTGCCCGCAGCTATGTACTCTGCTTCAGCTGTGGATGTAGCTGTTGAATTTTGTTTCTTGCTAAACCAAGAAACTAATCTATTTCCAAGCATTTGACAAGTACCTGATGTACTCTTCCTGTCCACTCTACATCCAGCATAGTCTGAGTCTGAGTAGCCTACTAGCTTGAATCCTCCTTCTTTGGATACCATAAGCCAACTTCTTGGCATCCCTTCAAGTACCTTAGGATGCTCTTAGCTATGATCATGTGACTCTCTTTTGGTGCAGATTGAAATCTAGCACATACACCTACAGCAAAGGTGATGTCTGGCCTGCTTGCTATTAAATAGAGCAATGATCCAATAAGGGATCTATATCTAGTATGATCAACTGGTTTACCATCTGCATCCATATCCATCTTGATTGAAGTGTTCGTAGGAATCTTCACTGATGACTTTTCTTCCATACCAAATTTCTTCATTAAATCTCTGGTATATTTGGTTTGACTTATGAAGGTTCCATCCTTCAATTGCTTGACTTGAAGTCCTAAGAAGAAAGTCAGCTCTCTCATCATGCTCATTTCAAACTTGCCTTGCATGAGGTTTGAGAACTTGTCACACAATTCTTTGTTTGTGGATCCAAAGTTAATATCATCCACATATATTTGAACAAGCAATATACTCTCTCCATCTTGAATTCTGAAGAGTGTTCTGTCAGCTTTTCCTTTGGTAAATCCTTTGTCAATTAGAAACTGAGACAATGTGTCATACCATGCTCTTGGTGCTTGTTTCAATCCATACAATGCTTTCTTGAGCTTGTAGACCTTATCTCCAATAGTTTTTTGCTCAAAACATGGAGGTTGGTCAACATAGACTTCTTCCTCTAACAGTCCGTTCAGAAATGCACTCTTCACATCTATTTGATATATAGTGAAGTTCTTGTGTGCAGCATAAACAAGAAACATCCTTATTGCTTCCAATCTGGCAATAGGAGCAAATGTTTCATCAAAATCTATACCTTCCTCTTGGCAATACCCTTTGGCTACCAATCTTTCTTTATTTCTGACAACAGATCCTTCCTCATTCATCTTGTTCCTGAATACCCACTTAGTACCAATAACATTTTGGTGAGTAGGCCTTTGAACTAATTCTCATACTTTGTTTCTTTCAAACTGATTAAGCTCTTCTTGCATGGCCTGAATTCAATGTGTGTCATCCAATGCTTGAGACACATCTTTAGGCTCTATTGGGAAATAAAACAAGTAAACATAGCTTCATGCTAAGCTCTGGATCTGGTTCTTGTGCCATATCTGACATCTCCAGTGATTAACTCAGGTGGATGGTCTCTCAGCCATCTCACATCTGGTTGGAGTAAGCCTGCTAGATTCAACCGTCTTGCAGCTAGTTGTCTTGAACAGCTTCTTCATCATCATTAAGCTGCAGACCTTCCAGCTGTCTTTGAGATTCAGCTATCTCATCATCTTCAGGGTTGAGTGCTCTCACATCTGCATCAACATAAGGACTCTTCTGCATAGTTGGATGATTCTGCTTCTCAGCTAACTCATCAATGTCTTCTCCATTTACATTTTGGCTCATCAAACACCACATGGATAGACTCTTTTGTAACCATAGTCCTCTTGTTTAGCACTCTATAGGCTTTACTCTCAACTGAGTATCCCAAAAAGATACCTTCATCAGCTTCAGCATCAAAAGCCTTCAAATTATCCTTGCCATTGTTGTGAATGAAGCACTTACTTCCAAATATCTTAAAATATCCAACATTTGGCTTTCTCCATGTCCAAATCTCGTAGGGAGTCTTGGTTAATTGCTTATAGATCATGCATCTATTTTGAGTATAGCATTCTGTATTTATGGCTTCAGCCCAAAATCTTTTAGACAATCCAGCTTCAGCGAACATTGTCCTAGCGAGTTTTTCTTGAGAGTTCTGCTATTTTTCTTTCAAAGCTACTCCATTCATTGTGTGGAGTTCTTGCAGCTGATAACTCATGAGCAATACCATTTTCAACACAATATTGAGTTATAATCCCATTGACAAACTCAGTTCCCCTGTCTGATCTTATCTTTATAATGGTTTGGCTCTTTTCATTTTGAACTCTTCTCATCAGCTGAGGCAATTTCTGCAGTGTTTCCTTCTTTTTACACATGAAAATTGTCCATGTATATATCTTGAGTAATCATCCACCACCACTGTAATACCTGAGTCTTCACTGCTCACTGGCCAATATAGTTCATGCATTACATGTGGGTGATGTGCTATTTGCATAATCTGATTATTTTATGATGCATGACTAATTTTATAATTTTGAAACTCATTTATAGTGATTATCTGTTGGATTACTAGTTTAAGTAGTTAAAAAAAGTATTTATTTGTCGGACTATTAGAAGTTAGCTATTAAGTTACACGTGGTAGTTATTCAAAGAATTACAAGATTACACGTGGTAAATTTAGGGATGAAAGGTGGCAACAATGTGTGTATCGAGAAACCTAAAATGCGAACAAATTGATTGAACGGGTGAATGTAATATATGATTGAGAACCTGTAGTAAGATGATATATATTATATGGGATTATTAGTTTTATTATAATAATAATAATAATAATATTAATAATATTAATAATAATAATAATGATAATAGTTATCGGGTCTTATGATTGGTATCCTAGCAAGATTTCTTTGCACAAAAAAATTGATTTATGTTAACCTTAATTTTAATTAAGCATAACAATTAAATTTATAGGTTTATATTTAATTTTTTAGTGGGTAATATATATTAATTAATAAATTATAATAGAATAAGGACACAATATTTTAATAGGGAAAAATGAAACAAACTACTGGTACCTATAAGCTATATGATGATGGCTATATGCTGATGCTAGAAATAGTAACACATGAGACATAGATACGTGGATAATGAATAATGATAAAATATATGTGTGTGTTAGATGAGTCTGTATCTTCAAAGCTTATCCAACAAAATGAGTTGCTTAGTCTGAAAGCATGATTTGTCTATAGATAAACATTTCTATCTTTTAACCCATTTAACCGCATTATTTCCAATAGAATAAAAGATAAGTATGTTACTTACTAAATATGCACACGGGAATAACAAAAGAAATGAGAAACAGAAACAAGCTCTTGGGAAGAACTTGGTAGAAATTAAGAAAGAGGAGATAGATAATAACACAGGTAATTATGATTCGCCCACATGAATTGAGTTTGTGTATATTTTTAATTTATGTTTAAAAGGAATTTCATACAGTGAATTAGAAGTTATTTTGTATTAGTTGAGATTAAAAATTATTTAAATTTGAAGAATTCTTAAATATTATACTAAATTTAATTATGCTTGACTCAAAAAAAAAAAAAAAAAATTGAATACCGACTCTTAGCTTGGGTACTGAAAATTTTACATAAAGCCTTAAATATATATATATATATATATATATATATATGTAATGGTAAATATTTAGCTTGATGGAATTTCAAGGACGTGATATTCAGTATCTTAAAATTTATCACAAATTATTGTACATTCAAATAATTTAAAATATATCTAGAATGAGACATATGTATTTGGAAGTTTTAACTAAGTCTAAATGATAGATCTATAGGTTTAATTAATTTTAAATTTAGAGTCTTGTACGGAAAATAGTAAGCTTATTAATTTGAACATGATAATATATATCCTATATTTTTACAGGTATTTTAAAATTAGAAGGGAAACGCAATTAAGTTAGAGCCAATAGCATATTCAAAAGTACAAGGTAAGTAAAAATCCATCTGCAACTGTAATGCATGAACATAATATTGTTTGAATTGATTGTATTATATGTGACTGTGGTACCTTATTTTAATATACGTGGATATTATATATTGCATAATTTGCTTGTATGATGTTGCAATATGGTGCTTAGTGAGCCATTGAACATGTCATTCACAACATTTGCATGTGCATGCATATTACCAGAGGATGTTTGAATGCACGAAAATATTTTCTCGGAAGAAAATGAACATTTATTGACCACGCTAGTGCTTCGAGGCACGCATTAGGCGTATTTTATGATATATATTTAGGTATAGCAAGTGGGTACTTCTGGTGAACACAGAGCTAGATGGGAGATGGGCTCGGTGGGTCACGGGAGGATGGACCATTTGTGGGTACCTATGTTATGACCCTGCGGGGTGGGATACTTCTTGGCGGACACAAAGGACGCAAGTAGGGGACCCTTGGCTAGGCCGCAGGAGGATGGTCCACACGTAACATCATAACGATATTATTGGCCATTTGATTATTGCTGTGTGCAGAGCTCTTTTCCGGAGCACAGTAGTTGGGTCAGGGGCCCAAATGAAAGAAAATGATTTGAGGAAAATATTTTGAGGAATAAATTTACATTTTAGCATTTCATGTTGGAAAAACATTGTTATTCATTGGACATGCATGATTTTTACTTGTTGAGCTTTAGCTCATGTAGTTCATGCATTGCAGGTGTGCATGAAAATACCTGAGTCTTTGGCATACTGGGCAATGCTGGAGCTTTGTCAGGTTTTGAGGATCATGGATATGGATGATAACCTGTTGGGCTTATTTTGGGTTCATTTTGATTTTGCTTTTGTTACGTTTTATGAAAGAACTCGTACTGTTTATATCTTTTGAAATTGTATTGTAAAAATATATAAATAGTGTGCTGGTTTGAGTTTTGGGTTTGTATATCTAGTCATTGTGTTTACGTACAAACAGGGTTGACTGTCCTTTTGCCTCTAAATGGTAAAATCTTTGTTGCAGTGTACAGGGTTTATTTCGTTGATCGTATGTTATTAAATTTACACAGGAAAAACAAATTTACACGTTTTAAATAGAGTCTTTGGCCGAGTTGTGCTCTATATATATTTTGTAGTAATAGTAATTGGGGTGAGCATCACAGAGTGGTATCAGAGCTCGGCTATAGGTTCTGTAGACTATCCATGTACATGAACTCAAAACTCGTGGAGCTCAAGCATGCCAGTAAGTTTTACTTTATTGTCTTGTGTATTTTATGTTTCATGAAATTATATTGGCCATGTGTTATTAGGTTATCCTAAGACAGTGTTTCAGTCATGGTGAGAACTAGAGGTGAGAGTAGTAGTGGGGATAGAAACCAAAGAGGGGAGACACCTATACAAACTGGGATCGAGATAATGTCATAAATCGACTTACGGAGCTCATTCAGCGACAATCTGAACAAATTCAACAACTTATCCATCAGAGGGATATAGTTGGAGAACAAAGAGCAAAAATGAATCAACCACACCAAAGGGCGGAATCAAGTCGAGATAGTAGGGGAAAGATCTCGAAAGCTAAATCCACCAAATTTTGAAGATGCAACAGATCCCACTGCAGCAGAAGATTGGTAGCAAACTTTAGAGATCATGTTCCAGTACAGCAGGGTCCCAGGAGAAGAAAAGGTAATGTGTGCTTCGTTTATGCTTCGTGGAAGTGCGGGACATTGGTGGGATACGATGAGAAGCATAGAAGATGTTACGACAATGACATGGGAAAGATTTAAAGAACTATTCAGAAACAAGTACTTCACTGCTCTTGTTCGTGTGATGAAGATGAACGAGTTCATACAACTACACCAGGGAGCTATGACTGTCAGGGATTATATTCGCAAATTTGAAGAATTGTCCAGGTTTGCCACTCACATGGTTAGCACTGATGCACTAAAAGTAGAGAGATTCCTTGAAGGTCTGAGACCAGAACTATATAGAGATGTCAGCATGGCGGGAATTCAAGGAGTAACCAATTCACAAAGTTCTTTGAAAGAGCACCGTCGCGCGAACAAGCCTGAGTTAAGGATTTTTCGTGCCCAGGAAGCTAGACGCCAATTCAAACAAGGACAAGGACAGAGATGGGGTGGAAATCAAAAGAAAAGAGTTTTTCAAGTTCAACAACAACAGAAACCTAACTTTCAACCACGCCAAAGGCAACAACAGTGGGAACAAATTAAGCGCCAAAGAGCTGATCAGGGTAAGGCACCTATAGCACTACCTTTTGTCATAGGTGCAAAACTCAACATACTGGAAATTGTCCGGTAGAGACTAGAAGATGTTTTACATGTGGAATGACTGGACATCTTGCTTACGTGTGCCCAAATAATTTGAATGCTACTAGACAAAAGAAAGTGTCAGCTAGAGCATTTACTATAACCAGAGCAGACGCAGAGGCAATCCATCAGTGGTACCAGGTAAACTTCTTATCTTTGACACCCCAACATTCGTATTATTTGATTCGGGAGCGACACATTCATTTGCATCCACTGAGTATGTGAAAAGACTGGGTAGGATACCTGACGTAGGTGAAGTGGGTTACAATGTAACGATTCCCTTGGGAGATTCCAAACAGACTAATCAAATTTTAAAAGCTTGTGATATTACAATTGAGAGTAGAGAACTTTATGCCGATCTAATTGTGTTAACAATGAACGACTATGATATCATTTTGGGTATGGATTGGTTGTCAAAGTATGGTGCTACAATCGATTGCCAGAAAAAGACTGTGACCTTTTGACCCCAAGGGGAAGATCCATTGACCTTCATTGGAATCACGACACGCTTTAGATTTCCAATGATATCAGCACTAAAAGCACATGTTTACTGGACGCTGGCTGTGAAGGATACTAAGTAAGTGTTATGAGCATTGACGAACAACACCAACCAATCCTTGATGAAGTTCCAATAGTGAGAGAGCATCCCGATGTATTTCCGGATGATTTAGACAATTGAAGGACTATGAAAAGAACTATCCTACACATGATTTAGAGCTTGTTTCAGTGGTATTTGCGCTTAAAATATGGAGGCATTACCTATACGGGGAATGATGCGAGATCTACACGGATCACAAGAGTTTAAAGTACTTTTTCACGCAAAAAGAACTAAATATGCGACAATGTTGATGGTTGGAACTAGTGAAAGACTACGATTGTGTGATTAACTATCATCCTGGTAAAGCCAATGTTGTAGCAGATGCGTTGAGCCGAAAATCAACACAAAGCAATGCAATTGCAATTCGCATTTGGAAACCAGAGTTAATGAATCTTCAGAAAATGAACGTAGAGGTTGTATCATTAGGATCCGTTGAAGCTAAGTTAGCAATGTTAACCCTCCGACCGACGCTACTTGATCAAATTCAATATGAACAACAAGGTGATGATTATTATGTTAAGGTGAAGAAAGATATTGCCTCTGGAGTGTCTTCTGATTTCAAGATATCCGAGAATGGAGTATTGTGATTTAAAGAACGATTATATGTGCCCAACAGAGAAAATCTCCGAGAGGATGTTTTAGCAGAAGCGCATTCAACACCATATTCTGTACATCCAGGAGCTACAAAAATGTACAGAGACTTGAAGATGCATTACTGGTGGCTAGGTATGAAAAGGGATATCGCGCAATACGTGGAACAATGTGTAATCTGTCAACAAATAAAGGCGGAACACAAAAGGCCAGCTGGAACGTTGCAACCTCTGCCTATTCCGGAATGGAAATGGGAAAAGATCACCATGGATTTTGTGATGAGTTTTCCTAAAACTGTCAATGGACACGATATTATAGGGGTTATCATAGATAGATTAACCAAATCCGCCCATTTTATTCCTATTTGTTCAACTTATTCCATGGACTAATATGCACAACTTTATATATTGGAAGTGGTTAGACTTCACGGTGTGCCACTATCTATTGTTTCAGATAGGGACTCTAGGTTCTTATCTACTTTTTGGAGAAGCATACAGAAGGCACTAGGAACACGATTGTCCTTTAGTACTGCTTATCACCCTCAAAACGACGTACAATCAGAACAAACGATACAAACTTTAGAAGACATGCTTAGAGCTTGTATTCTAGATTTTCAAAGACAGTGGAATAAACATTTACCTTTGATAGAATTCTCATATAACAATAGCTATCAAGCTACAATCGGGATGGCTCCCTATGAAGCATTGTACGGTAGAAAGTGTAGATCGTCGGTATACTGGAACGACGTTGGTGAAAGGAAGCTTCTAGGTCCAGATATGATTCGAGAAATGACAGAGGCTGTGGCACAAATTTGACAGAGGATGGAGACTGCTCATAGTCGACAGAAGAATTACTCAGATCAAAGAAGAAGAATGCTAGATTCTCTGTAGGAGACCAAGTGTTTCTGAAGGTGGCACCAATGAAAGGAGTAATGCGATTTGGAAAGAAAGGAAAACTTAGTCCTAGATACATTAGTCCATTTCATATTACTGAAAGAATCGGTGATGTTGCTTATAGACTCGACTTGCCCGCGTCAATGGCTCAAGTGCACAATATCTTTCACGTATCTATGTTGAGAAAATACATTTCAAACCTATCTCATATTTTGAAACGCGAACCAGTAGAACTAAAAGCTGACTTGAGCTACGAAGAAGTACCTGTGGAGATATTGTTACGAGAAGTAAAGAAACTCAGGAATAAGGAAATCCCATTAGTTAAAGTACTCTGGAGAAATCAATCAGTAGAGGAAGCTACATGGGAAAGAGAAGACGAGATGAGGGCTAAGTATCCTAACCTATTTCAGCAGGTAAAATTCCGGGGACGAAATTTTTATAAGGAGGGGAGGATGTAATACCCGAGTCTTACACTGCTCACTGGCCAATATAGTTCATGCATTACATGTGAGTGATATGCTATTTGCATAATCTGATTATTTTATGATGCATGACTAACTTTATAATTTTGGAACTCATTTATAGTGATTAGCCGTTGGATTACTAATTTAAGTAGTTAAAAAAAAATATTTATTTGTCGTACTATTAGAAGTTAGCTATTAAGTTACACATGGTAGCTATTCAAAGAATTACAAGATTACACGTGGTAAATTTAGGGATGGAAGGTGGCAACAATGTGTGTATCGAGAAACTTAAAATGCGAACAAATTGATTGAACGGGTGAATATAATATATGATCGAAAACCTGTAGTAAGATGATATATATTATCTGGGATTATTAGTTTTATTAAAATAATAATAATAATAATAATAATAATAATAATAATAATAATAATAATAATAATAATAATGGTTACCGGGTCTTATGATTTGTATCCTAGCAAGATTTCTTTGCACACAAAAATTAATTTATGTTAACCTTAATTTTAATTAAGCACAACAATTAAATTTATAGGTTTATATTTATTTGTTCAGTGGGTAATATATATTAATTGATAAATTATAATAGAATAAGGACACAATATTTTAATAGGGAAAAATGAAACAAACCTATTGGTACCTATAAGCTACATGATGATGGTTATATGCTGATGCTAGAAATAGTAACACATGAGACATAGATACGTGGATAATGAATAATGATAAAATATATGTGTGTTAGATGAGAATGTATGTTCAAAGCTTATCCAACAAAATGAGTTGCTTAGTCTGAAAGCATGATTTATCTATAGATAAACATTTCTATCTTTTAACCCATTTAACCGCCTTATTTCTAATAGAATAAAAGATAAGTATGTTACTTACTAAATATGCACACGGGAATAACAAAAGAAATGAGAAACAGAAACAAGCTCTTGGAAGAACTTGGTAGAAATTAAGAAAGAGGAGATAGATAATAGCACAGGTAAAAATCCATCTGCGACTGTAATGCATGAACATAGTATTGTTTGAATTGATTGTATTATATATGACTGTGGTACCTTATTAAATATACGTGGATATTATATATTGCATAATTGGCTTGTATGATGTTGCAATATGGTGCTTGGTGAGCCATTGAATATGTCATTCACAACATTTGCATGTGCATGCATATTACTAGAGGATATTTGCATGCACGAAAATATTTTCTGGAAGAAAATGAACGTTTATTGACCACTGCTAGTGCACCGAGGCACGCTGGGCGTACTTATGATATATATTTAGGTATAGCAAGTGGGGTATTCCTGGTGAACACAGAGCTAGATGAGAGATGGGCTCTCGGTGGGTCACAAGAGGATGGACCATTTGTGGGTACCTATGTTATGACCCTGCGGGGTGGGATACTTTTTGGCGGACACAAGGGACGCAAGTAGGAGACCCTTGGCTGGGCCGCGGGAGAATTGTCCACACGTAACATCACAACGATATTATTGACCATTTGAATATTGTTGTGTGCAGAGCTCATTTCCAGTGCATAGTAGTTGGGTCAGGGGCCCAAATGAAAGAAAATGATTTGAGTAAAATATTTTGAGGCATGAATTTACATTTTAGCATTTCATGTTGGAAAAGCATTGCTATTCTTTGGACATGCATGATTTTTACTTGCTGAGCTTTAGCTCATGTAGTTCATGCATTGCAAGTTTGCTTGAAAATGCCTGAGTCTTTGGCTTACTGTGCAATGCTGGAGTTTTGTCAGGTTTTGAGGATCATGGATATGGATGACGACCTATCGGGCTTATTTTGGGTTCATTTTGATTTTTCTTCTGTTGTGTTTTTTGGAAGAACTCGTACTGTTTATATCTTTTGAAACTGTATTGTAAAAATATATAAATAGTGTGTTGGTTTGAGTTTTGGGTTTGTATATCTAATCATCGTGTTTACGTACAAACAGGGTTGACTGGCCTTTTGCCTCTAAATGATAAAATCTTTGTTGCAGTGTACAGGGTGTACTTCGTTGATCGTATGTTATTAAATTTACACAGGAAAAACAAATTTACACGTTTTAAATAGAGTTTTTCGCCGAGTTGTGCTATATATATATTTTGTAGTAATAGTTATAGGGGTGGGCGTCACAACCACTAAGGTGTATTTCTTTCCACTGATGATGGCTGGCTCAATAGGACCAAATAAGTCCATATGCAATAGATGCAATATCCTAGTTGAAGAAGGACTTGGCTTATCCTTGAATGATGATTTGATTTGCTTTCCCATCTGGCATGCATCACATATGCTCTCTTTCTTGTATACCGAGTCAGACAATGCTTCCACAAGATGACTCCTTGCAAGCTCATTGATTGTCTTGAAATTCGGTGACTCAACTTCTTGTGCCCAACCAACTGGATTCGGATGTACTCTTTACTAGCGAGACATGTGCTTGGTGTAGTGATTGACCAATCCACTACATACATGTTCTTCTATCTTGTTCCTCGTAGCACAATCTCATTTGATTCAGCATCCTTGATATGGCATATTCTCATGTTGAATCCCACATTATAGCTTTTGTCACAGAGTTGGCTGATGCTTAGCAAATTAAAGTTGAGTCCTTCAACATATGCAACATATGTGATCTCCAGTCCATTTTTCTTTATGAATCTTGTGCCTTTGATTTCCCTAGAGCTTCATTTCCTCCAAATATGACTATTGCACCTATGATTTCCTTGAATTTTGTGATTTTTTTTATTTCATGTCATATATCCGGGAAACAACCACTATCCATGTACCAGGTTCCTTGGCACTCAGTTGTTCCTTGAACCTACAATCAAGGAAATTAATTTTTAGGTACCCAGACTTGCCTGGGTCCTAAGGGTTAGTGCTATAAGATGCTTCAACCAACCTATAGCCAGATGATCTAACTTTAAGAGATTGCCATCTACCAGTTCCATAATCATAATGCACATTAGCAAATTGCTTGGGGGTTTTAGGATCATACAGCTATCTCTTTTGTCTTTATGCTTGTGTGTTTGTTTTGGCAATTGCTTTCTTGGGGTAATAGTGGAATTTCTGGGTGTTGTACCTAGGTGCATATGTGTGCTGATAATAGCTCTTTTGCCTTGGGAATGACCTTTGTTGGAGTTGAGTTCTTTGCCATTTTAGCTTGTATCCCATAGATCTTTGCTGATATTTCACTTGGTTATTCCAATCAGCTTGATTTAGATAGTTTTTACCATTCCCTCCATATGAATTTCTTTGCTAAAATCTCTGGGGCTTTTGGTAGCTCTGTTTGGCTTTTACAGAATATTTTATATTTAGAGTCTGTTGATGGACTTTTCTAAATTTCTTTTCAAATGTCCTCTCAGCATACTCTACTAGTTTCTTTCCTTTACCTTTGTATCCAAGGCCAGTATGGTTGTAATTGTGTTTTGGTGTGGATGTTGGTGCAACATATGGTGTTTTGAATTTTTGGATTCCCTCATTGCTTGAGGATCCTTTCTCCAAAATCACTTTGGGAGTTTGACTATGCACAAATGAATTGAATTATATGCCTTTCTTGTCTCTAACCTCTTTTTGACTCATTATCAGTTCATCCAATGATTTGGATGCCTTTGTAAATGAGACAATCACATTTTTAAGATATTTTTCTCTTTTCAGTAGCAGCTAACTCTACTAAGATCTTGGCATTTTCAACCTTCAGCTTGGTGTTCTCATCAGCTATTTGACTTAGAGTACTCAGCTCTTTAGTCAGCTGTGAGTTTTGGCTTTTAAGCTGGCTGTTTTTCTCATTTAAAAGTGTGTGTGAGGTTTTAATGTGCTCAAAATTTTTCATCATTTTGTCTAATGAATCATAAAGATTTGTGGGTGATGAAGTTGTGCGTCACAGTCACTATCACTTGACTCGAGAATGAGATGAGTTAGAGTGTACCTCATCTTCTTGATCTTGTTCTTTAGCCATGAGGCAGATCAAAGCCGCTTCCTCAGTATCACTTGAATAGTCAGCTTCAATGATGTCTGAGTCTACTGGCTCTTTACACTTAGCTAGTTCAGCAGTATCAACAGCTAACATGACTTTCTTCTTTTCTTGTCTTCTTTCCCTGAAGACTCTTCTTTCTTCCTCATTTCTGTATTTGTTGGTGGTGGATAGGAATCAGCGGCAAAAAATGTCCTGGTTTATGCAATTCCAACACGGGTTTTCGGCTCTCGATTATCGGCTCTACGATAGTCGAGTTCTTTGATGTTCAACTCTCTTGGGTGGCATGTCCTCCCTTGCTTTGGAAATCTTGAATGTCTCTAGAGGTCTCACCCTTGTTTCTTTTGTAGTTCTTGTTAAAGAACTTGTTGAACCTCTTTACCATGAGAGCAATTTTCTCTGGTCAATGGTCTCCTTTAGCTCAACTTTCTTTCCTTCAACGGCCATCGGTCAAATTTGTCTTAGGTAAAATTGTCTCCTCTTGCTCTTTCTTCTTAGCTCGAACTCATAGGCTTTGAGGTTTGAGAATAGCTCATGATTCGATGTCTTTGAGAGGTCCCACAGAGTGTCTCGGGGCCATGACCTTCATTTCTCATTCCTTCAGGGGGGCTCTTAGTATCTTCATGCACATCTCTTTTTGAGTGTACTCTTTCCCAAGAGCTAAAAGCTCATTAGTGATCTGTGTGAACCTGGCATCCAGATGATCCAGATTTTCACCTGCAAGCATTTTCAAATTTTCAAATTTTTGAAGCGAAAAGCTTGATTAATTTATTCTCTTTAATCATTACGATCCTTCACAAATCGGGGTTAGCTTATGCGATTTCTTTGGTTGATTTGCATGACTTAACTTTTTTGAACATAGCCTTGTCCAACGTCTTGTAGAGAATATCCTTGGCCTCATTGTCCAGGTTGTATCTTTTCTTGTCTTCATTGGTCCATTCACTGCGAGGTTTTTCAACCATGGTTGGTTTAGCCTCTCCGCAGCATCTTCTCCTTCACCCGGAGGTGCTCTTCTCACAGTAGTGTTAACCTTCAATATTGTAGTGGCCCATCCTCTATCACAAGCCACATTTTCATCAAAGGCGATAGGTGAGCTGCATGCGAATCTTCGTCATCAAACTCTTCCACGGCAAACATATGAATACGAGTTAGATTGGAAGAGTTTGATGACTGGAAGATTTGCATGCAGGCTCACCTATCAGCCTTACACGATGAAATGTGGCTAGTGATAGAAAATGGGTCACTGCAAATAATGAAGGTCAATATTGTTGTGGGAAGAGCACCTCCAGCTGAAGGAGATGATGCTACACCTGCAGAGGCTAGACCAGCCATGGTTGAAAAACCTCGCAGTGAACGGACCAATGAAGACAGAAAGAGATACAACCTGGACAATGAGGCCAAGGATATTCTCTACAAGACATTGGACAAGGCTATGTTCAACAAAGTCAAGTCATGCAAATCAGCCAAAAAAATCTAGGATAAGCTAACCCTGATTTGTGAATGATCGAAGCAGTTAAAGAGAATAAATTAATCAAGTTTTGTTCAAAAATTTGAAAATATTAAAATGCTTGCAGGTGAAAGTCTGGATCATCTGGATGCCAGATTCACAGAGATCACTAATGAGCTTTCAGCTCTTGCGAAAGAGTACACTCAAAAAGAGATGTGTATGAAGATACTAAGAGCCCTCCCAGCGGAATGAGAAATGAAGGTTATGGCCCTAAGACATTCAATGGAACTCTTAAAGACATCGAATCATGAGCTATTCTCAGACCTCAAAGCCTGAGTTTGAGCTGAGAAGGAAAAAGCAAGAGGAGACAGATGTACCCAAGACAGCTGCATTATTGGCCAGTAAAAGGAAGAAAGCTGAGCCAAAGGAGACCATTGACCAGGAGAAAATTGCCCTCATGGTAAAGAGATTCAACTAGTTCTTTAACAAAAACTATAAAAGAAAAGAGGGTGAGACCTCTAGGAGACATTTAGCACCTTCCAAAGCATGGGAGGACATGTTGCCCAAGAGAGCTGAACATCAAAGAGCTAACTATCAGAGAGCGGATAATCAGAGAGCCGAGAGAGCTGATCAGATAGCTGAAAACCTTTGTTGGAATTGCGGACAACCAGGATACTTTGATGTTGACTGCTCCTATCCACCAGTCAACAAATACAAAAATGAGGAAGAACAAAGAGTCTTTAGGGAAAAAAGACAAGAAAAGAAGAAATCCATGTTGTCGTTGAGATCTTGAGCACCCAAGTGCAAAGAAGCGAAGGACTTCAGATTGCGATTAAAGTGACTACTTAAGTGATACAGAGGAAGAGGATTTAATCTATCTCATGGCTAAAGAAAAAGTCAAGTAGACGAGGTACATTCTAACTCATCTCATTCTGATTCAAGTGATAGTGACTGTGATACACACACTTCATCACCCATAGATCTTTATGATTCATTAGGCAAAATGATGAAAGATTTTGAGCACATTAAAACCTCTCAAACACTTTTGAATGAGGAAAACAAACTAGCTTAAAAGCAAAACTCACACGCTGACTAAAGAGCTGAGTACTCTGAGTCACATAGCTGATGAGAACACTAAGCTGAAGGCTGAGAATGTCAAGATCTTAGCAGAGTTAGTAGGTACTGGGAAAAGAGAAAAAGATCTCAAAAAAGTGATTGCCTCATTTACAAAAGCATCTAAATCATTGGATGAACTTATTATGAGTCAAAAAGAGTGTGGAGATAAGACAGGCATATGATTCAATTCCTTTGTGCATAGTCAAACTCCCAGAGTGATTTTGGAGAAAGGATCCTCAAGCAATGAGGGAATCCAAAAAACCCAAAACACCATATGTTGCACCAACACCCACACCAAAACACAATCACAATCATACTGGTCTTGGTTATAAGGGAAAAGAAAAGAAGCCAGTAGAGAATGTTGAAAGGACAGCTGAGAAGAAATCCAGACAGGTCCATCAGCAGACTCCAAATAGTAACTACTATGTAAAAGCCAAATAGACCTCCAAAAGCCCCAGAGATTTCATCAAAGAAATACATATGATGGAAATGGTAGAAACTATCCAAACAAAGCTGATTGGAATAACTATGTGAAATATCAGCAAAGACCTATAGGATACAAGCCAAAATGGCAAAGACCTCAACCTCAGCAAAGGTCATTCCCAAGGCAAAAGAGCTATTACCAGCACACATATGCACTCAAGCACTACACCCAGAAATTCCACAACTACCCCAAGAAAGCAGTTGCTAAAACAAACACATAGGCATACAGACAAAAGAGACAACTGTATGATCCTAAAACCCCCCAAGCAATGTGCTAATGTGCATTATGATTATGGAACTGATAGATGGCAACCTCTTAGAGTCATATCATCTGGCTATAGGTTGGTTGGAACATCTTATAGCACTAACCCCCAAGACCCAGGCAAGTATGGGTACCTAAAAACTAATTTCATTGATTGCGGAGTTAAAGGAGCAGTGAGTGCCAAGGAACTGGTACATGGTTAGTGGTATTCTAGACATATGACGAGGGGAATAAAAGAAATCTGTCAAAATTCAAGGAGATTAAAGGTGCAAAAGTCATATTTGGAGGAAATGAAGCTTCAGGGGAGATCAAAGGCATAGGATGTTAGTCCAAGTGGCTACGATAATCTAGAGGGGGGGTGAATAGATTATGCCAATTTTTCGCAATTAGCACTCTTTTTCGAATGATCAATCAAAGACAAGAATGTAAGATGCGGAAATTAAACAACACGCCTCGATTTAGAGAGGTTCAACCCACCTAGGGCCTAATCCTCTACCACCCCAAAGTATCTCAGGGATGGATTTTAAAAAGAAAAAAAGATTTTATTAATAATTACCAAAATTATTACAACATCACCTTTGAAGATTACCACAATCTTCTAACACCACATCTTTGGAGATTACCACAATCTCCCTTGAAGATTACCACAATCTACCAAACTCTTCAACAAGAAGATTACCACAATCTTCTTACACCTAACACCTAGATCACCCAAGAGTGTTCTTACCACAAGAACACTCACAAGGATATCTTGTATTGAATGACAAACCCAAAATTCAAGATTACAACTTGATAAAGAATTATACAACTTTGAAGTGCATGTGTAATCAAGAATCAAGCCTAGACCTCAAGATGTGAAAGTGAAATACTTAGGCTATAAATACAACAAGAGTGTTGAAAATGAAAGCTTAGAAATTTGCAGATTTCTTGTTGTGTATTTGCTTGTGTTGTTGTACACTTGTGTCTTCAAATCATCCTCTATTTATAGGAGAGTCTTCACAAATATAGGCTCCTCCTTCTTCACTTTTGTCTACAAAAAAGAGGATCACAAGATGTAGAAATAATGTACAAAAATGAAAAGTAATCTGTGATAAGAATGTCAACGGTCCAAATTTTCTTTGTCAAAAGATTACAGTAGCGACCGGTCGCTCTATAGAAAATTTGAGCGTTAGAAAGAAAATAGTGCGATCGGGACAGGTTGCGGGGGTCCGACCGGTCAAGGGGGGTGCGACCGGTCGGAGGGGGGTCCGACCGGTCGCCCCCTAGGTGGACCGGTCGCCCTCCCCTTTTTTCACAGAATTACATTATGTTTCTTTCTGTAACAATTTGGGCGTTCTTGGTGTAAGTCGACCTCAAAATGAAATCTTGTCCGATTTTTGACAAAAAATAAACTTCAAGAAATACTCCAAAAAATTAGTTAAAACATTTTAAATCAATTAGGAGTATTTGGACAACATTTAAAAACATTGTTTTGATGTAAAAACGCATTAACACAAAATCATCAAAAGTGTTGTCCAATATTTTAGTCGAAAATAAACTTGAATAAATACTCCGAAAATTAGCAAAAACATTTTAAATCAATTGGGAGTATTTGGACAACATTTATAAACATTGTTTTGGTATAAAAACACATTTAAACAAAATCATCAAAATCTTGATAAAAACATTTATCTAACAAACTCCCCCTTTTTGATGATTACAAACCAAAACAATTTTAGGAAGTTGATTTTAAAACAAAACAAATTTTCCGGTCTTAAACATCAATCCATTACAAGCAAGATTCATCATAAGTGAAACACACAAGAGTAGGAGCAAAGAATTTTCAAAAACATTTTTGCACAAGCTCCCCATATCAATATGCATATCAAGAACAAGTATAAGAGCAACCAACTAAAAGCTAAAAGCTTAGCCTTTACAAAATAAGCTTGAATTATTTGAGCTTAGAAGCTCCCCCTGTCACAAGACATCATTAGTCAAGCATAAAAGTCCATAATACATCACATGGACTAAGTATTATTCACAGCTTTTGGCTTTTAAGAGCCCTAGCTTATAGCTTTTTTTGCGAGCTTATTTTTGCTTCTTTGAGCGTATGAGCGTTTTTCCTGTTTCTCCCCCTTTGGAATCATCAAAAAGAATGTTAGCACGATAAAAACATCATGCAATTATATCAAAGTGTGCAAAGTAATCGATTTATCGAGCATTTTGAACATTGAAGCTTAAATTCCAAATTAAAGGGAAAAGTTGATCATTTGATTTGCAAAAGCTCATTTAATTGATAGAACATGATCTCAATAAATATATAAGACTTTTCAAATTAAGAGAATCACGTAGGTGATGAATTTTTCATTGAAACATTTTGTCGAACACTTGGCGTGCGTCGAATAAAACAAGAGATATATAACGCCTTTGTAATTCATTTAAGCCAAATATTTTCATCACCAATTGCAATATAACAACATTCATCCATCAAAAATCATCATATACAACATAATAATACAAGAATTTCATCAAAATAGCAAGGTACAAGCACATTCTCAAGGGTTCAACCCAATTGAGATTAAAAGGAGAAATTCTTACCAATTGATCGGAGAAGTTGGATGATATGGATGAAGTAGAAGTTACATAAACTCAAAAATATAGATTTTATAAGAAGAAATCATTTTGAGTGAATTGTGTGTGAAAAATGCAAAAGGGTTCGATTTTGGAAGAAAATAACCAAAAATGACGAAATGAAGGACAAAAGCCATTTTAATGCTGAAATTGGCTAGGGCGACCGGTCGACGTGTGTTAGGAATTTTATTGTTAGATTTTGATGAATGCCATGTAAAACTTAGAATAGAAAGTTGGCACCCCAATTCTTTGTAAAATGTATTGTAACAATTAGAGTAGCCAAAGTGAGTTAAGTCGGCCTACGCCCTAACATGCAAGAAGACAGTGAAAATGGAAGGAAGACCTTGTTGTGAAACAATTTGAATATGGCAAAGAAGAGTAGACGGGAACTCTCTTGAAGAAGCGGTGAGATCGGTGAGTGGAGCATCGGTCAAGTCAACTCAAGAAAAGCCAAGTCTCAGGTGAAGTGACGGGAAGAGTCATCCGATGATTGGAAGGTGACTCACAAGTCACTGGGAAAGCAAGAAAATGCGGTCAAGTCGAGATAAGCGTAAAAGAACCGTTGCACGAGAAATCAAGAGATTTACTTAAACAAGTAATATCTCCATACCACCTTTCTTGGAGTGCTCGGTCCCGAGGAAGCGTGCAAAAGGAATGAACAATGGGAAGCACCACACCGTGTCGAACTACGAAAAGGTGAAAGAACAATTCATACGAGGAAACGGCAATTCAAGAACTACAACAAGACAAGCCAACGATGCAAGTGACTTTAAAAAAATAAGCTATCTCTTCAACGGGCAAATTTTTGAAAGTTCACTATAAAAAAAGCTGAGGAGATTGTTTGAGAAGAAAGAGACACATAGATGACATATATGTGAGATATACAAGCTTATTAGAAAAAGCGAAATATTCTCAATCCTCAAGCCTACATTACGAAGAACATCAATCCAACACTCTGTGAAGGAAAGATAACTTCAATCGGTTGAAGAGGAAAATCGAAAACAAGGGGTCTACATTCGGGAAGGATTGTAGGAAGGTTCAAGGTTGAGCAAGTCTTAAGCTTTTGGAGGCTTCGTGATCAAATCCAAAGAGCTTGAGCAAGTGAGTTTGTAGTAGCAAAGCGGCATTTGCCCTGTGAAGAAAGGCCGAGTCGCACGAGAAGCTTGGTGAGTGATCAAGGCGTCTCGGCCCGAGTCCCAAAGGATCAAGTCATTTGTGTGATCAAGACTTGTATCGGGTATTACCACTTTGTAAGCGATCATTACTTAGTGGATTCCTCCGGGGAGTTGGAGAAGAGAGGAGTAGAAGAATTACCCCATCTTGAACCTCTATAAAATTTCATTGTGTCATTTACATTTCAGCACTTTAATTCTTGCAACTTTAAGCGCTTATATCTGTGATAAATTTGCTATCCACTTGATAAATTATAAGTACTAAACCAAGCACTAAACTCTTACTTAATCAAACTTAAGGGTGTTAAGTCTTCCGCTGAAAACAAAACCCGGTCGAGTTAATTTAGAGCTAATTTGAGTTACTCCATCAACGGCTCGATTGAGTTTGTTGAGTGATTAACTCTCTTGAGTGACTAAGTTGATTGTCCATCAAGGACTTGTGTGTAGTATCAACTCTGTAGATTTAAAAGGACTAAATCAAAAATTTGGTAAGGTTTATTCAACCCCCCCTTCTAAACCTTACACTTACACCCATTGGGACCTACAAGTGGTATCAGGCGGTTGGTTCATTGAACCCTCCGCAGTTCTTGAACTAGATCTCCAAACTTTTCAAAGTCTGCTTTAGTACTTAAACCTTCAAAACTCTTTTTATTAAAAGTCATTATCATGGAAGCAAATTTGACACGCATCCCTATGTTCACTATTGAAGAATTTGATGATTGGAAAATTCGTATGCGAGGCTCATCTATCGGCATTACATGATGAAATGTGGATAGTGATAGAAGATGGGCCTCTGCAAATATTAAAGACAATTTGTGCGAAGAGTTGCGGTGAAGGAGAAGAAGATCTTTGCTCCCGGACAGTCATGGTTGAAAAACCAAGAACCGAGTGGACAAATGATGATGAGAAAAAGATACAACCTGGACAATGTAGCCAAGGACATCTGTACAAAACTTTGGACAAAGCCGTATTCAATAAAGTCAAATCATGCAAAATGGCCAAAGAAATGCAGGACAAGTTGACATTGATTTGTGAAGGCTCGAAGCAAATCAAAGAAAACAAATTATCGGTGTCTGTCAGAAATTTGAGAATTTCAAAATGATCTCGGGAGAGAACCTGGATCAACTAGGCGCTCGGTTCGAGAAATCACAAATGAGTACATGCACTTTCGGAAAGGAATATACGAAGAAGGAAATGTGTATGAAAATCCTAAAAAGTCTTCGGTGAATGGGAAATGAAGGTCATGGCAACTGAGACATTCCATGGACCTATCAAAGACATCCAACCATGAGTTATTCTCGGACCTCAAAGCCTACGAGTTTGGTGAGAAGAAAAGACCGAGGAAGAG
Source organism: Rehmannia glutinosa (assembly GCA_016081115.2). Lineage (NCBI taxonomy): Eukaryota > Viridiplantae > Streptophyta > Magnoliopsida > Lamiales > Orobanchaceae > Rehmannia > Rehmannia glutinosa. Next base: position 63,722,468 of record CM071924.1, on the reverse strand, counting down.
CAGTTATACCCAAAAGCAATTTTGCTCTAATTGTCAAAGATGGGAAGAGAGTGAGGTCGAAAAGTAATTGACCCGGAAGAAATAGCCCGATGGTTAAAAGATTTAACAAGTTCTTTAACAAGAACTACAAGAGAGGAAAGGGTGAATCTTCGAGAAGACACTCGGCTCCCTCCAAATCAAGGGAAGATAGGCCAACCAAGAAAAGCAGATCATCAAAAAGTTGAGTATCAAAAGGTGACAATCCAAGAATGGAAAGAGCTGATCAAAAGGTTGAATATATATCTTTGGAACAGTAGACAACCAGATTCACTATGCCATTGATTGTCCATATATCTGTAGTCAACAAATACGAGAGATGAAGAAGAAAGGAAGGTCTTGAGAGAAAGAAGACAAGAAAGGAAAAAGCAATGATGGTGCGAGAGGCTTGCGAAAGCTTGACCAAGTCAAGAAGGCAGTGATTGAGTAGTGAAGTGACTACTCAAGTGACTACGAAGAAGAAGCGCGATCGCTTGATGGCCAAAGAACAAGATCAAGAAGATGAGGTACAATCTAACTCAACAAACTCGGACACTAGTGATAGTAGTATGACACACACACTTCATCACCCATTTTGATCTTTATGATTCATTAGGCAAAATGATGAAAGATTTTGAACACATTAAATCCTCACACACACTATTGAATGAGGAAAACGACCTACTCAAAAGTCAAAACTCAAAGTGACTAAGGAGCCGAGTACTCTAAGTCAAATAGGTGATGAGAATGAAAGTTTAAAAAAGTGAAAATGCTAAATTAGTAGCGAGAAATTTCTTTGCTATAGAAAAGAGGGAGAATGACCTCAAGAATGTTATTGCCTCATTCACTAAGGCATCTAAATCATTGGATGATCTTATCATGAGTCAAAGAGAATGTGGAGACAAAGACGGGCTTAGGATTTAATTCTCTGCGCTATGTCAAACCTCAAAAGCAATTTTGGAAAAAGGATCTTCAAGTCATGAAGAGTCGAAAAATCCAAAACTCTAAATGCACACACATTCACTCCAAAGCACAATAACAAGCAAAGCGGCCTTGGTTACAAAGGAAAAGGAAAACGACCCGATTGAGTGTCTTTGAAAAGGACAATTGAGAAGAGATTCGGCCGAGTCCTCGGCAAACTCCTAACGAGAAAAATACTGTAAAAGGAAGCGAGCTACCAAAAATCCCAGAAAATCCATAAAAGAAATACATATGATGGGAATGGTAGAAAATATCCAAGCCAAGTGATTGGAATAATGTGAACTATCGGCCACGAGACTTATGGAATATAAGCCCAAATGGCAAAGTCCTAGAACTCAAAGGCCATTCCAAAAGCATAAGAGCTTTCATCGGCACACATATGCATCTAGGCACTACACTCAAAGACACCACAATTACCCAACGAAGGCAATTGCTAAAACACATATGCGGCATACGGACAAAAGAGGCAATTTGTATGAACCTAGAATCCCCAAGCAATTTGCAGGATTAATTATGATTATGGCGATAGATGGCAACACCTTAGAGTCAAATCATTTGGCTATAAGTTGGTTGGATCATCTTACAATTCTAACCCCTCGGGACCCAGGACAAGTATGGGTACCTAAAACTTAATTTCCTTGATTGCGGGTTCAAGGGTTGAGCAGTGAGTGCAAGGAACCTGGTACATGGATAGTGGTACATTCCGGACATATGATGAGGAAATAAGAGAAATGTCAAAATTCAAGGAAGTCAAAGGAGCAAAAGTCATATTTGGAGGAAATGAAGCTCTGGTGAAATAAGAGGCATTGGAACCATCAAGAGAAATGGATTAGAAATCACAGGCGTTGCATATGTTGAAGGACTTAACTTTAACTGCTAAGCATCGATCAACTCTGTGACAAGGGTTACAACGTTGGATTCAACATGGGTTTATGCCAAATCAAAGATATTGAATCAAATGAAGTTGTCTTTGCAAGGATGTAACAGAAAAAATATGTATGTAGTGGATTGGTCAAGCTGCAACACCCAAAGACTTGTCTACTAGCAAAAGCCACAATTTGAATCAAGTTAGGTTTGTGGCACAAAAGCTGAGTTACTGAATTTCAAAACAATTAACAAGTTGGCAAGAAGTCATCTTGTAGAAGGACTTCGGACTCGGTATACAAGAAGGAGAGTATATGTAATGCATGCGAGGAAGGGAAAGCAAATCAAGTCGTCATTCAAAGAAAAGACATGCCCATCCTCAACAAGAATATTGCATCTACTTCATATGGATCTATTTGGCCCGAGTGGAACCGGCCGACATAAGTGGAAAGAAATACACCTTGGTGGTAGTAGATGACTACTCAAGATATACATGGACAATATTCATGTGCAAGAAGAAAGAAACTCTACAAAAACTACCACGGTGATGAAGAGGATTCAAAATGAGAAGAGTCAAACCATTATCAAAATAAGATCGGATAGAGGAACGAGTTTGTCAATGGAATAATAACTCGTATTGTATTGAGAATGGTATTGGTCATGAACTATCGCTGACAAGGACTCCACAATGTGAGAATGGAGTTGCGAGAAAGAAGAAGCAGAACCCTCAAAAAGCGGCAAGAACCATGTTAGTGAGGCGGGATTACCAAAAAGATTTTGGTGAAGCAATCAACACGACTTGCTACACCCAAAACAGATGTATGATAAATAGCGGTGACAAAGACTCCTATGAGATCGGGTGGAAGAAAACCAAATGTTTCATATTTGAGAATATTTGGATGTAAATGCTTCATCCACAACAATGGCAAAGACAACCTAAAGGCTTTTGATGCTAAAGGTGATGAAGGTATCTTCTTAGGATACTCGGTGAAAGCAAAGCCTCTGAGGATACTCAACAAAAGAACTATGGTTCTGAGAGGAATCCATTCATGTAGTATTCGATGAGCCAAATGTAAATGGAGAAGACATTGAAGAGTCGGTGATAATTTGAATCATCAACCATCTGAGAAGAGTCCTATCTTTGAAAATTTGTTTGGAATTATCAATTGAAGAAGATGAGATAGTGAATCTCAAAAGCATTTGGAAAATTTGCGGCTAAGTGATTATGAGAGAGTTGACCACAACAACACGTATTTGCAAGTCGATTGAATCCGGCTAACTTACTCAACTTTGATGTAAGATGGCCGAGAGACCATCCACGAGAACTTGTCATTGGAGATATAAGAGAAGGTGTCAAGACAAGATCGAGAACTCAACAAGAGGCAATGTTCACATGCTTCATCTCATAAATAGAGCCAAAAGATGTGTCACAAGCATTGGATGACACACATTGGATTCAAGCTATGCAAAGAAGAGTGAATCGGTTTGAGAGAAATAAAGTATGGGAATTAGTGCAAAGACCCATGCATCAAAATGTTATTGGCACCAAATGGGTATTCGAAATAAAATGAACGAGGAAGGCTCTATGGTAAGAAACAAAGCAAGACTAGTAGCCAAAGGATATTGCCAAGAAGAAGGGATAGATTTTGATGAAACATTTTCCCCTGTAGCAAGATTGGAAGCTATAAGGATGTTTCTTGCCTATCACGACTCACAAGAATTTCATTGTATATCGGATGGATGTAAAAAGTGCATTCCTAAATGGTTTATTGGAAGAATAAGTGTATGTTGAACAACCTCGAGGATTTGAGCAGAAGACTCTTGGAGATAAGGTATACAAACTCAAGAAAGCCCGAGTATGGATTGAAGCAGGCACCGAGAGCATGGTATGATACCTTGTCACAATTCCTAATTGAAAATGGATTCACTAAAGGAAAAGTAGATAGAACACTTTTGAGAATTCAAGACAAAAGGAGTATCTTGCTTGTTCAAATATATGTGGATGACATCATTTTTGGATCCACTAACAAAGAGTTGTGTGAAAAATTTTCAAACCTCATGCAAAGTAAATTTGAAATGACCATGATGGGAGAGCGACATTCTTCCTTGGACTCCAAGTGAAACTTGAGTTGAAGGATGGAACCTTCATAAGTCGAGACAAAATACACCAGAGATTTAATGAAAAAATTTGGTATGGAGGATAAGTCTTACGTAAAAATACCAATGAACACATCAGTCAAAATGGACATGGATGCGGATGGCAAGCTGTAGATCAAACAAGATCTGAGCACTTATTGGATCATTGCTCTATCTCACGGCAAAGCGAGGCGGACATCCCCTTTCTTTGTAGGTGTATGTGCAAGATTTCAATCTGCTCCAAAAGAGAGCCATATGACAGCTGACTAAGAGAATATTGAGATACTTGAAAGGAAGCAAGAAGTAGGCCTATGGTATCAAAGGAAGGTGGATTCAAGCTAATTGGCTATTGATTCCGACTATCTTTGGATGCGAGTGGGACAGGAAGAGCACTTGAGGCACATGTCAAATGCTAGAAACAGACTAATTTCTGGTTTAGCAAGAAAGCAAAACTCAATAGCCACCTCCACGGTGAGGCGAGAATACAAAGTGTGAGGCGGCTGTTGTGCCCAAGTCCTATGGATGAGCAATGGTGTGAGAGACTATGAAGTTGAGGAAAAAGAAATTCCAATCATGTGTGATAACACAAGTGCAATTGCAATCACTCAAAATCTTGTGTTGCACTCAAGAACAAAACATATTGATGTCGAGATATCACTTCATAAGAGACCATGTTGAAAAGAAGGACATCATCCTGGAATATATCTCAACCGATAAACAACTAGTGACATCTTCACAAAACCATTATGTGAGTCAAGATTTGAAGAACTCAAGCATGAGTTGGGGCTAATTGGTGGTGACACTCAGACGAATCAAAGAAGAGAAATGGAACAGAAAAGGGGTGAAAAAAGAAAGCAATCGGTAATTTCGACCAAAATCACCAGTCGGAAAAACTGACTATCTAAAGTCGGTGATATTTGAGTCACTAAGAGAAGCTGAGAAGTAGAGTTAAATCGGCTAAGGGATAAGTTGAATAACTTATGAGCAAAGTGACAAAAACGCATCGTTTTGACTAAGCGGGAATGTTTTAAGGAATACGTCAAAGCATAATGATGATGTGTACAAACATAAAGTTTGCACACCAAGCTTATGATTGGATATAAATCTTTGCCGCATTAAATACGAGATCCAAGCCGTTGATTTCGATCACAATTCAAAAACCACCAAAGACGTCCTTTCATAAACCATATTTAAACCATTTTCGTCCATTTCTCTCTCACACTTCTAAAAGCTGTTCATCTCTTTCTCTCAAAAGCAAAGGCAAAATACTCTCGAAACCCTATCAACCTTCAAATCAATTTCGAGTTTTTCCTTGATATAATCTGAGAAATGGCACCAACTTATGACTTTACCAAGTTAGGAAAGCAAATCCACACCGGTTCGGCGGTGGATTTAAACGGAATGGTGAAGCGGGTCAAACGACACCCTGGTGAAGAAAATCGCTGAGAAGTTGAAGCGTCAGGACTAAAACCGTTTCTAACGTTAGAATATCCGATGACCTATGTGGAGGAGGTCGCACAATTCTATGTGAATCTTGAGATTCACGATGAAGGAATCAAGTCATCATTCACGGAAAGCGGTGACTATCAACGCCGAGGATTTGGTGAACATTGCTCACTACCGTGTGAAGGAGCATCCGAGATTAAAGCTGATGTAAACTTGGTGACGCATGGAAAGAAATAGCCAAGTCCGACTTTCTTTGATAAAATAATATACACAGCAAACAAGAAGCTCTTTGAAGGAGGATTATCACAAGTTGTTGGACATAGTTGCCAAATGTATCGACATCAAATTTGGCGGCTTTGACCAAATCAACAAAAAGCGATTGTAATGGCTGCAATCATCGAAGAAAAGAAGATAAAACTGGGCTGAGTTTGTCTACAGCAGACTCTGCGTAACGTGGGAACAAGTCCTTCAAAGAAGATGGCTCATTTGGAGGATCCACAGGATATGGCCAGTGATTGGCGGCTATTGGAGGTGAAAGGAGTCCCTCTTAGACATGGGAAGGCATTCCATGTTAACAAGAGGATGTTGAGCAAACCTCTCTGGCGCACTGAGAAGAGAGCTTACGCCAAGAGAGGCGACACGGTGAGGGGAATCGGTGACCCGAAGATAAAAATTTTGTTTCCTCTCGGCCAAGAAGAAGCTGCGCCGCTGCCCTGCGTGACAAAGAAAACCAAACATGCTCCTGCCCCCTGCAGAGAGTCACTGCCCAGCAGCCGTGTCTCCTGCCCCCTGCGGCGTGATCGAGAAAGGACTCACAAATACCTTCTCCGATCGTCAAAAGAGGAGAACCGAGAAGCCACGACGGCTTGCTCGAGAAAAACACACAGACGGCCCCACCGCCCAAGACTCGAGAGGACACCGTCTCTCGAACGAGAAATCCCTCGGTACAAGCGAGGAGACGAAGAAGAATCGTCAGCGATCCGGCTGGAGAAACCGGTGAGTCGATTACTCGGCTAGCACAAATACGGAGACTACTTTGGAGAAGTAGAGTCTCAGATGTAGTTGATGAAAAAGCCAAGTCTCTTGAAAGGCGTCAGAGGCAACCCGAAGAACGGTTGTAGCTCACACTGGTGAAGCCAAGAAAAAACTGCTAGGCGGATAGTGATGTAATGATCCTATCTCCACCTTACCCGGACATCCAAAATCGTCTACGTGAGTGGAGGAAATGGAAGTTGAGTAAGTCAAGGAAAGCAGTTCCAACGGCTTTGAGTTCATAGAAGAAGAAGAGGGCTGCTAAATTTCCTTGGATTAACTCTTGTGCTCAGCTACGGATGAAGACAAGCTGCACGAGACATCCTGCAGATCTACAAGGACAAAGAGAGAAAAGCAAGTGAAGAAGCGAGAAGCACGTGAGAAGGCAAGCATCGCCCTATCTCGGCACCACCACAAAAAACACACATCCTCTCCTTGATGTCTTCTTTTTGATGACGAGGAACAGGAGAATCTTTGCTGCCACGGAAGATTGCAAATGCAAGCATTGCACGAATCAAGAATCCTTCACGAGCAAAGACTAATGGAGGGACCAGGGAGTCCTCGAACACGGTGAAATCGATCCAATGGGAGTGGTTCAGCAAATAGCCACTGATGTTCTTTGCTACCACTTCCCTGACTCACTCGAGAAGAAGCGATAAGGGAGGTGGCGATGGCGGGAGAGTGGGGACCCCGGTCGAGCCAACCCCTATTGAAGGTGTGCTACCACCTGCCCCAACGGCTGAACAATCAATCGGGCAGTAGGGAGTTTGGAGACGAGTGACCCCATTCCAAGTCACTCGGTGGTGCGCCCGGTGGGAAACTCCTCCACTGCGGCAAGGTCGGAGGATCTTTGCGCAGATGACTCCACAACGAATCAAGGGGGCGAAGAAGAGAAATTGCAATCACAAGAAGAAAGCAAGTTGCCATCAACGAAGCTCGAGGCGATTGAGCTGTTTGGTGAGGTGCCAAGCGCTCGAAGGCTAATGACGCTGGCGATGCGTCGAGGCAGGAAGGAACGAGCCACGAGAGTTAACACTGCAGGCGATGAAAGTGCAATCCATGGGGTTGAGACTCCAATGGATGCCCTTTGTAGAAGACCCTAAGGCAGTGACACTGTCGAGCGGGTGGACAAGGCCTCGCAGCGAGTAGAGCTGGCTGGAGGTAATGAAGGCCACGGGAGGTTGAGACTTCCGGGGTAAAGAAGTGAAGTAGAGAACATCCCTCCTGCTATCATCGACCCATCGTCGAGAAGGAGATCGGCGCACTTCATGATTCCCAGGACAACCCACGATGTCACTTTTGCGGGATCGGAAGGCGAAGAAGAAGATGAGTCATCCCCATGACAAATCCAAAAGACTCTTGGTGCGGATGTTCCAAGCACGAGCAAGTCGATCCCAAGACTACTCGTCAAACTTTTAACTTTGATGATGAGCCACCATCGAAATCTCATCATCGTCCGATGGACGCTTCACGATAAGGCCGAGGACGATCTCTGAAATGAAAAAATCATTTGAGACCAACGAAGGCATTAAAGGCAGTGAGGCTCGGCAAGCAAGGGTCTACTTCACAACAAAACCCGGGTGAACCAGAGACCCTGCTCGGGCTCCTCAAGCTGCGGCAGGATCGATTCCCAAAAAAAAAAAGAACTTCACGCGCACCGCTCATCATCGAAGCAGATCCGGTTGGCGGTGATGAATCTTTTTGTAGAATCTTTCCCTTTTTCTTTGGAGATACGAGAACTCCACGAAGAGTCGAAACGAACAAGCACGCTATTACAAACCAGCTCTGTTCTTCCATCGGACACCATTGTTCGGTGATTATGACTTTGATGTTGTATGGCCATCACCGCAATGAAGAATCATTTGAAGTTCGAGAAGTGTTCAAGGCACTCTTTTTGAGGTTGAACGGATGGAGAGGCATCGAGGCCTCTTTGGACATGCGCCCGGACAACAGAGATGCCACCCTTGCGGCAGATTTGAGAGGCATCACGGTCGAGGATAAGGGAATGGTGGCAACAAAGAAGAAACAATGCGTGTGGAACAGGTGAGATACTTGAACATTGTTCAACAAGCTGGCTTTGGTGTGGAGAGCTGAAAATGCGATGCAAAAACAAAGCTAAGAGAACACATTGAGCATATGCATGAAGCTCACCTTTGCCGAGATCAAGCTGCTGCGTGAGCAAAATACAAATGATCTACAGCGTTTGGAAGAACACATGACAAGAAAATTCAGCCTCCTCATGGTGAGATGAAGCGATTTGTGAGAATCCAACGCTACTCGTCCGAATTCCGTCTTTGCATACAACGCACAGACTTGAAGCGAGAACTCAACCATCGAAGACTCGACTTCATGCTTGCCAAAGACATGTTCCCTGGGGTTCCTCTATCCTTTGATGATGCCAAAAAGGGGAAGAGGAATACCTCAAAGCGCTAAAATCGAAGCTGAGAAGAAAGGAGCGGTGAGAAGGAAAATCGGTGAGGAAGTCTTGAAACGAGAAGAAAGGAAAGCTTGTTGAGGGGGAAGGATCAACGGATGTGACATTAATGATTGCACAAACCCCCAACAAGGTCATCACGGTGACATTATAAGCGACAAACTCCCGTGACTCTGCCACTCCAACACTCACTTTGTATCTATGGTGCCGAAAAGAGAAAAACAATTGAAGCGGGGATGAAGGAAGTGGAAGGAAGAATGGATGCAGGGTGATGAACATCTTGAAAGAACATGGAGGCATTCCGGTGAGACGAGACACTTATGCCATCTCGGATGTCAGACGAGCCACGATCGGTCGATGAATTTAAAACGCTCGAATCGGGGATACTTTGCAAATATGTCTATGGCTCAAGCTTGGGACTTTATCTTGGGAAAAGGGTCTCACATTATGTGAAGAAGGCGACAGCAGCGAGACTACGGCGATCCTCTGCTGGTCACTCAGTGGAAAGAAGAAGACCAAGTCAAAGATACGCCTAGAGGTAGAGGAAGAAGCGTGTAGTGGAGGAAGAAGCTTGGACCAGGCCTCTCGCCCAAAAACATTGAATACGTGGATCCGGGAAAGAAAGGAGGGATCTTGGTGGGGCTTGACCAAGTGGCAAATTTGAGAGTGGCTAAAACTAACGTTGAGTATGCAAAAAGAATAGAAGAAGAAAACAAGAGACAAACTCGGCTATGGCGGGAGAGACAGGGAAAGAATAAGAAAAGATGAAGTTTGCCAGGAAGGCATATGAAAAGAAAAAAAGAAAGCGGTTGACGAGAAGAAGAGAAGAAGAAAGAAGATCTTGAACAAGATGAAAGAAGGAGACAACGAAGGAGATGAAGTGTTCTTTGTCCAACCCTTCGTGTATTTTATTATGTAAATACATACAATGTAAGTCCTCCTCTGTAATAAAGCTATAAATTCTTCATTTTTTTTTTTTGTAGACAATTATGTGCTCGATACACCGTAGAAATGCTTGATTGTGTTAAGGAACAAGAATGATATGATCAATAAAAGAATTGATTCTGCGCATACATTCTATGTCAATACACTATCTGTATGTATCATTCTTTGTTTGCATTTTTGAATGATTTAAGTTTTGGCATCATCAAAAAGGGGAAATTGTTAGGAATTTTATTGTTAGATTTTGATGAATGCCATGTAAAACTTAGAATAGAAAGTTGGCACCCCAATTCTTCTTTGTAAAATGTATTGTAACAATTAGAGTGGCCAAGCTGGGAGTTAAGTCACCTACGCCCTAACATGCAAGAAGACAGTCAAGACTGGAAGGAAGACCTTGTTGTGAAACAATTTGAATATGGCAAAGAAGAGTAGACGGGAACTCTCTTGAAGAAGCGGTGAGATGCGGTGAGTGGAGCATCAGTCAAGTCAACTCAAGAAAAGCCAAGTCTCAAGTGAAGTGATGAGAAGAAGAGTCATCCAATGATTGGAAGTCGACTCTAAGTCACCAGGGAAAGCAAGGAAATGCGGTCAAGTCGAGATAATCAGTAAAAAGAACCGTTGCCGCGAGAAATCAAGAGATTTACTTAAACAAGTAATATCTCCATACCACCTTTCTTGGAGTGCTCAGTCCCCCCGAAGCGTGCAAAAGGAATGAACCAATGGGAAGCACCACACCGTGTCGAACTACGAAAAGGTGAAAGAACAATTCATACGAGGAAACGGCAATTCCAAGAAGCGCAACAAGACAAGCCAACGGCGCAAGTGACTTTCAAAAATAAGCCTATCTCTTCAACGGGCAAATTTTTGAAAGTTCACTATAAAAGGCCGAGGAGATTGTTTGAGAACAAAGAGACACATAGATGACATATATGTGAGATATACAAACTTATTAGAAAAACTGAAATATTCTCAATCCTCAAGCCTACATTACGAAGAACATCAATCCAACACTCACCTGTGAAGGAAAGATAACTTCAATCGGTTGAAGAGGAAAATATCGAAAACAAGGGGTCTACATTCCGGGAAGGATTGTAGGAAGGTTCAAGGTTGAGCCAAGTCTTAAGCTTTTGGAGGGCTTCGTGATCAAATCCAAAGAGCTTGAGCACGTGAGTAATTTGTAGTAGCAAGGCAAGCGCCTGCCTGTGAAGAAGCCGAGTCGTGCGAGAAGAAGCCGGTGAGTGATCAAGGCGTCTCATCGAGTCCCAAAGGATCAAGTCATTTGTGTGATCAAGACTTGCATTTGGAATTTATTACCACTTTGTAAAGCGATCATTACTTAGTGGATTCCTCCGGGGAGTTGGAGAAGAGAGGAGTAGAAGAATTACCCCATCTTGAACCTCTATAAAATTTCATTGTGTCATTTACATTTCAAAGCACTTTAATTCTTGCAACTTTAATCGCTTATATCTGTGATAAATTTGCTATCCACTTGATAAATTATAAGTACTAAACCAAGCACTAAACTCTTACTTAATCAAACTTAAGGGTGTTAAGTCTTCCGCTGAAAAACAAAACCACAATCGAGTTAATTTAGAGCTAACGGTGAGTTACTCCATCAACGGCTCGATTGAGTTTGTTGAGTGATTAACTCTCTTGAGTGACTAAGTTATTTGTCCATCAAGGACTGGTGTGTAGTATCAACTCTGTAGATTTAAAAGGACTAAATCGAAAATTTGGTAAGGTTTATTCAACCCCCTTCTAAACCTTACACTTACACCCCTTGGGACCTACAACGTGTAGGGCGACCGGTCCCTGCACATGGTCGACCAGTCGACCTCTCCGTCGACCGGTGCCTGAACACCAGTTCTGTTTCTGTCCGAATTTTGCATTAAAAATCCGATTTTTTAACCCTAAGTTTTAAAAACATGCAAATTGCAAACATAGACCTCATTCTATATACATTATGCCTAAACAAGCTCGAATTGAGATAAAACACTCGGCAGTTAATAGTTTAAAAAAAATCCGCGAGTAAATTTTGAGACGGAATTAAACACATCCCAAATTTCCGTTAAGAAATGCAATCCCAAGAAAAATATCGAATCTCAATATATTTAGTTTGAATACGAATAATCATATTTAGAGTAATAATATATACCTGACTTGTTATCCCGAAAAATATTTAACGTTTTAAAACTTTGGATAAAACAAGCCACAAGAAGAAGTGCCTTTCAAGTATTTGAAAATTTCTTTTAACGACACTTTAATGAGATTCGTTGGGATGTTTTGGAATCAAGTATTTAGGCATAAGGCATGGAGAATTTCGAGTCTACAAGAATAATGAAAGTAAATAAACATACCTCGAATATATTTGTCAACCAATATGCCTTTCGCAATCTTGACACTTTATGATGTAGATGGCAATGGATGAGTCTACGATCATTTGTTCCTTAATACCAAAATATTTCCTGCAAAAAACTTGGCAAAACATCTTGCACAAAAGCATAGTAATATCGAATAATATAGACAATATAAAACAACATAGAAGTTGGATAAGTAGCACATACTATGCTTTTTAATGAATCAACAAAAGTTTGATAAAACAAGTGCAAATTGAAAATTCATTTAAGGTCTCTTTTGAAATTTGAAAATCCAAGATAATAAAACTGAGACCTCATTTTAAGAAACATTTCTTATAAAGAATTTTGACAAACAATACAAAATTAAAGACATGAAAAAGTGCAATAATTATAAAAGACAATATAAAAAGCATACTTCAAGAAGAGGATAAGAGTTACCAATTTCTCCATTGCCAATGGTTGTATCTTTCCCATTGTTGATTATACCTTCTTCTTGGAAAATAATTTTGTTGATAATATCTCCTTGTTCGATCATATGGCGCGATCATTTGTTGTCTATATGACATTTTAAAATTCTTTTGACTCTTGTTACGCCAAGTACCTATCATGAAATTTTCTTGTGGTACCCTCACGTATTTGGGTCCTTTAGGATTAGCATTGAGACTTTTAGGTCTCCAATAATAACTAGAACTATTTTTAGCCCGACAAGTATTAGTCGTGTGACCAATTTTACCACAATAGAAACATGTAATAGTTCTAGAAGCATAATGACCAACATGCATAGAGACTTGGTTCTTTTTCTTCACATTAATAACATTAGGCTTATAACCAAGTCCTAGTTTCAAATGATCACAACGTTGAACATCAATAATTTTGGTCATTTTATCGGTACTCAAATTAAATTTCATCATATCCTTTTTCATGCAATTAATATTTTCAACATGAGTACTATTTTCTTCTTCAAGAACTCTAACCTTATCAAGTGTAATATTATGAGCACTAGTAAGAGATTCATAAGAAGCATGTAAACTATCCTTTTCATTTTTCATGATGTTGAATTCCTTTTTCAAATTTTTGTATTTAACAAGTAAGCTTTGGAATTCATTTTGAAGCTCATCAAAATCATTTTGCAAATCATTATACAATTCATTACTAGTAGAAGGGTTAGAGCGTACCTCATTGTCTTCTTCGATTCCTATTAGACATTGCTCGGCTTTTTCATCGTCGGATGAAAGAAGTTCGTCCCATGTTGTTGGTTCGGCTTTGGCCTTCAAGGCTTTGTGAAAGTGCTTTTTCTTTCTTTGTTTTTCTTCCCTTTTTGGACAATCGGCAATATGGTGTCCGGGTTTTCCGCATCTAAAATAATAATAGTCTCTTGTTTTTCTTTCCTTGTTTTTATTTACAAATTTTGTAAATTTTCTAATAAGCTCCTCATCTTCTTCTTCATCTTCATCTTCATCTTCCTCATCACTAGAATAATAATTTTTCGATTTTGAGGCAAGACCTTTTGGAGTTGATCCCATACCCGGTTGAGAAATTGATGCCTTTGAGTTACTCCTTTCATTTGTATAAACTTCATAGATGAGAAGATTGCCAATAAGCTCATCAAAATTTAGAGTTTCCAAATTTTGAGCTTCCGTAATAGCGGTAACCTTTTCGGACCAAGAGGTGGGAAGAGCATTAAGAACTTTTGTAACTTTATCCTCTTCGGAAATAATTTTCCCAAGTGCAACAAGAGGATTTACAATATTGTCAAGCCTTTCAACCATTCTAGAAATATTTTCACCATTATTCATAGTGAAATTTTCGAACTCTTTGACCAACATGGTCTTTCGAGCTTGTTTCACTTTCTTTGTGCCTTCATAGATAACTTCCAATTTTTCCCAAACATCATGGGCGGATCGAATGTCTCTAATACGATTATATTCCGTAGCGGTAAGAGAACAATGATGAATGTCAAGAGCTTTACCGTTTAAGGAGAATATTTTCTTGTCTTCATCATCAAACTCCTTGAGTGCTTTGGGAATTTGAGTCCCGTCTTCCTTTTTCTTCATGGGGATGGATACTCCGTTTATAACCATGTTCCAAATATCGAACCCACAACCTTGTAAGAAGCATTCCATTCGATCCTTCCAAAATGCATAATTGTTGGAGTCGAAGAGAGGCGGTCTATTGAATGAAGATAGATTTCGTTCGTAGCCATGGATCTTTCCTCTTTACTTTCGAAGCGAGCTAGCCAAAGAGCTAGCCAAAATAAACTTGAATAAATACTCGAAAATTAGCAAAAACATTTTAAATCAATTGGGAGTATTTGGACAACATTTATAAACATGGTTTTGGTATAAAAACACATTTAAATAAAATCATCAAAATCTTAATAAAAATATTTATCTAACATAGGATTCATCAAGAAGAATGGACTGGAGATCACAGATGTTGCATATGTTGAAGGCCTCAACTTCAACATGTTAAGCATCAGCCAACTATGTGACAAAGGCTACAATGTGGGATTCAACATGGGAATATGCCAGATCAAGGATGCTGAATCAAATGAGATTGTGCTACAAGGAACGAGACAGAAGAACATGTATGTAGTGGATTGGTCTACTGCTACACCAAGCACATGTCTGCTAGCAAAGAGTACAGTCGAATCCAGTTGGTTGTGGCATAAGAAGCTGAGTCACCTGAATTTCAAGACAATCAACAAGCTTGCAAGGAGTCATATTGTGGAAGATTGCTTGACTCAGTGTACAAGATCTCCTCAGTTTTCTCGACAATGCCCCTATTACTTATGGATGATATACTTTGCAGTGCCATCCTGTTCGAGAAGAATGAGGCTGCAAAGGCAAATGCCCAAGAGAAAATTAAGGCCCTCAACAATGGCAGCAGTAGGGATGTTGAGCTCATTGAAGGAGCTGACTCTGTTGAGAAGGCTCAGCTGAGACAGGCAATGCAAGAGTCCCATGAGCTACATGAGCAATCCATGCTCAAGGGTCTGGAGAATCATCAATCTCTATCTTTCCAACCCCTGCAATCATTGATGTGGTGAGGGATCTTGATGCTACCACTCACCAGCTCACTTAGAGGGACAAGTGAATAGGGAGAACGGCGATGATGTTGGGAAAGAAGGACTCGAAGAGGGTAACCCAATGGAGCCACGCCCTACAGAAGTTGTTGAGACAATGGTTCCATTGGCTGAACATTCAAGCGGAACAACCAAGTCTCTAGTGATAGCTGACCCGGTTGCCAAAGAATTAGTTGGTGACCCGCTGAGGGGGAAGCTGATCACACTGAAGCCAGGTTGGAGGAGGCTACAAGAGACAAATAAATTTTAGTGATAGAAGGCGATGGTGAGACTACTGAACAAGACCCAGTTGGAACCAACGGCGCTTTGACGGTTAAAACTGTCTCAGCTGAGGAACCAGCTGCATTGAAGGCCAATGAAGTTACAGATGTCCAAATTCCTATAACTGAGGCACATGATGGAAGTAGGAGGACCATGGCAGTTGAGACCGATGGTCTTGAAAGTGCAATCCTAGAGGTTAAGGCCTCCAAAGAATGCCAACAATGAAGACTCAGGTGCGGCTCAGTCTGCAGCAGGGATTGTTGAAGGCCATGCAGTGGTTGAGACTGCTGCTAAGGTTGTTAATGACCCCTTGGCGGTTGAGACTGCCAGGGGGAATGTAAATATTTCTGAGGCACTTCCTGATTTGGTAAGGTTTATTCAACCCCCCCTAAACCTTACATCTCACCCTTGGGACCTACAAGTGGTATTAGAGCGGTTGGTTCATCGAGCCTTCCGCACTGGTTACTGAACTAGATCTCAATCTTTTCAAAAGATACAACACTTGAGTTTTCAAAGCTTTTATTTCAAAAACAAAGTTATTATCATGGAAGCAAATCTAACTTGCATTCCCATGTTCATTGCAGAAGAGTTTGATGACTGGAAAATTCGTATGCATGCTCATCTATCAGCTTTGCACGATGAAATGTGGCTAGTGATAGAAGATGGACCACTGCAAATCCTAAAAGCCAAATACTGCTGTAAGAAGAGTACCTCCAGCTGAAGTGAAGGAGAAGATGTTGCAGCAGAGCCCAGACCTGCTATGGTTGAAAAGCCATGTTGTGAATAGACCAATGAAGACTGAAAAAAGATACAACCTTGACAATGTTGCCAAGGACATCTTTTACAAGACCTTGGACAAGAATATGTTCAACAAAGTCAAATCATGCAAATCAGCCAAAGAAATTTGGGATAAACTAACCTTGATTTGTGAATGATCTGAATAGATCAAGGAAAGTAAATTAACTGTTGTAGTCCGAATATTTGAAAATTTTAAAATGCTTGCAGGTGAGAGTTTGGATCAGCTGGATGCCAGATTTACATAAATTATAAATGAGCTTTCAGCTCTTGGAAAGGAGTACACTCATAAAGAGATGTGCATGAAAATCCTAAGGTCTCTCCCAGCTGAATGGGAAATGAAGGTCATGACCTTGAGACATTCCATGGACCTCTCCAAAACATCAAATCATGAGTTATTCTCAAATCTCAAAGCATATGAGTTTGAGCTGAGAAGAAAGGAGCAAGAAGAAATAGTTGTGCCTAAGACAGCTGCACTGATGGTCAGAGAAGGGAAGAAAGTTGAGCCAAAAGAAACAGTGGACCAGGAGGAAATTGCCTTTATGGTGAAAAGGTTCAACAAGTTCTTCAATAAGAACTACAAAAGAAACAAGGATGAATCCTCTAGAAGACACTCAGCACCCTCCAAAGAAAGAGAGGATAGACCACCCAAAAGAGTTGAACATCAAAGAACTGACTATCAGAGGGCTGATAATCAGAGAGCTGAGAGAGCTGACTTGCAGAGAGCAGAAAACCTGTGTTGGAACTGCAGACAACCAGGATATTTTCTGTTGACTATTCTTATCCACCAATCAACAAATACAGAAATGAAGAGGATAGAAGAGTCTTCAGAGAAAGAAGACAAGAAAAGAGGAAAGCCATGTTGGCTGCTGAGACTGCTAAAACATCCAAGTGCAACGAGCAATGAGACTTCGAGGCAAAAGTAGTAAAGCGACTACTCGGTGATCTCTTTGAGGAAGAGGCTATGATCTGTCTCATGGCCAAAGAACAAGATCCAAAAGATCAAAAAGATGAGGTACACTCTAACTCATCTCATTTAGATTCTAGTGATAGTGACACAAATACTTCATCACCCACAGATTTTTATGATTCAATTGGCAAAATGATGAAGACTTTGAGCACATCAAAACCTCACACACACTATTAAATGAGGAGAACAGCCAGCTTAAATGCTAAAACTCACAGTTGAGTACTCTAAGTCACATAAATGATGAGAATACAAAGCTGAAGGCTGAAAATACCAAAATCCAAGCAGAGTTAGCTGATACTGAAAAGAGAGAAAAATATCTTAAAAATGTGATTGCTTCAATCACTAAGGCATCCAAATCATTGGGTGAACTTATAATGACTCAAAAAGAGTGTGGAGATAAGACATGAATAGGATTCAATTCCTTTGTGCATGCTCAAGCTCCAAGAGTGATTTTGGAAAAATGATTGTAGGTCCCAAGGGGTGTGGTGTAAGGTTTAGAAGGGGGGATTGAATAAACCTTACCAAATTTTCGATTTTAGTCCTTTTAAGATTGTTCAAAAGAGTTCACTCAAATCAGCTGTGTCCATGAGGGACATCTAAGTTGGCTATATTCAGCTAAGTTACCCACTCAACAGACTCGATTGAGCTGTTGATAGTATAACTCAGCTGCTTAAGCCAAATACTTAACTTAGTTGATTTGGTTTTTAACAGCAGAAGACTTAACACCCTTTGATTGATTTAAAGATTATTTTTAACACTTGTTTTAGCACTTAGTTAATTATCAGTTGGATAGTAGATTTAACTAACATCAGATATAAAGTAAATATGAAAGAAATGTAAATGTTGAAAGTAAATCGACATAAGTATTTTTATAGTGGTTCGAAGATGGGGTAATTCTTCTAATTCACTCTTCTCCAAGACAATCATAAGCTTGCAATGAGTCATCTTGTGGAAGGATTTCCTGACTCAGTGTACAAGAAAGAAAGTATTTGTGATGCATGCCAGATGGGAAAGCAAATCAAGTCATCCTTCAAGGATAAGCCTAGTCATTCTTCAACAAGGATATTACATCTGTTGCACATGGACTTATTTGGTCCTGTTGAACCAGCCAACATCAGTGGAAAGAAATACTGGATGATTAATCAAGGTATACATGAACTATTTTCATGTGTAAAAAGAAGAAAACTTTGCAGAAATTGCCTCAGCTGATGAGAAGAGTTCAAAATGAGAAGAGTCAAACCATCATAAAGATAAGATCTGACGGGAGAACTGAGTTTGTCAATGGAATTATGACTCAGTATTGTGTTGAAAATGGTATTGCTCATGAGTTATCAGCTGCAAGGACTCCACAGCAGAATAGAGTAGCTGAAAGAAGGAACGGAACTCTCAAGGAAGCTGCAAGGACAATGTTAGTTGAAGCTGGATTACCTAAGAGATTTTGGGCTGAAGCCATCAATACTACTTGTTACACTCAGGATAGATGCATGATTAACAGACAATTGACTAAAAGTCCCTATGATATTTCAAGATTTTTGGATGTAAGTGCTTCATCCACAATAATGGCAAGGACAACTTAAAAGCTTTTGATGCTAAAGCTGATGAAGGTATCTTTTTGGGATACTCAGCTGAGAGTAAAGCTTATAGAGTGCTAAACAAGAGGACAATGGTCACATAAGAGTTTATCCATGTGGTGTTTGATGAACCTAATGTAAATGGAGAAGACATAGATGAGTTAGCTGGGAAGCAAAATCAGCCAACTATGCATAAGAGTCCATATGTTGATGCAGATGTAAGAGCACTCAATCCTAAAGAAGATGAGATAGCTGAATCTCAAAGATAGCTGGAAGGTCTGCAGCTGAATGATGATGAAGAAATTGTTCAAGACAACTTAGCTGCAAGACGGTTGAATCCAGCAGACTTACTCCAACGGATGTGAGATGGGAGAGACCATCCACCTGAGTTAATTATTGGAGATGTTAGAGATGGAATAAGAACCAGATCCAGAGCTCAACATGAAGCAATGTTTACTTGTTTCATTTCCCAAATAGAACCCAAAGATGTGTCTCAAGCATTGGATGACACACATTGGATTCAGGTTATGCAGGAAAAGCAGGATCAGTTTGAAAGGAATAAAATATGGGAATTAGTTCAAAGGTCTACCCACCAAAATGTTATTGGTACTAAGTGGGTATTCAGGAACAAGATGAATGATGAAGGATCTGTAGTAAGAAACAAAACAAGATTGGTAGCCAAAGGGTATTGCCAAGAGGAATGAATAGATTTTGATGAAACCTTTGCTCTTGTTGCTAGGTTGGAAGCAATAAGGATGTTTCTTGCTTATGTTACACGCAAGAATTTCACTATGTATCAAATGGATGTGAAGAGTACATTCCTAAATGGACTTTTAGAATAAGAAATCTATGTTGAGCAACATCCATGTTTTGAGCAGAAAACTATTGGAGACAAAGTCTACAAGCTCAAAAAATCATTGTATGGATTAAAACAAGCACCAAGAGCCTGGTATAACACATTGTCTCAATTTCTAATTGACAATGGATTCACCAAAGGCAAAATGGACAGAATACTCTTTAGAATTCAAGATAGGGAGAGTATATTGGTTGTTCAAATCTATGTGGATGACATCATATTTGGATCCACAAATAAAGAGCTATGTGACAAGTTTTCAAACCTCATGCAAGGGAAGTTTGAAATGAGCATGATGGGAGAGTTGACTTTCTTCCTAGGTCTTCAAGTCAAGCAAATGAATGATGGAACCTTCATAAGTCAACAAAATACACCAGACGTTTGATGAAGAAATTTGGTATGGAAGATAAGTCATCAGTGAAGATCCCAATGAACACTTCAATTAAGATGGATATGGATGCAGGTGGCAAAGTTGTTGATCAAACTAGATATAGAGCTCTCATTGGATCGTTGCTCTATCTAATAGCAAGTAGGCCAGACATCACTTTTGATGTAGGTGTATGTGCTAGATTTCAATTTGCACCAAAAAGAGTCACATGATTGCGACCAAGAGAATCTAAGGTATTTGAAAGGATGCCAAGAAGTTGGCTTATGGTATCAAAGGATGGAGGATTCAAGGCGATAGGCTACTCGGACTGACTATCTTTGGATGTAGAGTAAGGCGGGGAAAAGTACATCGGTACTTGCCAAATGCTTGGAAATAGATTGGTTTCTTGGTTCAACAAGAAACAAAATTCAATAGCTACATCCACGACTGAAGTAGAGTACGTAATTGCGGGCAACTGTTGTGCCCAAGTTCTATGGATGAGGCAACAACTGAGAGATTATGATATAGAGGAAAAAGAAATTCCAATTATGTGTGATAATATAAGTGCTATTGCAATCACTCAGAATCCAGTATTGCATGGAATAACAAAAAACATTGATGTCACATATCACTTCATAACAGATCATGTTAAAAAGAAAGACATCACTTTGGAATACATCTCAACGATAAGCAATTAGGTGACATATTAACTAAGCCTCTATGTGAATCAAGATTTGTGAGCTTAAGAATGAGCTAGGTTTGATTGAGTTAAGTTAGGAGACTCAGAAGACTCAATCAGCAGAGTCATAGAAGAGAGAAATGAAAAATAAGAAAAGTTTCATTATCCAGCCAAGACGGAAAATCAGTTGTATCGAGTTAGTTGACAGCTGAGTGATCATCATGTGAAGAGAGAAGCAGAGTTAAGTCACTTTTGGAAGATAGCTGAGTTATTTATGTGCTAAGTGACAAAACACACGATGTCGTTTTATGCGAGCGGAAATGTTTTTGGGCATTACATCAGCATAATTATTATGTCAGAATAAAGCCTGCACACGTTTAGCCTATGATTGGATATAAATGCTATTGCATTTAATGCGGGGAAATTAATGCGGTTTCAAAGGTTTAATCCTGACCGTTGATTTTGATCAAACTTTTCAAATTCTAAAACTGTCCCCTCACGTCCCATATAAACCAAAAATTCAACTTTCTCTCTCCTTACAATTCTCTCTTCTCCAGCAAGAAAGATCAAGTTTTTCTCTGCAAAGCAAGTAAAACCCTAGTTTTTCAAGTGCCTGTTTTACATGTTTTCTACAATTTCCTTTTCAAGAAAATGGCTGCAAACTACGATTTTGTCAAGATGTCTGAGAATATCCACTCCGGCTCAACCGTGAATTTTGAAGGAATGGTGAAACAAGGAGTTGATAAGGCCCTGGTTTAGAAAATTGCTGTGAAACTAGATAAATCAGGTCTAAAAGGATTTCTCACGATGGAATACTCTCACACATACTTAGAAGAAGTCGCCATGTTCTACGTGAATGCTGAAGTTCACGATGGGGAGATTAGGTCTTCATTCCACGACAAGGACATTAAGATTACTGCTGCGGACTTAGCTAAACACTGATGCTTGCCTTCGGCAGGAATGAAGGACATTGCTGAAAAAGATGTGAACCTGGTTGTGGCATGGAAATAGATTCCCAAGCCAGAGTCTGCTGCTAAGGTTGTCTACACAGCCAAGAAATCGTTGATTAAGGATTACTATCTTAAGATGATGGACATTGTGTCCAAGTGCGTGGATATGAAATTTGGCGACTTTTATATTTATCCAGGACAAAGTAACTGTCATCATTTGCTATTCTTGAAGAAAAGAAGGTGAACTGGGCTGAGTTCATCTTCAGCCGAATCTACCAAAACGTCATGAACATGACCATAAAAGATTATGGTTTATTCTTGAGTTCGCTAGGATATGGCCTGGTCATTGGCCATCTTATGGAGGTGAAAGAGATTGCACTCCGGCATGGGAAGCCATTCCATGTCAACAAGAAGATGTTTAAAGCTAACCTCTCTGGAGCTCAAAGGCAAGCTCATGCTAGAAGGGCTGACACCAGTGAAGATGAGTCGATTGATCTGTCCCCGAGGACAACGCAACCGCTTGACTCCTTCTCCAAAGCCGATTCAAAAAGAAGAAGAGAGTTGTAGCTAAGAAAGCACTTGCCCAGCAGCCGTCTCAGAGAAAGCACCTACCCATGCAGCCGTCCCAGAACCGTCTCCTGCCTAGCAGCCGAGACTGAGAAGGAACCTCTTTACCTTCTCCAGTCGTAAGAAGAAGCGCACTCTTGTACCCCAAAGGCGATTTGCATCAAGAAATAGCGAGACAGGCAA
The DNA here is from genome assembly GCA_016081115.2 of Rehmannia glutinosa. Taxonomy (NCBI): domain Eukaryota; kingdom Viridiplantae; phylum Streptophyta; class Magnoliopsida; order Lamiales; family Orobanchaceae; genus Rehmannia; species Rehmannia glutinosa. The sequence goes on along the minus strand of CM071924.1, from coordinate 63,699,980 downwards.
AAAGACTTTTACCTTTGAAGAGCCTGAAGATGTGGAGCCAGAAGTCCCTCTGGTTACAACCAAAAGAAGAAGATTGTTCAAGAAGTCGGAACTTGAGAAGCCAGCTGAATCTAGCACTCAACCAGCAAAAGAGACTTCTGAAGCTCATGAAGAGTAGTTTAAGGAAGTTGTAGGTGGTGCAACACTCACCACTGAAACAGATAAGTTAGTTTACAAGGGTCAGCCAATTGAACAAGAGTCAGTTGTTCGAGACACATCTGAAGAACAAGGAGCGAACCACGGTGACGATCGAAGAGTTAGTTGTTGATCCTCTCGGGTCGATGCACGGACACCTGAGGAGGAACATGCTCCACTTGCACTTGTGCAGGAGGAAGAAGGAGATGATTATGATCTTGTGATGTTATCTCTTGCTTATCCAGAGATTCGAGAAAGGTTGTGGATATGGAGATCATGGAAACTCAGTGAAGCCAGATCCCAGTTTTAACAGCCTGAATTCATTGAAGAGGAAGAATACCTCCTATCCATTTTCGAAGTTATGTACGATCTGCACTGGATGATGATAGTTGTGCAGATATGTTGACCGCAATCAATGATGATGCAAAAATTAAGGAAGTTGAGAAGGCAAAAGCTATTGATGAATTGCAAAAGCCCCATTTTTGCCCATTCACAGATGCACCTGAAGATGCCCTGGAATCGCCAACAAAGAAATGACAAAGATGATATAGAGGAGATTGACCTTTGTTGCGGCCAAGAAAGTCGAGTTAAAAAGCGATAAGGGAATCCATGGAAATGCACGAGCACCAAATGAATAGGGGATCTGGGGAATCTTCATCTATCATGATTACCCCCAGCCCTAACATAATGGAGATGGTGAAAAATATTCAAGCAACCACATCTCATGTGCACTCTGAGGAAGACAATTCCAGGAAAAATGGCGATGAAACTAAGGAAGGTGATGAAGCGGACACCTTAGCCAAGCCAATTCTTGCAGAAGATGTTGAGACACCTGACCGGATGGTTGAACACTCAATTGGAATAACAGTTGGGTCTCAGGTTTTGAATAACCCCACTACTCAAGACTTAGTTGGTGCTCCAGTTGAGAGGGAAACTCAAGCCACCACAGCCAGATCGGAGGAGGCTGTGAGAGACCAACCACAAATGAAGTTTGGAGGCGATGGAGAAAATGCTACAGTTCAGCAGACTGAAGTTGATGAAGCTCAGACGGTTTAGATTGTCACAGCTGAAACTTCAGCTCCCATGCACGCCGATGATTTCTTTGAAGCAGCTAAGGCAAAAGATGGAAGTGAGGCCATGGGAGTTGAGACTTCTGGCCCTGAAAGCGCAATCCAAGGAGTTGAGACTCCAACGGATGCCATTGAAGACCCTAAAATAGCTCCGTTTGCTGAATGGATAATCGCAGAAGACCCTGCTGCAGTTGAGACAATACAAGGGAATGTACAAGGCCCATCGGTTTGAGGCTGCTAAGGGTAAAGAAGGCCTAGAGGAGGTTGAGACTTCCCTAGGTAAGAAAGTCGTTGAGGAAGTGTCTGCTCCTCATGAAGAGGTTGTTGAGGAAGAAGAAGAGATCAGCGCCCTTCACGATTCTTAGGAAAATATTGACAATGGAATCCTGGAATCTGAAAATGAAACTGAGTCCAGCCCCAATGATTGATAAGTGCATTTTTGTTCATGTTTTTATAACTCTTTTTCGATAATTTCTTTAACCTTTTAGCTTAATAATCAATAAATTCAAGAAAAATCACACTGGCTTGTTTTGAATGGTGAAGGTAAAGACTTGAAGCAAACTCACATGATTTTCGTATGAAAAGACGAACAAAAATAAAGTCTAACATTGATCAAAAAGAAGGCAAGAAGACTCAATCCCGTGCAAAACACACCCCAGTATGTTGGAAAACATGGCCATGCTTCAAAGGGAAGAAAAACAAGAAAAGCATAAAAACACACCCAGGCCGTGCTTGCAAAGCACGGCCGTGTTCAGCATGACGACCAGCAAAACACGCCCAAACTGTGTTTAAAAGCACACCCTGCTAAAAATTCCCCAATGACGAAGAAAACATGGCCGGGCCGTGCTTCCCAAGCACGGCCGTGTTCGTCAATTTTGACGAACACAGCCGTGTTTTTTCTCCAGCTCAAAGTTCCTTTTGGCGGAAATTATGGGGACTTTTCCTTTTTGCTTTTGGACAACTTTTGTACAACTTTTACATCTCATGTTGCTGCATTAAGTCCCATTATTCCCTCAATTATCATATGAAAACAAGGATTCAACAACCCAACTATGGAAGTGGAGAAATTATTTGCCAAAAGATGACATTGTTAATGTGTTCTTTCACAATAACAATGTCTATAAAAGCCAAGAGTTTGGGTTGGAGGATTCCATTCCATTCATTGTAATTCAATTCATTCATATAGAGATTCATTGTATATTCATTGTTTCAAAGCAAAATACATTGAGAGGATAAAAGAGAGGTAGAGTTGGAAGTTGAAGAGCAATAGAGGAGAATGCTTGGAGCTCAACATCATTGCAATCAACCAAGGAGGAAGCCTTGAATTGGTCTTGAATAACAGCTAAGTACACCATGTTCATTTTATTCAAATCTTCATGTGTAGTATACTCTTTTGTCAAAGCCATGTGTAACTAAATTTCTAGTGTTTGAATGTAATGAACTCTAGAATGAATTTGTGATTAAGGTTTGAATATTTTTAATAAAATCTGCATGTTTTGTGCGATTCACTTATATTATGCTTTATTCATTCGAATTGGTATATGCGCAATATTGATTTGAAGTTTATTTTTCATCCGGGAAATCGAGAGATTCATGTGAAATAGAACCTATATAAGTGAAAAGAGTTGCATGCAATCCTAGATATAGGACGACATAAATCTTCCGGATTAGGGTCAAACCTAATATGGGAATTCACAAATTGTTATAATCTTTGTCTTGGGGGTTTTAACTAGAAAGAGATTTGATTAATCAACTTGAGGTTAGAAGTTATTCGCTCGATAGAGGGTTTAACTTAAATCGAATTTCTACGGTCCATAAAACATGAGATTTTATTAAAAGAGGTTGATTTTTGCTTAAGGGTTTTTGGTTGTATCTTTATCTTGTTAAATCACAAAAACATTCTAGAGGGATTTACATTCAAACATATTTCTAGCTCTTGATTTCTTATTTTACAATCTACTTTTATTTGATTTTTTGTAAGTTGCAATTATTTTAAATTTTATATTTTTCATTTTCCATTTTAACAAACAAAAACTCTGAAAATTGCTAGATTAGATAACAAAAAGACGGTAATTATTAGTACTTCCAATCCTCGTGGGAATGACACTCGGTACTCAATAATCTATACTATAAATGACAGGTGTACTTGCCTACGGTTTTCTAGAGTAGCTTTTGACCCACCATTGATCAATCTAACAAGGACAAAGCTGATGAGGAAGCACATGCAACACGGAGTCAGGCCAGTGATAAGGCTGCTCCAATGAAATTTACAATGGTTGATGGCCCACCTCCAATGGCGCCATCACCCTTCGATGAAGCTGATAAGTCAGCCGAAGAACAGATAACTCAATAGGAAGAAACAATTGATGTCGAGGAAGCTGTTAAGACAGCTGAGGATCAGTCAGCTCAGCAGGCTAACACAGCTGCTCAAACTGCCGATGACGCTAAAACAGCTGAGGCACATAGAGCTGAAAACATCTTGAAAGAAAAGGGAAAATCTCTACAAGCCAAGGATGTGGAGATACCTATTTTCCCTGAAGAATTGTTTGCGGAATATTTTCCGTTTGAAGCCCAGATACCCTTCAAAGCCGAGTCAGCCGCAGAACGTGCCAGATACAATGTCCAAGTCTCTCCAGAAGAAATCGAAACTCCGGCTGAGACCATGATGGTGCCTATTGGTTTTGATTTCGATGTTGTATGGCCTGAGGAACAATCTGTTGAGACAGCCGACTTCCGAAAGGCCTTCAAAGCCATCTGTGCTGAAATAGAAAAGATGGAGCATGGTTTTGCGGCATTGGACCAACGGCTAGACAACAGAGATGCTACTATCACTGGAGACATCTGAGGAGTAAAGACGAGGATCAAGAAAGAAGGAGGAAGCAACAGATATGTTGAAGTGAGCTGCAAGAAATGTTTTTGTTGTATTTTTACAATACTTATAAATACACAAAAAACACTGTAAGTACATGTAAGTGCAGAATGATACATTCAATAAAATGTTACATTCTTTCAATAATTCTCTTTAGCACTTTATATTGTATTTTATATTTTTATTTAAGTTTTGACACCATCAAAAAAGGGGAAATTGTTGGGAAATTTATTTGTATAAATTTTGATGATGCATAGAAAACTTAGGTTAGAAAGTTGGCACCCCATTTTCGCTTGTATTTCAACTATATAATAGATAGGATATATAAGTTGAGTTAAGAAGCAGCCAATTGAAGATCGCAGAAGTTGACTGAAGGAATGCAGTGAAGAATCAGCTGAGTTGCAGCTGAGTATCGAAAAAGAGTTTTAGTCAAGTGATGAAGCTGTGTCTTTCAGTAGACTGACAGTTGATTCATCCCAGATTTATGGAAAAAAACTCAATAAAGGGGTAAAGCAGCTTATGTAATACCCGAGCCTCTCACTACTCACTAGGCAATATAGTTCATGCATTACATATTGGTTATGTGCTTTTTGCATAATCTGATTATTCTATACGACATGGATAGATTTATAATTTTGTAACTCACTTATGGTGATTAGTCGTTAGATTACTAATTTAAGTAGTTAAAAAAATGTGGGGGTATTTAGTTATCAGACTATTAGATGTTAGCTATTAAGTTACACGTGGTAGCTATTCAAAGAGTTATAAGATTACACATGGTAAACGAGAAGGAGGGGCCAAAATTATAATTAGAAGACAAAAAATGGGCCTTACGAATAATATCAAAAATTAGTTCCACAAGTATAAATATTAAAGTTACTTATAAGTATATCAATAAAATTTAGTTACGTATAAAATTGATAATATATATATATATATAGTAATGTGTACCATCTGATCATGATTCTAACAAGTATAATTAATATAATATATATATATATATATATATATACACTTCTAAAAGGAAAACTGACATCAATAAGGATAAAGGAAAGAGTGTGGTAATTTGTATACCTTAAAATGTAATATATATATATATATATATATATATATATATATATATAGTTTGCATATAGATAAAAACAAAAGATGTACTTCTCTTACTTCCTTAACTGCCTAAAGATAAGTAAACTCAATTGTGTTATAAGCAACAACAAAAACACTCAGGCTGGTTTTTCTTTCGCATGAGCTAAAGTTGGGGGTTGTTTTCATGAATCTTGCTAGTTAAAGGTAAGTTTTCCTTTTTATGGCTTAATTGTCCAATTTCCATTTCTAGGTTGGAATTAAGAATTTCAGGTATGCTTATGCTTTGTTAATACTAAGACTTGGTAAATTAAAATTTCAATTGTTGCGTACTAATTATAAATTGGAAGGTCAAATTCTAGTAGGAAATTAATGTATCAAAGCTACAAAAATTTTAATTCACTGAATAAGTTCTTAACTTGGCCATCTAATTGCAAAATTAGGAAATATAAAATAAAGTACCTGAGATAATTATAATTAGAGTGTATTCAGTAACCTTTAATTGATTTGCAAATTATATGAAATATTATAGTAAATAACAAGGTGATGTCTAAATATTTAGGAATCTAATATTTTCGTGAGATTGGTGATAATAGAACTTCATAATTTACATTTCAACAGGATTGTCCTACACGTAATGCAGGGAGGAAGTAAAATTAGCAACCCTTTCCGTAGAATATCGAAAGTTGACAGGTAAGTAAAAATTCATCTGCAACTCTAATGCATGAACTTAGTATTGTTTGAATTAATTATATTATATGTGACTGTCGTATCTTGTTGAATATATGTTGGTATTATATGTGGCATAATTGGCTTGCATAATGTTTCAATATGGTGCGGCCTAAGGACTGCTAAAGTCTTCCTACCGAGAGCTGGTTGGTAAGTCATTGAACATGCCATTAACATCATTTGCATGTGCATGCATATTACAAGCGGGTGTCCGCATGCACGAAAATATTTTTGGATAGAAAATGGATGTTTATTGATCGCTGCTAGGGCACCGAGGCATGCTTATGGTATATGTTTAGGTATAACAGGTGGGATACTTCCCGGTGAATACATGGGTAGATGGCAGATGGGCTCTTGGTGGGTCACAAGAGGATGGTCCATTTGTGAGTACCTATGTATGGCCTTGCGGGGTGGGGCACTTCTTGGCAGACACAAGGGACGCAAGTAGGGGACCCTTGGCTGGGCCACGGGAGGATGGTCCATACGTAGATCCATACTGATATTATTGGCCATTTGATTATTGATGTGTGCAGAGCTCTTTTCCGGTGCATAGTAGTTGGGTCAGGGGCCCAAATGAAAGAAAATGATTTTGAATAAAGTAATTTGATCCATGGATTTTACATGCGAGCATTACATGTTGGAAAAGCATCACTATACTTTGGACATGCATGATTTTTACTTGCTGAGCTTTAGCTTATGTAGTTCATGCATTGCAGGTGAGCATGAGAATGCCTTAGTCTTTGGCTTACTGCGTGGTGTTGGAGCTTCTTCAGGTTTTGAGGATCATGGATATGGATGACGACCTGTCGGGCTTGATTTTGGGTTCATTTTGGTTTTGCCTCTGTGGTTTTGTATGGAGGAACTCATACTATTTATAACTTTTGAAACTGTATTGTAAATACATGTTGTAGGTCCCAAGGGGTGTGAGTGTAAGGTTTAGAAGGGGGTTGAATAAACCTTACCAACTTTTCGATTTAGTCCTTTTTAAAGTTTAGAGTTTATACTACACGAGTTGTGTCCTTGGTGGATAGCAAATTTAGTTAATCAAGAGAGTTAGTCACTTTCACTGATCGATTTGTTGATAGAATAACTCATTTTGTTAAGATTGAATTAGCTCAAGCTATGATTTGTTTTCAATGGAAGACTTTACACCCTTAAAAATGATTTAGTAAAGATATAATACTTGGTTTTAGTACTTAGAAATTATCAAGTGGATAGCAAATTTATCGCCAGAATTAAACAGGTTAAAGTGCAAAAATTAAAATCTTTGAAATGTAAATGACACGATAAGATTTTATAGAGGTTCGAAGATGGGGTAATTCTTCTACTCCTCTCTTCTCCAACTCCCTGTAGGAATCCACTAAGTATTGATCAAGATACAAAGTGGTAAATCCGGATACAAGTCTTGATCACACAAATGGTGACTTGATCCTTTGGGACTCATCTGGAGATACCTTGGTCACACAGTGGCTTCTCGTGACGACTCGGCTTCTTCACAGGCGGTGACTTGCTACTACTGACTCACTTGCTCAAGCTCTTTGGATTTGATCACGAAGCCCTCCAAAAACTCGAGACCGGTTCGACCTTGAACCTTTCTACAATCCTCCGGAATGTAGACCCCTTTTCTTCAAAAGTTTCCTCTTCAATCGATTGAAGTTATCTTTCCTTCACGGGTGAGTGTTGGATTGATTTCCTTCGTAGTGTAGGCTTGAGATTTAATCTTGAATGATCTTTGAGAATATTTCGACATGATTCAAAATTTTAGCTTGAATGTTCGTGGTTCGTGTAATCAAGGTCCCCTCTCTTTTTTTTTTTTTTTTCTCTCAGTCATTCCTCGGCCTTTTATAGTGATCGTTCAAAAATCGCCCGTTGAAGAGATAGGCTTATTTTTGAAAGTCACTTGTGGTCGTTGGCTTGTCTTGTTGCGATCCTTGGAATTGACACTTCCTCGTATGAATTGTTCTTGACTTTTCGAGTTCGACACGGTGTAGTGCTTCCCATTGGTTCATTCCCCTTGCACACTTCTCGGGGACCGAGCACTTCGAGAAAGGTAGCATGGAGGTATTACTTGTTTAAGTAATTCTCTTGATTTCTATGCAACGGATCTCTTTCAGTTATCTCGACTTGACTGCATTTCCTTGCTTTCCCAGGTGACTCGACTCTTCTCGTCACTTCGACTTGAGACTTGGCTATCTTGAGTTGATTTGATCGATACTTTACTCGGATGCATCTCGATTTGCACCTTGATCGAGTTCCGTCTTCTCTTCTTTGCCATACTCGGTGACTTGCGGCGTAGTCTTCCTTCTAGTCTCCGATTGTCTTCTTGCATGTTTAGGCATAGCCGACTTAACTTCGGCTTGACCATTTGACCAGCCCTATTTGTTACAATGCGTTTACAACAAAAATGGGGTGCCAACTTCCTAGTTTAAGTTTTACATGGCATTCATCAAAATCTAAACAATAAATTTCCCAACAATTTCCCCTTTTTGATGATGCCAAAACTTAAAACATTCAAAATGTAAATAGCATAGATACATACGATAGTGTATTTCTGAGAGAATGTATGCGTAGAATCAATCCTATTATTGATCATAACATTCTTGTCCTTTACACAATGTTTACAAGGTGTATCGAGCAAACATCTATATCTACGCAAAAATAGAGAATTTGATTTATTACATGAAGACTTACATAGTATGTATTTACATAGTAAAATACATGAAGGGGTGGACACAACACTTCATCTCCTTCGCCGCCTCCTTCTTTCATCTTCTTGATTCTGTCATCTTGGTCTTCTTCTCTTTTTCTCATCTTCACCGCCTTCTTCTTCTTTTCATATGCCTTAAGGCAGCTTCATCTCTTCTTAGTCTCTCTTGTCTCTCCTCCCATAGCTGAGTTTGTCTTTTGTTTTCTTCTTCAATTCTTTTCACATACTCAAAGATTGTTCTTAGCCACTTGCATTGGCTACTTGGTCAAGACCAGCCAAGAGATCCCTCCTTTCTTGCCTGGATCTATGTACTCAATGTTTTTGGGGCGAGGCGAGGCCAGTCAAACCTCTTCCTCCACCACGCTTTTTCCTCTACCTCTTCCTCTCGGGCGTGTATTGTTCGAGTCTTTTTCTTCTTCCTTCCTTTGAGTGAGTGACCGGCGGAGTGACCAGCAGAGCGATCGCGGTAGTCTGGCCGCTGTCGCCTTCTTCACATAACGTGAGACCCTTTTCCCAAAGATAAGTCCCGTGCTTGAGCCATGGACATGTTTGCAAAATATCCTTGGATGCGAGCGTTTTAAATTCATCAAGCGATCTTGGCTCGGCCCGCATCCGAGATGGCATAAGTGTCTTTGTCTCTTTGGAATGCCTCCATGTTGTTTCAAGATATTCATAACTCGGGCATTCATCCTTCCTCCACTTCCTCCATCCCTCGCTTCAATTGTCTTTCTCTTTTGACCATAGATACAAAGCAGAGTGTTGGAGTGGCGGAGTCACTGGAGTTTTCACGATAATATCACCGTGACAAGACCTTGTTGGGGGTTTGTGCAATCATTAGGGTGACATCTCCCGATCCTTCCCCCTGAAACAGACTTTCCTTTCTTTGCTCTTGAGATCTCCTCACTGTCTTTCCCTTTACAAATGCTTCCTCTTTCTCATTTGTCCATTTCTTCAACGCTTTTAGGTATTCCTCTTCCCTTTTTGGCATCATCAAAGGAGAGAGGAACCCCGGACACATACTAGCAAGCGGAAGTCGAGTCTGGCGATAGCGAAGTTCTCTCAGTGCATTGCGGAGTATGTTGCACGAAACTCGAGCGAGTAGCGTTGGATTGACTTTAAGCAACTTCATCTCGGCCATGAGAAGGCTGAATTTTCGATCCATGTTTTCTTCCATACGCAGGAGCTCATTCTTATTTTGCTCACGCAGCGCCTTTATCTCGAAGCGGTGTGAGATTCATGCATGTGCTCTATGTGTTCTCTCGGCTTTGTCTTTGCATCGGCATTCTCGCTCTCTCCGGACCAACGACTTGTTGAACAATGTTCAAATATCTAGCTTGTTCCACACGCATTGTTTTTGTTGTTGCCACCTCCCGATTCTCGACTATTATGCCTCTTAAGTCGCCAGTAAGGTTGGCATCTCGTTATCGGGCCGCATGTCCATCGAGGCTGGTGCCTCTCCATCCGCTCAATTTCAAAGCAAATAATGCTTTGAACACCTCCCGAACTTCATTTGTTCCCTCGTGGCGGTGATGTCCAAGCAAATGGCGTCAAAATCATAGTCGAGTTGGAACAATGGTATCTCGATGGAATGACAGGATCTGGTCCGTGGAAGCGCGCGAGATCTCTTTTTCGACTCTTGGGAGGTCGGGTACCTCCAGAGAGAATGGAAATGATTCTACGAAGGAATCATCACGGGCCACCGGGATTTGTTCAATGATGAGTGGTGCGCGTGAAGTTCCTTGTGGAGTCGAACTTTGTTGCGACTTAGGGAGCTGCGCGCAGTGGACTCTTTTTCGATTGGGGTTTGTTGTGAAGTTGACCCGACTTGCGAGCCTCACTGCCTGTCTCCTCAACGCGGTCTCGGTCTCGATTGGTTTCTCCAATTGAGTTGGTCGGTCCTCGGCCTTATCGAGCGTCATCGGACGATGATGAGATTTCCATGGGTGGCTCATCATCGGGATTGAAAGTTTGACGAGTAGTCTTGAGGTCAAACTTGTTCGTGGTTTAAACATCCTGGTGAGTCTTTTGGATCGCATGTGGGGATGACTTCGGCTTCATCGTCTTCTTCCGATCCCGGAAAGGTTACATCAGATTATCCTGGGAATCGTGAAGTGCACTTATCTTCTTTTCGGATGGATCAATGATAGCAGGAGGGATGTTCTCTACTTGACTTCTTTACCCCGGGAAGTCTCAACCTCCCGTGGGCCTTCATTACCTCCGGCGGTCTCTCTTTGCTGCGAGGCCTTGGTCCACCCGTTCGACGATGTCGGGTGTCTTAGGGTCTTCTACTGATGGCATCCATTGGAGTCTCAACCCCATGGATTGCACTTTCATCGCCAGTGTTAACTCTGGCTGTTCCTTCTCGTGCCTCGATCGCATCAGCGGCGTCATTAGCCTTCGAGAGCGGTTGGCACCTCATTTTGCTTGATCTCAATCGCCTCGAGCGTTGATGGCAACTTTTGTTCTTCTTGTGATTGCAATTTCTCTTCTTCGCCCCCCCTTGATTCGTTGTGGAGTCATCTGCAAAGCATCCTCCGACCTTCTTTGCCCGGTGGAGGAGTTTCCTCGGTGGCGCACTTTGGTGAGTGACTTGGAATGGGGTCACTCGTCTCCAAACTCCCGGTTGTTCTCTGAAGTTTTCAGGTAGTTGGAGCGGTGGTAAGACACCTTCATTCGGGGTTGGCTTGACTAGGGTCCCCATTAACCTTGATTTCATCGCCAATTCCTTAGTTCCTTCTTTCTCGAGTGAGTGGGAAGTGGTGGCAAAGAATCTTGATGGCAAAATCTTCGCACCACTCCCATTGGGTCTATTTCAGTTTGTGTTTTGGAGGACTCTCCTGGTCCCTCCATCATTCTTTGTTCATGAAGGACTCGGATTCGTGCATTGCTTCGCTGCATTTGCAACTCTTCGTGGCGAGAACGGGGTCCAGATCCTCATCGCTTCTCGATAGGACGTCAAGGAGAGGATGTGTATGTTCTGCGGGTGCCGGTGATAGGGCGATGCTTTGGCCTTCTCACGTGCCTCACCTTCCTCGACTGTCTCTCCTTCTCCTTGTCCTTGAAGATCTGCAAGATATCTCGTGCGATTTTCTTCATCGATCTTGGACCACAAAGTGGTCACCCAAGAAAATTCATCGTTCCTCTTCTTCTTCGATAAACTCGGCCGTTGGAACTGTTCCTGGATCTACTTAACTTCCACTTCCTCCACTCATGACGATTTTGGATGTCCGGATAAGGTGGGGATAGGATCATCACATCATCATCTCTATCAGCCTTCTTCTTGTTGTCCCTTATTCTCAAGGATAGAAGGTAGCAAGCTTTGGTGCTCCATTCGTCGATTCTGGCCATGCATCATTGGCGGGAGGGGATACGATCCTGTCACAAAGCGAGTTAGATTTCTCAATTACTTCTTGTGTCTCGATTGTTCGAACTACAGCTGGTCTTGATTTGCTCTCTGATCGGCTTCAGCAGACTTGGCTGTTTCATCAATAATTTTGGAGACTCTACTTCTCCAGCTGATCTCCAGAGTCTGTTTTAAATTTGAGTGGCGACTCGGCCGGTTTTTCAAGTTGAGAACACTTGAAGATTCTTCTTCTTCTCCTAGTTTGTACCGCAGGGATTTACGGTTTGGAGAGGTTTCTTCTAAGTCTTGGGCAGGCGGGGGCGTCTTTGTTGTTTTTTCTCGAGGAGCTGGCCGTCTTAGCTTATCAGTTCTCCTCTTTTTGACGGTCGGAGAAGGTATTTGAGATTCCTTCTCGGCCGGCTATTTCAGAGGCGGGAGACACGGCAAGGGGGGGTGACTCAGCTGCGGGCGGAGCAGATTTGGTTTTCTTTTTTGCAGGGGCGTGATTCTCTTAGTAGCTGCAGGGCGACTTTCTTCTTTGGTGGAGAGGAAACAGTTGTATCTTGTGGTCACCGGTGATTCCCCCTCACTTGTATCGCTCTCTTGGCGCGTAGGCTCTCTTCGTACGCAGAGAGGTTTGATCTGAACATCCTCTTGTTTACATGGAACGCCTTTCCATGTCGAAGAGGACTCCTTTCACCTCCATCACCGGCCAATCACTAGGTCGTATCCGGGGATCCTCCAAATGCTCCATTCTCCTTGAAGGATTTGTTCCTACATTCTCGCGAGAGTCATTTGACAAACAAACTCGGCCCAGTTTACTTGCTTTTCTTCAATGATCGCAGCCATGACGATCAATTTTGCTTTTGATAGTTGGTCAAAGCCGCCAAATTTGATGTCTATGCATTTGGCAACTATGTCCAACAGTTTGTGGTAGTCCTCCTTTAGCAACCTCTTGTTGGTTGTGTAGACTATCTTATCAAGATAGTCGGTCTTGGCTACTTCCTTCCAAGCGGCGACCAAGTCTACATCACTTCATTAAGTTTCGGTGCTCCTTCCGCGGTATGTAAGCAAAGCGGTGTTCGCCAAATCTTTGGCGAGAGATGATGAACTCCTTCCGTGAACAGAGGATTTGATCTCCTCATCGTGAATTTCAGCGTTCACGAAGGCGGCGACCTCTTCCACATAGGTCATCGGGAGCTCCATCATCGAAATGGTTTTAGCCCGGACTTTTTGAGCTTCTCAAAGAATCTTCTTTATGAGGGCGTCATCGGACCCCTGTTTGACCATTCCCTCGAAATCCACAGTAGACCCAGTGTGGATTTGCTTCCCTAGCTTGACGAAATCATAAGTTGATGCCATTTTTCAGTATTTCACGAAAAGAAACTTGGAAGTTGATTTGAATATTGATAGGGTTTTGAGAGAGTTTTGCCTTTGCTTCTGAGATGGAAATAAACAGTTTTGGTAATATGTGAGAGAAAATGGACGAAAATGGTTTAAGTATGGTTTCTGAAAGGACGTGCGGGTGGTTTTTGAAATGTGATCGAGATCAACGGCTTAGATTTTGCACGCCGATTAGCATTTAATGTCTCGAATTTAATGCGGCAGCATTTATATCCAATCATAAGCTTGGTGTGTAGCTTTTGCCTGTACACGTCATCATTATGCTGACGTCATTCTTAAAACATTCCCGCTTTGTAAAAACGACTGCGTTTTGTCACTTTGTTCATAAATGACTCAGCTTATCCCTTAGCTGATTTAACTCTTCTTGTCACAGTTCTCATAGTGACTCAGCTGTCAGCTAATTCGGTATAGCTGTCTTTCCGATACGACTGATTCATTTAGCTGATTTTGAGAATTGACTCTTTTTCCCTTTTTTGTGTTTCATTTCCTTTCTTTGAGTCTTCTGAGTGTTAGCTCAGCTCAATTAGCCCTAACTCATGCTTGAGTTCTTCAAATCTTGACTCACATAATGGTTTTGTGAATATGTCAGCTAACTGTTTATCAGTTGAAATATATTCAAGGTGATGTCTTTCTTTTCAACATGATCTCTTATGAAGTGGTATCGACATCGGTATGCTTTGTTCTTGAGTGCAACACAGGATTTTGAGTGATTTCAATTGCACTTGTGTTATCACACGTGATTGGAATTTCCTTTTCTTCAATTTCATAGTCTCTCACCATTTCTTGTCTCATCCATAGGATTTGGCACAACATTTGCCCGCAGCCTATGTATTTCGCTCAATTTGTAGAGGTGGCTATTGAATTTTGCTTTTTGCTAAACCAGAAATTAGCTTTGTTTCCAAGCATTTGACATGTACCGAGGTGCTCTTTCTGTCAACTCGCATCCAAAGATAGTCAGTCCGAATAGCCAATTAGCTTGAATCCACCTTCCTTTGGATACCATAAGCCAACTTCTTGGCTTCCTTTCAAATATCTCAAGATCCTCTTAGTCAGTCATATGGCTCTCTTTTGGAGCAGATTGAAATCTTGCACATACACTCTGACAAAGGTGATGTCCACGGCTTTGCTTCTTTGTGAGATAAAGCAATGATCCAATAAGTGCTCTGTATCTTGTTTGATCTCTACAGGCTTGCCATCCGCATCCATGTCCATTTTGTGATGTATTCATTGGTATTTTCACAGAATACTTCTCTTCCATACCAAATTTCTTCATTAAATCTACGGTGTATTTTATTTGACTTATGAAGGTTCCATCCTACATTTGCTTCACTTGGAGTCCAAGGAAGAATGTCACTCTCCCATCATGCTCATTTGAATTTGCTTTGCATGAGGTTTGAAAATTTATCACATAGCTCTTTGTTTGTGGATCCAAAAATGATGTCATCCACATATATTTGAACAAAACGTATGTTCTTCTTGTCTTGAATTCTGAACAGTGTTCTATCTACTTTTCCTTTTGTGAATCCATTCTCAGTTAGGAATTGTGACAAGGTATCATACCATGCTCTGGGTGCCTGTTTCAATCCATACAGAGCTTTCTTGAGTTTGTATACCTTTTCTCCAAGAGTCTTCTGCTCAAATCCTGGAGGTTGTTCAACATACACTTCTTCTTCCAATAAACCATTTAGGAATGCACTTTTTACATCCATCGATATACAATAAAATTCTTGTGAGTCGCATAGGCAAGAAACATCCTAATAGCTTCCAATCTTGCTACTGAGGGCAAATGTTTCATCAAAATCTATCCCTTCTTCTTGGCAATATCCTTTGGCTACTAATCTTGCTTTGTTTCTTACCACAGAACCTTCCTCGTTCATCTTGTTCCTGAACACCCATTTAGTGCCAATAACATTTTGATGGGTGGGTCTTTGAACTAACTCCCATACTTTATTTCTTTCAAACCGATTCAGGTTCTTCTTGCATAGCTTGAATCCAATGTGTGTCATCCAATGCTTGTGACACATCTTTAGGCTCTATTTGTGAGATAAAGCATGTGAACATGGCTTCTTGTTGAGTTCTGGATCTTGTTTTGACACCTTCTCTTATATCTCCAATGACAAGTTCTGGTGGGTGGTCTCTCAACCATCTTACATCAGTTGAAGTAAGTTAGTCTGGATCCATCGTCTAGCATTTGTGTTGCTTTGATCAGCTCTCTCGCAATCACTTAGCATTGCAGATTTTCCACTGTTTTTGAGACTCGGCTATCTCATCTTCATCCGAGTTTATAATTCCAGGCTTCAAAGATAGGGACTTTTCTCGCATGGTTGGATGATTCACTTATTAGCCGACTCTTCAACGTCTTCTCCATTTACATTTGGTTCATCGAATACCACATGAATGGATTCCTCGCAACCATAGTCCTCTTGTTGAGTACTGTAGGCTTTGCTTTTTGAGTATCCCAAGAAGATACCTTCATCGCCTTTAGCATCGAAAGCCTTTAGATTGTTTTTGCCATTGTTATGGATGAAGCATTTACATCCAAATATTCTAAAATATGCAACATTTGGTTTTCTCCCGTCCAAATCTCATAGGGAGTCTTTGTTAGTACGCCTGTTTATCATACATCGATTTTGAGTGTAGCAAGTTGTGTTGATTGCTTGACCCAAAATCTTTTGGTAACCCTCGCCACCTAACATGGTCCTTCTTCGCTTCTTTGAGAGTTCTATTCCTTCTTTCGCAACTCCATTCTCTTTGTGGAGTCATTGTTGCAGATAATTCATGACCAATGCCATTTTCAATACAATATCGAGTTATTATACTATTGACAAACTCGGTTCCTCTGTCCGATCTTATTTTGATAATGGTTTGGCTCTTCTCATTTTGAATCCTCTTCATCATTTGTGGTAATTTTCAGAGAGTTTCTTTCTTCTTACACATGAATATTGTCCATGTATATCTTGAGTAGTCATCTACTACCACCAAGGTGTATTTCTTCCCACTTATGCTAGTTGGTTCAACTGGACCAAATAGATCCATATGTAGAGATGCAATATCCTTATTGAAGATAGACATGTCTTTTCTTTGAATGATGATTTGATTTGTTTACCCTTTCGACATCGTCACATATACTCTCCTTTTTGTATCGAGTCCGGAAGTCCTTTCACAAGATTGCTTCGGCAAGCTTGTTAATTGTTTTGAAATTGGTGACTCACTTCTTGTGCCACGTACCAACTTGATTCAATTTGTGCTCTTTGCTATGACAGTGTGTTAGGTGTTGTTGTTGACCAATCCACGATATACATGTTCTTTTGTCCGCATCCTTGCAACACAACTTCACTTGATTCTCGTATCCTTGATTTGGCATATACCCATGTTAAATCCAACATTATAGCCCTTGTCACGAGAGTTGGTGATACTTATGATTGAAATTGAGTCCTTCAACATATGCAACATCCGTGATTTCTAATCCATTTTCTTGATAGATCCAATGCCTTTTATTTCTCCTGGAGCTTCATTTCCTCCAAATATTACTTTTGCTCCTTTAACTACCTTGAATTTTGACAGATTTTTCTTGTTTCTGTCATATGTCCGGAATGCGACCACTATCCATGTACCAGGTTCCTTGGCACTCACATTTCCTTGAACGCAAACAAGGAAATTAAGTTTTAGGTACCCATACTTGTCCGGGTCCGAGGGATTAGTATTGTAAGATGATCCAACCAACCTATAGCCAAATGATTTGGTTTTAAGGGGTTGCCATCTATCGGTGCCATAATCATAATTAATTTTGGCAAATTGCTTGGGATTCAAGGTTCATACAAATTTGTCTCTTTTGTCTGTATGCTGTATATGTGTTTTAGCAATTGCCTTCTTTGGGTAGTTATGATGTCTCCGAGTGTAGTGCCTAGTGCATATGTGTGTTTGATGAAAGCTCTTATACCTTTGGAATGGCCTTTCTTGAGTTCTAGGCCTTTGCCATTTGGGCTTATATTCCATAGGTCTTTCCGATAGTTTACATCATTCCAATCAGCTTGGCTTGGATATTTTCTACCATTCCCATCATATGTGTTTCTTTTATAGATATTGGGGATTTTTGGTAGCTCTGTTTTTCTTCTTTCTGAGTATTTCTGTTTGGAGTTCTTTGAGGAACTCGGGTGAATTTCTTCTCTTTGTCCTCTCAAAGACACTCAATTATTGTTTTCCTTTTCCTTTATAACCAATGCCAGTTTGCTTGTAATTGTGCTTTGGAATAAATGTGTGTGCACCATTTGGAGTTTTGGATTTTTGAGATACTTCACCGCTTGAGGATCCTTTTTCCAAAATCACTTTTGGAGCTTGACATAGCACAGAGGAATTAAATCCTAAGCCTGCCTTGTCTCCACATTCTCTTTCGCTCATGATAAGATTATCCAATGACTTAGATGTCTTAGTGAATGAGGCAATCACATTTTTGAGGTCATTCTCCCTCTTTTTATGGCAGCTATTTCTATTATTAGCTTGGCATTTTCGGCCTTTAAACTTTTATTCTCATCACTATTTGACTTAGAGTACTCGGCTCCTTAGTGTTTGTGAGTTTCGCTCTTGAGTAGGTTGTTTTCCTCATTTAGTAGTGTGTGTGAGGATTTAATGTGTTCAAAATCTTTCATCATTTTGCCTAATGAATCATAAAGATCGGTGGGTGATGAAGTGTGTGTGTCACATCACTATCACTAGAACCGAGTGTGATGAGTTAGAGTGTACCTCATTTTCTTGGTCGAGGTTGGTCTTGTTCCTTGGCCATCAGACAGATCAAGGCTTCTTCTTCGAGTCACTTGACTTCACTACTCTCGAGTCGCCTATGTCTCTTGACTTTGCTATCTCGTGATCTCTGCAGCCAACATTGCCTTTTTCTTTTCTTGTCTTATTTCTCGAAGACTTTTCTTTCTTCTTCATTCCCGTATTTGTTGACTACAGGATACGGGCAATCATTGGCATAGTGACCCGGTTGCCTCGAGTTCCAAAGATAGATATTCAACCTTTTGATCAGCTCTTTCCATTCTTGGATTGTCACCCTCGATATTTAGCTTTTTGATGATTTGTTCTCTTGGTTGGCCTATCTTCCCTTGACTTGGAGGGAGCCGAGTGTCTTCTCGGAGGATTCGCCTTGCCTCTCTTGTAGTTCTTATTGAAGAACTTGTTGAACCTTTTAACCATCGGGCTATTTCCCTACGGGTCAATGACTTCTTTGACTTGACTTTCTTGCCATCCTTAACAATTAGAGTGATTGTTTTGGGTACAAAATTGCCTCTTTCCGGTCTTTTCTTCTCATCTCAAATTCTTAGGCTTTGAGATCCGAGAATAGCTCATGGTTGGATGTCTTTGATAGGTCCATGGAATTTCTTAGTGCCATGACCTTCATTTCCCATTCATTTTGGGAGACTTTTTAGGATCTTCATACACATCTCCTTCTGTGTATATTCTTTTCCAAGAGAGATAGCTCGTTGGTAATTTCGTGAACCGAGCATCCGGTTGATCCAGGTTCTCTCCTGCGATCATTTTGAAATTCTCAAATTTCTCAGACGACCCACCGACAATTTATTTTCCTTGATTTTCTCGAGCCTTCACAAATCAATGTTAGTTTGTCCCAGATTTCTTTAGCCGTTTTGCATGATTTGACTTTATTGAACATGGCTTTGTCCAAGGTTTTGTAACGAATATCCTTGGACACATTGTCCAGGTTGTATCTTTTTATGTCATCATTTGTCCATTCAGCTCTTGGTTTTTCAACCATAGTTGGTCTAGGAGCGACATCCTCTTCACCTTCAGTGCGCAGTTCTTCTTTACGTGTGTTCACTTTTAAAATTTGTAGTGGCCCATCCTCTATCACTATCCACATCTCATCATGTAATGCTGATAGATGAGCCTGCATACGAATTTTCCAATCATCAAATTCTTTGATTGTAAACATAGGGATACGTGTCAAATTTGCTTCCATGATAATAACTTTTGATAATAAAAAGAGTTTTGAAAACTTAAGTACTAAAACAGACTTTGAAAAATTTGGAGATCTAGTTCAAGAACGGTGCGGAAGGCTCAATGAACCAACCGCTCCGATACCACTTGTAGGTCCCAAGGGGTGTGAGTGTAAGGTTTAGAAGGGGGTTGAATAAACCTTACCAACTTTTCGATTTAGTCCTTTTTAAAGTTGAGTTGATACTACTGCCGTGTGTCCTTGGTGGATAGCCAATTTAGTTAATCAAGAGAGTTAGTCACTCAACAGCACTGGACTCGAGTTGTTGATAGAATAACTCAGTTGTTAAGATTGAATTAGCTCAACTGCAGTTTGTTTTCAGCGGAAGACTTTACACCCTTAAAAATGATTTAGTAAAGATATAATACTTGGTTTTAGTACTTAGAAATTATCAAGTGGATAGCAAATTTATCAGCAGAATTAAACAGTTAAAGTGCAAGAATTAAAATTTGAAATGTAAATGACACGATAAGATTTTATAGAGGTTCGGAGATGGGGTAATTCTTCTACTCCTCTCTTCTCCAACTCCTGGAGGAATCCACTAAGTATTGATCAAGTATACAAAGTGGTAATGATCCGGATACAAGTCTTGATCACACGGTGACTTGATCCTTTGGGACTCATCCGAGATGCCTTGGTCACACACGGTGGCTTCTCGACGACTCGGCCTTCTTCACAGGTTTTGCGCACTACTACTGACTCACTTGCTCAAGCTCTTTGGATTTGATCACGAAGCCCTCCAAAAACTCGAGAGTGGTTCGACCTTGAACCTTTCTACAATCCTCCGCGGAATGTAGACCCCTTTTCTTCAAAAGTTTCCTCTTCAACTGATTGAAGTTATCTTTCCTTCATAGGTGAGTGTTGGATTGATTTCCTTCGTAGTGTAGGCTTGAGATTTAATCTTGAATGATCTTTGAGAATATTTCGATTCATGATTCAAAATTTTAGCTTGAATGTTCGTGGTTCGGGTAATCAAGGTCCCCCTCTTTTTTTTTTTTTTTCTCGAGTCATTCCTCGCCTTTTATAGTGATCTTTCAAAAATCGCCCGTTGAAGAGATAGGCTTATTTTTGAAAGTCACTTGTGGTCGTTGGCTTGTCTTGTTGCGATCCTTGGAATTGCCACTTCCTCGTATGAATTGTTCTTGATTTTTCGTAGTTCGACACGGTGTAGTGCTTCCCATTGGTTCATTCCCCTTGCACGCTCGGGATTGAGCACTTGAGAAAGGTAGCATGGAGGTATTACTTGTTTAAGTAATTCTCTTGATTTGCGGCAACGGATCTCTTTGATTATCTCGACTTGACCGCATTTCCTTGCTTTCCCAGGTGACTTAGAGTCACTTTCAATCATTGGATGACTCTCCGTCACTTCGACTTGAGACTTGGCTATCTTGAGTTGATTTGACCGATACTTTACTCACCGCACCTTGATCGAGTTCCGTCTTCTCTTCTTTGCCATACTCGGTGACTTGCAAATGAGTCTTCCTTCTAGTCTCCGATTGTCTTCTTGCATGTTTAGGCATAGCCGACTTAACTCGGCTTGACCAGCCCTATTTGTTACAATGCGTTTTACAACAAAAATGGGGTGCCAACTTCCTAGTTTAAGTTTTACATGGCTTTCATCAAAATCTAAACAATAAATTTCCCAACACATGTAAATAATGTCTTTGGTTTGAGTTCCGGGCTTGTATATGTAGTCATCGTGTTTACTTACAGGCAAGGTTGACTGCCCTTTTACTTCTAAATGGTAAAATCTTCATTGCAGTGCACCAGGTTTATTTCGTTGTTCGAGTGTTATTAAAGTTACACAGGAAAAAAAATTACACGTTTTAAATAAAGTATGTGGTCGAGTTGTACTATTTATATATTTTGTAGTAGTAGTAATAGGGGTGGGTGTGACAGAGTGGTATTAGAGCCCAGCTACAGGTTCTGTAGACTATCCATGTACATGAACTCAAAACTCAAGGAGCACAACCATGCAAGTAAGTTTTACTTTATTGTCTGATGCATTTTATGTTTCATTATATTATATTGGCCATGTGTTATTCGGTTATCCTAAGACAGTATTTCAATCATGGTGAGAACTAGAGGTGAGAGTAGTGGTGGGGATAGAAATCAAGGAGGGGAGACCCCTATACCAATTGGTGATCGAGATAATGTCATAAATCAACTTACGGAGCTCATCCATCGACAATCTGAACAAATTTAACAACTCATCCATCAGATGGATATAGCTGAAGAACAAAGAGCATAAATGAATTAACCACACCAAAGGTGGATCAAGTTGAGATAGTAGGAGAAAGATTCCAAAAGCTAAATCCACCAACCTTTGAAGATGCAGTAGATCCCACAGCTGCAGAAGATTGGCTGAGGACTTTAGATAACATGTAAAACAGTAGGGTCCCATAAGAAGAAAAAGTAATGTGTGCTTTGTTTATGCTTTATGGAAGTGTGGGACATTGGTGGGATACGATGAGAAGCATAGAAGATGTTACGACAATAACCTGGGAAAGATTTAAAGAACTATTCAAAAACAAGTACTTCACGGGTCTTATTCGTGTAATGAAGATGAACGAGTTCATACAACTATGGCAGGGAACTATGACTGTCAGGGACTATATTCACAAATTTGAATAATTGTCCAGGTTTGCTACTCATATGGTCGCCAGATGGACGCACTAAAAGTAGACAGGTTCATTGATAGCCCGAGGTAGGAACTATATAGATGTCGCATGGCAGAATTCAAGGAGTAACCTATTCACAAAGTTCTTTGAGAGAGCACGGTGGTGAAAAGCTGAATTAAGGATTTTTCGTTCCCTAAGAAGCCGCAGGCGTCAATTCAGACAAGGACAAAGATGGGTTGGAAATCAGAAGAAGAGAGTTTTTCAAGTTCAACAACAACAGAAACCTAACTTTCTACCATGTCAAGTACAACAACAGTGGGAACAAATTAAGTGCCAAAGAGCTGATCAGGGTAAGGCACCTATGGCACTACCTTTTTGCCCTAGATGCAAGACTCAACATACTGGACGTTGCACGGTAGATACCAGGAGATGTTTTACGTGTGAATGCCAGGAAATTTTGCTAATGCGCGCCCAAATAGGCTGAATTCTATGGGACAAAAGAATGTGCCAGCCCGAGCATTTACTATCACTAGAGCAGTTGCAGAGGTGAACCCATCAATGGTGACAAGTAAACTTCTTATCTTTGACACCCCAACATTCGTATTATTTGATTCGGGAGCGACACATTCATTTGCATACATTGAGTATGTGAGGAGACTCGATAGGACACCTGATGTAGCTAAAGTGGGTTATAATGTAACAATTCCCTCGGGAGATTCCAAACAGACTAATCAAGTTTTGAGAGTTTGTACTATTCCAATCGAAAATAGGGAACTTTATGTTGATTTGATTGTATTAGCCATGAACGATTATGATATCATTTTAGGTATGGATTGGTTGTCAAAGTATGGTGCTACAATTAATTGTCGAGAAAAAGACGGTGACATTTCAACCCCCCGGAAGAAGATCCATTTACCTTCATTGGAATCACGGCCGCTTTAGATTTCCAATGATATTCGTACTATAGGCACAACATTTATTGAATCTTTGGTTGTGAAGGATACCTAGTAAGTGTCATGAGCATCGACGAACAACACCAACCACCCTTGATAAAGTTCCAATAGTGCGAGAATTTCCGGATGATCTTCTCGGATTACCACCGACGCGAGATTGAGTTTGTTATTTACTTACTTCCGGGAACATCTCCAATCTCAAAAGCTCCATACCGCATGGCTCCATCTGAATTGAAAGAATTGAAGATACAATTGCAGGAGTTGTTAGATAAAGGTTTCATTAGACCTAGCTTCTCGCCATGGGGTGCGCCAGTCCTGTTCGTGCGAAAGAAGAATGCTACGATGAGATTGTGTATCGACTACCATGAATTGTACAAAGTTAAAATTAAGAATAAATACTCGTTACCTCGAATCGATGATTTGTTTGATCAACTTCAAGGTGCTGCAGTATTTTCGAAGATCGACTTGCAATCTGGGTACCATCAGCTGAAAATAAAAGAAGATGATACACCCAAGACAGTGTTCAGTACGAGGTATGGACACTATGAATTCCTGGTGATGCCGTTTGGTTTAACGAATGCCCCAGCCGCTTTCATGGACTTGATGAATCGGGTATTTAAAAACTTTATAGATAAATTCGTTATTGTGTTTATCGATGATATCTTGATATACTCTCGAATAAAAGAGGATCATGCTGAACATTTAAGAATAGTGTTAGAGGTCCTGAAAGCAAAACAATTATACGCTAAATTTAAGAAATGTGAATTATGGCTAGATCGAGTAGTATTCTTATGACATGTTGTGTCCGGAGCAGGAATCTCAGTTGATCCAAGTAAAGTTGAGGCTATCAATAATTGGCCACAACCTACAAATCCTTCTGAAATACGTAGTTTTCTGGGATTAGCGGGCTATTATCATCGATTTGTGGAATGATTCTCCAAGATTGCTTCACCTTTAACGCAATGGACAAGAAAGAGTGTCTCATTCAAATGGACGAAAGCATGCAAACAAATCTTTCAAGAATTGAAGAAGAGTTTGACTTCAGCACCTATTCTATCAATTCCATTAGGTACTGGATGTTTTGTAGTTTATAGTGACGCGTCGAAGAATAGTCTAGGATGCGTATTGAAGCAAAATGGTATGGTGATTGCGTATGCGTCTAGACAATTAAAGGACTATGAAAAGAACTACCCTACGCATGATTTAGAGCTTGATGCAGTGGTATTTGCACTTAAAATATGGAGGCATTACTTGTACGGGGAACAATGTGAGATCTACACAGATCACAAGAGTTTAAAATACTTCTTCAAACAGAAGGAATTAAATATGTGTCAACGATGGTGGTTGGAACTAGTGAAGGACTACGATTGTGTGATCAATTATCACCCTGGTAAAGCCAATGTTGTAGCAGATGCGTTGAGCTGGAAATCAACACAAAGCAATGCAATTGTGATGCACATTCAGAAACCAGAGTTAATGGGTCTTTAGAAAATGAACGTAGAGGTTGTATCATTGGGGTCCATTGAAGCTAATTTGGCACCGTTAACACTCCGACCTACGTTACTTGATCGAATTCAACAGGAACAACAAAGTGATGATTACTATGTCAAAGTGAAGAAAGATGCTAACTCTCGAGTATCTTCTGATTTCAAGATATGTGACAATGGAGTGTTGCAATTTAAAGAACGATTATACGTACCCAACAGGGACAATCTCTGAGAGAATGTTCTAGAAGAAGCGCATTCAACACCATATTATGTACATCCAGGAGCTACCAAAATGTACAGAGATTTGAAGATGCATTACTGGTGGCCTGGTATGAAAAGGGATATCGCGCAATATGTGGAACAATGTTTAACAGGTCAACAAATAAAGGCAGAACACAAAAGGCCAGCTGGAACATTGCAACCTCTACCTATTCCAGAATGGAAATGGGAAAGAATCACCATGGATTTTGTGATAGGTTTGCCCAAAACTGTCAAAGGACACGAAGCTATTTGGGTGATCATTGATAGATTAACCAAATCTGCTCATTTTATTCTTATTTGCTCAACCTATTCCATGGACCATTATGCACAACTTTATATACAGGAAGTGGTTAGACTTCATGGTGTGCCACTATCGATTGTTTCAGATAGAAAC
Organism: Rehmannia glutinosa; assembly: GCA_016081115.2. NCBI lineage: Eukaryota > Viridiplantae > Streptophyta > Magnoliopsida > Lamiales > Orobanchaceae > Rehmannia > Rehmannia glutinosa. The sequence continues at coordinate 63,674,875 of CM071924.1, read as the reverse complement.
TCGAGATTTTTATCTACTTTTTGGACGAGTTTACACGGCACTAGGAACACGATTGTCGTTTAACGCTTATCACCCTCAAACCGACGGACAATTAGAGAGCGATCGATACAAATTTTAGAAGATATGCTTAGAGCTTGTGTGCTAGATTTTCAAGGACAGTGGAGTAAATATCTACCTTTGATAGAATTCTCATATAACAATAGCTATCAAAACACAATCAGGATGGCTCCCTATGAAGCATTGTATGGTAGACGGTGCAGATCACCGGTCCATTGGGATGAGATTGGCGAAAGGAAGTTGTTAGGTCAAGACATGATTCGAGAAATTACAGAAGTTGTGGTGCAAATTCGACAAAGAATGGAAACCGCTCAGAGTCGACAGAAAAGTTACTCAGATCAAAGAAGAAGAATGTTAGAATTTTATGTAGGTTACCAAGTGTTCATGAAGGTGGCACCAATGAAAGGGGTAATGCGATTTGGAAAAAAAGAAAAGCTCAGTCCTAGATACATTGGTCAGTTTCATATCATAGAAAGAATTGGTGATGTTGCCTTCAGACTTAACTTACTTGCATCAGTGTCTCAAGTGCATAACGTATTTCATGTTTCTATGTAAAGGAAATACGTTGCAAATCCATCTCATATTTTGAAACACGAACCAATAGAATTATAAGCCGACTTGAGCTACGAAGAGATACCGGTGGAGATATTATTACAAGAAGTAAATAAACTCAGGAATAAGGAAAACCCATTAGTTAAAGTACTCTGGAGAAATCAATCAGCAGAGGAAGCAACGTGGGAAAGGGAAGACCAGATGAGAGCTAAATATCTTGACTTATTTCGGTAAGTAAACTTTCGAGGACGAAATTTTTATAAGGAGGGGAGGATGTAATACCCGAGCCACTCACTACTCACTAGGCCAATATAGTTCATGCATTACATGTTGGTTATGTGCTATTTGCATAATCTGATTATTCTATAGGACTTGGCTAGTTTTATAATTTTGGAACTCACTTATAGTAATTAATCGTAAGATTACTAATTTAAGTAGTTAAAAAATGCGGGGGTATTTAGTTATCGACTATTAGATGCTAGCTTTTAAGTTACACGTGGTAGCTATTCAAAGAGTTATAAGATTACACGTGGTAAACGAGAAGGAGGGGCCAAAATTATAATTAGAAGACAAAAACAGGGCCTTACGAATAATATCGAAAATTAGTTCCACAAGTATAAATATTAAAGTTACTTATAAGTATATCAATAGAATCTAGTTACGTATAAAATTGATAACATATATATATAGTAATGTGTACCATCTGATCATGATTCTAACAAGTATAACTGATATAATATATATATATATACACTTCTAAAATGAAAACTGACATCAATAAGGATAAAGGAAAGAATGTGGTAATTTGTATACCTTAAAATGTAATATATATATATAGTTTGCATATAGATAAAAACAAAAGATTTACTTCTCTTACTTCCTTAACTGCCTAAAGATAAGTAAACTCAATTGTGTTATAAGCAACAACAAAAACACTCAGGCTGGTTTTTCTTTCGCATGAGCTAAAGTTGGGGGTTGTTTTCATGAATCTTGCTAGTTAAAGGTAAGTTTTCCTTTTTATGGCTTAATTGTCCAATTTCCATTTCTAGGTTGGAATTAAGAATTTCAGGTATGCTTATGCTTTGTTAATAAACCACTAAGACTTGGTAAATTAAAATTTCAATTGTTGCGTACTAATTATAAATTGGAAGGTCAAATTCTAGTAGGAAATTAATGTATCAAAGCTACAAAAAATTTAATTCACTGAATAAGTTCTTAACTTGGCCATCTAATTGCAGAATTAGGAAATATAAAATAAAGTACCTGAGATAATTATAATTAGAGTGTATTCAGTAACCTTTAATTGATTTGCAAATTATATGAAATATTATAGTAAATAACAAGGTGATGTCTAAATATTTAGGAATCTAATATTTTCGTGACATTGTTGATAATAGAAAAAATAGAACTTCATAATTTACATTTCAACAGGATTGGCCTACACCTAATGCTAGGGAGGAAGTAAAATTAGCAACCCTTCCGTAGAATATCAAAAGTTGACAGGTAAGTAAAAATCCATCTGCAACTCTAATGCATGAACCTAGTATTGTTTGAATTAATTGTATTATATGTGATTGTCGTATCTTATTGAATATATGTGGTTATTATATGTGGCATAATTGGCTTGCATGATGTTTCAATATGATGCTTGGTGAGTCATTGAACATGTCATTCACATTATTTGCATGTGCATGTATATTACAAGAGGATGTTTGCTGATCGCTGCTAGGGCACCGAGGCATGCTGGACATGCTTATGATATATGTTTAGGTATAACAGGTGGGATACCTCCTGGTGAACACACTAGATGGGAGATGGGCTCTTGGTGGGTCATAGGAGGATGGTCCATTTGTGAGTACCTATGTATGGCCTTGAGGGGTGGGGTACTTCTTGGCGGACACAAGGGGGACGCAAGTAGGGGACCCTCGATGGGGGCAGCGGGAGGATGGTCCACACGTAGATCCACGATATTATTGACCATTTGATTATTCTTTGTCTTTTAGGTGCATTACGTCAGGGGCCCAAATGAAAGAAAATGGTTTTGAATAAAGTAATTTTATTCATGGATTTTACATGCGAACATTACATGTTGGAAAAGCATCACTATCTTTGGACATGCATGATTTTTACTTGCTGAGCTTTAGCTCATGTAGTTCATGCATTGCAGGTGAGCATGAGAATGCCTGAGTCTTTGGCTTACTCTGTGGTGTTAGAGCTTTTTCAGGTTTTGAGGATCATAGATATGGATGACGACCTGTCGGGCTTGATTTTGGGTTCATTTTGGTTTTGGTTCTGTGGTTTTGTATGGAGGAACTCGTAGTGTGTATAACTTTTGAAACTTTATTGTAAATATATGTAAATCGTGTGCTGGTTTGAGTTCCGGACTTGTATATGTAGTCATCATGTTTACTTGCAGGCAAGATTGACTGCCCTTTTGCTTCTAAATGGTAAAATCTTCATTGCAGTGCACCAGGTTTATTTCGTTGTTCGAGTGTTATTAAAGTTACACAGGAAAAAGTTACACGTTTTAAATAAAGTTTATGGTCGAGTTGTACTATTTATATATTTTCTAGTAGTAGTAATAGGGGTGGGCGTGACAGCTTAAGAACTCAAAGAAAGCTAAAGAAGTTCGTTGCAAAGAAAAGTTAAAGACTTACCCAAAATAGTAAGGGGACAGACCTGTAAACTTAAAGTTGTCTTGATGAAAGAGTGCAAATAGCGAGAACCAATGGGATGTTTGCAGAAAACCTGCAGTGTTTCAGGCAGCCTGCAGAGTATTAATTTAAGGAAGGGTCAACATTAAAAGTTGTACAATAAGATAAGCCAACGATCAAGAAGTGAAGTTTGAAAAATGTCTATCTCTTCAACGGACACTTTTTAAAACTTTCACTATAAAAGACTGAGGAAAAATATGGGAGAGGTACCAGGGCATACACAGAGCAAAAACGAAATACACAAGCAATCTGAGCAAAGCAAGCAACTCCAAAACTCTCTCAAGTTATTCATTCTTATCCTTAAGCCTACTTTCAAAGTGAATCTATCCAACACACTCAGTGAAGGAAGAAAGCTTCAACCTGTTGAAGAGACAAAATTATTTTCAAGAACAAGAGGTCTACACATCCACGAATTGAAGGAAGTGTTGTGAGGTTCAAGTTAGAATCTGCTTTGAATCCATCGGAGGGCTACGTGATCAAGTCCAAAGGGTTTGAAGGAGGCTGACGATGAAGGCGCTACCTTACAAAGAAGTTGAGTCCCGGGAATAGAGTTGGTTGTGTGATCAAAGCCTACTTAGACTGTTGTATCCATTTTATAACAGTTGTTGCATTAGTGGATTACCTCCAGGAGTTGGAGAAGAGTAGAGTAGAGGAATTAGCCCATCCTCGAACCATTAAAAAATTGTCTTGTGTCTTTTACATTCAACATTTAAATTCTGCATATCTTTAATATTGCTGATATATATTTGCTCTCACAACTGATAATAACTTAGCCTAAAAACAAGTGTTGTAAAATCATTTTACAAAAAGGGTGTAAGACTTCCGCTGAAAAATCAAGTAAATTGAACTTTTAAAAAGAACACACTTCATTCAGTTGAGTTACTCTATCAACAGCTCAGTCGAGTCTGTGGAGTGGTTAACTCTCCTATTGAGGTTGAACCTAGCTGTCTTTCAAGGACTAAGTTGTTTACTTGTATAAAACTCTGATTTAAGTTTAAATTCAAAAAAAATTGGTTAAGTCTATTCAATCTCCCTTCTAGAATTAACTTAACACCCCTTAGGACCTACATGTAGAAATCTTAAAATATCGCAAAGATGTGGCGCATTATTGGACCACTTTGTTTGGCGCGACGCTTTGCTGGAGATGGTTTAATTAAAAGGTATTTTTCGTATTTTGCTCAACATTCAACAAAAAAAAAGTAAGAAGGAAAGCCTATAAGGCTGATCATGAATTTTAAAAAATCAATTGAACCGCCCGAACGGCACCATAATGCACCATTTTATAGTGATTTTTTATTAAAACCCCGATTTAAAATCTTGAATGAAAATCGCACCACCTTGTTTGTTCAATTTTAGTTTTTGAACAAAACCGCACCGTTAAAACCGCGCACCATCCTTATACAGATTTAGAGGTAAAATAAATATTTTTCTTCCCTCTTTAATTAAATAATTAAGCAATAAATATATTAATAACTAATTTAGTGAATAATAAATTTAGATTTGTATTTTAAATTCCAAATAAAATGAATTTTATTTTTTTTCTTTAATATTACAAATATACATTATGTTTATATTCAAAGTAACATACAATAATCATTGAACTAATGTAGTTGAATTAAAAGACAATGCAATGTACATTCTATTTGCAAAATTATTTTATTTATAAATAAATTAATTTTTCAACATTTTATTTGTTTTCCATTTTTCTTAATTTTCTAAAAGAGATATTATCAATTTCATAATATTGTTGTTTATTAAAACCGCCAAACCGTCAGTCACCGCCTAAAACCACGATTTGAATTTATATTTTAGGAAAATTTCATAAGATAATTAAGTTTGAATATTTTTAGTATCCTAAAATTGCGAGAAATTGCCACACTTGCCCCACTTTCCGGTAAAAGTACCACAATATACGCTCATATAACTTTTGTACTCATATAACCTGCATATTTTTTTGTTATTTTACAATTATTTTGTTCATATATTGCTTTATATGTTATATATGTTTTTTCGATGTTGTTTAAATTTGTTTCTTTGTTGTTTGAATGTTTCCAAACAACTTTTACCTATTTTTATGTTGTTTTTTGTTCATGTATTGTTTTGTACATTGTTTCTATTGTTTTGTGTTGTTCTATAATATTTTTAATATTGTTCTAATAATTTTTGTTATTGTTTCCATGTAGTTTTCATTGTGTAAATACAAATTTTACCTATTTTTATGCTCTTTTTAATTATGTGGTGTTTTTAATATTTTACGTTGTTTCTGGTTGTTTTTCCATGCCTTTTTTAATATCGTTCTGATGTTTCTTTGTTGTTTTCACGTAGTTTTCAATGTTTAAATACAATTTTTACTTATTTTTAAGTTCTTTTTGCTCATATGGTGTTTTCTGGTTTGTTTCTATATTGTTTCTTGGTTGTTTCTAGAGCTAGCAATGGGCCGTGTCGGGCCAGTCCAACCCAAGATTTCGGGTCAGGTCGACCGACCGACCCAATTTTGGTCAGGCCGCAGAAATACATGGCCCAGTCCAGCCCGAAAATATATTTTGTACATGAAATCATCGGACCGGGCCAAAAAATTGGGCCAAACCTCGGGCCAAATAGGCCCGAACTTTTTGGGCCCAAAATATTAGAGCCCAACCCAACCCAAAGTGCGAGTCGTGCTGGAAATTGCCAGCTCTAGTTGTTTCCATGTGTTTTTATGTTTTCATGCATTGGATCAAAAATTGATATTATTTTTTATTCATATTGTTTCTATATTATTTTCAATTTGTTTGGTTTTAATATGTGTTGTTTTAACTAGGCAAAATTTATTTTTTCACTGAAATTTTATTAGAAGAAACATGTTTGAAACATGTCCGAAACAATCTTGAAACAACAACGTAAAAAAGCCCGAAAAATTTGGCGTGAGCGTCACTTTGTCCAAAAAATACCAAAAAATGTAAAAACCTATCTTGTTTTCTGAAAAGTGGGGCAATAGTGTCCTTAACCCTAAAATTGCACCGTGATTTAATAAACAGGAAATGTGTAGAGAACCCTAAAAGCCTAGGACTTAACTGTAATTCTATGAAAATATAGGGGTCAAATGATATAAACCGGAAATGAGTAGAGAACCTTTTTTCTGTAGAAAAGTTTATACTTTATGAGATGGTCTCTTGTAGGACCGTCTTACGGATCTATTCCGTAAGACGGATCTAGACCCGCCCCGCCCGCCCAACTTTGGATCAGTAGGATCGATCGACTTTATTTTTAAAAAAAAATTACACCTAAATCTAAGAATACGCTGGGCCCAAACACTGCACCCCCAGCCCAATTTGCACACACCGGCCCACACATTGACCCATTGACCCTAGTTGACGTGCCCTGGACTCAAGCCCTAGTCGACGCGCCTGACTCAAACCGGTCATCATCCTCCCCCATTTGCTCCAACTCGAGATCTTCACTAAATTTTTGCAATTTAACAGCAATTTCTTTAACAAACACGTAAATGTTGTTCAAAAATTTCATATTCTTTGCAAGTTTTACATTCTTCGAGCTTCAAAAATCAAAAGTTCGATTTTCTATGAAATTTTTACCTTCTTGAAGCTCCAGTCCAGTTCGATTTTATATACATACAAAAGTTCTACCAAAAAGCATTACTTATTACTATATTCAACAACAAATATTCATTACAAAGACGACTTATGCAATGGAGAATGAAGATGGAAATGATTTACTCATTCAGGAAGGTAATGCACTAAGTTTTGTTGCATGATCCATACCTTTTGTTGTAAAGGTGATAGTAATCAGTCAAATAATGATATTTTTGAATTTCAATATGATACTTTTGGAATGAAAAGTGATACTAGAACATTTTGAAATTTAACAGCTTATATTAACATATTCAAAAAAATTCACCTCTTATTTTTTTATTTATTAATATTATATTTTATTCATTTTTCCTACTTATAGGTGAAAAATTGGATTCAGTAGTTGTTGTTTCTAGTGATGAAGAACAAATAGAAATCATTGAAGATGAAAATATAAATGATGTCGACACTTTATTGAACAGAGTGAGAACAGTGGAGGCAGTATTAGATATTAATGCAAAAGTATTACATTTTAATAAAAAGGTATCCTTTCTATTTTAACATGTCTTGTGTTTAATTGAAATGTTCTGAGAATACATGAAGCGACATTGTGGATATACGGTTCTTTGGTTGGGATTAAAAGGAAGACGGTAGATGATATGCATAAATTGTATTGCGATCACAGTCGTAAACTAGGATTTAGTGTTCGCAAAGCAACAACTAGAACACAATCTGATGGAGTTGTGCTGGAGAAATACTTTGTCTGCTCTTGTGAGGGGTTTAAGAGATCGGGAAATTTGAGAATAAACTCCAACCATGAAAAAAAGAAAAATTTTCCTGTTACACGTACAGGATGTAATGCTACAATGAGAGTGAAACTAAATGAAGAAGGTCTTTATGAGGTTTTGAGTCATATTATAGAACACAATCATCCACTTACTAGGAAGGAGTGGAGCCACCTTCATCGCTCTGAAAGAAAAATTACAAGTGAAAAGGGCAAAGTCATAGAAGATATGGTTTCTTCCGGAATGAGACCAACAGATTCTTATCGGTATATGGCACATGAAGCGAGTGGCGATGAAAGTGTTGGACACACTATCAAAGATCATCTAAATTCTGTAAATCGTTTGAAACTGAAAGAAATAGAAGGTGGGGATGCACAGACATTAGTTGAAATGTTGTATGAACGACAATCCGAGGAGGACTTTTGTTTTAGAGTTAAATTAGACGATATGGCCAAATTAAGCAATGTTTTTTGGAGAGACTTACAAGAAAAATGTTGAAACACAACACTTAAAAGACAACGGTTATTTTTGTTGTCTATTGTATTATTGACAACGGTGTTTAGCACGACCGGTGTATTTTAGCGGACTGTATTATAAGGACAACTGTTTTTCGATCTTCAACAACGGTTCTCTTAGTCGTTGTCTATTAGCGGACTTTGTTGATAAAGACAACAAATCATTCGAGTCTAAGCCAACAACTTTTCGAACCGTTGTCTATTAGCGCCGTATTTTTAAAACAACAACAATTTGTTAAGGCGTAAGACAACAGCATCTTAAACCGTTGTCTATTAGCACATTTTTTAAGTAAATGTTTTTAATAAATATTTTGGAAAAGTTCAACATAAAAAAACTTTTATGTTGAACTTTTTCATCTATTAATATTACACTTGGTCCCGAGTTTCCAGCAATTTTAAATTGATCTTGAAGCATGTATGGCATTTTGACCTTTTATCCATTAACCATGCTTCACAGTTAGTTTTAAACGAAAAAAAATAATGCTACAGAGGTGCATTACCTATTTACCTCAACACTTGCAAGCTCCTGTTTGCATTCTTATGAGAGTAGTATTCAGAGAATGAAAAAAAACCTAATAAAAAAGATTCTTAATTTATTAGGTTAGTTTATGTAGTATTTTAGATTTTCTTACAACTTGACCTTTATGATTTGGAATTTCTTACGGGCTTTATCACTTGATTTTATCGAATTAATTAATTGATTATGAATTATATGTCAATTTGAATCATTAAAATACAAAATATACGAAAAAATATTTTTTTGTTTTTTTTTAATTTTTGGGCGGGCTAGCCTGCGGCCCGCGATGGGTTGGGCTAGGATATTCCCAGCCCGCCCCGCCCCGCCAAATGGCGGGCTTTTTCTGCCAGCGGTGGCAGCCCTCCACCCGTTTGACACTCTAGCTAGAGCCGACAATTCAGACCCAATCCAACCAACCCGAATATCAGGCCAGGTTGGGCCAAGAATTTCCAGGCGAGGAAAATGATCAGGCCTATTTGGTTCGGCCCTAACGGACCCAATGACCCGGTCCGCCCGACTATAGTTTTCATTATTAAAGAAATAGAAAAATTCCTTTTTATTAAACAAAATACCTTATTATATTTTTATTATTGAAAAGAAATCTTGATAAAAAAATCTTTTAACTTTTTATTGGATAAAAAATTAGGAGTGATCAAAATTTGATTATTCTTTATTGAATTTTAGATTTCTTAAATAAACAAAAAAAAAAAAAAAAAAAGAAACAGCATTCGCCTTTGAGTTTTGAATCAGAACGCCCTCAAGAGAATACGAAACTTCTCCATCTCAGAACATGTAACCCTCCTCCTTATCGTCTCTCTCTCTCTCTCTCTCTCTCTCAGCTCTCAGGTGTGGCTTCTCACTCAATGGTCGCTGCCGCTGCGCCCTCTCTTTTGTGTCCTCAGACCCAGGCTTTCTGGTATTTTTTTAGTTTTTTTTTCCGAAAATTTTCTATTTGAGATTAAACGTTTCATATTTTCATATTTACCTTTTTCAGATCTTGGTTTTTTTTAATTTAATTTTAGGTTTTTCTTCTTTGGTGACCTTGAATGAGTGAATGTTGAATGTTTGAAGGTTTCAACTTAGGCAGCTAATTAAATTACAGAGGTGATTTTGGTTGGTGACCCTTGCAAAGGTAATGCTTTTGGTGGCCGTTGCAAATGGGTGGTCCTTATAAATTGATCTTTATTTACACTTTATACAGTTGTGATCCTATGTGGGGCATCCTGATTCAGGTTTGATTCGCATTAAAAACAAATGGAAAAATAAAGCCAGGCTTTTTTCCAAAGGTTTTTTTTTTATTAAGAAAGCCATATAATAGATTATGTATCATAATTGCCTGTAGAGTGGTGGTTTTAAACTTTTAATTTCCTGCTGCAACTGTTTTCTTTGCTGTTGCATAACAGAGATTACTTTAATGGATTGGTAAAACCTGTGATTGGAGGATACCATTGAAATGCGTAATCTGTTCTTTCTTTCAGAGATTTGGACATATTTCTGCTCTAGGATTATTTTATTTGTTAATGGACAATCATTATCTTTTTCAAAGTGCATCTAATACGTCCCTTGATTGAATAGGGCATTTTGATTTGTTCACCAATCAATATCTTTTACAAAGTGCAATTGTATGGCTTGTCTACAAGGTGTTTGTTATTTGTCCCAAGTGAGATCCAATGAAGGGGCACTTGCTACTATCGCTCTTGGTTGTTATTTGTTTTGGCATTTGGAATTGTAGAACATAACTAACTAGATTTTATATTGTGTTTGTTATGTCTTGACTAATAACACTTGTCATTCATCAATCATCATTAAGTCATAATACCTATATATATATATATATATATATATATATATATATATATCCAGTTGGTTCTAACTTGTTTGAAAGAACTTGGCTAATCTTGTCTTTCCCTTTCTTTTGTTTCTTTATTTTAGTGGATTTAGTTGAATATTGCTGACAAGAGTGGACAAGGTACTGGAAGAAGTTTGGGGAACTCTCATGTTGCCCTCAATGAAAGGATTTTTTCTTCTATGTCACGAAGATCCATTCCTGCTCATCCATGGCATGACTTTGAAATTGGTATGAGTTTTTATAAACATTTACATCTCTTTTATGGGTTTTCCAATATTATAGTGTTAGACTGAGTATCATTTTGGCAGTGATAGATAAAGTTTACTGTGTGAATGAATGCTTGCCATCTTGCTTTTTAACTCTAGAAATTTACCTCTTTGCCATTACATGTTTTCTATGTGAATGAATGCTTGTCATCTTGCTTTATATGAATGAGTTCTTTTGTTCTATATACTGTGTCATTACATGTATTTTATATTGAGTGTTATGTATATGTAGGGCCAGGGGCACCATCAATTTTCAGTTGTCTGAGTGGTTTTCTCCTTGCATACAACCTTTTTTAATTTTGTAAATTTCACCCGTCTGCTGAAATTTTGTAAATTTTTTAATTTCTCATCATTAATTTTATTTTACCATTTTTGTCATGTGCATTCTATGGATTCTGAAATTCTTGTGTATTGGCTAGGTTACTGTAGTTTGCTCTAGTTTGTAAGTTGTTATTTAATTTGTTGGCTTTCAATGACATTCTTCTGTTCTTCTGTTCGTCGTTTTGCATTCATCTTGTGATATAATTCTCTGGTAGCATGATTTGAGTTCATGTGTATTTGTTCTTTCTGCTAGCAAAGAAATCTATTTTCTTGAACTTGGCTTAATCAACTGTTTCTATCTCTTGTTTATTTTTTTTTTGCAGTGCGCGACTAGTTTTATATGTGAAGATCTGTTGTGGGACAATTTGCTGCACCTACATTAATTTCTTTGATGATCTAATCATATCAAATCACAAATGCAGAAATCAAGAACCGAAAATGAGAGAAAAGAGGCCTCTTCCTTAATTGACTTGTTGATTTGATGAGTATTTTGTATTCGTATGTCACTGTAGAATTCATCTTCCTAATTTCTTCTTTTGTTGTAATGTTTTGTATTTGGTGTAATTCGTATTCGGAAATATTTGACATTTGTAATGAATTTGGATTTGGATTTGTTAATTGTATTATATATTAAGTGAGTGGATTGTTATAGAGTTTTTTAATTATTTATGCAAAAAAATCATGTTGTGATTATTTTTAAAAGACAATGGAATTATCTGTTGTCTTTGACGATATTAGACAATGGTGATCCACCGTTGTCGTTTAGGGAAAAAAAACTGTTGTAGATATATGTGTTGTAAAATAGGGTGCTAAAAGACAACAGTTTTCCACCATTGTCAGGGACGGCATTATACAACGGTGCTTAAACGTTGCAAAACTGTTGTGTTTTATTTGTAATTAGACAACGGTTTTGCAATGGTGGAAAACTGTTGTCGTTGATCACAAAACGACAACAGATAGATCACTGTTGTACGATATGTCGTTGTCTTTCAGCGACCTCTTTTACAACATAGATATCTACAACATTTTTTCCCCCAAAACGACAACGGTAGATCACTATTGTCTGTTAGCATTTTTCTTGTAGTATAGTAGTATTTGACACTACATATCGTACAAATATATACAATTTGATTTGCGCTCCATTTGTTGGCATCAACAATCATTGGAAAAATGTGATGTTTGGTTGTGCATTTTTATCGAATGAAAAATCTGAATCATTTGAGTGGCTTTTTGAGGTTTTCAAGAAATCCATGGAAGGGAAGTATCCAATCACTATTTTCACTGATCAAGACCAAGCAATTTCTAATGCAATAGAAAATGTATGATACTTTAACTCAATATACAGATACTTTAAAGCATAAAACTGTTACTTCTATTTTGTAATTATTTTGTGTGATCTTTTACATCTGTCTTTACTTCCTAAAGCAGGATACTTGTAAAGCGGAAAAGTGTTACTTTAACTATGTGATTAATTTCATGTAGGTTTTCCCGACCAAAGCATATATTATGCCAATGGCATCTTTACCAAAATGTTGTGAGCGAGGTTTGGACAGTTGAAGAGCAACAATTCATTTAAGAATGCATTTAGGAAATGCTTATCAGGATGTAACGATGAATCTGAGTTTGAAACTTGTTGGAGTAACATGATTTCTACATACGGGTTGGAGGAACAATCATGGTTCAAACGATTGTATGAACTAAAGGAACAATCATGGTTCAATCATAGTTCTTTTTCTGTAGGAATACTTTCTTCACAAAGGAGCGGAAGTACTAATAATGCCATGGGCTTCAATGCAAAGAAGACGACAAGCTTGATGATTTTTTTGGTATTTTCAAAGAACTAGTGAAAAATTGGAGAATGAAAGAACAAAATGATGAATTCAAGTCATCAAGATCAATTCGACAAGTACCATACCATTGGTGAGATGTTAAAGCACGCTTCACGAGGTATACACGTTGACATTGTTCAAAGATTTTGAGGCGGAGTTTATATCGTCAATTTCTACTACTTGTAAGCAAGAAGGATCATTGAAGAAGGGTATAATAGAGATTTTTCGCTATTCTTTGCGTTGAAGAATACATGATTTTCCATGACCAAGATGAATCATCTGTTGTTTCAAGTACATCTAATAAATTGCGAGAACCTACTCTGACAAAAGGAAGAAGAAAAAGGATAAAGGGTAGTTTGGAAAAGAGCAAGAATAAAAGCTGCGATGTGACCGATTGTTCTCAAGCCAAGGAGTTTGGTTCCAAGACTCCAAATGCTCGATTATTTTAGATAATTTTTTAAAGATTACTGATTGTAATTTTGATACTTTTGAAGCAATTAGTGATACTTTTGATTCTAACTATGATACTTTCAAGATCAAATGTTATGGTTTCATATTTTATATTGCATTAAAGAAATGTTACTTTTTACATAAATAATGATACTTTTCGATTATACATGATACTTTTTAGTTTATCATGTATTTCCAAATGTGTCACTTGTTGTGCGAATAAGTTTGTTTGCAAATTTGGATAATGCTATATTATTTTATACATCTAAATTCGACAATATATTATTTCCAAATGACACTTTTCATTCGAAAATTGATACATTAAAATTACAATCGTTTAACATTTTATACATAAAATTGCGAGAATTATGTTACTTTTTAAATAAAAACAGATACTTTTTCCATTCTGATTATACTTTAAGAAAGATCGCCATATTGTACTACAAATAAAATCCTATTAATTTTTATTGCCAAAATAAAGCTGAGAATCATGTCAAACTGACGAAAGAAAATACAATTCAAAACATTTGCAAAACACAACTACAAATCTATGGGACAAAACACAGAATCAAGATGTTTGTAATTAAAATTCTACAAGTTTATTTCTTGTTTCTGGGACGTTTCTTGGGACGCTCCTTCAGGGGTTCCTTGAAATCATTGATAAATTTAAGAACATCCTTTTCCATTTGCACCTTCAGCTCGTTCAAATCAGACAGGATAATTCTTGCACAAGACGCGACTCTTAACTCTTGCGCTCTTCAAACAGCTTCAAAACAAAAAAGAAAAGAAAAATAATATCAAAACAAATACAAATAATTATAAACTACATATTATTTTTCTAAACAGTGTTCATACCTTGCACAAATCTGGAATTGAGTAAACATTACCCACAAAGTTTTCCATGTGGTGCATTAGAAACACACCACAGTCAATATTCTTGTCATTTCTTTGCCACGGAAAAGTAACATTTTCAAAGGAATATGACGCAACTTCATGAGCTTTGGCGTGATTTTTCTCTTCTAGAAACAGAGCCATTTGCATTTGCTGTCAAAGAAAAAAATATATTACAACAACTCAATTCATGTAAACTTCATATATAATAATAATGACACTTTACCACCAAAGTCGCAAGCCCATGATATTCATCAACAACAGCTTCATCGTGCACCAGATTGTCGAGGTATTGAATTTTTTTCTCAACAAAATTAATCACAACAACAACAAAGTGACTTTCGTAACAATATGGAACAAATATCTACATATTTGAAAAACAAATACTTCATCATTACAGCTTGTAATACCTTTCAAGGAAAAAGAGACACTTTTCATACATAAAGAGATACTTTTCACAAATAAAGAGATACTTTTCAAATAAAAAACTAAAGTTATTCTTATACGATCCACTTCATTCAAATTGGGTTTGTTCAACAACCTCATGAACACCCTCCAACAACCTCTGACATCTCTAGCACAATTTTTTCCTTGGAAATGATCAACAAGATATAGTTGTTCGGCAAAAAATAAAAAATAAAAAAACTGACCGACATAAAAATAGAAAACAACAAAAAAAATAGATACTACTTACAGAGTGCTGAGTGTTGAAATAAAAGTGTTTTAGATCGTTGGGCCCAACTGCTTTTTTGTTTAAGATGACAGTCCATATGTCAATCACATTAAGCTCGAGTCATTCAGCGAATCAATCCCATCCTTAAAGGGAACAAAAAACTCTCCAGCATTTGCAAACATATTTCTCATCAAAAAGGGGATATCTAATAAGTCTCAATGTTACTTACTCTATTTTAGGACTATGCGGAAAAAAACAGAAATCAACAATGTCTCTCTCTTTCCGGGTCATTCCAACCAAATAACGATTATTCTTCTTCATAAATTCAGAACGAAAAGAGCTCTTTTCGTTTATAGGCCAAGAATCACCTGTTTGATAGAACACATCAGATATATAATTTATCAAATAAAATGACGCTTATTCAAAGAAAACAGATACTTATTTGAAAAAACCAGATACTTTTCTCTAAAAAAACAGATACTTATTATAATGAAAGAGATACTTATTCAAACAAAAAAGATACTTTTCAGAATTTAACTAATACTTTACATATAGTACCTGAACTGCCTACAACTTGCTGTGCATGTTGAATCTGACCTTGAATTACTTCATCAATTTGACTATCATCCATTCCTTGGATTACGTCATCATCAATATTCGCTTCGTAGGTAGGTTGTTCTTCAACAACGGGTGACTCTGTGTCAGGGGTTAAAAGGTCAAAACTAGGCATCGGCTCATTATGCGTGGGGTCATTACGTTCTTTCATCTTCTGAAAATTCTTCACAACTTCATCGATATACTCGTGAAGTTTTGCACTTGAGAAGAACTCATCATCAGGTGATGAAGAAGTATTTGCCTGTTCCCGCTGCATTTCAGATCGAAGTCTCTCCATATGGACATGGCTTATGACTTCCATGTCCCTTTTCAACAACAAACAGGCTTTGTGATCCTGGATACTTTTTGGGATTATTACTTTAGGACGAATGTAAATGTTACATTTAACTTACATTTTTAGCAATTTTCTTAATATCATCATCAGTCGGCTGCCCCTCTGGTAATACAAACTTGATGATTCTTGAAGATTCATCAAAATTCTCAGATTTTTCCTTCTCAACATGTTCTTTACCCGGACTTTCCCCTCTCATCCATACCTCCATCCGAATCGCTTATTTTCTCTTCGACAACAAGCCGTTTTCCTAGAAATAGGAAAAACATCCTCCACCCACTCCCCCGGCCAAACTCTCCAAGACTCTCTTCTTTCACGCTTTCTTATGTGTTGCGTGGTCCGATCTTGAATGAGAGGGAGATCAAATGGTTCAAGAACTCCTTTCCATTTAAGACGATGCAAATATATAATCTGCGGTAGCGCTAAAATACATCCACTTATATGGGTGGTGGATTTCTTATTAAAATTATCAACCGCCCTTCCAAGTCTTTCCAACACAAGTGAACACCAATCAAAATGTGCAATGGCATCCACATCCAACAACGACTTAAAGACGAGACATCAATAGTCCTATTTGCAAATGGGTCAACAAAGTAGATAAACTATACAAAACAAACATTCGTTTAAAGTCGTCACCTCCTTCTTTAAAATCACCCATCAACTTGGACTTCAAAGTGCCAACACTAGAAGTCCCATCAATACCAACTTTTTTCTTAAATTCAACAATCGGATCTAAACTATCACTCCATTTGAAAACTAAAACTTCCCGGTCAGTCCTCAGTAGCATGAAAACATCACAAATGTCGTCAGCAGTAATGACAAACCTCGTCCTCTCATCAATACTAAGCAACCGACTCTTCCCATTAAACCTTTGAACCAGCCACGGAATCATTTGAGTAGGTAAATGATGAACATTAAGGTTCAGTAACCCACCAAACCCAATATTCTTCACATACTCTATTTGGCTATCAGTCAAAGACTTCACAACATCAAATAAACCCTTAGGTCTACATTGGATAAGAAAGTCGCTGCAAAAGATAAATAATATATAATTAATACAATCACATATATTATTTTATGATACTTTCATGTATGAAATATGATACTATTTAGATAACAAAATGATACTTTTGAAACAATATCTGATACTTTTAATTAAATTTTAGATACTTCTCAAAATAATACTTCTAGCATATAAAACATTGATTTATTAAAATGATTAAAATACACATACTTTACATAAAACATATATGTAGCATAGACTGATACTTTTCACAAAATTAATGATACTTTGAAATCAAAACCTAATACTTTCAAGTACACTAACCTCTTCGTATCATCGTCTGATGGCTTTCCTTTCTTTCGAGGATTTTTACTAACAACTTTTTTGTCACCAACAGCCTTGCTCATTTTTTTCGCCGATGATTTTTTTGTACCAGCATCCTTACTCAATCGTCTCTCACATACATCACCAACACCCTTATCCAGAATTGTTTCTTCCTCGTCAACTTTTCCCTGCGTCGAAGTTTCATTTTTCGAGCGTTCCAACAGAGCTTACATCATTAATATATCGAGGTTTGATGAGGGGTCCTTTCATTAATGAATCAGCAGGGCTTTCTTTAACCAAAGCTTGACTCGTCGACGTTTCAACCCTATCTTCTTTCATCGACGTCTCAAAGACACGCCTATACCTGGATTTGTCAATAACGGAGATTCCTTTATTTCGTCGTTATATCATCATCTTGGGAGTCCACCTACCCCTTCCCCTACCCCTCCCCCTACCTCTACCTCTCCTTCCTATACATATCTTCTGTCGTGTCATCTTCAACTATAATGTAAACCTACAAATAAATGGAAAAACTCAGTAAAACCATGAAATTTGAAGAAAACACAAGACAACCATGGGACTGCAATGTAATAAATCTAGAAATGATACATTAAATCCAATTTATGATACTAGTAAGCATTAAATATGATACTTCCAAGATGCATATACTTATGTATTCAGGGTATAAAAAACACACTGAACAATGGGACTGCAATATATTAAATCTACAAATGATACATTAAATCCAATTTATGATACTAGTAAGCATTAAATATAATACTTCCAAGATGCATATACTTATATATTCATGCTATAAAAAACACACTGAGGAAAGTATAAAAACACACTGAGCCATGAATTCAAATAAACAAAAACATAACCAAATTTTCCTAATGATAAAAAACACACTGAGACATGAATTCAAAATAAACAGGAACATAACCGAATTTCTCTAAAATAACATACAGTTCCAATATAGAAAAATAAAATGTAAAAATCGAAAAAAACTATCGACAAAACTACACATATATACCATCAGAGCACATAGGAAGCAGAAAATCTCCTCTACAATTTATGATTTTCGAAACAAATACAGAAAAATTTGCGAAACAAATACAAAATGAAATAGCTGCAAACTTGAAAGCTTCAAAGCAACGACCAAACACTATATACACCATTGGGGACAAATACAAATGCAATGCCAATTCGAAAAAAAAAACAAAAAATCGAAACCCTAGAATTGAACAAAAACGAAAAAAAACGGAGAAAAATAAGAATGTTCTTACCAGTTGTTATCTCGAAGTAAAGTAAGACTTGTGATTAGAACTCCAAAAAACTGAAAAAAAGAACTCCAATAGACAGCAAAGAAATTTGAAGAAGCGGAAGAAAAAAAACCAGAAGAACGGGCGCGAAGAAGAAGAACGTGGGGTAGTGGAGTAAGCGTGTCGACAAGGAAAATTGAATTAAAAATCTATATAATATATAAAAACAAGATAGCTCTAATAATGGCAAGTTCGCCAAAATGATGTTTCCATATATGGCAAATCAATTTTGTTAACAAGTTTCGTTTTTCACTGCAAAGAAAAAACTTTTGGTGTCTCTTTTTTTTTGGTGTATAATGACTTGTCATTTAATGTATGTAGCATTATAAATTGGTTTCGATTTTAAATACCCCATTGTTTCGATTTCTTTTTACAATTAATCATGATTTCTTCTTAATTTGTCCGCATGAAAACCTTGAGCTTGTGTGCTATTAAATTCGGTTTCATGGGGCGATTAAATGAGTCCTCGGTTTTTCGATAAACAATCAATCAATACAAAATAAAAACCCAATTTTTTTTGTTGAATAAATAGGATCATCTAATTGAATTTCGCAACTAAAAAATAAAATATTATTTTCCCATACAACAAGAGTATAATCAAATAAAATGGTTAAAAGAAATAAAATAAAAATTATTCAAATGTAATTCACTAATGTTGATTAAGGTAAAATAAAATAATTTAAATTAAAGTGTATAGGAACATAACACTTGCCCATTATGAGTGCACTATACAAACCACTATAAATTGGACCATCCATTATTTTTGAACTTATCTTACTTAAAAATTATGCAGATTCTATATAAATACCCGAAATCGGAGCGGAAAGACACCACCGAAGCTTCAAGTGCAAAGCGACATTTCGCGGCAAGCCGCAAACGCGTGAATCGCTCAAACGGCAACCGAAATGGCGTTGACTATCGAACAAGGAAGTTCATGACAAACCGTCTCCTCTCTAGGAAACAATTTGTCATTGATGTCTTGCATCCGGGAAGGCCTAATGTCGCAGAGTGAAGGAGAAGTTGGCAAGGATGTATGAGGTTAAAGACCCAAATGCCATCTTTGTGTTCAAGTTCGGGACCCACGTACTTTGGTCCCGCTCCCGCATGTTTGATTGGTTCGTGCATGCGGTTTACCTACATATATTTTGAAGGAATGGTTTTAGTTTCGAGAGCACAAATCATGAGAAACAGAACAATTAGTTGTACTTCCAACTATGCAAATTGCTCTGTTCTTTATATATAGTTCTTTTTTTTTTTTTTTTTCGATTCTTTTTTTGAAATATGCAATAGCTTATAGACACTGTTTAATTTTTTCTTCATTGGTGTTAAGGCTCGTGGATGAAATATATTATGAATTTATCTTGAATGTTTGATCCTGAATGCATATAAATTTTCATTGAACTAACATTTAGTTGTTTTTTAGTTTAGTGTCGTAGTTTTTTTGGTTTTTTTAGTATGTTTATTAGTTCGAGAAAATTGTTTTTTCAAATCTGTATACTTTTTAGTTGTTTTTTAAATTCTATTTTTTTCCTGTTGTTTTGTAGTTCTCTGAAGCTTATGTTTAGTAGTTTTATAAACTTTATTCTTTTTAGATTCATGTGACATAATTTATTTTCAAATGTTTTTTCAAATTGTCCTTTCAAATCAGATATTAGTTGGTTTTTAATTTCGTAACAATTGTCTTTTTTTTTCTCTGTAGGGTACCAAGATTCATGCCACAATAAGAAGACAAGTAGTTGATTATCCGGATAAAAACGCATATTATTATGGCATAATTGCAAAAAGTCCCCTAAGGTTAGGGCTTATTTACAAAAAAAAAAGACGGTTTTGGAAATTACCAAAAAAAAAAAAACCTTTTAGATTTGATTGTGTTTAAAATTTAAGGGGATAAATGTAATATTATGATAAACAGAAGGAGAGCTTTTAAAATATTTTTTAGATTAGAAGAGCGGAAATGTAAGACACATCAAACCTGAAGGGTTTTTTCATTTGTTAATGTGTTAATTTTTATTGTTTCTTTGGTATTTTATATTTAATTGAAATATTATAGATGCTAAAGTTTTTATATCAATGTATTATTCTATAATTAAATATCTTTTATTTTAAAAATAATTTGTTTAGTTTAGAGAGGTACTAATCTTTTTGTTTGATATTACATACATTGTAGTTTGTACCCATGAAAATTATGTACAATTATTTTACGATATACATTTTATTTTATTTTTTGTTTTTTTTTATTTTTTTGATTCAAACTCGGGATTAGCCCGACTTTTGGCCCAACTCAAAGATTTTAAGTGTACAAAATATACACATGGATGGACGACAATATAATCTTGCGCAGCCTAAGCCAAAATCGGGCCCTGCCCTACTTCAACCAATTTTTTCAAAAACCCGATGGACTTGGCCGGCCAAATCCATTACCAAATCTACATATGATAAATAATGGGTTTGGGCCTTTATCAATTCTCACATCCGGAATTTATAATTTTTTATGTATTTATATTCATTCAATTTCATTTGTAATGTTTCATTATTATTCAATCACTTATTATTTAATACATAATTATTTGGCCTTACATTAAATAATATATTAATTTTAATTAATTAAAACTAATCAAATTAAAATTATTTTACTTTAATATATAAATCGCAAGATCGTCGACTTGGTGATACAAGTAAAAATAAAAATAAGACTGGACGGGTCGGGTCAGGCGGGTCAATGGTGATCCGTCTTACGGGTCAGTTTTAACCATACTTTATACCCCTCCTCCAAGTAACCCCGAATTCTCTCGCACAAAACAAAGCAAGCCAGATTTATCCTACTCATTTTCTCCCTTGTTCGGCTCTGTTTTCTTTAATCTGATCGATTTTTTGCAATCATGGTGCTCGAGGTTTGTCCTTCATTCCGACTGTTTTTTTTTCTTTTTCTTTTCAAAAAAAAAATTAGGGTTAATTTTTTGTTCTTGCTGAAATTAGGCGACGATGATCTGCATCGACAATTCGGAGTGGATGCGGAACGGTGATTACTCTCCCAACCGATTCCAAGCCCAAGCCGACGCCGTTAACCTAATTTGTGGAGCTAAAACTCAAGTATTTTCTTCTAATTTCTTCGTTATTTTCGGTACCTTAATATCGGGTGTTTATGTTGACTAGGGTTTCTATTTTTGTGCTCGTGCGTTTACCTCTCGTTAGTTTGGAGCATTATATTCACCTAATCGTCGTGAGGCTTGTTGATTTGTTTAGTTGTGCTGTTTTGTCTGTAGTCGAATCCTGAGAATACAGTGGGAGTGTTAACAATGGCTGGAAAGGGGGTTCGCGTATTGGTCACTCCGACTAGTGATCTTGGCAAGATCCTGGCCTGCATGCACGGTTGGCTTTTTTACTTGTTTCATCTGTTTAAATGTCTTAATTAATTGTAGTAGTTTTGTGCTTAATGGAAAATTCTGTGTAATAATTAGAAATTGAGATTGAGAAAAAAAAAGCACGGAATTTGAACATTATTAGGTCTCCAAAATATTCAGTTTGTTCATGTGTTTTGTTTTAGAATGAAAGAAGGAAACATAATTAGATATTGGTTTCTTATTGGTGTGAAAGTATGATAATCTTGTATATTGTGTCACTAGTGATCATAGTTGTCAAAGGCTCAAGGCGCACAAAGGCGCAAGGAGCCTGAGGCGCAAGGCGCAAAACGAGGCGCGCACCTTTTTGAAGTGAGGCGCAAAAATAAATAAATAAAGAAAATAAAATTTGTAACATAAACATGCATAAAACATGCATAAATCCATTAAAAAACCCTGTTGGACAGTTGGGCTTATGTCTAATTAGGGCCTAACTTAAGAAACCCTAGGAAAACTTACTAAATTCAAACCCCATTTAAAAATCTGGTTTAAATAACCCACTTTAGGCTCAACTTTAAGTAGCCCAGTCTCAAAAAACCCTACGTTTTACTCAGGCGCGCCTGAGCAGACGCCTGGCGCCTGTGCGCCTTTGAGCCTGGGCGCGCGCCTGAGTAAAACGCCTCGCCTGGGAGGCTATGAGGCGCAAGGACCAGCGCCTTGTGCGCCTTGCGCCTGAGGCGCGCCTTTGACAGCTATGCTAGTGATGGGGTGAGTTTTTTATTGGTAAGTCATAGTCTAATTTTTTGTGATCAAGTAGACTGTAGTTGTTCTACACAGACTAACATTGTCTTTGTGGATATATAGGTTTAGAGATAGGTGGTGAGATGAACTTGGCGGCTGGGATCCAGGTTGCACAGTTGGCCCTCAAGCACCGCCAAAACAAGAAGCAGCAGCAAAGGATAATTGTGTTTGCGGGAAGGTGACAAATAACTATGATATGTACATTGAAGTCAAATTTTTGGCTATCGTTATCATATTTAGTTTCATGTTTTGTTTATTTTCTGTGTTTTTAGTCCTGTTAAGTATGACAAAAAGGTGTTAGAGTTGATTGGAAGAAAATTGAAAAAGAACAGTGTAGCTCTTGACATTGTAAGCTTTGGTGAAGAAGATGAAGAAAAGAATGAGAAACTTGAGGCGTTGCTTGCTGCAGTAAATAACAATGACAGCAGTCATATTGTTCACGTTCCTTCTGGTCCAAGCGCTCTTTCAGATGTTCTTATCAGGTTACTTTGTTATTTTATATTAGAGTGATAGAGTCACTGTCAATTTAAATTGTACCTATTATATGATTTCTTATATTTTTCTCTTTTCTGCAGTACCGCAATCTTCACTGGTGATGGAGAAGGGGGAAGTGGCTTTGCAGCTGCTGCTGCTGCTTCTGGGTTTGAATTTGGTGTGGATCCCAACTTGGATCCTGAACTTGCTCTTGCACTTCGAGTATCAATGGAAGAGGAGAGAGCAAGGCAAGAAGCAGCTGCAAAGAAGGCTGCAGAAGAAGCTTCAAAACAGGAAAAAGGTGAACAGCAGTCCACTTCACAAGATGCAACAATGACTGAGAATGTGAACCCTGGAACTTCTGAACCTGAAAAGAAGACACATGATCTAACGGTTGGAGTCTCTCTTTCTTGAATTCTCGTTTAACATCTCCGCTGTTTGTAAAAACTGCATGATAGTTATAAAATGGGACTTAGCTCTTTTCTTCAAGTGGTAATTTCATAGTTTGTTTCATGACGGATGACCTCTGCTTCTGGACTTATTTTAGGCTACAGTACTGTTACCCCTTGCCAACATGTTTATCAGTAAATAACATATGCATTCAGAAAAATATGCTTGTTCGATTGATTTTATATAAGAGTTCATATGTAACCAGTCGACTTATAAACACGTGAGTGCAGGTTTGTGCCAAATATAATTTTATTTGCTGACTCATGAGTTTACATATGAACTCTTATATTAAATACTCGAACAAGCATATTTTTCGGCATACATATGTTTTTTATTGATAAACATGCTGGCAAGGGGTAACTGCATTGTTGCCTAATTAGTTTATAATGTGTTTGTATCCGGTGTAACATCTTCGTGTAAGAGACTATATTGATTGGGTTGGATGCACATGTTAATTTATAGGTTTATTCATTCTGGAAATGATGCTGTTTTACCCGATTTCGTGATTCTTAAAGTTGAATTACTTTTATGTCATATTTGCTTTATTATATGAACTGCTCCGCAAATAAAATTGTATTTGGCACAAACCTGCACTCAAGTGTTTATAAGTCGACTGGTTACATATGAACTCTTATATTAAATCACTCGAACAAGCATATTTTTCTGCATGCATATCTTCTTTATTGATAAACATGTTGGCAGGGGGTAACTGTATTGTTGCCTAAATTAGTTTACAAGGTGTTTGTACCCGGTGTAACATCTTCGTGTTAGAGACTATATTGATTGGTTGGATGTACATGTTAATTTATAGGTTTATTCAATCTGGAAATGATGCTGTTTTACTCGATTTCCGTGATTCTTATAGTTGAATTACTTTTATGTCATATTTGCTTTATTATATGAACTGCTTGCAATTCTTCTTTAGAATTTGCAAGAGGCCTTTCAGAAAGATTATGATTATTTAATTATTCTGAGGAGTCAAAGCACTCTGTCTCATAAAAATGTTGTGTACCCATTTGGTGCTTGTTAAAGAGGAGTCTAAACAGTATGTTTTCCGAGAGAGATTGAGAAAGGGAAATAAACTTGCCGTTTGGTGTTTGTCAAGAAATTTGAATGTTTTTAGAAAGCCTTATTTTCTTGTGATTTTCTTTAGACATTTGGTAGATCTCCTATCGTGTGGAAATATTATCAGAAATAGGTTTCTTGGCCCGAAGAAAGGTTCACGTGGTTATCTCTCATTTAAATGGATAGCAGTTCCATTGATTCTCTGTTTCTTGATCCAATCGTCATACATGCTTTCTATTCCCTTTGCATGTGTTCTTTTCCTTACTCTATTAGATGGTGCAATTTTCTGCGAAACGACCAGAAACTTCTTTATTCACACTGTGACTTCTTGTGCATAATAATAATATAGGAACACTTAACTACAGTTAACAGATGATATGGTCTTACAGGATGATGAGAATGCATTGTTACAGCAGGCTCTGGCTATGTCCATGGATGATTCTTCCTCCACTGTTGCTGTGCGAGACACTGACATGTCAGATGCATCTGCTGATGATCATGATTTACAACTTGGTGAGAGCTTATGTTTATTAATGAATATCTCGAATTAACTTGTCTATTGTTCCTGTAAGCTCATTATCTCCTGAGTCTGCTACTCTTATCTTAAACTTTTAAGTGAGGGGGAAATGTTCATTTTAGGAAGTAGAGCTTTATTTTAGGATGTTCGAAAAGGTAAGCAGGAGTCAATCATTTGGTATAGATCGAATATTATCTAGTTAGCTGAAGTGTTTGTGCTTCACACTTTTCTGCTCCGAGGATTTTTCAAGATCCTTTCTTCTACTGCATGGGAGAGTGAGTAGGTTTCTTGGTTTTACTTAAATTATTTTTGTATAGAGGCAGTATGTTTATATCCTTTGAATTATTATTTAAAGTTTAGACTCTTTTAATGTTTCTGGGAGATGTTGAGTTACATCAATATTATAAGATTTTTTTTAACTTATTCTAACTTACGGAATTAGTGTGAATAGGATTTATTTTTCCATGGTGTGTTCTTTTCCTATTTTATGAAGTTAAACATTTTTTTTTAATTGGAGGAAGCTAAACATGCAGATTTATCAGATAATTTCTTTGTCATTTACGGATTGAGGTGCAGCAGAACTGCTGTCATATCCTTTTGAAACGTATAAATCACGGGTATGAAACCCTTCAACCAAAAAAAACGATAAAGAAGCAAAAGAAGTTACAGCTAAACTGATATTTGCGTGAACGATGGTGCAAGTTTTGGATTTTAAACCTACCAGATAGATTTATCTTGCCTCATCAACTTCCTGTTGATCTTTCATGGTTGTAGAGGCTCTATGTTGCTTGTTGGAGAATCAAACACTCTATGAACACAGAAGCCGCCTGGCAATTCGTTTGTTTACAGAGATTAGGAGCTCAAACTGGATGCGAGGAAGAATTATATCGAATACTCCCAAAAGCATGATGCTCATTTTGGAATTGATTTTTCCTGATATATTTTAAAGCGATAGATTGTGTGACAAACAGTGCCAGGAGAGTAATGATTTGAAATTTTGACGCTCTTTATTTTAGTGTTTCCTTCTTGTTCGATCACTGCTATTTGTTAGAGAAGGGCAAAATTGTTGGGAATCTTACCTATAAACTGTCTTTCCAGGGGTTCTGCATTGATATACATCAATTTCTCTTCATTGTCATCCTTCTATTGCCAACATTTACTTCTTATTTTCTATATACAGGACTTTGGTGGAATCATCTTCATGGGACTTATTCTTCTGACACAATTAATTTGTTCTGGTTCTTGTAGCCCTTCAATTATCTGTGCAAGAAAGTGCAGCAGAGCAATCAAACCAGACAGACGTGAATAAGCTGTTGGCAGATCAATCTTTTGTGTCCTCCATCCTTACTTCAGTAAGTTTACTATGCTGATACATGCTTTTCTTGCAACAATGTCTTAGTTAATTGATCATTAAATACTCCGTACATACTAAACAAAATGAAAGAAACATTAAACTTCCACTCACTGTCTTTGTGTTTCATGGTTTATTTGCTTTAACAGCTCCCTGGAGTTGATCCGAATGACCCCCATGTCAAAGATTTGCTAGCTTCCATGCAGAGTCAGTCTGAGGTAAGTTCGGGAATTGATATTGGTTGAAAAATTGAATCTTTTAATTTTTTATACTTAATTTTGATTCAAATATTATTTAGTTTTTACATTTTTATCTCAATGAACTCTCTCTCTCTCTCTATCTCTCTCTCTCTCTTGTGTGTGTGTGTGTGTTTCTGAGTACTGTTTTTGCAATTCAGTCCATTTTTTTCGTAAGTTCAGTTTACATGTGAGAGTGATTTGGTGCCAGCTGTTACATTAGGAGATTGAGGATGAGATCATAAAAGATTATGGAATGATAATCTGAGACGAGCTTTGTCAAATCTGTAATTGTGGTGTTGATTTAATTGTTTAAATCTTCGCCTAAAAATTGAATTTCTTCTGCAAAAATTCGTCATATTTTTTTTAGGTACTTGTTAAAGTTGTGTATATTAGTTCCTTGTGAAAATTCCCTATATTTTCTTTTTGTTCTCTCTTTCGAGTCAATTGTCTTTCCGTTGAAAAAGATGCTAAAGCTGATATTTCCTTTGCTTTGCTCAGAGCATTATGAGATGATTGAATATAGGATCCCACTCCCCCCCCCTCCTAGTGATGACAGAATGAAATCTACAGTCCGCTAATTATATTAGGCTTTTGTGTTTTGACTATACTTGCTCAATTGGAATCAAGTACTGCTTTACAGCTCTTCTAGTTCGTGTTTTTGTTTTTCTTGTTTCGATACTAATATATATGATTCCAGCAGAGCAAGGAAGAAGACAAGACACCAAAAGAGGAGGAAAATAAGTGAACGTGCCTACATTGTCAGGTGTTATGGTTTTACCTTATTTATCCATTTTGGTTGTGTGATAATGATGCTGCATTAATAAAAGTTCTTGGCAATATGTATTGATTTTCGTATATTTCTTTGATGATCACCAAATGTTGGAGCTCATGTTATCTCTGTGTTAATGCCTTGAGCTAAGTGGGAACTTTCTGTTGCACAGGTCAAGCATCTTATACACAGTTCTGCGAGGTGTTCAAGCTGGTGGTGCTTGTAACGGAATATAGCCATGAACTATCTATGTTATGATGGAGAAGTGCATGTTATGAACTGATTCCGTAGAACCTAATGAATTTGGATATAATTGGTTGTTGCATTTGATGTCAAATGGTAATTCAATGAAATATACTTGTCATGGATTATCTTGGTTTGGAATTTTATGCATCTTTAGTGGTTCTGTTGACCTGTAGCACTTTGGGAGTGGTGGTAGCGACGGTGCACTTGGTGCTCTCCTTTTGTTCTTGATATTTTGCTCCTATTTATTCTCATGCTCTCTCAATTTGAGAATGGAATTCCAGTTGTGCTGTTTCATCTATATCTATCTATATTATCTTAAAAGTGTGAATGTTTGTTGGAATTTTTGAATTGACAAAAATATCCATTTGACATGGTAAAATTTAGGGGCAACTAAGTAATTGGATATTTATTTGGCTTCTATTTGTTCAATTACAAGACCTTTTATATTCTACACATCAAAAGTATTATTCTTTCATCGATAACTCTTAAAATATTATGAATATTGAAATAATATTAGTTTCATATTAAACTACATTTCGAGAGCTTTCTAACCATATGTTATAAGCATATATTAGGATTTCACATGAGAAATTTTCAACCTTATAAAGTTCAGCACTGTAAAATTAAGAATTTATGTTTTCTTATAGTTTTGTTATTTATTTAAACTTTTCTGAAATGTTCATTTATACCCATTTTTCAAAAAACCGAAAATATATTTTTTTAATCATAATACTAAGAATACTTTAAATTATTTTCAAATTAAATTTGGTTTCAATAAATCGTCAATCCTATGTTTTAAACATATATCATTATAGAAGAGAATTTTAATTAAAGTTTAGTATGATAAAAATTATATATTTCTTATATTCTTTTGAATTTTTTCAATAATTAAATATGCCTATTATAATTTATAAGAAACATATCAAAATGCAATAGATATGATAAGAAAGAATAAAACAAAAAATATTTTAGTGGTTTTGATATTAAATAAAAAGTAGAGAAATACATAATTCCTCCATGGTCGGAAAACTCCCTCAATTAGTAATATGTAATTTTTAAAATTAATTTTATTCATGGTTGTAAATAAATAATATTAAAAACAAGAGATTTTCTTATATTTTTTATTTAAACCCCAAGCATATTTTGTTTTAATTAGCCATATCAGTAAAATAAAAATTATAATATAAAAGAAATGAGATTAACATGAAAAAAAGAGAATAAGAACCAAAACAAATTTATCGCAACAAAAAGATTTAACTTTTAAATTCTAACTATATGTGTTATACGAATTTTATTTAATTTCTTATATCTTACATTATAAGTTTTAGTTTCTAATTTTTTTTTTTGAATATGTTATGATTTTAAGCTTTTAATTATTTTATTTTCTATAAAATAAAAGTAAGTGCAAAAACATATTAAACATTGTGTATAAATATATTTATATAAAAAATCATAAGGAAAACTTAATAAAAAATTTCATTGTATTAAATTGACATTTATGATAAAACCTGAATATCGTTTGAAAATTACACCCTTAAAAAGTTATAAGTTTAAAATATCAGTATGATTTATATTTATAATAAAAACATATATACCAAAATAATAAACTTTTAATGAAATGATATGAAAGAGTGAAACATAAGCTAAAATCGGATTAAATCTAAAAGATCATATATGATACGCAAACGAAAAAAAATAAATTAATTTAACATATACAAAGTTAACATTTGTTGAGAAATTAATATATTCTTTAAATTGTATTTTTATTCAAATACTAATATAACATTCATAACAAACTAAGTAATTTAATTAATTACAACAAATTAAATCGAAAATTAAGAATAAAATATATTTTAAAAGAAATGGTCATATTTGACATTAATGAGTTGAGAATGGCCAAAATAATTTTAAGAGTTAATTTCATATATATAGATAGTTTATGATTAAACCAAATGAAACATATTATAAAAAGTTGAAAGAATAAAAGTAAATAGTTAAAAAAAATGTGTGTGTCATAGTTGGAAATTCTAAAAAAAATTAAATGACTTTCATAATATGTATAATTGGATATTTTGGGTAAAATATCAGTTCATTATAAAAGTACACCTTATGACTTGTAAAGATTCAAGAACAAAAACAATTATTATAAAATTCGGTACAAATTATTCTTATTTTTACAAAATAAAATTTTATGAAAACCTTGAAACTAGAATCAGAAATGAAAGTCACTGTATGTATGTGAAATGATATTAAAATAAATAAATGAAATAAACTTCTAATATGAAATAATTTGATATCAATATCAAAGATCAATATTTCTTAAATTACATGTTAATTCAGGTGCAAATATAATATTCAAAATACGATTTATGTATCAAATTTACTGTGTTAAACCATACAAAAATAAATTAGAGTGAAGTGACCATGATTAGTGCTACGTAATATGAATTCTCATGGGCATAAGGAGGCATAAGAGAATAGTTAAGGGATTTTTTACAACTTGATATCTAAATTGTTGGCAACTATATTTCTTATTTGATCAAAAATTCAATAAAAACTTCAAATAATGATTAAAGTACTATATACCTTTTCGCAATAAAGGCACTAAATATAGTTTGATAATTATATTTTATAATAAATAATATGATTTTGTAAACGAGATTAAAAGATATCAATTTTAAATGTACATTCTCATTAAACAAATATAGATTAGTTTCCGTATACTAAGAATAATTGCTATTTTCTTGACTATACGTCTTACAAAATTCACTAACTATGTAAATTTTAATATTGACCAAAATAGCCATATTCAATTGCAAATACAAACTCTAATAGCAAACATATCTTGCTAAATTTTTATGAAATTTAAAAAACTATATTAGTTTTTAGTTTAGTATACAACTTTTAAAACCTTAAGTGTTTGCAATAATTTTCAAACATAAAAATTAATTAGTATTATATTTAATTATTAAAGACTGACACATGAAAATTGTTAGCTTATTTTTCTTTCATAAAATTATCTTTGGTTTTATTATTTATTAAGTAAAGTTTTTCTGTGTGCAATTGAATAGAGTTTCAAAACTCAGATTTTGGCTTATCAATTTTCATAGTTTTATTTAATAATCCGACTCGTGATGAAAATAATAGATTAACTTATATATTAGGTTAATATTTATTATTTCTAAAACAAGTGGAAACATGAATCTCGCAAACTTTAAGTTTAAGTGTTATGATAAAATATTGACTTTATTACTAGAGTTAAAATAATATATGGAACAAGTTTTTTTTACATATATATTATATTATAATTTTGTTTTTTAATTTATTTAATCAAAGAATGAGAGAGAATAAAGAAGTACGGACAAGAAGTATAAATTTGGTTAACCTTTATTTTTCTTAATTGAATAACATAACAAATAAAATGATGACATTATGGTGGATTTTTGGTATAAAAGTTAATTAATTACTTTTTTTAATTAATTCGATAACTTGTGATCATTAATTATAGCTTATGAATTATAAGCTAAATTACTTGTCTTATTATGTGAAATGCATCCAATGCTAAAAGAATTCAAAGATAAGTTAAGAAGAAAATATTTTTCTAGCCATAAAAATGAAATAAAACATTGATGAATGTCATTGTAAGCTAATATAGAACTTATATTCTTGTTAAACTAATTTTAAATTTTTTGTTGGATTGAGTGTTTGAGCATAATTATTCAACAATTCATATCGATCTATAATTAAAGTAAAGAAAATATTTTAAATACTTTGTAATATTTAAATTTAATTAATATTTATTTATTTATAAATCACTTTTTAATATTTAAATATTAATTAATAAAATGAGTAAATATTATAATTATTTAAGCAAAGTCATGTGAATCACGTGCGAAACACGTGTTTCTTACTAGTACAAGAAAATGGTCAAACTGTATAGTGAAGAGATTGTCATCTTGTAACATCTACGTATGTTGGAGTTGATGACAGTTAAAAGTCTTTGTTACCCCTAATAAAAAGTTGAAAAAAAGAGGAGAAAATAACAAGGTTGAAAATTGAAATATGTAAACAGACTACCCTCGCGTTAAACTATAAAAATATTTATCAAAGACTTTTAAACTCCTGTGAGACGGTTTATTGGGTCAAAATCTGTTAGATGGATCTCAAAAATCAACCCACTGATATTTTTATTTTATTAGCATGGAGTCCTAAAAAGTATTAGTATGTAGTACGTAGTTCACTTGAAAGTATTAGTTTTTGTAATATTCGACCGTAATATAATATCACGAGAGTACTGAAAAGTATTAGGTTTTAATTTGAAAAGTATTAGTAGTCCCTCTGAAAAATATTATTGCGTAGTTCACTTGAAAATATTTAATAATCACCTAAACAACATTAGTTTTTCCGTTAAAAGTATTAATAGTCCCGTGAAACATGAAAACATATTAGTTTTTCCATGAAAGATTTTCATTAATTTCCTGAAAAATATTAGTTTTTCTAATAAAAAGTATTAGTGGTCCAACTGAAAAGTATTAGTAGGTCCTACAAAAAGTATTAATATTCCGTTGGGTCACTGGGTACGCGGGTCAGATAGATTCATTAGACTGGATCCATCTAACCGTTAGACCGTTTGACAGAAGACTACATATTTATCAAAAAGTGTGGATAAGGTCATCTATGCCATTGTGTTTTATTTCTTATTCCATCAGATGATCATCACGACTTGGCATCATCACAACGGACAAAGGCATCGTCAATAGTATTTTAGCGATAATCCTCACAACTTGGCGATGAAGAAGTTGTTGCTAACCCCACAAATTAGTTAGAAAAATATAATTTGACTGTCGATTGTTTGGTAATGACATTTGAGGTAGAATTCGTAGATAAACTGGAAACTTAGCGACAACTTATCACCATGAATTTAAGAAGGCGAAAAAAAATTTAAGTAATTGTTTTTAAAGCGACTACGTATTTGAAAAACATTGTCGATTGATGTGTAAATGAGGTTGAAATGGAATGGACATTTCCAAGTCCATTCCTATTCAAATGATAGATATGATTTGGTAGTGTGATTTGGTATTTTTTTTTTTGAATAAATGGAAAATATATATAAAGAAAAGAAAATGTGATTCCCGATCACAAGCCGATCGTGTAGCTTAGAGTTGGGGCCTCGTTAAAATCTTCCAAGGTAAAACTCACCCTTGGGGAAAACCCTTGGAAAAAAAAAAAGAGTACCCCATAAATCATCCATAAGAAAATGATCCACATAACTCGCCCATAAAATAAAGAACAAAACATGAACAGGGCTATCTAACAAATCAGATTGGGATCGCCCAACATAGTCTTCATTGAGAAGATGTATGATGCCCGTCGGAGGACCTAATCCCCCACCAAGTAGAAGAATCATGAAGCATGCTTAAACAATCACCACTCTGTAACCCTCCCGAAAAATATGAGAAACCACGAACTCCATCTGGGAAAGAAGATGCATCGTGTATCGCCATCATCCAAGAAATTGCCAAAGAACTGACCCGCGTCTGCTAAATAAGTTGACTACGTAAGTTGAGTCGGACTCCAACCACAATTTATGCCATCCTTTGTTAAAAGCAATAGAAATATCGTTCATGGCAGCCGAAAGCTCAGCCTCAAATGCATATCTAATGCCACAATGCTCAACAAAACATCCCCGGAAAAAACCTCTATGCATACGGAAAACCCTCGCCGTTGTGCAAACACTCGGAGCACCGAAAGCACATCCATTCGTGTTGACCTTAATCCAACCTGGCAGAGGTAAATGCAAGTCAACCTGCACTATCTTAGAAGCCTTATGTGGACGTCCCAAGACCTGGAGTCGCCAAAGACAGAAGAGATCATGTTGGGTGTTGTTCATGCAACTCTGATCAAGGATAGAAGACTCAACAATCATCGCCTGGAGCTGGACCAGGGCCGCCTCCACAGACCATTTCTTGTCATTAAAAATAACATCATTTCGAATATGCCATATAAGCCAAGTACTAGAAATTATGGCAGACCTCCATAAGAAAGTAAGTTGATCACTCAATCGAACATGCATAGCCTGCACCATACCATAAGCTCATTAAAGGTTTGAAATGTATGAAGATTGATCTCGAATGACTGAAAAATCCAAGACCAAAGGGCCCCTACAAAATCACACGAGACAAAAATATGGTCAATAGAATCAGAGTAAGAATAGCATAAACAACAAGCCGAAGGTCCAATGAACCCGCAAATTTTGAGGATATCCAAAACAACTAGACGATGATGAAATAGCCTACCAAAAAGTAATAGAATGACGCTCGGGAATGTGCTGAGACCAAGTCCAACTGCCCCATTGAACGGTTAAAAGAGATGGCCGACGGTGGGAATATGCGGCTTTAGATGAGACATCCCCATCCAATGAGTGGGTCCAGACTCGTCTATCAGTCAAATTAGGCGTCATAGGGAAACGGACAATGTCTCTAACGATATCCAAATACTTCTCCACAAAAGAGAAAGTAAAATGCTAGGCGTCGTTAAAAAAGAAATCTGAAATACTGTCACTAAATCGATGATGATGCTCATGAGGAATCTCAATCCTATCAGCAATGCAGTAGCCCAACCAGTTATCCAACCAGAACAACACATGTGAATCATATCCTAGAATCCATCTAGAGTCGCCATACAATCCTCATTATCGATCGAATCCCAGCCCAGATAGAGGATGGAGAAAAGAACGATGAATGGACCCATCAGCTAAGAAAAATCATCTACGAAGAGTGTTGAAGACCACATAATCGAATTAAAAACTTTCCATCCCATCTTCATCAAGAAAGCCTTATTTGCCGTAATTGGTTGTTGCATTTGATGTCAAATGGTAATTCAATGAAATATCCTTGTCATGAATTATCTTGGTTTGGAATTTTATGCATCTTTAGTGGTTGTCTGTTGACCAGAGCACTTTGGGAGTGGTGGTAGCGACGGTGCACTTGGTGCTCTCCGTTTGTTGTTGATATTTTTCTCCTATTTATTCTCATGCTCTCTCAATTTGAGAATGGAATTCGATTTCTTTTGTTTCATACAAGAAAATGGTCAAATCAGTATAGTGAAGAGATTGTCATCTTGTAACATCTACGTGTTGGAGTTGATGATGATTAAAAGTCTTTGTTACCCCTAATAAAAAGTTGAAAAAAAGAGGAGAAAAGAACAAGGTTGAAAATTGAAATATGTAAACAGACTACTCTCGCGTTAAACTATAAAAATATTTATCAAAGACTTTTAAACTCCTGTGAGACGGTCTATTAGGTCAAAATCTGTTAGATGGATCTCAAAAATCAACCCAGTGATATTTTTATTTCATTAGCATGGAGTCCTAAAAAGTATTAGTACGTAGTTCACTTGAAAGTATTAGGCCTTGTTTGTTTATGTTTCCAATGGCCTCTTTCCAGTTTCCAACTATACATAAAAGTGGAATCATGTTTGTTCATAAAATTTCCAATGGAAATCATCATTTTCATTTTCTATTTTTCACATAAAACAACATCTCAAACCTATAATTTCTATTCTCAAACCTATACACGACCCTACATCACTCATCATTACTTATCAATCACTATTTTCATATTTTAACCCAATTATATATGTGGGACCCACCATTATCAACTTTATCTACTTAAAATATTACTATTTTTAAATTAGGGATAACGTTTCTAATCAACCCAAACTATACGGGTTTTTACACTTTGCAACCCGGACTTTGAAAAGTTACTGATTGCAACCTAAACTTTATAAAATTTTACACTTTGCATAAAATTACGGTTTTACCCCTGGTTTCAGGAAAGTTGGTTTGTAGTTTACACTCTAAACTTTAAAGTTGTTACACTTTGCAACCTGGACGATAAATTTCATTGCATTTTCTTTGATTACTCCCAAAGGTCTTGCGATCCTCGAAAATGGTATCGAGCCAGGTTTATTAAGAACTTTTAAGTTAAATTTATTATATTTATGTAATTAACAATTGGTGAGGAGAAATTACTCCGAGATTATGGATCGGACCGATGTCCGAGATGTACCCTTACGGGACATATCGTCAAATCTTGACGATGTATGCACAAGAACACTTGACCAGGTTTCATATTGGGAATACCAACATGAAGAAAAGGAACAAGCGAGGAGCCGAAGGGAAACCTTAAGGCAATGCAAAATGCGTGAGAATATTATAGGCAATTCTCGGATGCTTAACTGCACTTATATGTTCACTTGATGAACCTTCAAGAAACGGTTCGTGAAAATTCCCATCGAACAATGATTCGATGGAGTGCACGAGTGGAACGAGATACTTCCAGACAAATCTAAGATCTCCGAAGATCTTAGAGAAATCGTAAGACGGTGCGAGAATTATGGCAACCGCCATATTCATTTACCGCAAAGACAAGTTCATCGATCGAGAACTGGATGGAGACGATGGTAAAATATCATAAGGAAACTCTTGAACTCCTTCATGATATTCGAAACGAGTCAAGAACCTGGAGGACAGTAGCCGAGTTCATCCGGAGGAAGGAACGTATTGATTTTGGGATGGTACCCTATTTACACCAAAAGGGGAAACCAACCAAGTTATACGAAAGATGACAGATGAGGAGAAGCTCATTGCTCTAATCAAAGGAAAATCCATCAAAAATTTAAAAGATGGATATGGAAAAGATGAATCTTAAAGATCTACACGACCAGAGTAATCCTTGGCGGGATTAGGTATTGTAGATTTAAAGATGAACGCAGGGAGGAATCACTTTGGTTACCTATGACCCACAAGGTAGACCAATTCCACCACCGCCGCCACCGTTAATCCTAACGTTGAAGAAAGCGGGTTCACATCATGGAGCTCTGGGACGAG
Organism: Rehmannia glutinosa; assembly: GCA_016081115.2. Taxonomy (NCBI): domain Eukaryota; kingdom Viridiplantae; phylum Streptophyta; class Magnoliopsida; order Lamiales; family Orobanchaceae; genus Rehmannia; species Rehmannia glutinosa. Next base: position 63,638,155 of record CM071924.1, on the reverse strand, counting down.
AGGATGCCACATGATGGGGATTTCACGACAGGAGTGATCCACTTTCAGGATAGGAGGTCGAAACCTCTTGCGGGAACCGGACAACCTAGGAAGGCCGAATGTTTATCGACGCCTTATGGAAGATCGCACTCGACCCAATACATCCGTATGGGTTGATGTTAAATCTGGACATCCTGCATTTTAAAAAAGAGAAGTTCTCATCGATGAATGGGCTTGACTATGAGAATTTCAAGAGAACCTCGATCTTACAAAGGATTCATTCATTTTACTCCTTGAAATGAGTCTTGAAGGATCGGTGAAGATTGCTGGGGATATGACCGATGCTAGTACGAAAAGTTCGGTCACATCAGGGAATCACTTAAAGGAATTGTCGATGGTATGGCAAAACTCTTCAAAATCCAATTCATCGGCACGGGTTATTTCGAGGGATTAGAGGATGAAAAAGAAAGAAATATAAACAAGCCCTCTATAGCCTGAAGGATTCTTGGATATTTGTCATATTGACGAATATATCAAGTTGTTCACCGAATACGGTGGAAATCCAAGATTGAGGAAAAAGAAGCTGCATGACTATTCTTTGCCAAAATTCCGAGTCCCCGGAGAGAAATGCTTATCGGGAATACAAGGGTGGAGTCAAGTAGAAAGCGTGGCGAGAAAAATGTCTTTCCTAAAGGCCAAGTTATCCGAATGGTGCTATCAGCGACTCTTCACAGGGAATTACAAGAGATTAAGAGGAATTAACAAAGCAGTTCCTCTATGTTGCGTGGATAATGATATCCCAACAGGTTGTGGGAGGTCAACCAAGCGGCACAAGAAGAAGAAGGAGAAGCCATCCATACCGCCGAGGAAGCAACAACAAAAGAAGCGGTCTTCATGGAGACCTAGAAGGTTTCGTCAAAACAAAAAGCCCGAAGTTATAAATCGGGGCAAAGACCAAAGACCCAAAAGAGAGTAGAGCCTCATCATCAGGTTCTAATCAAGCAAGTACCACAGAGAATCCGGGGGAGAAGAACTTTCGTGAGGGCTCACACGTGAGCTAATGAAAGTTTCAAAGACTCGTAATTGTTGGACATGCGGAGCAAGAGGGCATATCTCAACGGATTGCCCAGGACAATCAAAACGAGGAGTCGACAGTTCGAGGCCACACCGTAAATCGAAGAAGTTGTCTATTATCGGGATTTAATACGGTGTATCAATTCGAGGACATTCCTCGGATGAAAGCATCTATGAAGAAGAGATCTATTCGATGATGGAAGTGACTCACTCGTAATCGCAGTGAAGAAGAAATTCTTCAAAGAGGCCGTCAGGGAGGATATGTCAGGATTCCTCTCTCACACGACGGTTTCTCATAAAACTCTTATGAGAATCATGAAGGAAGATCCAAAGCTTCAAGTCTATGATGGATTTACAATTGGAGCTATGGAAAAAGCATTAGATAAAATTGGGTTTCGTAACAGAAAACACCAAATTATCCACAGGGTTACAACCGGAGAATTGGCCATTCCTATGGAGTTTACCGGTAACCTGATCGAGATGCAGTTGGTCCCTATTAGAGAAATACAAGAGATCAAAAGCAAAGTTAAAAGAGAAGTTGCAAATACACTCTCATGGATTCATATCGGAGCCATAAGAGTAATTATTAAAGCAACATTTAAAGAAGGAATAGATTCGCCTCTCAATCTTGCTATCTTTGACAAGCGAATCTCGCATCTCAAGGATTCATGCCTTGGAGCGGTTACAGGAAATTTGTATGCAGGGAAATTGGCATTTAATGTCTATCCTAGAATTGCATACAATTTGGGAGATCGAGACTTCAGTAGAGTCCTAACCCTTCATCAGGATTTCAAAAGAGTCGATTTGATGAAAGAAGGAAACAGGCCTTACTCGATCACATACAAGATTTCCTATGCTCTCTCGAATACCCATCATTCCGAAGTATTCTTGAGAAAAGAATTTATTGAAGTCCCAAGAATCTTTGAGGACTTTGCAGGGTGGTGTTACAGAAATCATTGAATCTCCAACTATTAAGGAGATTGATATGATAATTCAAGATCAACCTTGATCTTCAACAAAAGTCGGAGTCTTAGAGTTGAGCCTGAAGGATGTCTTTCAGCAAGACAAAATGGTGAGTAGCAGGCGGTGGGAAGAAAGGAGACCAATACGATTCAACGCATCCCCGATGTTTTTAAAAAAGCAGAGAGAGCCGAAATGTCGAGAAGGATGGCGAGAGGTTGAAGTAATATTCGACATCACTCAAAAAAAGGATAACATTTTTCCTTGTGATGTTCTATATTATCTCCAACAACCAATCGTGGGAAGATATCAAGGAAGCCTGAAGATAGGAGAAATTGAGCTTACTATCACAGGAGTTGCGGGAAAGATCCCAGAACAATTAATCGGGAATTGAATTTCTTGAGGAGCATAAACCTTGGGAAAGATTACAAGACGGAATGGAGTTCACAGTGGCTAATAAAAGATACAGTAATCGATGACCACTAGTCCATTCTCCATATACATTTCTATTGGAATGTTATATCTTTGAATACAAGGCCGAGTATTTCGCCGCCTATATTGATTCAGTCTTTGGAATATGTTGCGCAGCCGGATGTTTTTCCTAAAGAAATGGAGAAGATTTACCAGCTATTGCGGGGAAGAGATTTCTCTAAAAGGATTATTATCCTTAACAGTGGGAATTAAACAAGCGAGTAAATCATGATCGGAGGCGCAGCAGACACCCCATGGTACAAAGTAAAGACGCCACCAATCTATTTCCATGATACAGGTGCAGATATTTTGCTAGGAAACAATTTCCTACAAACATTCAAGCGGTTCACACAAGAGAACGAGACAAGAAGACTTATTTTTACAACCTTATGTGATCATAAGATTATTGTCCAGAGACTGCGGGAAGCATTTTACAGAAAAATGCCCATTAATTTTCGCAGCAAGCGTGGTGATGAAGCCAAACTTCGCAATCCAAAAATGGCGGATCGAAGGAAATTTGGTGAAGCTTTATTATCCTATAGACAATTTGGTTCTATCCAAAAGGATCAGAAGATATGGGATAATAACTTGTATTCATTCAGAGTACAAGGAGAAGAACGAGTCACTCCAGAAGCCATTGCAGAATTATGGATGAGTCTAATGGAGAATCCACAGAGTGATGTAACCATAGAAGAACAAATATCACTCGAGGATATCAAGAAGAAGATCCAAAGGAATTACAATGAAGATCCTTTGGCTTGGTGGAATAAGAACGAGCTTAAAGCTTCCTTAAAGGTTAAACCTGGAAAGAGTACGAGTTCGTAAGATTCAAACCAATCCTTATGAACCGGGGAAGATCGTGAGGATATGCAAAAGATACTTAAGGAACATCTTGACCTTAAGTTAATTTCACCAGGAGTTTCTCCATACAACAGTCCAGGATTCTTAGTCAGAAACCATGGAGAAATCAAAAGAGGAAAGCCAAGACTTGTTATTAATTACAAAGGGATTAATAACATTTTGGAGTTCGACGGATACTATATCCCAAGCAGAGAACATCTGGTTAACTGTATCAAAGGTGCCAAGATATTCTCAAAGTTCGATTGCAAGTCCGGATTCTACCGATTAAGATGGAGGAAGAAAGTAAGAAGTTTTGACTTTTCTACACCACAGGGACACTATATTTGGAACGTGATGCCTATGGGATTCGCTAACGCACCCGGATATATCAAAGAAAGATGGATAATCTTTTCAAAGATTATTTCGATTTCATGTTCGTGTATATCGACGACATTCTAATCGCATCAAAGAACATGAAAGAGCATCTCAAACATTTGGAAATATTTTCGGATGTTTGTCACAAAGAAGGATTAGTGCTTTCGGAAAAGAAGGCGGTAATCGCAACAAGACATATTGAATTCCTCGGGATTGAAATCGATGAATGGGAATTATTCTACAAAATCATATTGTGGAAAAGATACAGGGATTTCCGGATACTCGAAAGACAAGAAGCGACTTGAGTTTTCTTGGAGTTGTTAATTTTTTGGGATGTTCATTAACAATCGGCATACTACAAGGAAGGTGTTTAGCCCATTGCTTAAAAAAAGATGCAGATTCAAATGGGAAGATGAACATCAAGAAGGAATTAAGCAACTTAAAGAAGTTTGTAAAAAGCTTCCAAAGCTTGCAATTCCCCAAGACGAAGACGAATCGGTTCTTTACACAGATGCCGTGATGATTGGTGGCGGGTTAGATTCTTACTAAGGTCACACCAAATGAAGAAGTGCCATGCAGATATTGCAGCGGTTTATTCACACCAATGAAGCAAACAGATGGCATATCAACGAGAAAGAATTCTTTGCAAAATGAAAGGCTTTTAAAAAATGGCCTCTATTTTTCTTGGCTAAAAAGTTTACTTTAAAAATTGATAATTCTAGTGTCAAGGCTTTTCTGAAAAAACAAAATTGAATCAAAACCAGGAAAAGGCTCGATTACTTAGATGGCAAGTCTGAATGTCAATATTATGATTATGATATTGTCATTATAAAATCTCATGAAAATATTCTTTGCATTTCTTGACACGAGATGGAAGGACGCGTTTTCGACGAGGTCCTTAAACGAGTAAGACATCTCGGGAAAACCTGGAGAGTCTAGAACGAGATTTTGGGACGTTATGTCTCAATGCGTGTTTGCCGGACGACTTCAACAGTGACCGTAAACCGTTTCTAGTCAAATACGAGCATGCGGTTCGCTCAAGGACAATTGTTCTTAGCGCTACAAGGGCCTCTCTTCCAGCCGCATCTCCTACGGTGCAAAAAGGGCCGAGAGAGTACGGGGCTCTAACCCGGAGGTTATGGATTCAAGTACCATAATCACAAGTGTTGCGGGTGATGCATCCCCCGAGGGTGTACAAATCAGAACGAATGTTGAAGCTCCGGTGTCACAACCCGAGTCTTCAAGTCAATCCAAAGACCTGCAGGGTAAAAGAGGGAGAGTTGAATCTTAGGCCACAGACGGGAAAATCTAAGGTTCAAACTGACGAGATTAATATTTCCCTATGCAGTATATCGAGGCAATGGGAGAAACTAGTTACAAGACAAGGTATTAACCCGAGAAAACAATGGTTGATATCTCGGCAAGTATCCCGAGTTTGGATGAAACCAGGAAGTCATCCAAATGAAGTACAAGAATGGTATACTTTTGGAGCTTTAGCTTCAATCTATACCGTGTCACCGGATTCCCGTAAATTTCAAAATTACCGAAATGGATTGGGGGAAGCGATTTACGAGACTGGGCCAATAACCCACACTTGGCCGAGGCGATATTTTGAACTCGTATTTTATCGGTGCAGCTCCGAACCAAATAAGAAAGGCTTTAATGAAGCTTTTCATTTCATCAAGCTAAGAAGACCGGATGGAAATGCTTTAAAATATATTAAGGCAAATTTTAGGAAGAAGGACCGATGTTAGTAGGAGCATTTTTCAAGATGAAGCTTCTACGAGACGAGCATGGGGTCTTTGGGTTTGTCTAATCGAAATGGACAAGGTCAAATATCCATTTAAGTTCTTCCAAAATTCGGCAAATGGATCTTTCCTTTTGAATTCGATGATCGGATCAACCACGGGGGTTTGCGAAGAACTCTTCGAGACCAAAAGAAGAATTCTCGGGAAAACAAGATTCCGCAAGCAAAGAAACTTACCGGAAATTTCGTAATATGGCGCATGTTGGCCGATGGATCGACCGGATCATCAAACATGCCCCGAACGAATGAACCCGAGTTTGGGAAAGGTTTTCGACCCAAACCCGACCGACAAGAAAGACCGAAAGGAAAGGACGGCCCACTCACAAAACGCGCGTTTTCCTCGGGGACCATGCAAACCAACTTTTAGAAGATTCCCGACAACTTTCATGGCCGAGTCACGCGGAAGAAAAAGAAAACCACCGGGCGAGGCAATAATGCGAGATATGACGAAGCAAATGACGCGTCATAAGTATCAAAGCAAGATTTGGAGTCCGCCTTTCAAGTCGGACTTACATCTATAAAAGGCGAGATTTGAAGGAAGCTAGGGACATCGAACATTTTCCTTAGTTTTCTTACAATAAAACGAGTGAAAAATTTGTAATATTTTGAGTGTTTTAGTTTTTAAGTTTTGATGTATTTTCGTGTGCAAGCCTCATACATGAGAGCCTAAACAAGTATTCTCCTCCCAAAAGGAGATTACTAATGTAATAAATTTTCTTTAAGTTCTTAATAAAATAAAGGCTGTTTGTTCAACATGTGTTCATGATGTACTATTGATCAATCCCCTTTGAAGAATTACTTTTACGCCTTGGAGTAGGAAACGAACTAAAAGGTCGTGGCCGAGCGAGTTTTCGAAGGAGTCGGATAACTTGCGATCATCTTCCTCGAGGTGAGGTTGAACAGTGAGAGTGTTCGTCAAACGATCCGGGGCGTAATTTTCCGATCGGTGGCGTTGCGAACCAGCTTAACCCGGTGCCGCTTTTGGTCAAAAGAGGTATGAATTTTAAGGGATTTATTAATTTTACGGAAGCATGTTGGGCCGATATGGTCGTAATGGACTATTTTCATTTTCATCTAAAAGACCCAATTTGTATACGGATAAATACTTGAAATAAGATCTTGATAGAAGTATGTCTTGTTGAGTTTATAGGTCGAAACCCGACATGATCCATTTAAAACCTCCGAATAGAGATCGGATCTAAGTAGTGTAACAATGCCACGAACAAAACAAGTTACGTAAAAATTGGGTTCTTATTTTCTAAAAATCCGAAAAACAAATTAATTAGGAGTGAAAACTTTTTGATTATTGTATAATGCAATATATTTATCCTCATGGAGCAACCGCCACAAATTAGAGTTTAAAGGGATAACTAGAACTATTGTTATTAAAGAATAAAACTTAGGGGCAAAATGGTCCAAAAGTTGCAAAGAGTAATTATTTTCGTAGTTCGGGATGCAAAAGGTTAAAAATAAAAGTCTAGGTTGTGAAGTATAAAAAGGGGTAAAGTTGAGGTGGTTAAAAATAATTATCTCTTTAAATTATAACTATCTAATGGGACCCACCAACTATAATCTTACAAATATAATATTATATATTCAAATTAAAATATTGAAATGGACCCCACCACTACCAACTTTTCAATTATTATATACATAAAATAATATTTCAAAACTACTCAAACCAAACACAATCTCATTTTCAACCCTACATAAAACACATTTCAATTCATTCATCCAAACACAATCCCAATTTCCACACGAAAACCAATAAATTCTCAAAATTCTATTTCCAACTCCAGAAACTGGAAATGGACCATGGAAACATAAACAAACAGGCCCTTAGTTTTTGTAATATTCGACAGTAATATAATATCACGAGAGTACTGAAAAGTATTAGGTTTTAATTTGAAAAGTATTAGTAGTCCCTCTGAAAAATATTATTGCGTAGTTCACTTGAAAATATTTAATAATCATCTAAACAACATTAGTTTTTCCGTTAAAAGTATTAATAGTCCCGTGAAACATGAAAACATATTAGTTTTTCCATGAAAGATTTTCATTAATTTCCTGAAAAATATTAGTTTTTCTAATAAAAAGTATTAGTGGTCCAACTGAAAAGTATTAGTAGGTCCTACAAAAAGTATTAATATTCCGTTGGGTCACTGGGTACGCGGGTCAGATAAATTCATTAGACTGGATCCATCTAACCGTTAGACCATTTGACAGAAGACTACATCTTTATCAAAAAGTGTGGATAAGGTCATCTATGCCATTGTGTTTTATTTCTTATTCCATCAGATGATCATCACGACTTGGCATCATCTAACCGTTAGATGGTTTTTATTATTTTATTTTTAGAATAATTATTTATATGATTTTGAGTTAGTTAAGATTCACACGGAAGATTTGTTTACTTTTTCCAGTGAAGTATAATTTTATTTTAGCTTAAATATGATAATAATTTGAATCTAATATGTGCTCATTACACATTTATTTTATTCAGATGAAGTTTAGTAATATAATGTTTCTTTTTCCGGAACCAATCCCAACTCAAATCATCGATCCTTTTATATTTTATATGTAGCTTCTTCAATTCTTTTCTATCTGCACATGCATGGATTTTTTAAAGAATCACACAACTTTAGCCGATAATTATATATCTATCAGACTATGCTAATGTATAGTCACATTTCACAAAATAGTGAAAAATATTTTGAGTTATGAGTAATTTATAAATATTTGGCATAATTTTCACCTTTTTTAGGGTATCCTCATTATTATTAATAAATTCATCTCCAACAATTTAATCAAGACACATATCATACAAAAATTTTGTCTTTTGACAAATCCAATGTAGCACATGGGTAATGTTCTAGTGTCATATATATCACATAATAAATAAATATTATGTAGAGTATTTTAATAAATTATATTCAGATATTATCAAAATTTACGACTTAGAATCCAAGATTTGTTCCAAGAATCATTTATTGATTTTTTTAGATATATTTATAAATAATATATTTGTATAAAAGTTCATCTCTTTTTTTTAGGAACCAGATAAAATTTTTATGAGTAGGTCTTTTGTAAGATCGTCACACGGATCCAAATCTGTGCATGAGATCCCCAACACTCGAACTCATACCCAAAACCAAATCCAGTACAATAAAATTCCCGATAGACTATCGTTGACGTTATAATTCTGAAAAATGATGTTTTGAGGGAAGATTAAAAAAATGAATCCTTTTTACCTTATAAGAAGAGGATAATTTGATAAGGCCATCTCCAACAATAATTCTATTTTAGCGTAGCTTTTACATTAAAAAAATGCAATTTCTGCACCAAACTAAAATTTCATCTCCAATCATTCTACTTCAAATTTCAATTAAAAAAACTATATTATTAAAAACTAATTATTTATTAACATATTATTATAAGTACATATTTAGTCAATTAAAAATATATTTTATTATTTTATTAAGTCAATTAATCTATAAGTTTTAGAACTTACTAAAAAGTTAATTTAGTAATATTAATAATGTATGTTAATAATAAACTTGTATATTCAAATAATTAAATTTTATTAGAATTATTTAAAAAAATTAAATATACAATTAGGATAACAAATAATATTATAATAATATCTAAATATAGCAAAAGCTGCAAAACTTATTTAAATAACAAAAAACAAAACATAAAAACAAAAAACAAATAAATGGGTTAGCGCATGAACAAAGTCTTTGCGCCGAGTTGGCGCAAAGATCGTAGCACACACACTCTGGCGCAACACTGTAGCACACACCAAATTGGCGCAACATTTGGCGTATGGGTTGGAGTCCATTTTTGCACTACTATGGCGTCGGCGCTTGATTTGAAGCCAGCGTTGGAGATGACCTGACTTTGAAGTTTGAATTACAAACCAGTGTTGTTTGCAGCAGGGTTGCAGAGGGGGTGCGACAAGTGATAATTCTGAGGAAATAATAAATAACTTTAATAAATATAATAAATTAATACTTTAAAGTATGTGTAATGTAACTTATTTTCACCGTTTATTGCATGGACCCATGTGTAATATGTAACTTATTTTCACCATTTAATGCAAGGACTCAGTCAATATGTTACTTATTTTCACCATTTAATGAATGGACCCATGTTACATAAGTAACATAAATCTAACTCTGAATGGAAAGATTGTCTGTCCCCAACTAACAAGTCCATTTAATGGATGGACCCAATTGAATATGTTACATACTTTCAACATTTAATGCAAGACCCACATAAGATATGGTACGATAGACAAGATCATGATCGTGTCAAAGTTCAACGATCGTTTCACACTGCGCACGATCGACAAAAATGACGATCGTGCCCATCGAGACACGAACGCCAAAAATGACGATCGCTCCATCGTGCCACATTGACGGCCAGACTCAACATGTTGTGTGGAAACATGTGCGACCCCAAATTCACTTACAACCAGAGAGTTAATCGATAACCAAATCATCCAAATCATTCCCAAATCATACCAAATTATTCAAGTTAACCCAAAACATATTATATACAAACTAAATATATAAAATATATACAATTCCAACTAAATACCCACAATATACACAATCTAAATCAAGGGGGAGGGGTCCAAGTGGATGCATCAGTACTAAATTTATACACCATAAATGCTAAATTCCGATGATACACAGTTTTTATATACTCCTCTGTGTTAAGCGTCGGGTCAAATGCATTTACAAGAAAACTCTCCACCCTCCTCAACGCAAACGGTCCACAACTACCTTGGCACGATGGCTTATTTCATCGACCGTGCTACAAATTAAGCCATCGTGCCCCAAAGACACGATGGTGGCACAATCGATGAACAAAGCCATCGTGCCCCAAAGGCACGATGGTGGCACGATCAATGAACTAAGCCATCGTGCCCCAAAGGCACGATGGTGGCACGATCGATGAACTACCATCGTGCCTAAGTGGCACGATCGTACAGTCGATCGTGCAACCTAGGGCTTCATCGACCGTGCCATTTCGTCTTCTTCAAAGTTTCACATTTCAAATTTTACAATCGAAACGGCGTCATAACTACACCCATCTCCAACCCATACCCATACAACTAAATATATAACAATAGCACACCCAAACTACAAAAATGCAAGTTATTTTAAGCCAAAGTGGAGTTATTACCTCATCATCGTCTTCGAACCGTCGGGCGGGGCGATCGGTCGTCGTGTGTCGTCGCGTCTCGGCCTGTTGTGGATGGTGGTGCACCATCCACGAAGTAAATCATCATCATCGGGAAGAACCATCCTTCTTCTCGGTATGTTTGGATATCACGAGCCATTTTGCCGTCGAATAGAACAGTTTGAGGTGGTGGGTGTATTTTTTTGTTTTAGATTGAGGAAGTGGGGAGGTGAAAGGTTGGAGGGTGTATTTTGGGGAAAAATAAGACCAAGGTAAAACCGGAAAAGGGGGGTGAACTCATCAATTGTGCTATATTTGAAAAGGTGGGGGGTGGTGTACTTAGAAAGTGGGTGTACTCATCAAAAAAGGGGATGCCAATAGCACCACCCTTTTTTTATTCTACACGTGGCGGTGGCGATCCATGTTGTCCCCCTCCCGTGGGATGAACATGGATCTTCAAGTATCTGTCTCTGTCCCATCCGGCTCCGTTGCCATCTCTAAGAAACACGAGAGTTTTTTCCATGTCCCATATATCAAATATAGCCTTTTGACCCAACAACTTATCAAGAATGGCCTTTGACCGATATTTATTGCTAAAACAAAATAGAAAAAGGTAGAAATTGTACACTTTCCGAAATGCCCATCATAAAAGACACAGGGTCGATTAACCGGTCATTTTCTCGAGTAGATGAAGTCGATTAATCAACTGCTGCGTATTTGCAGAATCGGGTCGTTTAATCGACCCCAATGAGTCGATTAACCGACCAGCATTAATGTGTCGATTGATCTACTCAAAATTATTAAGTCGGTCAATGGTCGATTAATCGACCGTTAATCGACTAAAATAAATGTGGTCGGTCAGCGGTCGATTAATCGACTTAAGTGGTCGATTATTGAATGAATGTTATATACTGAATGGGGTTTATAAGCCCTCAATCGACTCTAAACGACAATCGTTCAAATCGACCCTCACCACTGTCAAAGTGACCGCCATTGATTGCCGCTGTTGATAGCTGCCGGTGCCGCCGTCGTTGGGGAATATTTTCTTGTGATTTCTGTATATAAAGTAAGAGTTTTATTTTGTTTTTTGAATTAGTTATTTTAACTGCATTGTAAAATATGTTATGATGGTTTGAGGTATTGAATTATTGAATGAATGTTATATACTGAATGGGGTTTAGGGTTTAGTTTGAATTGAATGTTAATGTTATTTGGAATGTTAGACAGTTATGGGAATATTGTGTTTTTCATTGCAAAAGTTTGTTGGGAGTGTTGGGAGGAATCCTAGGGTTTAGGCTTGAATTCAATCAAAAGACTTGTATTGTTTTGCAAAAAAAAGTGATTATTGTCTTTGTTTTGGAGGGGTTCAATATTTATTAACTGAAAAAAGTGCTTTTTTAAGCCAAAAGTGCTTTTTTTTTGCAAAAAAGCACTAAAAAGTGCCTTTTAAGCCAAATAACCGCTTGATAAATCGCTAATAATCGATTTGCGCAAGATAATTGATATTTAACACTCCAAAATTTGTCTTTTCTGTTTCAATTATACAGAAAAAATGGCATACCTCACCACCATTGAAAATCGGTTTGATTCAAGAGTTACATCCCGATGTAACTTACAAGTTCTAAGTCTAGTATATGATAAGTTAGATGCCGAACACAAAGAGCTGTTGGTGAACTCGGCTTTCGGAGACTTATACAAGTTCCAGAATAATATTCAGATTTCTTGTAAACTTCTTCATGCTCTATTGTTTATGAGGATTAAATCACCGGTGCATGATGAGGTATGGTTCCGTGTTGGGGATGCAAATGTCAGATTCGGGTTCTCGGACTTCACTCTCATCACTGGATTGAATCCCGGAATTGAGAATGATTTTGTAAAGGACATCCCATCGGATGGACGGTTAGCGGCAGAGTATTTTGCGGGAGGGAAAAAGGCTGTGAAGCCAAGTCAATTGAAGGTGGCTTTTGAGCACCATGCAAAGAATGAGGAGGACCGATACAAATTGGGATTGGCCTCATATATGAGTGTGTTTTTTGCGGTGTAAGGAGCCTACCACTTCAATTGATATGAAGATTTTGCAAGTTGTTGACAATTTGGATCTTATCAATAAATACCCGTGGGGAAGATCATCCTATGACTATCTTTACAGTTTGATGAAAACTATTACTAAAGTTGACCATCACGCCTTTCGGGGCTTTACACACGCAGCATGTATTTATCAAAGTCATTTTCGTTAGATTACAATGTATATTTTAAATTTCGAGAAATATTTATAACATTGGATTGTTTGTTAGGTATGGGCATTTGAGACCTTTCCTGCCGTATACCGAATGTTTAGAACTGAAAGAACCGAACAAAGACTTCCTAGGATGTGTGGGTGGAGGTCCACATCCACTTTTAGCTATTTTGAGATTATTGCTGTCTTGGACGAGCCTATGGTAATTTTGAGATTATTTTTAATTGCGTATAATTTTTAATCGATATTTTGAGATTATTTGTAATAGATATTGTTTGTGAATTGGTAGGATGAAGTTTTGTTTACATTGTCTCCGACACAAGAAGAAATGGAAAAAGAATATGTTGTGATGTTTTCCGGCGTGTTCCCCGAGGATCTCAGTTATCCTTTGGATGAGCAGACGATGCCTACAGATGATCGAGAGATGGTGGAAGAGACAGACTGAGAGAGAGAGAGACAGACACAGAGAGAGAGACAGGCACAGAGAGAGAGTCAGGGCCTACAAGTGTGCCACTAGGGGATGTCCATGAGACGGAGCATGGAGGCAGTTCTCAAGTAGCCCCACTTTCCACCGGCCCTTCCATCGGTATGAGGCAGGTTTTGGATGCCGTGACCACGCTGACAAAAAAGCAAGATGATGCTTTTTCTTTTCTAAACAAAAAGGTCGAAGATGCTTTTTCTCTTATGAGTGGAAAGATCGAAGAATTGGACCGCAAGATTTATGCATTAGACCAAAAACTTGAACAAGAAGTCGGCCTTTATACGTGGTTCACTCCGAGAGGCGATGGAGATGGGGCTGTCTCCGATTATGGGACGGTGGTGGAGACAGAGAAGACTAAGAGTCAGGCTGTTGAGGAGGAGGAGCATGATCAGGTTGTTGAGGATCAGGCTGAGGGTCAGTCTTTTGAGGAGGAGGAGGAGGATGATCAGACAGAGAAGACCAAGTCTGTTGAGGTGGAGAAGAATAAGGTTGCCGAGGAGGTGGTGGATACGAGAGATGCATTCCGATGTTGAGGTGGTGGAGGTGGAGCGGGGCAAACACGGGGATGATCGGGAACGGTGAAATATACAAGGAAGAAGAGGCCATCAAAACATGTAGAAAAAGAAAATGTTCTACAAACGGGAGTGAAGCTTAACGAGAGTGCCTTCAATTCATACAAGAACTCCCTTCACAACTGAATCGAGGCCACAAACAACCACCTCCAGAACCTTTTTAGACAAGATGCAAATTGATTTCTTCCTCCCGGTGGATCCATTGAAGGCCAAAAAATTTAAAGAATGGTACACAAAGGCAGCTGATAGGTAATATTAACTGCAAACACTGTCAACTGATAGGTCGATTGATGGTCGGTCAATCTACCATTGATCGACTGATTAGTCGATTAATGGTCGATCAATCGACCTTTAATCAATTAACCAGTCGATCAATGGTCGATCAATCGACCTTTAATTGATTAATCAATCGATCAATGGTCGATCAATCGACCTTTAATCGACTACATGGTCGGTCTGTGGTCGATTAGTTGTCGTTGCAACGACCTTTAATCGACTATTCGGTCGATTAATGGTAGATTGACCGACCACTGACCGACCCCAGGTTTATTTTATGTTTTTGCTTCATTTCATTAATTAATATGTACATATTGCTTCCAACAGTGAAGAATTGATCAAAAATGGGGTCACAATAAAAAATGCTAAAAGCTGGTTTACGTTGATTCCGCATCCGGGCTTGGCTTGAAGATGATGTAAGTCCAGTTTAATATGTACATATTGCTTTAGTATTATGTGAATCTTATAACAACTTTTCACTTTTCAGCACGTGAATTTGGCGATGACCTTGTTACGGGAGAGACAGACAAGATATCCGGTGTCCTTCGGCAAGTACACCCGAGCCATCCTAGACAGTATGTTCTATGAATCATTGATATTTGAACTCAATGATTACAAGCAGAACCCCACTAACTACAAGTTCGACAAATCTTTGATTAATTATACGAATGGGACTTGGAGTAAGTTTGGGAGGGAATGGGCTGGGTGTACACACTTGTACTTTCCAATTTGCTATAATAAGCATTGGATTGCGGCCGAACTTGTATTTGAAACATCGGAGGTGAATATCTATGATCCCGACAAGGGCTGCCTAACAGAGGGGCAACTTAATTAGTGCCTTGAACCTGTTATCGTGATGTTACCCTTACTTGCACAACAAGTTGAGATTAAAACAAACGGCCCCCTCAAAGTGGTCAGATCTGACAAGACATCCAAGCAGGGCACGTCGTAAGTTATCTAATCTTAACTGTGTTATTTAGCTTAATGTTTTACTTAAATGGTAATTGTTGTTTTAACATATCATAGGGGTGATTGTGGAGTCTTCGTGATCAAATATATTGAATTTCTGAGTGTCGGGCAAGAAGTAAATCTCAAGAAATGTACCATCATATGCTTATGTGGAGGAGAAGTTGGTCGCCGACATATATGCTTTTAATTATGATCCTTGATTGTATTGGTCAAGATATTTTGAATACTTGTAAATGATATACTTTTAGATTTTAAGTGATGTAGTTGAGTAATTGTATTGATCAATATATTTTTAAGTGATGTAGTTGAGATTTAGTCGATTTTTAAGTATATTGTAAATGCTATGATTAGTCGAATTAGTTGAGAATTAGTCGATTAATCGACCATCTGAACGATACATATGAGTCGATTAATCGACCATCTGAACGATACATATGAGTCGATTAATCGACCATCTGAACGATACATAGGTCGATTAATAGACCATCTGAACAACAGATGAGTCGATTAATCGACCATATGAACAACAGATGAGTCGATTAATCGACCATCTGAACGATACAGAGGTCGATTAATCGACTAATTCAGAACAACAAATGAGTCGATTAATCGATCATCTGAAAGACACAATTTCTAAAAGTTGTCATTGTTACAAACCACTGAATTACATGCATAACAACAACATCTAAACAACTGAATTACTTCCTACAGAAACATCATCCGCTGAACTTTCTGAGTCAATCACTATTGGATTGTTGCTATGATACCCAGGTACATCTGAGAAGTCAATCTGAGCAGCGTTATGTGTTTTGAAGACGTTGTAGGCGATGTCATAATATTGAAACCCAGTCGTCCGAAACTCTTTTTCTTCAATGCTTTCCTGTACAAATGACATGTAAATTAGAATGTCAAAGTGTAAAAAATAACCAACTTAACCATATTATGTTCTGGTTAATTACCTCTCCAATTCGATTAAAGTAATTGCCATCCACGTATACGATGTTCCGTCCCTTGTCAAATCTAGCTCCCGTTTTGTCAATATAACTTTCAAACCTCCCAAACTTGTCCCGGAACAACTGAATTCAAGCTTTAACATCAGCAACACTAAAATCCTTTGAAAATATGCTTCGAAGTTGTGGAGCAATTAGACGGATTAAGGAGTTCCACTCAACAGCATCATGCACTGGCATGACGCGAGTGGAACAATCTAGCATTTTAAACAGGTAGCTTTCCTCTGCAGGTTCCCAGTTCACTAGCATTCAAAACAAGTAGTCTTAAAGAACAGAAAAATACAAAGTAGAATGCATTCTAATTAACAAACAATAAAATTTGGCATCTACTTACTTGTAAATATGTAATGTCAAAATTGTTAGAGAATTTTCTAACCGCAAGTCTACGGTGTCAAGTTTTAATATAGAGTAGTAAGGTTGTCGAATCCACAGGGAATAATTATCGAATTATTGCTAAGTACTATAATATAGTAGTCTAACTTTATTTAGAAATTCAATAATTGATGGGGTTGATTATACTAAAAATACTAAAAATAAATTAAGACTATGAAAATATAAATGAGTTTATCCAAATGATTAAATGAATTCTAGAGGTATGATGAATCTAGTTATCCCTTATGTTGTTAATATGGTTTATCAATCATCAATTATCAATTTATAAGTCAAGATTTCTACAATAATCATTCCCTTTCTCAAGTGCCAATGATTTTAGATTCAATTGAGAAATCAATATCTCTATAAAAATCACCAATCAAAATCTCAATAAAAGCTATGAATCTTGATAAATGACTTCAAAGGATTCACAAATCTCTCAATTTTATGAAATCCTAGTTTATGCTATTCCAAGGTCATGTATTCAATTACCTCTCTCAAGTGTCAAATCAAATACACCAAACAATCTAAATTATTGATCAAGTAATTTAGAAGCAATTGATAAGGGTCTTTTTATGCATGTTTTATGTGTATATTTGAGTAGTATTCGAGTTATTTTATTGTTAGTTTTATAAATTTTTGATTGTACATAGTTCATATTACTCCGAGGTGCTTTTATTGATGTAGATTGACCATTTGGGGCTAATTTTGGTGAATTTCGGACCATGGATTCATGTCAAAACATACCGGGGAGTTTAAGGATGCAAAAACGCTCGAAATTCCAAGCCAAACGCGTCATTTTGGGGCCTTTTTGGTCCAACACGGGCAGGGGGTGTCGGGCAACACGGCCGTGTTCACGGAGCCAAAAACTCGATTTTTCGCACAAAAAAATGACCTCTCCGACACGGCCAGGCCGTGTTCCCAACACGGCCGTGTCAGAGACGGCCGGCCGTGTCTGGGAGCACGACCATGTTTCCTCGAGTCCCTGTGTGATAAAACAAAGACGGCCCGGCCGTTTCGGGGCGACACGGGCGTGTCCGGACCTCTTTTTGCAACTTTTCTTTGCGGAATTTGGGGAAAACTCACCAACCAACCCATTTTGGCCACTTTTGTACACTTTTAACACCCTATTTTGCTGAAACATGTCTCCATGTCCCTCCTCATCACTTGAATACAAGAATTCACCAACCAACAAGGAAAATGGAGGCAATTGTTTAACAAAAGAGAGTACTCTCAATGTATTGGTTGCCTATAAAAGCCAAGGGTTGAAGTTGGGAGAGAAATTCATTTAGATACTCAGGAAATATTCATTGTATTCATTTCATTAAGTAGAATTGGGATCAAGGGGTCTTGGAGGAGAAAGCTTGGGGCAATATTGGAGAAGAAGGCTTGGATCAACATCATCAACCAAGGAGGAAGTCTTGTATTGGTCTTGAATAAGAGCTAAGTACACCATGTTCATTTTATTCAAATCATCTTGTGTAGTATACTCTTTTATTAAAGCCATGTGTAGCTAAACTCCTAGTGTTTGAATGTAATGAACTCTAGAATGGATTTGTGATTAAGGTGTGTATGTTTTTAATAAAATCTTCATATTTTGTGTGATTCACTTATATTATGCTTCGTTCATTCGAATTGATATATGCGCAATATTGATTTGAAGTTTATTTTTCATCCGGGAAATCGAGAGATTCATGGTGAAATAGAACCTATATAAGTGAAAAGAGTTGCATGCAATCCTAGATATAGGACGACATAAATCTTCTGGATTAGGGTCAAACCTAATATGGGAATTCACAAATCGTTATAATGTTGTCTTTGGGGTTTTAACTAGAAAGAGATTTCAGTTAATCAACTTGAGATTAGAAGTTTTTCGCCTTGAGAAAGGGTTTAACTTAAATTGGGAATTTCTACGGTCCACAAGACATGAGATTTTATTAAAAGAGGTTGGTTTTTGCTTAAGGGCTTACGGTTGTATTTTTAACTTGTCAAATCATAAAAGCATTCTAGAGGGATTTGCATTCAAACACATTTCTATCTCTTGATTTCTTATTTTACAAATGTTACTTCATTTTTACAATTTATAATTTGTTTTCCTTTTTCATCAAACAAAAACTCTGAAAATTTGTTAGATTAAATAACAAAAAGACGGTAATTATTAGTACTTACAATCCTCGTGGGAATGACACTCGGTACTCAATAATCTATACTATAAAACGATAGGTGCACTTACGGTTTTAAAGGTAGCTTTTGAGCCATCAAGTTTTGGCGCCGTTTCTGCCGGGATTGTAATATTAAGAACACCTTATTTTTGTTAATTTAATCATTTTTTTTATTTTCATCAATTGTCTTTCTAGGTATCTATCTTTGTAAGTCTTGGATTATACTTATCCTCCTTGTTTACTACAAAG
This sequence comes from Rehmannia glutinosa, assembly GCA_016081115.2. Taxonomy (NCBI): domain Eukaryota; kingdom Viridiplantae; phylum Streptophyta; class Magnoliopsida; order Lamiales; family Orobanchaceae; genus Rehmannia; species Rehmannia glutinosa. The sequence goes on along the minus strand of CM071924.1, from coordinate 63,619,132 downwards.
TGCATGCCTACTCGCCGAATTTGGAAGCACGAGACCGCCAGTAGCAACACAGAGGAAAGTATTAGTACAGAGACACGAAGAGGATACTAACGAAAGCAAGGATCCCGATATGGCGGATGAACAACAAAGAACCATGTATACGACTAAGCCAAGCGTCATGGACGGCACATCGTCAAGATCGTAAGGCCCATTGTTGCCCAATAATTTCAAATCAAACCGAATGTCATTCAAATGGTGCAACAATTCGCTCAATTCGATGGCCTACTGCATTTAAGATCCGAATAATCATATCGCAAATTTCCTCGAAATTTGCGATATACATTCAAAATCAATGGGGTCTCGATGATGCCATTCGTTTACGCCTATTCCCATTTACTCTTGGGGGCGGGCTAAACAATGGCTAAATACTTTGCCAAAGGAACGATTACAACGTGGAACATCATGGCGAAAAGTTTTTTTTGAAATATTTTCCACCGCCAAAATCGCACGATTGAGGAATGAAATCTCTTCATTCACTCAAGAAGATGACGAGACCTTGTACGACACTGGGAGAGATTCAAAGAATTGTTGAAATGCCCACACCATGGCCTACCTATTTGGATGCAAGTCCAAACATTTTATAATGGGCTACTTTCGCGCAACAAGACAAATGATCGATGCAATGTCGGGGAACTCTTAATAACAAAACGCCGGAAGCCGCTCAGGATTTGATCGAGGGAATGGCCATGAACGGCTACCAATGGCAATCCATACGAGGTAAAACTAACAGTCGGTTGGTGTGTATAATGCAGATCGGTAGTTACGCCGCCACACAGTCGAAGCGTTAACCCAAAAGATCGATGATTTGGCAATTCCTAAACCACCACCGCACGTTTTATCTTGTGAAACTTGGGGGATTGCATAATCATCGGAATGCCCACACACAATACCTCACGCTGAACAAAGCATTACGTTGGGAATCGCGCGTAAATTACCCAAGTAATCCTTACAAAGAACACATACAATCCTCGGGTGGCGACAACATCCTAATTTCGGTTGGGGAAACCAAGGCCAACCACGACCTAATCCCAATCTTGATCTACACACGTCTCCCGGATTTCAGCCAAATCAAGGTAAGCATAACTTGGAAGATCTTATAACAAAGTTTGTGCAATCAACAGATACCCGATTCGAGTCGGTGGAAACATCCTTGAGAAATCAAGAGGCATCTATCCATAACCGGAAAATCAAATAGGCCGATTGCGAAGATGATTTCCGAAAGGCCACAAGGTAGTTTGTCGGGTAATACCGAGCCAAACCTGGGGAGCACGTAAAGGCAATCACCATCGTTTTCCACATGAGCATGATTATGCCAATGCCGCCATGCGAGAAATATGTGGAGGATGACATGCCCAAAGAAAAGCTCATGAAAAAAGAGATTGCGAATACAAGCCCAAGATCCCTTACCAGGAGTCTAACCGAAGAAGATAGAAGGGAGGACAAATTTGGTAAGTACTTGATTCTTTCAAACAATTACATGCCAATATTCCATTTGTTGACCTCATTCAAAGCATGTTAAGGATCTTAATGACATCATTCCTAGTGAAAATAAGCTCAACAAATTATCAAATGTGCAATTGAATGATAAATGTCCTTCCAATGAACTACCACAAAAATTTAATGATCCGGGGAAGTTTTATTATTCCTTGCACAATTGATGGTTTACTGTTGATAGGGCACTAGCCGACTTGGGAGCTAGTATCAATGTGATGTCTTATGAAACATTCAAGCATGCGGGATTAGGTGAACTTAAACCTATTAGGATGGACATTCAATTGGCCGATAAATCGATTAAACATCCAGAGGTATTATTAATGATGTGTTAGTCAAGATTGATACATTCATGTTCCGATTGATTTTGTTATTCTTGACATGCATGATGATATTGATGTTCCTCTAATTCTTGGCGCCCTTTCTTGGCTACGCGAAATCTATCATTGATGTGCATGAGGGAAAATTAACTTTGAGAGTAGGGGATGAACAAGTAATTTTTAAAATTCATGTTGATATTGAAAATGATACTACTTGTTCTTTTGTCAATTCAATTCCTTTGCATGATGAGAAACTCTTGGAGAAAAGTGTTGTTCAAAGTCCATGTTGGAAGCTTATGCCCAAAAAGGGGACCAGGAAAGGTCGAAATGCACATTTTGAAACTTGAGGTTGGGGTAGTTCTCCTAAACACCAAAGGGATTTTCATAAGTTTGAAGCTCGCCCGACTAATCTCCACATTTAGGCGAGTTAGTCCGGCTATACGACTTTAAAGAAGCGCTACCCGGGAGGCAACCCGATGTTTGTGTGCAATTGTTTTCATTTATTTTTATTTTATTTTATTTTCTTTCAAAATAATCACAAGTCCTGAGTCATTTTCAAATCATTAAAAAAAAAAATCTTGAGCTTCTTCTTGCTTGTCCTAATTGGGAATATTTGAGATTTCACGGTATTCGAGTTGTGCGTTGCTTAACTTTGATTAGGTATGAAGGTGCCGTTGAAGGTCCGCACCAAAACAACCCAATGGTCGCTCAACACCGATTCCACTATTGTAGTAAGGTCGTATTTTTCTTTTTCCACCTCTTTTATATCATTCTAATTTCTTTTTTTTTTTTGTGTTTTGTGTGTGTTTGTCCATTTCTTTCTTTCACATTGAGGACAATGTGAATCTTAAAGTTGGAGGTGGGTACAATAACATTTTCGGAATGCTTGTATGCTTGTTTGTGAGAGATATGATTTTTTTTTTTTTTTTAAATTGAATGTTTGCTAGTCAATAACTTAGCCCAATTATACCTACATTAACTTGTTAATTTGTGTTTTCAATGTGAAGCAATTGATTGTCTAGGATAGATTGACGTGGATGCGGACAAAATTTTGATGAGATTTCTAACACCATAAATACTTGATGTGTTAAGGCATATACGACGATACCTGGGGCGCTATGAACGCGTCGAGAACTCGTGATTTAGTAGTGGTTAACGAGTTGTTAAACCAAGCTTGCGAAAAAAAAAAAAGAGAAAGAGAAAATGAAAAAAAAAAAAAAAAAAGAAGAAAAAAAACGGACCAATCGAGGTTATACTCCTCTATTTGTTGTTGCTTAGTAACTAGGAGCATTCATGAGCCCCATGTTTGTCTTTTTACGTAAAACGGCGACACGAATATGAGTATGGGAAACCACCTAGAGTGTTTCAACAGAAATTCAAAATATAAACCTAGTGGAAACATGTCTCGAAAGGTCCCAAAAAAAAAAAAAAACAAGAGAAAAAAAAAAAAAAAAAAAAGGAGAATGAATACTCTTTGACTTCTCATTCCAATAAAGTTCAAGAAGCTTGGTTATATGACTAGTAAGCTAACTACTATGATCCATTGAGTTTTTGTATTTTCATAGCATTATTGAATTGAAGTTGTTCATAACTATCAATATTTGTGGCATGATGATTTCAAGTCTCAATAATGCCTACCGATATTACGGTCTTTCTTCGACAATCGATCGCTTTGCAAAATAATTTTTTTTTTTACTTGAATGGTTAATTCGGGTTGAGAAGGCTAAGAACTTGACCGCTTGTGTTCAATGTGTTGAAAAAAAAAAAGAAAAAAAAGTTTTGTGTTGTGATTTATGAATCCCTCTTTTTGATATAATGTTTTGCTTGAGGACAAGCAAAGTTCAAAGTTGGAGGTGGTTTGATAAGGGTCTTTTTATGCATGTTTTATGTGTATATTTGAGTAGTATTCGAGTTATTTTATTGTTAGTTTTATAAATTTTTGATTGTACATAGTTCATATTACTCCGAGGTGCTTTTATTGATGTAGATTGACCATTTGGGGCTAATTTTGGTGAATTTCGGACCATGGATTCATGTCAAAACATACCGGGAGTTTAAGGATGCAAAACGCTTGAAATTCCAAGCCAAACGTCATTTCGGGGCCTTTTTGGTCCAACACGGGCAGGGGTGTCGGGCAACACGGCCGTGTTCACGGGAGCCAAAAACTCGATTTTTCGCACAAAACAGCCTCGACACGGCCGTGTCAGAGACACGGCCTGGCCGTGTCGGGAGCACGACCATGTTTCCCGAGTCCCTGTGTGATAAAACAGCACGGCCGGCCGTTCGGGCGACACGGGCATGTCCGGACCTCTTTTTGCAACTTTTCTTTGCGGAATTTGGGGAAAACTCACCAACCAACCCATTTTGGCCACTTTTGTACACTTTTAACACCCTATTTTGCTGAAACATGTCTCCATGTCCCCTCCTCATCACTTGAATACAAGAATTCACCAACCAACAAGGAAAATGGAGGCAATTGTTTAACAAAAGAGAGTACTCTCAATGTATTGGTTGCCTATAAAAGCCAAGGTTGAAGTTGGGAGAGAAATTCATTTAGATACTCAGAAATATTCATTGTATTCATTTCATTAAGTAGAATTGGGATCAAGCGGGTCTTGGAGGAGAAAGCTTGGGGCAATATTGGAGAAGAAGGCTTGGATCAACATCATCAACCAAGGAGGAAGTCTTGTATTGGTCTTGAATAAGAGCTAAGTACACCATGTTCATTTTATTCAAATCATCTTGTGTAGTATACTCTTTTATTAAAGCCATGTGTAGCTAAACTCCTAGTGTTTGAATGTAATGAACTCTAGAATGGATTTGTGATTAAGGTGTGTATGTTTTTAATAAAATCTTCATATTTTGTGTGATTCACTTATATTATGCTTCGTTCATTCGAATTGATATATGCGCAATATTGATTTGAAGTTTATTTTTCATCCCGGGAAATCGAGAGATTCATGGTGAAATAGAACCTATATAAGTGAAAAGAGTTGCATGCAATCCTAGATGTAGGACGACATAAATCTTCCGGATTAGGTCAAACCTAATATGGGAATTCACAAATCGTTATAATGTTTGTCTTGGGGTTTTAACTAGAAAGAGATTTGAGTTAATCAACTTGAGATTAGAAGTTTTTCGCTTTGAGAAAGGGTTTAACTTAAATTGGGAATTTCTACGGTCCACAAGACATGAGATTTTATTAAAAGAGGTTGGTTTTTGCTTAAGGGCTTACGGTTGTATTTTTAACTTGTCAAATCACAAAAACATTCTAGAGGGATTTGCATTCAAACACATTTCTATCTCTTGATTTCTTATTTTACAAATGTTACTTCATTTTTACAATTTATAATTTGTTTTCCTTTTTCATCAAACAAAAACTCGAAAATTTGTTAGATTAAATAACAAAAAGACGGTAATTATTAGTACTTACAATCCTCGTGGGAATGACACTCGGTGACTAATAATCTATACTATAAAACGATAGGTGCACTTGCCTACGGTTTTAAAGGTAGCTTTTGAGCCATCAAAGAATAGATCCAAATAGCACAAATAAATTGATAGATCTAGATTGACAAACCACAATCTCAAAACATAAGTTCAAACATAGATTACATCAATCCTCTAGAATTATAGTGTTTAGTTCATGATTAAAGAAAATGAATCCATGAAAATACAACAATACATCTTACAAGATATGAAGAAAGCAACAAAATAAGAACAAGAGTTGAGGATCTTCTCTATTTCTAGATGATAGAAGCCTCCAATCTTCTTCTCCAAATTCTTCTCAAAATGCTCAAATTCTTCTTCCTTGTCTTGTAGCTGTTTTTATTGCCTTCCCAAGGGTTCCAAGATGCCCCATTTCAAGCCCCAAGGATGGTATTTATAGTACACAAAAGTCCAAGAAGGGGTAGGTGAACATAGGATTTTCGCCCCAGCTGCGGCGCCCATCAATCTCGCCCCGATTTATCGCACAATTTTGGGCCGCCACCAACCATCACCAAATCTCGACGGGCAAGGCTGCGGACCAAGCGCATGGCGGCTCTTGGCGCCATCAATGTTCACGAACACAATCCGCCGGCGCAGGCGGCTGCCGGGCGCTGGCGCGCTGCAGCGCCACACGCTCCGTCCGTCGCCAAAGATGCTTTCTGTTGCGGGCGCTGCAGTGCGCCAGTGAGGCGCTAGCGGCGCCCGCCCGCATTTTGGCCAAAATGCGATTTTTCCTTCTTTATACGCGATTTCTTCTTTCTTCAAGCCCTTTTTCACCGTTTTCTTCATCTCTCGGCTACCAAATCCGTATTGACTCTACATCGACTCTAATTGAAATAAATAAGACTCTAACAACTCTAAAAACACCCAAAATAAAACCAAATTCTACTCTAAAATATCAAATAAGTTGGTGAAAATACCAACTTAACAAAAATCAAGGCCTGTAGAATTCTAAATTTGTTTGTGAAGCCTTACATCATGTCAAAACAACCAAAACAGACATTAAGAACCGATATATATTAAAACCCTAACCCTAAACCTACACTAAAAAGCAACATGAAACAAAATATGAAACAATTGATTAAGAAATCAACAAAGCATGATAATGTAAAACAAAAGAACAACATTTACCTCAAGAACTGTTAGTTCGTCCCATTCGTCTTCTTTGTTCGCTTTTTCGGAAAGTAAAAAATGAAAATGACTCAGAAACGTCTTTTTAACTGAACTGTGGGGGTACACGAAACGTCGACAGTGGTCGATTAATCGATTCATGTGTCGTTCAAGTGGCCGATTAATTGACCACGGTTGTCGTTCCGTGGTCGATTAGTCGACCATATGAATGACACATGAATCAATTAATCGACTCATTTGTCATTCCATGGTCGATTAATCGATTCATGTGTCATTCAAGTGGTCGATTAATCACCACGATTGTCATTCCGCGAGTCGATTATCGACCATCTCAACGATTACATGAATCGATTAATCGACTCATTTGTCGTTCCGTGGTCGATTAAATCAAAAACAGTAATCACACATTCAGAACAACCATACATAAATACATAAAACCTAAACTATTGTTCAACCATAATTACACAAAGCCTAATCTTAACTATTCAACCATACATTCAAAACCTAAATTAAAACATTCAACCATAATTACACAACTTTAAAATTGTTCAAGAACAACCATACATAACACAAAAATTTAAGGAAGACCACCCGGCTTAACATCCTTGTCAGCATCGACCCCTGATGGACCAGCCCCATCACCACCATCAACCCTTGATGGACCAGACCCATCTCCACCAAGGGACCCCATCCAACGACCTCGGGGTAAGGGATCGAAACCTGGCGGAACATCACCATCATATATAGAATCAAGGTAAACTGAATTGTCAGGATGGTAGCCGTGTTCGTTGGATAAGTCAACCGGGGCGGCATTTGATTCTACGAATATATTATGGGCGATTTTGAAGTATTTGAACCCATTCGTCCTGAAGAATCGTTGCTCAGTGGTCTCCTAAATGACAAAAATACAAAAAAAAATTATTATTATGTATAATTAATTAATTCAATATGAACAAATTAAATATTTCTTACCCCTCTAACATGATCCTAGTAAAGCCCAAGAATAAAACTATGTTGTTCTCATGATCATACGTCACACCGGGAGTTTTAATGAATCGCACAAATGCCTCGAACTTTGTTCGAACAATTGAATCGACTTTTAACCTTCCGAGGCTAAAATGTTTCTTGAAATGTGCACCAATATCAAAAGCGACAAGACGCAACAACGAGTTGAATTCGGATTGGATGGACGAGAGATGATATGAGGAGTGAAACGATTAAGATATTCATAGAGCCATTCCTTCTTTCTTCAATGGTCCAACCGATTGGTTGGACCATCCGCATTATTTGATTCCTGGTACGAGGCATATCTCTATTCAAGAAAAATGACAGATTAGTAAAAACGAAACCTTCGCTTTTTAAGCGTGGGGGTGGGGTAAACGAAATGTCATTTTAATCGGAAAGTAATAAAATCAAACGAAATGTCTTTTTAATCAGAAAGTAATAAAAACTGAAACGAAGCGTCTTTTTAACTACTTCTTAAACGAAACATAATTTTAATTATGTCGTTCAGTGGTCGATTAATCGACCCTTGAACGACAGCCGTGCACAAGTCGGTCAGATGTCGTGTAACCCTATTGTTAGGGTTTGTGTGATCGAAACTTAAATTTGAAACCCTAACCCTAACCCTAAACTAAAATCGATATAAAACCCTAACCCTAAACCTAAACTAAAATCGATATCTTAAAGCAACATAAAACAAAATATGAAACAATTGATTAAGGAAATGAACAAAGCATAATAATGTAAAACAAAAGAACAACATTTACCTCAAGATCTGTTAGTTCGTCGTCTTTCTTCCTTCGCTTTTTTGGAAAGTAAAAAATGAAAAATGACTCTGAAACGTCTTTTTAACTGTGGGGCCAACAATTTTTTAACTGTGTTGCTGCGTGGTCGATGCAACGACCATATGAACGATACAGTGGTCGATTAATCGACCCTTTGAGCGACAGATTGGTCGATTAATGGTCAATTAATCGACCCTTGAACGTCGATCGATTAATGGTCGGTCAGATGTCGTTTAACCCTACTTTTAGGGTTTGTTTAGGGTTTAGGATTTAGGGTTTAGGATTTAGAGTTTAGGATTTAGGGTTTAGGGTTTAATTAAACTTGTAAAATATACCATATAAGTATAATATGTTATAAAATCTCTCATATAATTTAGTGTTGATCGGAATTACAATAATCACAGGACTATAAATCACGTTGTACTGTATGTTACACTATATCATATGTTATCAATATGTTGTTGATTTTTTCGCCGTCAATTGTAACAGAATTTCATACTATATGCTACATAGTATCATCATATGTTATAAAATCTCTCATATAATTTAGTCTTGATTGGGATTACAATAATCACGGGACTATAAATCACATTGCACTATATGTTACACTATATCTTATGTTATCAATATGTTGTCGATTTTTTCGCCGTCAATTGTAAAATATATCATACTATATGCTACATAGTATCATCATATGTTATAAAATCTCTCATATAATTTAGTCTTGATCGAGATTACAATAATCACGGGACTAAATCACGTTGCACTGTATGTTACACTATATCATATGATATCAATATGTTGCCAATTTTTTTGCCGTCAATTGTAAAATATATCATACTATATGCTACATAGTATCATCATATGTTATAAAATCTCTTACATAATTTAGTCTTGATTGGGATTACAATAATCATGGGACTATAAATCACGTTGCACTATATCATAGTATCATATGTTATAAAATCTTATATAATTTAGTACTATATGCTATATGATCGGTCACAAGTTGTGCAACCCGACTGTGACCCCCCGTGGCCGGTCGAGGTCGCGGCAACCCGACCGACCGACCCCCGTGGTCGGTTGCAACTTGACATGATCGATTAAAGGTCGATCAGGGTTGGTCAACCCAACGAAGAACGATTACTTAACATTTTTTTGTGTGGTTATTTTGACAATACAGAGAGGTTTGTCCAAATTCATGAATACAACAATTACGAAATCGGAGACGAAATACAACAATCACTAAATATGTGATTGCCTATCGCTCATCGGTCTTTGATCACGGCAATTGTTGGTTGTACCCCGATTGTTGGCACCCATCGCATTTTGTCTTGAGCGGAACTCTCCGTTGACGGTATTCGTGATCTTTTTCTACGACGCCCACCTCGTTCCCGACAATAGGTGGCAAGACAATCATTTCCTTAATGTTATCGAGAATCTCCCATTCATTTTCGTTAGCACAGGAAGATAGTCTCCGTGATATGCTTTCCTCCAATAGTCAACGGAATAAGACGGTGAGCACATGAGGTATATTGAAAAACCTCTCTTCTTGGCCGTTGCTATTGCATGCTCACATGGTAGGTGGTCCAATTGAAACTTTCGCAAGTGCAAGTGTTCTCAAGAAAGTTAAAGTGAAATTTGTGGCCCCACTCCTCACCACATATAAACTTTGATCAATTGGTTCAACCGTGAACTTCTTGGCTTTTTCATGAGACTTGCGTAATTTTTGTTCCATTGCGGGAGTTAGATTGCTCGACAACTTCGTGCGGCCTCACGCCTCATAGAACCAAGATCGCAACTTTTTTCCAATACTATCAAACAATGCAAGTATAGGAGTTTGTCGGGCTTTTTTAAACACCGAGTTCGAGACTCGCATTGTTTGATGTCATGATATTATAACGGTCTCCCGAAAATTTGACCTCGCCAAGTAGCAAAATTTGTATCGTTAAGATACTTCTAACCTTTCTCGTCAATAGCTTGAATTTGTGACATATACTTGTGAAATTCTTCTATTGTATATGCCTCACCGCTTTGTTAAAAAGGAGATAGTATCGATCTTTCGAAATTCTGATCCTCAAGTTGCCTTTGATATGATAAATACAATGAGCATGAGCGTGCATTTTGAAAAAACATTTGATCGTGACCGATAAGACTGCGTGTTCTGCCGAGATATCACAACAAGGTCTTCTTGGTCACCTGTTATTCCTTTCAAGTTCATAAATAACCAATGCCACGAAGCATCGTTCTTAATCAACAATGGCCCATGCAAGAGGATAACCGCATATTTGCATCTTGACAAGTAAGCGATAATCAACGCACCTTTATATCTTTCAGTTAAAAATATTAGTCCACAACAACTACTTGGCGCATTGAAGAGTGAAACCCACGAATGCAGTGGCTCGTATGCCAAGAAAAAGTACTTGAAACGGTTTTCACTATCAACCTCTAAAGAGTATATAGTTCCTGGATTAGCTACTTTCAAGTTATGGGCCCATGCGGCCAACTTAGTGTAACTATCCTCAGGTGAACCCCTTATGTATGCTAAAGCAGTTTCTCTTAGACCTCCTCGCTTTTTGATAATTTATTTCAATGCCAAAGTCTTGGCGAATTTCATTCGCAACATCGCAGTCTATATGTAGTGTTGCGATCCTCAAACTCGACATGATATATTTTCCAATGATCCACGATCTTGCTTGTCTATGATCATTGGTGGACAAATTTAGAGCGCAAGTATGTTCTGGTGCATATTTTCTAATCTGAAAATAATCAGAGTCTTTGAACTTTGTTGCATGCAAACGCCATTTGCAATTTTCATCAACACAAACAATTGTGTACACATTCTTTTCGATTTTTTGTTTTGAACCGAAATTGTATTTCAATGCGATCATGTGCACAACTTCTTGAAACTCTTTCTTGGTATCGAATACTTGGTCAACGCTCAAGTCAATATCAACGGTACAACTCGTGATGTACTTCCGACCAAGAAAGAAGATGCTCATTTGTGAACCGATTTTCTTTCTAGTGCCTTGATTAAAATCGGTTCTCGGCGGTGTAGTAAACGATCACCATTATAATCATTGGAAGGAGATTCTCGAATTACCTCCAACCCATCCCAAATATCATTCACATTTCGATCATCATCACTTTGTGATTATTTTCTTCCACCTCAAAATTATGATATCCATCTTCCGGTTGCACGTCACGATCAACTATATTATGCTGCCCTCGTGGCACGTCACAAATAGTTTTTATCAAGGGTTACACAAGGAATAATCAACCTTGTTTATTGAGAGCCAAGTACCATTGCACTCCCTAAAAGCTGAAGTAATCCGGACAGAATTTGAAAATCAGATGCTTGCCGGAGAAATAAATCCCATCTCCATATCATGCAAATTGGGATCAACTTTGCAAATATTTTGTACCTTAGAATATAGCTCTTCATATGAAGTTTCGACTTTGGAACTCCTAATGCATGCATTCCATCATCACTAAATACCCATTGCCATTTTTCATTGTTATTAACAAAATGTCCAAAATAATACACGGTAATCCAAAACGGTGAAGACATGTTGTCTGCAATTAAATTGAAGATAAAAATGTCAAGTAATAGACTATAGTGCAGTTCTGTTTGATTTTAAATAAGTCGATTAATCGATCGGGCCGCGAATTTGCGGTGGGTCGTTTAATCGACCCCTCTTAGTCGTTCAATCGACCAGCTGTAATGTATCGATTGATCGACTTATTAGGGAGAACATGAGTCGATTGAACAACACTCGTTTTAGTCGATTAATCGAATGTTGCGTATTTGAATAAAACAATGCCATAAGGTCAGAGGAACTAAATTCAAACCTGAATGTTGATTTCGCTTGCAATGTCGAAGATTGGGAAGGAAGAGATGTACGATTTTCGGTTGGTTGAACCGCAAACCCCCAAAAATTCTGGCCGATATACCCAAAATTGTGGAAGAAATAAAAAGGGTATTTTAGACCTTTGCAATTGGAGGGTTGTTGGGATATTAAAGTGCTCAAAGGGTAATTTGGACATTTAACATAGAAAGAAGCGCCATTATCAACTTTTGGAATAAATAACACTATTTTTAACATCTTTCTATTCGGTAAGCGCCAAACTCAGACAAACCCCTTTTTCCATCCTTTGAAGACTCCGTCCTTACTACGAGAAAGTATTTGCTGCTGTCAAAAGAAGTAAAAAGGGATCCGTTTCTTCTTTAATCCTTGTCTAAATGCAAACAGTTAAAAAGTAACGGCCAAACCGTCATGCCTGCACTAAGCAAAACCTTTCTAGCAGAGGGCGACAATTCACACACAGAGACCCACATTGGTTGGGTCTTAATTAAAGAATTCACACTTGTAAATTTTTCTTTTTTTATCCGTTTTTCCGGGAATGTCACAATTATTGTCGGTTGTAAAGACCCCCAAATTATGCGCCGGCTCCTAAATTCCAGAGGAGAAACCAATTAATATTTGTCTTGCTTAAGTACTTCATAGTGTCCCTCTGCATCATTTTATTGGGATATTTTTATGTACCAATTTATGTACTATCAGAACCCTTCAAGGGAAAATCATGGTTGGGAGTTCGGAAATGGGAAGCTTAGCACTATCTTTTCCCGCTTTACTGTGCATTGCATATGTTTTCTGTTCATATGGAGTTGTCGGCGTTGAAGGGTACAACAATTACAATACGGGGAGTGGCATTGTGGATGGAAAATTGAATGTTCACTTGGTTGCTCACTCGCATGATGATGTCGGCTGGCTCAAGACAATTGATCAGTACTATATTGGATCCAATAATTCTATCCAGGTGGTCTCTGGTTTACAAGTGAATTGTTTGACTTTGTGGAATTTTAATTTAATTTCAATCTGACTAGTGAAAAACATCTTTACCTTTTTGTTTCTTTTTGTTGTTTGATCTTGTCAATGCAGGGTGCATGTGTGGAAAATATTCTCGACTCGGTTATCATGGAATTGCGCCGTGACCCTAACAGGAAGTTTATATTTGCTGAAATGGTAGCAAATTCCTTTTCCTATTTAATGATTTCTATTGCTTTTTCTATTAAGTCAATGAACATATGAAATTTTCTGTTTAAAATGATGATGTGCCAGCTATGGATTCCTCCTTCCATGGAATAATAGAAATGGCTAGTATAAAGTTCGTTTTATTCACATTAGCTCATATCCTAGTTGAAATTTAAGTTCATGATAACAATGAGTTATGTGCATAAAACTATTGCACAGTAGTGGTTTCCATCTTAAGCCACGGTTAAGTTGCATGTTCTTTTCTAACTTAACTAGTTGTCTAGAAAGTTGTTTTCTTGCTGTTTTATGAAAATAAGTTTCTTCTGTGGTGTCAATCAAGTTTTATGACTAGTATTCTGTAGCATTGTTTCGGTGTCCCATAAGGAAAAGAGGAAGTTTTTTGTGCACTTAACAACTTGTGTCATTTGAGATGTGGAGGATTATTTCTATTTCTGCAGAGTGTCTGATGGTTGTATTTCGTAATTCTTGCCATCATTGACTTACCCCATTGTTAAGTAGGAATGGGTCATTTAATTAAATGTTTTTCAAATTTGAATTAGTGCTTATTAGACCACCATATTTTATATTGAGATGTAGGAATTGATGCAATTAGTTGTGTTTCAAATATGGTGATGATGCTATTCACTTGTCTCTATTGTGTGAAATCCAAATAGGCGTTTTTCAATAGATGGTGGGAAGAGCAAAGTCTAGAAATTCAAGAAGAAGTAAGAAGGCTTGTTGATGTTGGCCAGTTGGAATTCGTGTACGATGATTGCTTGTAAACTGATATTATACAGTTTCTTATAGAAGTTTGGAATGATGTTTCTGAATGAGTTGTCTGTGCAGAAACGGTGGATGGTGTATGCATGATGAAGCAACTACTCATTATATAGACATGATTGACCAAACAACTCTAGGTCATCAACTGATAAAGAGTCAATTTAATAAGACTCCTCGTGCTGGATGGCAGATTGATCCATTTGGGCACTCCGCGGTGCAAGCTTACCTGCTTGGAACCGAGGTATATAAACAAATCAGTGGTTGGAACTTAACAACTGGCTTAACATTAGTCTCCAAGGCTTTTTTCTTTCATATCCATGATACTATTAGTTTCTAGGGATAATTACAAAAAAACCCCTGAGGTTTGGGCTACTTACCAAAAGATCCAGAGATGTTTCAAAATTACAAAAAAGTACGCTCAGGTTTGCTTGTGTTTTAAATTTAGGGGGGTAGCTGTAATTTTTCTATACCTATTGGGGGGGGGGTCTTTGAAATGTATTTTTTTTATGAAGGGGGGAAATGTATGACAGAGTCACACCTCATGAATTTTTTTTTTGCAATTTTCAAAATTTTATGGGTTTTTTGTAATTTTCAAAAAACATCTGAGGTTTGGGCCAATTACCAAGATATTTCAAAATTACAAAAAGCCTCCTCAGGTTTGCTTGTCTTAAATTTAGGGGGATAACTGTAATTTTTCTATACCTATCAGGGGGTTTTTGAAATGTATTTTGTTTATGAAGGGGCAACGTATGATAAAGTCAAACCTCAAGGGTTTTTTGTAATTTTAAAAAATTTCTGGGTTTTTTGTTATTAGCCCGAACCTCAGGGTGCTTTTTGTAATCATCCCTATTTTTCTAATCAATTTTTAATTCATCTTTTATTTAGTTGTTTTTTGTTCTACGGATTATGCAGTTAGGATTTGATTCTGTTCATTTTGCACGGATTGATTACCAAGATAGAGCAAAACGCAAGGGAGATAAATCTCTTGAAGTCATATGGCAGGGTTCCAGGACTTTTGGTTCCTCTTCTCGGGTAAGGATAGAAACTGTTGCACCACTCAAATGTTTGTTCTGTTTATCTGCTTCACTGGTCACCTTTGAGGTCTGGTTTCTTGCAGATATTTGCCAATGCATTTCCTCGTCACTACAGCCCACCGGATGGGTTTCATTTTGAAGTAAATGATGACTTCAATCCAGTCCAGGTTCTATACTAAGAATCAGCAGCCAGTCCCAAAGTTGTGGCTATGCTCTAATAACTTTTTGCTTAACTGGTATCTGAATGCTGAACTGCAGGATAATCCTCTCCTTTTTGATTTTAATGTTGATATACGAGTTAATGATTTTATTGCTGCTGCGATGATTCAGGTAAACACAAGTGCTTTACTATAATAATCACAAAAAAGCATAAAGAAGAACACAAAAAAAACATGCGGTTAGGAAATTGCAGGTACAATTGTTCATTTGGCTTTGATACACAGGCAAATGTTACGAGAACCAATCATATTATGTGGACTATGGGAGATGACTTCCAATACCAATATGCTGAATCCTGGTTCAGGCAGATGGACAAACTTATTCATTATGTTAACAAGGTATTTATTCTCTGAATTAGGAAAAGCGGATGGAAATATGCTTTTTTTTTTTTTTTTTAATAATACTAACTTATAAGTATGTATATAAATGATTTTTAACTTTTTTAAGTTGGATGTGTGTTTGTGTCTCTATAAATGCGCATGAGGATCCATGTTTATAAAGGTACTACTAATTAGTACATAAGTTATTCCTTCAACCAGATTAATATTATCATAGAATCACCAATATATATTTTTTTATATATGGTGCTACAAAATAATGGAACATATTATCTTAAATGCCTCGTGATCTAAGCTACATTGAGGTCTTGTCTGTCATCCTCTATGTTAACTTGAAATATGTAGTCGCAATATTACCTAAGAACTCGCATGTTATCGTTTTCTTCTTAATTTCATATCCACTTTCTTTTTTATTCTTGCGAGTCTTGCCTTTGTTCAATATCAATTAAATTAAGAGCTAAAAGTCCTTTCAAAATAAATTACACCACCAAACCATAAGGCACAAGCCATTAGCCTAGCAACAAGCTACTTTAATTTAATATTTCAACATGGCAAACAACATCTATGAAAGTCGTAACAAAATGATTAGAACAAATTTGACTTTCATACGTTCCCACTTTAGAAAGCGACAATTAAAGTTGAAGTTACTAATTAGGCGACCACACCGTTATTGTTAGCTGACTGTTATAGATATCTATTAGTTATAGGTTATTTAGTGTTCTAGACTTCTACTTAGAATAGGTTTTCTACTTTAACTAGAATATGATATGTTTTCTATGTCTATATAAGCTCGCCTATCCTTCAATAATAAATACACAATTTCGAGTTTACTATTTACATGGTATCGTGGATAACGTCACCACCCCTCCCATTTTCTTCTCGCCACCGACCGGCCGTTCTCCGCCATCCGTCGGCCCCTTCAAACTCACGCGTGTGCAAACCACGCGCCGCTTCCATTTTCGCCGGAATCTCATGCGCGGCGCGTGAGGGCCGTGAGGCCCTATTCCCGAACCGGTTTGGTCCGTGGTGCGCCTGTCCCGCTCGTCCTTCTTCTCAATCTGTTTCTTATTCCGTGAGCGATTTTGGGTTCGGCCTTTGTTCAAGTTTCTTGATTCGCTGTTCTTTTTCTTTTTTTTTCTTTTCTTCTAGGGATACTTTTGGGCTGTCCATTATTCCTTTTATTATTATTATTTCTTTTCGATTATTGCTTTTTTCATCATGGCCGATTCCTCTAAAGGGTTTGTCAAGTTGGGTTATATCGTGGCTAAGATTACTTATAAAAATTAAACTAACTAATTATTTCGATTGGAGTAAGACGTTTCGCCTATATCATTTACGAGTATTTCGCAGAGGGTCACTAATCGATAATCCTCCCGCTTCGATCGATGACAAGTATACCGAGTGGATGCGAAGCCGATGCTACTTTACTTATACAAATTCGCAATTTATTGAGCCCGAACAACTGGACATATCACTCATTGTGATTATGTCAAAGACGTTATGGATTATCTCTCTTTTGTTTTTCGGGAAAAGAAAATATTTCTAATCTTTGATGTGTGTAAAGAATTTTATCGGGCGAACAATGAGGACCAATCCCTTAATACCTATTTTACGAACTTCAAACGCATTTTATGAAGAATTGAATGCCCTATCCTTTTAGTGCAGATATCAAAGTTCAAAGAAGCTCGGGAACAAATGGCTATTATGAAGTTTTCTTGCTGGTCTCAACTCCCGGTTTAACGTCGCCAAATCAGATTTTATCCAATACCGTTCATTACATCACGAGAGGCTTTTATAGTGGTCTTACGACGTTCCTAGTTCTCACACTTCATCCGTTCCACAACCTAAGGCTTTTGCAAGTCAAAATGGTGGCATGACGGGTCGCTCACGTTATCGGGGTCGGGGCGGTGGTAATGGTTCTCGGAATTTTGGCAATTCGGACTGCGGGGTAGATGCTACTATTGCCATGAACCTGGTCATACAAAATGAACGTGCTAAAAGTTACTCAAACGAAACCAATGGAGCTCGGATCTCAATCGCTTAATCCGCCACATCGCTTTTGCACACGAGGCCCCTCCACCCACTCATAAACCGGTGGTTTCGGTTCCGGCAGATGAATATGTCAAATTTCTCCAATTTTAGGAGGCCTCTAAGCACCCTCAGTGACTCACTGCTCTCGCTGAGTCAGGTAAACCTACTACATGTCTTCTTTCTTCGGCCTCCCAGTGGGTCATTGATTCTGGTGCCACAGATCACATGACAGGTAATCCAAATCTTTTTTTCGAACTTACTAATTATAGTTCGTTCGTTACATTAGCAGATGGTTCTACCTCTGCCGTTCATACTTCTGGCACTATTCATATTACCCCAACAATTCCTTTAACTTCTGTGCTTGATCTACCAGCTTTCTCATTTAATTTTGTTTCCGTTAGCAAACTCACCCGTTCTCTTAACTGTTCTATCTCATTTTTTCCCAATCATTGTCTCTTTCAGGATCTTACGACAAAGAAGATTATTAGTAAAAGACGCGAGTCAGGAGGCCTATACATTTTGGACAACCCGATATCTCCACCCATAGTGTGTTCCAGCACTTTGACTCCTTTTGAAGCTCATTGTCGTTTAGGCCATCAATCCACTCCTTTGCTCAAGAAATTATATCCCCAGTTTCATAATATTTCGTCTTTCAATGTGTGACACTTGTCGCTTGCTAAACACCATCGTTTGTCTTACATTCCCCGCACAAATAAGCAGGTTTGTAATAGTTTTGAGCTAGTTCATTCTCGATGTTTGGGGACCATGTCTGTTTCATCTAATGGATTTCGTTATTTTGTTACTTTTGTGGATGGATTTCTCTCATTATGACTTCGCTATATTTTATGCAATCTCGTCGGAATTACTATCACACTTTCAATCTTTTTGTCTTTGAAATTAAAACTCAACACAATGTTTCTTCAAAATCTTGAGAAGTGATAATGCCAAAGAATACTTCTCTGCATCCTTTCAATCATATATGAACAACAATGGGATTTTTCATCAATCCTCTTGTGTTGATACTCCACCCCAAAATGGAGTTGTTTAACGAAAAAATAGACACCTTCAAAACTCAAGCTCTTTTGTTTCACACTCATGTCCCTAAACGGTTTTGGTCTGACGATGTATCTACTGCATGCTTTCTAATTAATCGCATGCCTTCTACTGTTTTACAACATCAGACACCACAAGACACCACACCAGGTTTTGTTTCCAAACAAACCAATATTTCTGTTGCACTCGTATATTCGGGGTGTACTTGTTTTGTTCGTGATGTTCGTCCTCACGATCAAAACTAGATCCTAAGTCCTTAAAATGTGTCTATTTAGGTTACTCCCGTCTCCAAAAGGGGAATAGGTGTTTTTCCTCTCTGTTGAACAGGTACTTGGTGTCTAGTGATGTCACTTTCCATGAGGCCATCCCATTCTTCGACAACTCATCCTCACCACTCGCTTCTAACGCAATCGATGAGGTGTTAGTATATTTCGCTTTCCTGCCTCTCCTCCGCACGTCGCCGCGTTGGTACACCTGGTAGACCACCAATTACTCATGTCAATTCCAGACGCCCTCCTCCTCCTAATCCTAGTCCTGCACCAGTATCATCTTCGTCACCGGATCCTGTTCTCCTCCTCCTAATCCTAGTCCTGCACCAGTATCATCTTCGTCACCGGATCCTGTTACTCCTGATCTAGATTTGCCCATTGCTCTTCGCAAAGGTAAACGTCAATGTACTTATCCCATTTCATCGTGTGTTACATATTGTTAATGTATATATGGTATATTGTGTAGGAGATAATTAGAAGCAATTAGAAGATTATAGAATCCCGTAGATTAGCCTATTGATTTACTTAACTTGTTTTGGTTGCTCTCCAACTTGTATATTAGAAGCAATTAGAAGATTTTCTTTTGCACAAACAGGGGTTTTATTAGGGTTTTTCGAGTGACACGTTTGGAGTAACATCCAGATCCCACCGCCCCATCCTGCCTTCGCCTTGCTCGGCGACACCGGCCGGACTCCTTGGCGGCGCAAGGGGCAAAGACACGCGCCAGTGGACACTTCGCTTAATCGCCACGCCACAGCGTGCGGGCAACAGCGTGACTCGGAATTTTTTTCCACGGCAGCCCCATCGCTTTTTCTTGGGCTTGTTTAGGGTTCGCTTTGGTGTTTTCATACGGTTTGGACTCGCTTTCAAATTCTTTGGGTTTCGGGGTTTGAGTGTTTTTGGTTCTGTTCAGTTTTTTTTATTTTTCGTTTTGGTCTCGCTTTTTTCTTTTTTTTTGCTCTGGCCGATTCCGAATTTGGTGTGAATATTTTTGTGGCTTTGTTTTCTTTGTTTCTCCGGTGACACCACTAAACTTGTGTCCGAGGTCATTCCCATGATGAATAAAATTACCGATGTTAAACTTAATGGCTCCAATTACATTGGTTGGAGTAAAACCGTCATCGTGACATTTGCGGAGTATTGACAAGACAACCACTCGACTCCGATCCTCCTAAGGATGACCCCGTCGTGCTTGGTTGCGTGATGATGCCAAACTCCTTGTACAAATTCTAATTCCATTGTTAGGAGGTACTCTCTTTAATCAACCATTGTGAATTTGTCAAGGAGCTTATGGATTATTCGCTTTCTTATATTCGGTCGTCAGAATATTTCTGATTTACTCGATTTGTAAATCCTTTCATCGGGGAAGCAACACGATAAAACCCCACCGCTTATGTTATGGAGTTCAACAAAATTTATGAAGAACTCAATTCTCTTCTTCCGTTGAGCGCAGATGTGAAGGAAATGCAACAACAGGAGAACAAATTGCCGCCAATTTGTCATGAGTTTTTTTGACTGGTCTCAACTTCTTCTCAATCGCTTATCCCTTCATTACAGTGAGACGTTTTCTCGCTTTTCTTCGATCGAGGATGTTCAACCTTCACATCCCACCCCTCATAATAATAGTGCTCTTATTAGTCGTGGTGGTGCTCGTGGTGGTTTTCGTGGAGGTTCTCGTCGGGGTTCTCGCGGTGGTAATCGAGGCGTGCAAGAGGGGCCGACCTCTCGTGGTTCTCGCACTCCTCCGAGTCCGCCGAGGTGGAGTGTTTTTATTGTCATGAATTTGGGCACACTAAGTATAATTGTCCGCAACTTGTTGCCAAGAACGAGAAAGGTTCTTCCGCCCATCTTACCGCTTCTTCTTCTCGATATGGTCACGATTTCGAGTGAGGAGTATGCTGACTTCATCGAGATCTGTGAACCTCAACCACCTCACTGCTTTTTTCCGACACGGGTAACTCGCTACATGCCTTATCTCTAAAGGATCTAAATGGGTCATGATTCGTGCTTCGCACCATATGATGTAACTCAAATCTTTTCTCCACTTTTCATTCTCATGCACCCTCCACTTATGTTATTATTGCTGATGGGTCTACCCCACATGTTCTTGGTTCTTGTTCTATTCACCTCACACCGTCTATTTCATTACACTCCGTATTGAGTTTACCTAATTTTTCGTTCAACTTACTATCGGTCAAGAAGCGTACCAAATCTTTGAATTGAAAAAGATCTCATTCTTCACTGACTATTGTGTTTTTCGTGATCTTTCGACGAAGCAGATCCTTGGTAAAGGGCGTGAATCTGATGGCCTCTACATTCTTGACACTCCGGAGCCCAAGTCTCTTGTTGGCACATCTTCCTCATCCGCACTTGAGATGCACTATCGCCTGGGCCATCCATCTCTCCAGAGTCTCAAGCGGATGTGTCCTCATTTTTCTCATTTGTAGTCGTTATATTGTGAGTCGTGTCAGTTTGCCAAACATTCTCGTGTTTATTTAAGTCCTAGAATAAATAAGCGGGCTGCGTCCCCTTTTAGCTTAGTTCACTCTGATGTTTAGGGTCCTTGTTCTGTGTCATCTAAGTCTTGATTCAAGTATTTCGTTACATTTATTGATGATTTTTCTCGTGTTACTTGGATTTATTTTATGAAAAATCGCTCTCAAGTATTTCATCATTTCTCTTCCTTTTGTCTTTGAAATTAAAACTCGCCGCAAATATTCAAACGCTTCGCATAATAATGCTAAAGAATTCTTATCTACTACATTCCATCTTTATATGCTTCAAAGATGGTATTTTGCATGAAACTTCGTGTCGGGACACACCCGCCTGAAAATGGTGTTGCCGAACGCAAGAATCAAGCATCTCCTCGAGGTTGCTCAAGCTTTATTATTTCACACGAATGTTCCTAAACCATTTTGGGCGGATTTGTCTCCATCGCTTGTTTCTCATTAATCGTATGCCATCGGTGGTTTTGCATAATGCTCTCCCTTTTTCTATCCTTTTTCCGACAAAACTGTTTTCCCATCGCACCTAAGATTTTTGGTAAAGACGTGCTTTGTTCGTGATACAAGACCTCATCTCACCAAACTAGATCCCAAATCTCTCAAGTGTGTTTTTCTCGGGTACTCTCGTGTGCAAAAGGGATATCATTGTTTCTCTCCCATACTCAATCGCTATATTGTGTCTTGGGATGTTACATTCAATGAACATCTCCCATACTTTTTCTCGCTTCGTGTCACCTCGCCCGAGAGGGATGATGATGTCTTGTCTATACATTCTGTCATTCCCTCCCCAAGTGTCGAACAGTTACACAAGCTCCTCGAACCCCGATTACTGTCTCACGCCGACGCCAACAAACAACTCCAATGTTGAGGCAAATTCATGTCCTTTGCCCGGAAACTTCAAGTAAGTGTCAGTTTTATCTTTCTTCTACCCCAATTTGTTATGGGCTATCAGTACGTGAACTTTGGTGGAGGACACCATCGGTTTCTAGGAAGTCTACTAAGAGTGTTTTGAAATATTCGATCCCGTTATGAGTTCTCAAAACTTTAATTGTGGTCCAAACTAGTTTTTACCATAACATGAAAATTTTGAAAATGTATGCTACTTCGGACTTTTCTCTCAAGAGATAACCCAACAAACTCTTGTATGATCATCAATGAATGTAATGAAACACCTACTACCTTGTGAATGCGAGATGGTTCCCAGACATCACTATTGATTAGGGAAAATGGACTATCATTGACTCATTGTAGGGTTTAGTGGGAAAGGATGTTCGTGTGTGTCTAGCAACTCGACATATCTCACAATGAAAATCTTTTGGGTCTTTATTGATAAAAAACTAGGGAACAAACGTTTGAGATAATGAAAATTGGGGTGGCTTAACCTATAATGCCACAACATTACATCATTATTTGATATAAATAGTGGAGCTTTTCAACCATTGTAGCTTCTTTTATCATTGCATTCATCATTCTCAAGTAGTAGAGTCCACCTTTCTCTTTAGCAATGCCAATTATCTTCCCCAACCCCTGTTCATGTATCGAACATACATCATTGGAGAAAATAACAGTGCAATTAAGGTTTCTAGTCAATTTACTAATATACACAAGATTGCAAGTCAGATTAGGAACATGTAACATTGAATGCAGATGAACAAGATTATCTCACAAACGTATTGAACCTTTTCCAGCAACTATAGTAAAAGTTCCATTTGCTATTTTAGCTCTTACTTTTCCATGGCATGGCATATAAGAGTAAAATAATGATGAATTGCATGTCATGTGATCAGATGCACCATAATCAAACACCCAAGCATTTTGCTTTCGTACATGGAAAACATTAACTTGATGCGTGACATTGTCACTAGCAAGTCAGAGTAAATCCTGCATTGTGGATTTAGGAGATTTAACTTGATTTGCTCGAATTGTTCCCTATTCAAACAAACACCAGTTGATTCGGTTTTTTTTTCGCTCTCGGCCTTATCCTCGGTTGTAGCTCAAGAGCTCTTCCTCGACCGCGCTTCGAGGTTTAAAGTCTACACGGGTTTGCAATGCAGATCCCAACAATGTTCTCTTTGTGTGGCTGCAATCGAATCGAACCGAGCCGAGCTTTTGAGAGTTTGAGTTTGGCTCATTTATTATCGAGTCAAACTCGAGCCAGAATTAATGAATATATTGATGGATCGCGAACTTTTCGAGCTTAATAGAACCTAAACAACCTTAGTAAATATTAATTATAAATTAAATTATACTTCAATTTATTACAAAAATAAAATTATATATATCTGAAACGCATAATATCTCTATTAAAACCTATGATTTTATTCAAACAAATAAGTTTATTTAAATATTTTATATTTATTATAAATAAACTTACAAAAATTAAAATTAAACTCAAATCATTAGTTTAATTTATATGAGCTTACTACGAGCCCGCTCACGAGCTTATTAACGAGCCTGTTCACGAACTAACGAACTGAATATCTCTAAGTTTGAGTTTGGTTCATTTATTTCAACGAGCCTCATTAAACGAATTTGAACGAGCTTTTATCGAGTCGAGCTCCGAATAGCTCACGAGCGGCTTGGTTCATTTGTAGCCCTAAGCGTGGTCTCTGTCTTGGTTTTTGGTCAGTGGACATGTTGGCATAATTTCGAGCTATAAGAGCTGTGTTTTCTACTTATCACTAAGTCCTTTTTTCCCCAAGCATCACTCTGCGCCTACTAGCTTCACAGTCGAACTCGGCTTCTCCAATTGATGGCAGCGACCTTCGACCTAGAATTTGACCACGTAATTCATCCAAATCTTTGTTAAGGCCTGCGAGAAATTGCACAAACGTTCTTTCTCAAAGTGCTTCTCAAACTTCTTGTTTCCTTCTAGATTTCCCCTAATCTGCCTCATAATGCATATTTTTCTCTTAGCTTTTGTTTGGCAAGCTGCTGTAAGTTTTCGATGAGATCCTTTTGCACAGGAATTGTAGTATTTAGTGATATCACTATTATCTTGTTGTAGAGCCTCGAGATTATTTTTAGTCTAAAAACTTGGGAAGCATTCTCAAGGTCGAGTAATTCTCCTTCATAGTATCCTATATAGCTGTGGCAGTTCAGAGAAACAAATAAGTGCGACTAATGTGTGATTCCATTGAATTGATTAGCTAGGCCATCACGAGTGAGTTATGAGCTCGTAGTTGGCGAGGGTTGAATCTGTAGTCTTTGGACGCTTCACGTCACCAGTGATGTAGTCAAGTTTTCCTCTTCCTCCGAGTACAAATTTGACAGATTGTGACCATGGAGGAAATTTGTTCCATCCAACTTATGATTGGTGATCTATAATGAGGAACTTTCTTCCAAGGGAGGAGGTACGATGATCGTTGATGAAACATTTCCTTCTCGAACTCATTGGATCAAGAAGTTAACAAGTGAAACAAAGAAATGTTTGAGCATTGCTCTTGATACCATAAAAGAATGGAGATAATTTTTTTTATTTTTTTAATTATATTTCGAAAGAGTTTACAGTGCTATTCATATACAACTCCAAAGAATTAAAAAAAGGAAAAGAATCTCCTAAAAACTGCAACAATCAATTTGTTAAAAACAATATCCTAATCACAAATTAGATGTCAATCAATTGGTAATCATCAATTAATTAGCACCAAATCTTCAACACCAAATCTTTCATATTCTAACAACATGTATTGGCCCAAACAATATAATGTAATATTTATTAAATAGTAATTATTACAATAATTTGATACATTCTTACAAAATATTATGTTAGATATCTAACAATAAATTAAAATTTAGAAAAAAGAGAACAAAACACAAAAAATAAATTGATTACATATTTGAAGAAAGTTTATACACCTATTAAAAACACTTGTTGAGTTTTTTGAAACTTTAAAAATTTTATGTTCACTTAATAGTTTTCGACAACTAAATTAAATTAGATTAATTGAGATATAGTTTAATTTTTTACCAACAAACTACTATACACATTAATTTAATAAATAAAATCGGAGTGCCATTGGATTTCTCAATAACAATATCAATTTACTCAAATCATCAGAACTATCTTACAACATAAACGAATGAACAAGATTGTTCTATTGTTTTAGATTAACAATCAAATATAGTAACAATAATAGAACAAGTAACATTTTTTCATATAATCAGTATTTACTTATTTTATATCCAAAAAATTATGTACAACATAATATTTAAATTCGTATTACATTCATTTTCTGCAAAATCAAAATATATGTACATCTATTTTATTTCTAAAATCGATTTATATAATGCAACTTTGAGTATATTTATAATATCAATATATAATGTCAAAAATCGTAAAAAAACGATGTACTTCTTGGAATATGCATTCTATACTATTGATGCATGACTTGTTTTGAAATGTTGGCTGGTACGTTTGTACAACACGCAACTTCAAAGCCCAATGAGTTAGATCTTGTGGTATTACATCATTGATAAGACTAAATAAAGGCGGCATCTATGCAAAAAACTTCAATTTGCATTAGGTAATGCGAAATATAATATAAATAAGAAGAAAACTATTTATGAACCCATGCTGATCTATCGTGAAAAGAAGGAAACATAAATATAATATTGGAGGAATGAAATATTGATTCTAAAAAAATTTGCCAACAAAGAAACAACATGATTCGATTAAAAAGTGACACTAAATCTCCTATGCATATAATATGAAGATAGTTTTACTATTATTGTTCATTAATATGGGTTTAGTTATATTCCTGTAATAAACTCCAATAATCAATGTCTTCGATTCCATTCAAAAACAAAAAATCCTTCATTTCCATTTAAATAAACGGGTTTGTATCCAATCTATTAATGATAAAAGTTAACTAATCTTTCCATATTCCGTGGCGTATCAATAGAGGTAATTCATGCTAAGAAAATAAAGATAATTTTGTTTAGGTATATATATAGGAAATATATTTCAAGTATGTATATTTTATTGGTCACTTATTGCCAGGAACAATTATATATCTATATATATATATATACTGACGTTTGGTAAGTATTAAATTTCGATTTTGAAAAACAATAAGATATTATTTTTTAAATTAAGAAAATATAAAATCTACAGTCAAACGAAATTTATGAAATTTACCTTATTATAGAAAATAAATCAATAATATAGACAAAAAGATACAAAATTCACAAGATTCTTACCGTTATTTATTAAATCGAGATTTTGTATATATATACTATATTAATACTTAAATTATAATTTTTTTCCACAAAAAAATATTACTATTTTTATAGGATGTGTTTGGCGGGAATTGTTTTTACATACTATTTATAAGTGACAAAATAATTATATACATATATATATATATATTCATTCTCTTGAAGAGATAATTACATTAACTAAATATTTATAGCTCTAGTCTGATAACAAAACCCATTTTTTAATGGATCCGATGACTAACAAAGCTAATCTAATCCACTAGAGTTGAAAAATAATTACATCTGATCTAAGATAGGAATAAATAACAAACAATTTAATTAAATAAAGGAGAATGATTCTCTTCAAAATATGCAAGATTTTGAAACAGTTCCCAATCATTATCTAGTTTCTAAATGGTCATTATCACAATTTTAATTTCATAGTACAAATCTTGCACGTTGTCGGTGAGAATTACTAAAGTTCTACCAAGCTTAAAACTCCGAAATAAATACATAATTTAATATGCATGAACATATAGGAGCATATCTTGTTGTTCATGAGGAAGTAAACTTGTCAATCATATTGAATGCATAAAACTCAAAATTAATATGCATTCATAATTTTCGTAAATTGAATCATGCTCAAGTATCATATAGAACGCATAGTTCTTTAGTACATAAATATGTAAACTTATGCCATTTATGGTACAAAACATGTTATAATCTATTATCTCCATTGTGGTTTTCAAAAATTCTCGAATTATTATATGCTTATAATCATTCACTTCGTATTTTTACCATAATTTATTTTCCACACGCCTAACAACGACCCCGAATAATGAAAATTAAGAAAATTATATTAGATATGGGAACAAAGCCAGTCTCAATATCATCATATGAATATTTGGCACTTATAATCATATTATTTGACTCCATTTATAGACTGAGGATGGAAAAGTGAATTTTCCATGTGTTTCATAAAATGGAAAAATATGTATAATTGTCCTGATACTCCCATTGAGTAGCCACTGTATCAAAATAATTCTTCAAATTTACAACAAGATTTTCAAAATTTATTTCACTCAAAAAACATTTTTCTGTATTTTCACCAAATTTTGAAATTTTATATTATAATATTTGGGAAAAATATTTTCATCAACTATAAATTTATTTTAATTTACAAAAAAATGGAAATTAAATTTCGATGTAATGGTATTTTTCGAGGCCACCAAGAACACCCATTCATTTTGGCTACTACGACCTCCCCATTTTTTCTCAGAATTTTCAGAAGTTCAAAAAGACATAAACTTGATGTGTATTGAATTTTTGAACTGGAACATCTTATCTGTGCATTTATTTGAACTCAAACTGTTAGTTCACTCCATCGTGATGAGTTTAACAAGCTTACTGAAACAGGATGGTCGGGTTAATGCATTATATTCTACGCCATCCACATACACAGATGCAAAACATGCTGCCAATGAATCGTGGCCTCTGAAAATTGATGATTATTTCCCGTGAGCACAAATA
Source organism: Rehmannia glutinosa (assembly GCA_016081115.2). Classification (NCBI taxonomy): domain Eukaryota; kingdom Viridiplantae; phylum Streptophyta; class Magnoliopsida; order Lamiales; family Orobanchaceae; genus Rehmannia; species Rehmannia glutinosa. The sequence goes on along the minus strand of CM071924.1, from coordinate 63,590,882 downwards.
AAAGCTTATTTTGATTTCAGTTGTTATAAGTTTTCTATTGAATTTGATTAACTGATGATACTAACATAAGTATTTCTGTTTATTTTGATAGATATGCCGACAATCCTAATGCTTACTGGACTGGTTTTTATACAAGTCGCCCAGCCTTAAAAAGATACATCCGTTTGCTGAGTGGATATTATCTGGTAATCTCATGCAATACTTGTTATGGAGTGAATATGGAGCAAAGCAACTGACTATTTTCTCATGTGGTTTCCTTTATGCATAAGACTTAATTATAGATTACCTATAAAATAGTACATGAATAAGTGGCAACACCATGACCAGAGAGTGACATCTATGTGCTGATTCCAGCCGTATTCTAGGGTGCTGATGACAATTTTTGAACTTTTCTCATCTCGTGTTGGCCTTCATGTGGAAGTAGTATCTGAATGTCTTACTGAAATATATTTAGTCTATGATTTCATAGGCAGCTCGTCAACTTGAATTTCTGATGGGAAGGAGATCAACTAGCAGTAATACTGACGTCCTAGGTAATGCTTTAGGAATTGCACAGCATCATGATGCTGTTACTGGTACTGCTAAACAGCATACCACGAATGACTATGCAAAACGCTTGGCAATTGGAGCCTCAGAGGTATGCTTTTATGTAATTTTGTTGTAATATTACATCTTACAATTTTTCCTTTTCCTTATCGTTATAACTAATTTTTAATCTCACATATGCTAATAAAATGTTTTATGATATGCAGGCAGAAACAGTCGTGGGTTCAGCTTTATCATGTCTGGTTAATTCAAAGTTGAGTGGCCCGTCTGCTGCATCGTCAGTGACCTTTAGCCAGGTTTTACTTCACCCTTGTAAGCTTGTATGAATTTGATTTGAGATTCTCTGGTGCACTTTGTTAAGGACATTTGACACTTTCACTGGTACTGAAATAGTGGACGATTGTAAAGTAATCACTTGCTTGCGCCCTATGACTTGGGGCATAATGGAATGGTTCAGGGCCGATCCTCGTGTTCTATCGATTACATGATAAGGACTAGCATGTCCAACTTTGGGTTATTGTACTCTCTCATCATTTGTCTTTGTAAGTGTTCATAATGGATTTGGATAAATTATTTTTGAAAAGCTATGATGAATAGGAAGTGGGTAGCTACAAAGCCCAGTGCATCAGAATTTCGTTTGCAAACCCTTCCCAAATAGAATTGATTAATTTTTAGCATGACGGAGTTGAATGATAAACTAATTAATTAACCCGCAAAAAAAAAAATCTCCCTTGTGATTGAGTTTGGTTGCTTTGGCTACAACACATGAGATTTTATTGATTTCAAATGGAAATAATGTTATAAGAAAAGATCGGTCAAATTCACACCATGGCTCTCTATTATTGTAGAGATAGCTTAGATTAATAACCGTAGTTGCATTTGAGCGAATGATTACGTGATGGAATTTCTTCTGGTGAAATTTAGGAAACCTTGTCTGCTGATCTCGTTTTGTTGATGAAACAAAGACACTAAACTCAATGGGATATGTGTGTGCGTTTTAGTAAGTGGAAGGGAGGGAGAGGTGGCAGGTTTATAAACAATTATTGTACATAAGCATACTCTGCTCCTCTGAACAGAACTTTCTAACTTGGTGAAAAAATAAGTAAGACAAGTACTGCTTTTCCCATATTCAGTTGCTTATCTAATATTTGTCATTATTTTTTACTTGTTAAACAAACAGAATTCCTGCATGGAATTTGATAATACTGTGAATTTTGGTGAAGAGAAAATTCTATTGAAACAAGAGATACAACCCTAATATTTAGCTAGAGTGGCCTGCATTCCAGCTCACTATAATAGGAAATAAAGAGGAGAAATCCCACAATGTCAGTAATTCCCAATAAATTAGAAAAGCACCTATTTAGGATTCAATCAATTACTTATCCTATTTTTTTTAATGAAATCGAAAATATATAAAGAAAAGAAAAGAGTTAACCCGATCACACGCCGATCGGGTAGCGTAATGTTGGGCCTCGTTAAAAACCTACCAAGGTAAAACTCACCCTTGTGGGGAAAACCCTCGGCAAGAAAAGAGTACCCCGGAAAAGTATCATAAACCATATAGATAATAAGCCCAAAAACCAACGCCTATGGCTAATACTAGCTGACAAATCGAAATTGGGCACTGGTCCAACATAATCATCCGTGAGAAAGGGAATGATATCCTGGCGAGGACATCCCACCAAGTCGAAGAATCAAGATACTTCTTTCGAGTGATTAGCCACTCGATTTCCTTCGCGATAAATGTGAGAAATGACAAAATCCATATGAGAAATCAAGCACAGAGTGTAACACCATCTACCAAACAAACGCCATGGAATCGAGCCCACCTTGTTTGAAAAAGATCCACCACATAAGTGGAATCCGACTCAATCCAAATTTTATTCCACTTCTTTTGATGAGCATAAGAAAATAGACTCATGACCGCCACAATTCAGCCTCAAACGCGTAGCTCGTACCTGTTTGCTCCACAAAACACCTCAAAAATCCTCGGCCGCGGAAGACACCGGCCGCAGTGTTACGTCCAGGTGAACCTGTCGCACTACCATCGGTATTAACTTTTAACCATCCTGGAAGAGGCAAATGCCATGAAACCTGAACAATCCGAGGAGCTTTCTTGGGACGCCCCGAAACCTTTTACCTGTGAAGACAAAGTAAGTCTCCCTGACTATTATTCATACACCCCTCTGTCAGACACATACATGAGGACGGATTGAGACCACTGAAGGAAATTGTGGCCATTGAGTTTGTGGCTCGTGATGGGAAGAGGTGAGTTTTCAAGATTGAGGATTATGAGAGTTGGTATTTGTTGGAATAGTGTTATGGAGTGTTTTATTTTTATTATTTTTGCCCCACATAGGAAGAGGAACTAGGAGTACTGGTTTAGTATACCCTATATATGTAAAGGGTATTCTATTAATGATATAATAATATGGTCTTTATTTCTTTACATTAACATGATATCAGAGCCATATACCTAAGTTATTAGCCCTAAACCTACCCCCAAGCCGTCAACCACCAGCCCAGCTGCCAGCCACCAGCCCCATTTTTTTCTAGAAACCCTAAATCTAGAAAAACTCAGATCTACTGTTCAATACACTTTTCTCCTCAATCGACCCCACCATCGCCTTCGCGCTCGTACTTTCGCTCCGCTCCGCCGCCGTCCGCCGCCTCACCACGCGCCGCCGGCCGTCCCTCAGTCCGCTCGGTTTTTCGCCCTCTCTCTAGCCGTGCTACTCACTTGCCCTATTTCCTCCGTTGATGGCTAGGTCAGCCGCTTCAGTTTATTATCAAAAAAAAAAGGAGGTTCAGTCACCCTCCAGCGTTGATGTGTGTTTTTATGTGATTTGGTAAACACCCTTTTTATTTCACTTATTTCCTTGTTCTCTGAATTTATTTGCTCGCCATGACTACCGGTGACAAAGATAGCCCGTCAGAGGCACCTATTGTTGTTGTCCCCACTTTCACAGGCACCCCCGTCATCGCAACGACCAAACTCAATGGTCGTAATTACAATCAATGGTCGTTTGCTGTGAAATTGTGGTTCAGAGGACAAGGTCTTGTTCATTATTTAACTTAGGATGTTCCCAAGTTATCCAAAGCCGATCTCCGTCTTTGGGATCAAGTTGATGCTCAACTTACTAGTTTGTTGCTTCACTCTATTGAACCTGAGTTACATTACCTTTTTCAAGGATGTCCATCATGCAAAGTTCTTTGGAATCGTACTATGAATATGTATTCCAACACTATTAGTCGTATTTATGATGTCACTTCTGATTTATTACGTATTCAACTTGATGAGAGAGGTCTTGCTGTCTATTTTGGTCGATTTCAGAGTGCTATGGCAGAGTATAATGAAAATTTTCCACCAGACACTGACACATATCGACAACATCGTGAGCAGTTCTTATGTTTCGTGGTCTTCCCTCTCAGTTTGATCCTGTTCGCTCTCAGATTCTCTCCAGTGCCACTTTGCCCTCCATGACTGATGTGTTTGCCGCTCTCAATCGGGCTTCTCTCACTAGCACTGTTCTTAGCCCTGACAACCAGTTAGCCCTGTTTACTCAGAATCCTAGCAGAGGTAACCAGAACCCAAGAGAAGGTCGTGGGCGAGGGCGCGGGCGAGGGGGAGGTCGGGAGGCAATACATCTCGCCCTCAGTGTTCTCACTGCAACATGCCGGGTCATACTATTGAAACTTGTTGGGATTTACATGGTCGCCCCCCAATATTGCCAATGCCACCCATGTGGAATCACCCAACCCATCATCTACAGAGTTTGTACTTCAACATAGTACCCCGCTCCAGGTCGCTGCTCCCTCCTACACTTTATCTGAATATGAGTATTTGCAGTATCTTCAACTTCAAGCTTCACAACAGGCCACCCAGCCTTTCCCTCTTACACTTTATTTGAATCTGAGTATTTGCAGTATCTTCAACTTCAAGCTTCTCAACAGGCCACCCAGCCTTCCACCGCATCGCTTGCCCATGCCACGACTCCTGCTGCCTTCTTGTCTCATCCATCCCCTCATTTTGGTAAGTGGATTCTCGATTCGGGCGCCTCTGATCACATGAGCGGTAATCCTTCCTTACTCTTTAATTTTCTTTCAACTAATTGTCTATCTCCGGTTACCCTTGCTAATGGTTCTTCTACCCTAGTCACTGGTAGTGGATCTGCAGCACCTACGTCCTCTATACCCTTTCCATCTGTTTTAGGGTTTCCCCAATTTCCCTGTAATCTTCTCTCCATTAGTAAACTTACCCATATGCTCCATTGTTCTGTCACCTTTACTTCTTCCTTTGTTAGGTCCATAAGATACCACAGCTTTTGGACCACCAGCTAGCAGATCAGAAATCTTTGTATGGGTATGGAATGTCCTACTCCTGCCTGAGCTTTCCGATCTACCAATCCCCTATTTTAGGGACATCTGTGTTAGGTAGGCCCAGGGATCACTAATTAGTCGAATGAACCCATCTCTCTGGCCTATCATTTGTTGGTCGATCCGACTGGCATCTCCTGCATATCTATGGGGCCCCTTTATACAAGTTTGCTGCTAGGGACTTCACCCGTTAGGGATTCCTCACGACAGGTGCCGGCGCTAGGTATTTCCTTTCTTCTGGCCGTAGGTGTGATCAATGCCATTGAGCGCAGATTTAAAAAAATAGTAGTAGGAGTTCGCTCCGAGTGAGCTTCCTTCCTTATGCCGAGCTCCGACCTTCACGAATGACTTTAGCTTTCTTTCACTACCAATTTCAAAGCTTGCAGATTGGCACCGGGCATGAGGCTAATGGGCTTTACTACCTTGATGTTGATAAGTCTATTGCTGGGATTGCTGTTTCTTCTCCTACACTCATTCACAGTCGTCTTGGCCATCCTTCCCTCGCCAACTTCCACAAGATGGTTCCTAGTTTGAGTCATGTCAAAGAAGTCTTTTCTGAGTCGTGCCAATTAGGCAAACATAGTCGTAATTCTTTTCCTAGTCGTCTTAATAATCAGGCTACTGCCCCATTTGAGTTAGTACATTCAGATATTTGGGGACCTAGTCGTCATGTCTCTACATTTGGTTATCGGTATTTTGTTACCTTTATAGATGACTTTTCTCGTGTTACTTGGTTATTTTTAATGAAAGATCGTTCTGAAGTTTTGTCTATTTTTCAATTGTTTTACAATGAAATTGTTACTCAGTTTAATTCTCGTATTCGCACATTACGAACTGACAATTCTCGAGAATATTTTTCTTCTTTTTTTTCGTTATTCTTATCCTCTAAAGGGGTTATTCATCAGTCTTCTTGCGCTTACACTTCTCAACAAAATGGGGTCGCTGAGCGAAAGAACCGTCACCTTATTGAGACTGCTCGTACTCTTCTTCTTCATATGAATGTCCCAATGCATTTTCGGGATGATGCAGTTCTCACAGCATGTTATCTGATCAACCGCATGCCCTCCACTATTCTCCATGGGAAAATCCCATTTTCTACTTTGTGGCCTCGTGATCCTATCTATTCCCTACCTCTCCGTGTCTTTGGGTGTGTATGTTTTGTCCACAACTTTTCCCCTGGGTCTGAAGCCCTCGCTCTATAAAGTGTATATTTCTTGGATATGCACGCCATCAAAAAGGTTATCGCTGCTATTCACTCGAGCTTAGTCGCCAGTTCATATGTGCAGATGTCACATTCTTCGAATCTAACCTACCAATTTCCGATTCTCCACACTCTGTCATTGAGGACTTACTGCTTCCTGTTCCACTTTTCAATCCTCCTACACTCTCTTCATCTCCCAGTACGTTGCCCCCACCTACTCCGACACCTCTTTCTCGCTTGGATCATCCCGATCTACAGACATATCAACGGCGCCATCGCACAACCTTGCTTCCTGCAGCTCCGGGTGCCACTGTCACGCCCCTCTTGGATCCGGTTCAACCGTCTCCACCTTCTCGACTTGATCTACCCATTGCTCTTGAAAAAGGTACCCGACGCCGCACTACTCAACACCCTATTTCTCACTTTGTTTCTTATCATGCTTTATCCCCTTCTTATTTGTCATTTGTTGCTTCGTCATCCTCTATTATTGTTCCTCACTGTCTCTCAAGCACTTGCTCATCCTGGTTGGCATGCGGCGATGTTGGAAGAAATGTCGCCTTACGGATCCGCAGCCGACTTGGGACTGGTGGATCCGCCGGGAAAATGCTGTTGTGGGTTGTCGTTGGATTTATTCCGTTAAATGCTCACCTTGAAGGTAAGGTGGACAGTTGAAGGCGCGCTTGGTTGCTAAAGGGTACACATAGGTTTATGGTGTTGATTACGATGATACGTTTTCCCTTTGCTAAAATGTCTTATGTTCGCATCTGCCTTGCTCTTGCAGCATGTTTCATTGGTCTCTTCATCAACTTGACATTAAAAATGCCTTCTCAATGGTGATCTTGAGGAAGAGGTCTATATGGAGCAACCACCAGGGTTTGTTGCTCAGGGGGAGTCTGCTAAGGTGTGTCGTTTGAAGAAATCTCTTTATGGTTTGAAAGCAGTCACCATGAAGCGTGGTTTGGCCGCCGGTGAGGTTGTTATTAGTTTTAGGTTGACAAGGTGTGAAGTAGACCATTCAGTCTTTTACCTACAATCCTCTGGGAAACGTCTTTTGTTGATTGTGTATATTTGACGATATCATAATTACTGGAGATGACACGAGAGGCATAAATGACCTCAAGAACTTTTTGCATCTATAATTCCAAACTAAGGACTTGGGCAAGTCAGACTACTTCCTGGTATTGAGGTTGCACAATCGGATCGGGGTATATTCATCTCCCAACGAAAATATGTCCTCGATATGTTAGAAGAAGCCTGGAATGCTTGGGAAACCTTGTGATTCACTAATGGACCCAAATGTCGCTTTTACCAAACGACGGAACCGGCGTCGATTCTCGGAAGGTATAGAAGGTTGGTTGGCAAACTTAATTACCTTACGATCCTCGCCCGGATATTTCATTTGTAAGTGTGGTTAGCTTGAGTTTTTGAATTCACCGAGAAAGCCGTTGGAATGCGAGTCCGTATTCTTGGTATATCAAGAATGCTCCCGAAAAGGAATATTCAGAGAGATCAGGCAAATTAATGTGGTTGGCTACTCGATGCAGATTGGGCGGTGTCCAATTGACAAACGTTCTACTTCTCGAGATATTGTGTTTTCATTGGTGGAAATCTCATATCATGGAAGAGCAAGAAACAGAAAGTTGTGGCTCGTTCAAGTGCAGAGACAGAATACAGAGCCATGGGTCTTGCGACGTGTGAACTTATTTGGGTGAAACAGTTGCTCAATGAGATTGGAGTAAATATTTCTCACCTATGACAATAATTTGTGATAATCAGAAAGAATGCATATTGCATCCAATCGATCTTCCATGAGCGCACTAAGCACATTGAAGTCGATTGTCACTTTATGAGAAATAAGGTGCTAGCTAAAAAGTAGTCACTTAACACGTCGGTTCAAATGATCAACTGATCAACTAGCAAATATCTTCACCAAAGCTCTACGACTTTCGGAATTCTTAGGGGAAAGAAAGCTTCAAGAAGTAGAAGCTTCCTGGCAAAGCTTCAAACAAAACTAGATCTTGAAATGAAATAAGAAAGAGTGTGGGATGAAAGTCCGGGCATTGAAATCAAGGTTTCGTAGTTAGACAGTTGATACCCCGCTCTAGTCAATAACCCGACCAACGGCGGAATGGTAAGCTTCCTCGTTCACTTGCGCGCAACTGGCCTTAGATTGTATCGAGCTACATGCCCTTCTCATAAGATGATGTTGTAAGCAAGCCCAAACATGAGGTGGTTAGTTCTACTCCCTCGAGTGCCTTTGGTGACTTACGGACTCCCGGGGCTAGGCGGTGGCATAGCGCGGACCTTTCCGATGATCCGAATCAGCGGGGGTATATGGGAGGGGTCCTCGGGTTAATTATATATGTAACAAGCTAGGCGCATATGATATATTTGCTCCAGCTTGAGGGGGAGTGTTGGAATAGTGTTATGGAATGTTTTATTTTTATTATTTTTGTCCCACAAAGGAAGAGGAACTAGGAGTACTGGTTTAGTATACCCTATATATATGTAAAGGGTATTCTATTAATGATATAATAATATAGTCTTTATTTCTTTACATTAACAGTATTCATGCTGTATTTGGTCATGATGAGAAATCATAAAAAAAGAAAAAGAGTTGGATTAAGGTTTTGAATCCAGCTCTAGTACCATGAGAATTTTGGTGAAGAGAAAATTCTATTGAAACAAGAGACACAACCCTAATATTTAAGCTAGAGTGGCTTGCATTTCAGTCCACTATAATAGGAAATAAAGAGGAGAATCCCACAAAGTCAGGAATTCTCAATAAATTATAAAAGCACCTATTTGGGAATCAATCAATCACTGATCCTATTTATTAGGATACTAAAATCAATCCTAATATATTAGATAACTAAAATATACAAATTAGTTCACTTCTTTCTACAATTACCCTTACTGTGCTCTTTGTAAATACTGGTGTATCTGATTGATATTATATATGTATGGTTTCAAGTTGGAACGTGAGCCAAGGATTTTCTTTTTAATCTCATGGCTAACTATTCTTATGACTTCTTATGAAGGAAGCAATTGTTATGTTGATTTGTGACTATCCTCAGCCTCATCCTCATCTCATGCTACGTTTTCTTTCTTTTTCATCTATTGATCGGTGAACAGTGTCAGTTACTCAATATAAGTTTTTGTCCATCAACAGAGGAAGATATTCCCCAAGGGAAGAGTTTGGTAACAATTTTTTTTTTCTGCGTATGCAGCTATTTCTGCAAGTACAACTGTAAAAAGATGTTATTTAACTATTTTTTACTTCCTTTTCAGGTTGTTGTGGCATACAACCCACTTGGATGGAACCGTACAGATATTATCAGGATTCCTGTGAGGATATTCTTCTTCTTATCTCTTCAGTTATGTACTGTAAATTTGAGTTATATTCTTGAAGTTCAGCATTATGCTGATTGTCTGAAGATTCTCCAAATATATCCGGATACCATACAAGATCATTCAGCCACCAGTTTATATAAGATATCTTGATCACCCGAAGCTAATGACGAATCTAGTTATTTCTGTTTAGGAATTGATCAAAGAGGATTATACAAATAAATATCTGTTGATTTAAATTAATCTTTTTCCTTCCAAGCAAGTTCTATAGGTTGAGGGGAATCATTAATGTAGAAAGACACATTTTCTGTCTTCTAACCAAATCTTTACTATTAATACACGTTTGGACTACCCACCTGAGGAGTCACTGGGAATTATCTCTATGGGGACCAGCTCCTGTTCCCATTTACATAAATCTTTCATCATCCTAGCAGGAAAGATGTCGATTGCTGTAACATTATAAAAAAGTACACTTGGTACGGAACTTTCATCCATATGTATATAAAGACCTCTATTGCTGACAAAATTCTGAGATAGTTCTGATTACTTTTTGATGAAAAAAGTATCTAGGGCTAGAAAATTTTGCAAACTTTGTCTGCAAAGATGACAATTTGCCATTTTTACAGTCTCTTATTGTTTCCTCAATCCTCCTTCCACTACTTCTTTATTTCAGTTTCGATTAGATGTATATATAACTTCTGTTTCACACGATATGGTCATCATCTGTAGCCATGAAGGCATAGCTCCAATATTCTTGGGTGCACTCTTCTGGCATATCTGTCTGCACATAGTTTAACAGGAACCCATTGTTAACTTGACACGGTGGAGCTTTATGCTTGAATCTTTTCTTCTGTTTTCAGTTTATGTACTATCTCTTTTGAAATTTATGAGTTGATGCTGTTTGGATATATATTTTTACATTATAACCCTGAACCTTTTCCCTGTTATAATGGGGTTTTGAATATCTGAATTTATATTACTTGTGTTGAATTAATGGAATCATAATGTACAGGTTAACGATCATAATCTTGTTGTCAAAGACTCCACGGGGAATGTTGTTGACTCTCAATATGTACAAGTGGATAGTGTGACAAGAAAACTGAGGAAATTTTATGTGGAGGCATATGTTGGAAGTTCAGATAAACATGCTGCAAAATATTGGCTTGTCTTTCCAGCATCTGTGCCACCTTTGGGTTGGACTACTTACTTTATTTCTAAAGAATCTAAAAAGGTACGACTACGAAAAAATTACTCAGTAGCCACCAGTCCTACAGGTACTGGTAAAAAATCTTTTCACAAACTTTTTAGTTACTTGATTTATCTCGGGGCGGAGGTGCTTTTCATTAATCATATCCTTCTGTTCATCTGTTCTTGGTTCTTATATTTGGATTTCAATGTAGGAAATAGAAGAAGTGGTTTTGTGTCTATGATGGATATTCCAAATAAAGAAACTATTGAAATTGGACCGGAAACCTCAAGCTGTCATTTTCCTCAGCATCTGGGCAACTTAAACGCATGTTCAATTCTAAAACAGGAGTAAGATTTCTTGTTTCTTAAATGACTGTAAATTTTGCATTTTCCTTGCCATTCTGAAGTTAACTGGATATCATCATCTCCAGATGATCTAAGTTCTAGTAATGGTCCGTAAGATAGATCTTAAAACTGAAGAGAAGCAAAAAAGAATCAGAAAACTACATGAGAAGTGTCATTCATATATTTTGGTTTCATAAAATTGTCTTCCTTCTTTGTCTAAAATATGTTGTTGGGCTTATCATTTCCTGTATTCGAACAGAAAAATAGCAGCTCAGTGGAACCTTGCTATCACCGAGACCTGTATGATAGACTAGCTTTGTTTCAAAAAAATCTCAAATGAAAATTACCATCACAATACAAATCTTTCTTTTCTTCATATTTACTTTACCTGATACATTCTTTGAGCTTTGCCCATATTTCTTCGTTGGAAAGTGGTTTGGGAGGAGGGAAAAGGGGCGCAATGGATTGCTGTTTTGTTTTGTCATTTTGTGAAATTAAGAGATGCTTTGGTGTCTTTAACTGATTAACTACAGAACCTTGTTGAAATCTTCTGATAGCATTGTCTTAATTAATATTCCGTGTTCCAAATTTGGCACTCCAATTTCCTTGTTGGGACGTCACAAAATAAGATTCCATTTCCTACAGTGGAATTTATTTCCGAAACTCGAATCTAAATTAAAATAATGATATGACAATACCAATAGCATTGTACGAAAAACTCACTTTTCAAAAACTGTGCCGGCTCAAATGGGACCAAAACTTTGGGATGGAGGGTGTACCTGATATTAGATGGTCACATAAATCTGAAGGCATGCTGGGTCTTATTTTATTGTTCGAGAGTATAAAATCTATTAAATTTGTGTCAAATCGCCCTACATGCACTGGGAAGCTTTTCATTTGCTTTACGATGGTTAATATTATTGGGGCGGGACAGTGTTGTCTTATAGAGTTCATATTTGCTTCATACAGTTCTATTTTATTGTCTACAAAAATAGTCATATCCACCTAGCTGCTTAAAATGTTAGAGCCATGTTAATTGTAAATGGCTGTAGTGTAATGCATTTACAGTCATACTTTTCAAGAGGGTTTAGTTATTTTTAAAGCATTTTTATTGCTAAAGTTCACTTCCTCAAGAAATTAAGCTGATATTCCTTTAATTATCACAAATAAGCATATCTAGACTTTTCTCATCAAGTTGGTTTACTGAAAACTTTGCATACTGTACATGGTAGAATTTCGTGTTCAACTTTGCATATATCTTTGTTTTTCTCCATCTGAAAGACTCTGATCAAATATCTTCATCTCTACATAATTAATGTGTTTATACTAGATTGATATGCCAGTTCAACAAAGCTACCATTGGTATGCATCAAGCCAGGGAGATGCTGATTCTCAGGTAATTTGATAGTATTTGCTTAGAATTTGAACTAATGTCCACCATTTTCCGGGAATTCTGTAAATGAGGCAAGTTGAATCATATCAATCATGCAGTCTTCTGGTGCATACATTTTCCGACCTAACGGATTGCCTCCTTCAGTGGTCTCTAGATCAGTGAGTGACCTCTATCCCCTCTAAGAATTGGTGTTTTCATTTAACTATCTGAGTGGTGAAAATTTATTCAGCTTCTCCATGGCTTGAAACCACCAACTACTATGGATCTCTAATTTTCTGCTTAATGATTTTTGGTTGCTTGCTTACAGGTTCCTCTGAAGATCATCCGGGGCCGCTTAGTTGATGAAGTTCATCAGCAATTCAGTTCATGGATCTACCAGGTGCAGTGCTTTTTCATTTTTTTTTCATGTTTCAAAGCTCTTTGTATTTAAAAAGGAGTTGCATGCAGCTTCATCCTTATTGTCAAGTATCTAATTATAATTTATACTCTGAAAACCTCAACAATCAAGCAGGGTTTCTCACCAGAAATTTGCTGTGCTAGTACCTTTGCACATTGAACCACCTTACAATCTTCATCCTGCAACTTATAGCATATTATATTTGCAAAACAAACTAAATTGGTTTTTCTACAGTAATGGGAAAGGTTTTATGCATATGTAATGTAATATTGACCTCTGTCTTTTATCATCTTGACCTCAATTCATGTGCCACTCATTATCACCTTTTCAGATAATTAGAGTTTACAAAGACAAAGATCACGCTGAAGTAGAATTCACGGTCAGTGATTCTTGTGTGCTTTCCCTTACCCATGTGCTATTTTGTTTTCACACTGCACCTTGAAGAACCATTTAAAATAAACAACGAGCAATTTTATTTTTCTTTTTGTTTTTGTTTATTCCTTCTGATCACTTAGTGTTGTTGATGGCTTGACACCATTTTTTTTTTTTTTTTTTTTAATGCTAATATGTTCCATGAATGATCATAATCCTAAGATTGGCCCAATTCCCACGGACGATAGTATTGGAAAAGAGGTTATTACTCGATTGACAGCTGATATGGTCACTGATAAAGTTTTCTATACCGATTCCAATGCAAGAGACTTTCTAAAACGGGTACGTCTTCCATCATTTGTCTCAACTTTATGTTTCTCCCAAAGTGTCAGGATCTGTTTTCTCTGCACATCCGTAGGCTTATTTGGTCCATCTAATTAATATATGTAATCAAAAAGAACAATTTACGTCAAAAACAAAAAACAGTCAGAGAAAATAAAGTGTTTGGGTTTTCAGTATATCTTGAAGTTTTACTTATTCCTCATGAAAAACTCTATGCAGCTGTGTTAGGGACTGGGCTCTGAAATTCGATTATCATTTGAAAAGAAAATGATAAGTATTCCTTAAAATCTAGAGGTGTGAGAACTTGTTATCTTATGCATCATATTTCTCGAAATGGATATATTCGACAAGATAAATTTACCAGAGCTATATTAATCTTTCAAAAGTGCTAAGTGTATATTAATCATATCTGTAACAATACTCTATGCCACTATGGATGTGTAAGATGACAAGAAATAAACTAATAAACATCAGGCTGTATGTGGTGACACACTGGTCCTCTTTCGGTAAAGAAATAGACCACAGTAATTCATGGATTGGTAATTCCCGGATGCTTATTAATAATACCGGCGAAGAGAGAGAGACATATATCTACCTCTTGAAAATGTCAAACTGTAATATCCCATTTTCTTAATTTTCAAAGTAAAACACAATTTATAAAATAAAAGTGCGATTTAATATAAAAATGTGCTTTGTGAGTATTGGCTTATGAAACGATGGCGCGATATGATCCGTATAGCCGACCCCACATAGTGGGATTAAGGCTTAGTTTATTGTTGTTGTTGTATGTGCTTTGTGAGTATTCTAAAAGAACATTTAAGCCAACTATATAATAATTTTAAAAATTTAAATGTCAATTCCAAAATTATTCTATAAACAATTCATGTTCTAAAATATTTATATATAAATAGTCGAATAGAGAAGATATTAATTAGAAAATAACAATTCATTATTCTAAATCTCGATTCGGGTCATTGCCACACATGTCCAGCTAACTCCATCATCAAATTGAAATAGAAATTTATATTGGGGGTGAGCATTCAACAACTCAGCGGGGGCAATTTTTCCAACCTAAATACGCAAATACATATAACATAATAACATGCTTGTAGTTGGAAATTTAATTGTAGTCGTAGCTATGTGCATTGACACGTGACTCGCGACCGCCGTGGATTTTACCTGGAGAGAACTTTTATGCCCCGGACCATGTATGGTCACGCTGCGACTATACACACGTAGCACGTAGTTGCATAATTATCAAGTAACACATATAAGACATTTAATAAGGACAAATAAACGAATGTTAGAAAAACCCCACCTCAAAGTAGTGTTTGATGTAGAATGTGATGTAGATTACTATGCTTGAAAGTCCTCGTGCTACAAGTTTAAATATGATAATTGTCTTAGAATTCTCTAGGTTTTATAATCTTAAGAATAATAATGTTCTGCATCTTATAACTAGATTCTCAAAATACTATAGATATGTAAAATAAAAAATTTAAAAAATATATAGATATTTTAGACTTAATAGATTAAGAATATATATATATATATATAACATTAATGTTATAGAATTTTCTTTAAAACGATGGAGGCTTTGTGGGTTCTGGGATTTGAATAATAGACGTTAAAATATTAAAGCAAAATAAATATTACACAACTCAAAACATAAATTGTCTCACAACCTTATATAATTTGTTCACAATCACACATCACTTTAATTATTTAATATTTTAAATTTTGTAATCACATATTCCTGGTACAAGTTAAATATAACACATATACACACAATATGATAAAGACATAATTTGTGATATTTAACTCCTCACTGCCCATTTTCATATTTTTAATATATATATATATATATATATATATGTATTTACATTTTACTAGTAAGAAACACGTGCCGTAACGTGATTCACATGACTTTACTAAAATAATTATATTATTTAATAATTTTATTTATTAATATTAAAATATTAAAAAGTGATTTAGTAAAAAATAAATATTAATTATATATAAATATTACAGAATATTTAATATATATTTTTCTTTATTTTAATTATAGATCGATGTGATTTGCTATAATCATTTAAAGAACTCAATACCACAAAATTTTTAAAATTAGTATAAAACCAAATAAGTTCTATATTAGCTTATAATCACAATCATTAATCTTTTAATTCATTTTTATGGCTAGAAAAGCCTTTTAGTCTTACTTGATTTTTGAATTCCTTTAACATTGTATGCATCTTACATAATAAGACAAGTAATTTAGCTTATAATTCGCAAGCTAATGATTAATAAATCCCATGCAAATTATCGTATTTATAAAACAATATTAATTAATTAACTTTTATACCAAATCAGATAATATCATTATTTTATTTGTTATTGTTATTCAATTAAAAAAACATAAAATAAAGGTTAATCAAATTTTATACCTCTTGTGCTTACTTAATTCTTTTATTTTATCCTTCTTCGATTAACGAAATATAAAAACAAAATTGCAATATAATATATATGTAAGAAAACTTTTCATATATTATCTTTATTATAGTAACAAAATGAATATTTTATCATTAACACTTAAAAATAAAGTTTTACTTTCCTATTTCCATCGACTTAAAAATAATAAAACCTTAACCTAGTATATAAGAAAATTAATCAATTATTTTTGTCGAGAATCGAGTATTAAATAAATCAGAAAAGTGATAAGTCAAAATCAATTTTGAAACTCTATTTAATTGCACACAAAATATCTCGACTTAATAAATAATAAAACCAAAGATAGTCTTATGAAAGAAAAACATGTTAATGATTTTCATGTGTCAATCTTGTATAATTAAATATAATACTAATTAACTTTTATGTTTGACGATTATTTTGAAAACACTTAAGTTTTTAAAAGTTATATAATGAACTAAAAACTAATATAGTTTTTTAAATTGCATAATATTTTAGAAAGATACGTTATACTATTAGAGTTTGTACTTGCAATTGAATTTCGATATTTTGGTTTATATTAAAATTTAAATAATTGTAAATTTTGTGAGCCGTGAATCGAATTTTTTGATCGAATAAGAAAATATAGTTGTCAAAATAGTAGATACCAAGTTGTAAAAATCCTTAACTATTTGCTTACGCTCCTTACGCCCGGGAGAATTGGCACTAAGATTGTCATTTCACTTCAATTTATTATTATATATAGTTTAACATAAATCGATTTGATACATAAATAGTATTTGAATATTATATTGGTACTTAAATTAACATATAATTTTAGAAATATTAAACTTTGACATAAATATCGACTATTTCATATTAAGTAATATTATTTTATTTATTTATTATAAATTTATAGCTTATTGTTTGACTTTCCATTATGATTCTTTGTTTCAAGTTTTTCATACTATTTGATTTTTTGTAAAAGTTAGAATAATTTGTCTCGAATTCTATAATAATTGTTTTATTTGTGTCGAGTCTTTAGAAATCCTAAAGGTGTACATGAACCGGTATTTTATCGAAAAATGTCTAAGTTATACATATTTTATGAAAGTTATTTAATTTTCTTCTTAATTTCCCATACACATTTTTTAACTATTTACCTTTATTCTTTCAACTTTTTATAACATGTTTCATTCGCTTAATCCTAAACTATCTATATATATGAAGTTAATGCCCAAAATTATTTTTGTCATTCTCAATTCACTAATGTCAATTATAACTACTTATTTTTTAATATTTTTTATTTTAATTTTCACTTTAATTTGGTGTAATTATTTAATTTACTTAGCTTTTTATGAATGTTATATTAGTATTTGAATTAATATATAATTTAAGAAATTCATTACTTTCTCAACAAATGTCAAATTGTTACATATTAAATGAGTTTATTTACTTTTTCTTTTGCCTACCATATATGATCATTTAGACTTAATCCAATTTTAGCTCATATTTCACTCTTTGACAATATTTTATTAAGATTTAATTATTTTGGTACATGTTTTTATTATAAATATATATCATATTGATATTTTAAACTTATAACTTTTAAGTGGTGTAATTCTCAAACGATTCAAGTTTTATCATAAATGTCAATTTAATACATATATATATATATAGATGAATTTTTTTTATTAAGTTTGCCTTCTATTAAATTACACATATATAATTTTTAATACTTTTTTGCACTTGTGTTAATTTATAGAAAAAATAATTGAAAGATTGAAATAACAATATATTCAAAAAAATAATAAATTAGAAACTAAAACTTATAATGTTAGAAAATTTAGTAAAAGTCATATTAACACATATAGTTAAAATTCAAAAGGTGAATTTTTTTTGCCGCGACAAACTCATTTGGTTCTTATTTGGTTATTTTTTCATGTTAATCTTATTCCTTTTATGTGTATTTTTTATTTTACTGATATGGCTAAATAAAACTAGAAATTATAATAAAAATAAAATATAAACTCTCTTGTTTTCAATATTATTTCTTTAACAACCATGAATACAATTAATTTTCAAATTGTATATTACAAATTGAGGGGAGGATTTTCCACCATAAAAAGAATTATGTGTATTTCTATTTTTTATATAAAAGATCAAAACCACCTAAAATTTTTTTATTTTATTTTTCCTTTTTCCTTATCAAGTCTATTTTAATTTGATCTTTTTCTTATAAATTATTATAGATATATTTAATTATTGATAAAATTAAAAGATTATAAGAAATATACAATTTTTGCATCATACTAAACTTTAAATAATTAAAAAGAATCTTATTACGACTTGTGTATATATTCGTAACATATGGTTAAAAATTTTGAAACCTAATTTAAATTTGAAATTGATTTTATAACATGTTTAAAGTATTCTTAGTGTTATGATTAAAAATATATTTTAAGATTTTTAAAAATAAATTAGATATAATGAACATTTATCCAATAAATAAACAAAAAAAGATTAAATAAATAGCAAAATTATTAAAACACACATTCTTAATTTCTACATATTTTTGAACTTTATAATGTTAAAATTTTCTCATGTGAAGTCCTTATATATGTTTATGACATATGATTAGAAAGCTCTCGAAATCTAGTTTTATATGAAACTAATATTATCGAAAATTCTAAATATTTTAAGAGTTGTAGATGAAAGAATAAATATTTTTAAAGTGTAGAATATCAAAAGGTCATTGTCTTATAATTAAACTAATAGAAACTAAATAAATATCAAATTACTTATTTGCCTAAAAATTTAATATGTCAAAAGGATATTTTTGTCCAATCAAAAAGTTTCAAGAAACATTCACACTCAAGATAGTATAGATATAGATAGATAGATATAGATATAGATATAGATATAGATATGATAGATAGATTTCTTTTTCCTTATCGTCTATTTTAATTTGATCTTTTCTTATAAATTATTATAGATATATTTAATTATTGATAAAATATAAAAGAATATAAGAAATATACAATTTTGCATCATACTAAACTTTAAATAATTAAAAAGAATCTTCTATAACGACTTGTGTATATATTCGAGCATACGGTTGAAAATTTTGAAACCTAATTTAAATTTGAAATTGATTTTATAACAAATTTAAAGTATTCTTAGTGTTATGATTCAAAATTTTATTTTAAGATTTTTAAAAATAAATTAGATATAATGAACATTTATCCAATAAATAAACAAAAAAGATTAAATAAATAGAAAAACTATAAAACATAAATTCTTAATTTCTACATATATTTTTGAACTTTATAAGTGTTAAAATTTTCTCATGTGAAGTCCTTATATATGCTTATGACATATGGTTAGAAAGCTCTTGAAATCTAGTTTTATATGAAACTAATATTATCTGGAAAATTCCAAATATTTTAGCAATACGTAACCGGAACGAAGCACAATTGATG